>JARYZH020000005.1:11270593-11869847 GCA_030021035.2 Notholithocarpus densiflorus
CCCCCCCCCCCCCCCCCCAAACAAAAATTTTTGGTTCCGCCCCTGCCTTTGCCTCTCTTCGCTTACTTCATTTTTGTTGTTTTTCCTTTCTTGTTTTACTATACAAATATCATTTTTAGCTCATCACAAGAGTGACATTCAAATGAACTGTTAAGGATTAGAACATACAAACACTCACATTCTTCCTAGACCTAACTTGCACGTACACTAAGCTTTTATTTGAACCCTCCTTAGACCCATTTAATCACGTACTTTTTTTTTTGTACTCATAACACCATCACCAGACTCATGGATGAAATGGGGGTCTGGAGAGAGTCTACTATGGGGGTGGCTGAAATTGCAGTTTCATATTTTTAGAACCTTTATACGACATCCCAACCTGACAGAATACATGAGGTAATTGATGCTATTGATCCGAAGGTTTCAAATGAAATGAATCAAAATCTGTTCAAAAAATTCACAAAGGAAGAAGTTGAAGCAGCCCTAAAACAGATGCACCCGACCAAATCCCCCGGCCCAGATGGTATGTCAGCTATCTTTTATAAAAAATATTGGGATATTCTGGGTAATGATGTTGCGTGCATGGTCTTAAATGTTTTAAGTTCCAATATGTCTATGGCTGACATAAACAAAACATATACTACTCTTGTCCCAAAAACTAACAATCCAGCTAAAATTTTCTATCTGGGAGGTTAATAACAGATAATGTCCTTATAGCTTTTGAGCTTATGCACTACTTAGACCACAAGAGAGATGGTAAGGATTGTTATATGGCAATTAAATTGGACATGAGTAAGGCTTATGATAGGGTGGAATGGGGCTTCATTGAACAAGTCATGAAAAAATTGGGCTTTCATGAAAAGTGGATTAGTCTGATAATGAGATGCATAACAACTGTCTCCTATTCTGTGCTTATTAATGGGGTAGCTCATGGTAATATCATGCCTTCAAGGGGACTCCGTCAAGGAGATCCTCCATCATCTTGTTTTTAATATGTGCAGATGACTTTTCTTCACTCATAAATAAGGCTGTAAGAAATCAGACGATTAGTGAGTTATCGATCTGTAGAGGCTACCCCATGCTCACATATCTCTTCTTCACAGACAATAGTTTGCTTTTTTGTAAAGCCAACAGCCAGGAATGCCAACAATTAGTTAAAATTCTCCATATGTATGAAGCTGCTTCAGGCCAGAAAATCAATATAGACAAATCCTCGGTCTTCTTTAGTGCCAATACCACTGAGGAAAAGAAAAATGAGACCCTGAATATTTTAGGGCCTATGCAAGACCCTCAGCACAGTAAGTACCTTGGTCTCCCCTTAATCATTGGCAAATCAAGAAATGAAGTATTTGCTGAGATTAAAGAAAGAGTGGGAAGGAAGTTGTCTGGGTGGAAGGAGAAAATTCTTTCTATAGGAGGTAGGGAGATTCTCATAAAAGCGGTGGCCTAAGCTATCCCTACGTACACTATGAGCTGTTTTCAATTACCTAAAGGCTTGTGTGACGAGATAGAAGACATGATGAGAAGGTTTTGGTGGGGACAGCGCGGCCAGGAATCAAGGATTGCTTGGGTGAGTTGGAGGAGGTTATGCAAATCCAAGCTTAAAGGCAGAATGGGCTTTAGAAACCTCCAAGCTTTCAACCTTGCCATGCTAGCAAAGCAAGGTTGGAGGCTCCTTATGAACCTAAACTCCTTAGTAGCTCGAATATATAAGGCTAAGTACTATCCCCATGGAGATGTTCTCAGAGCTAGCTTAAGGTTTAACCCATCCTATGTATGGAGAAGCATATGGCAAGGGCTTGAGGTAGTCAGGAGAGGAACTCGATGGAGAGTTGGCAATGGAAAGCTGATCCATATTTGGGATGATAAGTGGCTGCCTACCCCTACAACGTACAAAGTTGTCTCCCCTCCTTGAAATTTTGACAATTACCCCATGGTCTCGGCATTAATTGATTGTGATACTAGAAGATGGAGAGCAGATCTTGTTAAGTCACTATTTTTGCCGTTTGAAGCAAGAACAATTCTCAATATTCCAATTAGCTATAATCTTTCGGAGGACAAAATTATCTGGGTTGGCAACAATAAGGGTGTTTTTACTGTCAAAAGCGCCTACTATGTAGCCTTTAATATGGTGGACTCATCTGAGGAGGGAGAAAGCTCCTTCGGGGACCCTAGTGACCTTTTATGGAAGAAGGTATGGCATCTAAATATTCCATCAAAGGTTAGAATCTTTGCATGGAGAGCATGTGTGGATGCCCTTCCAACAATGGTGAACCTGCAAAAAAGAGGTATTGGGGAAAATGATTTATGTCCTTGTTGTGGAAAAGATTCAGAGTCAATTTTTCATTCTATCATCAGCTGTGAGGTATTTAGAAGGGTCTGAGATATTTGGGAGGTCCAAACCGCTGAGAAGTGGCAGGGGCTATATGACATCTCAGATGTTACAATGAAAATTCTTGTAAAAGGAACAAAACGAGACCTTGAATTGTTCTTTAGAGTAGCTTGGTCAATATGGTACAATAGGAATCTAGTTGCCTTCGAATCAACATGCCAATTACCGAGCCAAATATGGAGTTTTGCGAAGAGGTTTCTTCAAGAATATAAAGGAGCATGGGTGACATCAAACACGAGTCCAGCAGCAAAGAATAATAGGTGGACTCCTCCACCTCCTGGAGTTTTCAAGGTTAATGTAGACGGGGCGACTTCTGAGGATGGGAGAAATTCAAATGTTGGAGCTATCATTAGAGATCCATGTGGAGTAGTCATAGCAGCTTGCTGTAAATACCTCCAAGGCCAATTCTCAATAGCAGAGGTGGAAGCTATTGCTGTGGAATCTGGGATTTTGCTTGCCCGAGACATGAAGATTCCTTAGGTTATTATTGAATCGGATGCTGCATCTACTGTTAACAATATTAATGAGAAGTTCACTGATGGCAGCCTTAGCCATCTGTACCAGGGCATCCTTGCCTTGCTGAACTCTTTCACAAGTTGGAAAATCAAACATGTGAAAAGGGAATACAACAGAGCTGCCCATGAGCTAGCTCAACTAGCAAGAAATGGTGGAGTTTCACAGGTGTGGGTAGGGTCTCCCCTCTAGTGGTGCAAGAGGTGGTCCAAGCTGATTGTAGTTAGTAGAACCTGTACTTTACCATCTCTCTATTGTACTTCAATTTCTTTGTTTGATTGAATACAATTATAAGCTTTGCATCAAAAAAAAAAAAAAAAGAGAGAGAGAGAGCGCCTCACATGATTAATATTGATTGCATAACAATTATTAATCATTCTTTAATTGATTTATTAACGTACTTCAAAATTCAAAATTGATACCTCTTGTTTGACAAATCGGTGGATTATATCTTTCACGAAACTTTTGATTGGGTGGTGTGCGTGCCTTGGAGGCGGGGTAGGCCCAACCCCAACGGGGCTCACAACCTATTTGTAATCTGGGTATAGGATTTCCTACTTTGGGTAGTTCCGGGCACAGAGACTCTGCCGAGCTGATCTTTTACTCCCTTTCTTTCCTCTCCACTCTCTTTTTTTTCCCCCCTCATTCATACCCAACTTACTGTATTTATAGCCTCAGATTAGTGGAAGGATATGATTACTGCCACAGTTAGTGCAATTGGGGGTCCAATATGGTTAATTGTAAGTGGGTTTAGGTGGGAGTGGCCTGGGAAATTGCTCCCACTTCGTGGCATATTCTCGGCAGTGATGCTTCCCGGACAGGCCGGACAGGCCGAGCATAATTACACGGCACGGTTCGAGGATGACCGGCGTAGGCTTCTCGTCCGTCAGCCTTTCTCGGATAACTCCGAGCATGGCCACGCACCTTTCGCGAACGGGGGCAGGTATTCTGGGCCTGGTAAAATTTTGAGGCACTGGTCCATATCTTTGACCCATGCCCTAAGGCCCAAATGGGCCTGGGTACCAGGGGGCCGTACATCAGCCCCCCCTTGATTCGTGTTCGGCCCGCGGACTGAATCAAGGATCTTTCGGGGCCGCGGTTACCCGAGCAAATCAACGGGCGTATTTCGGAGCGGTTCCAGTGATCCATTAATGCATTTCTCAAAAGGCGCGTCGCGCCAGACCTTCCGTTTCGGCTGTCATCATTGCCTATCGATTCGCGTGTCAGTTGTCCTTGGTATCCGAAACGTTTGTGTTATCCGTCGCTAATTAATCTTCATTGATTGTCCATTAGTCGTTTGCCTGTCCTTCTCTGGCCTCTATAAATAGCCTGTTTTGACTCTCCTTTTCACTTTTTCACTCTTCTTTCCCTGAAATTTCTCTCTGCCGAGCATTTCTCAGCGACACTGCCCGTCAACCCAGAACTCTCTCCTCCCTTAGAGCCAAAAGTAAGTCTGCTTCCCTTTTCCCTTATTTTAATTCCATTTCTCCGAATTCTCTTCTAGTTCTAATCCCCTAGGATGGGTTATGCTCACCTCCTGAATGCTGGTTCCCCTCTGGCCGCCTTTCGGCGAAAGTATAGCGTCCCCGATGACGTGGAGGTGGCGTACTGCCATGAAAGTGAAATCATCCTCCACCGAGGGGCGGGCACCGCCTTTTTCCCTTTGATGTCTATTTTAGAGGGCGGGGTCAGGTTTCCCATAGATCCTCTCCTTTCAGACACCCTAAGATACTACGGGCTGAGTCCCGAGCAACTCCCCCCCAATTTTTACCGGGTGGTGAGCTGCGTTATTAGGTTAAACCAAACGTTCGGTCTGCAACTAGACCAGCACGATATAAACCACATGTACAGTCTATGCGGGAAAAAGAAATCTAACTACTATTTAAAGGTTAGGGACATGAGGGTACGGCTGATTTCATGCCTACCGGATTCCAATAGAAATTCTGCCGGGGAATTCGTCCGGGTGCGCGGCAAATGGTTTGTCGGCGATACCCCTCCCCCACTCACACGGCGTGAAGTTGGTTCGTTTCGATTCATAGTTTGCGTTACTCCTTTTATTAATTGCTGTGTTCGTGCAGATACTAACCCGTTTCTCCCTTCTTTGCAGACGGTTCGGTGTTTACCCCGGACATCAGGACCGTTCACGTACGGGACTTAAATTTCATTCTTAGGTCCGAAATCTTCGTACATTGGGACGGGCAGCTCCGGGCGTCTCACCTCATACTCGGCGTGGAACCCGTGTACTCGACTTGGCAGTCGTTTGGCCAAGCTCTCCTGGTGGACAGCCCTTTGCTTTCTTATATAGACGTTCGGCAACCGAACTTCCTCCCACCGAAGTTCACGGTAGGCGAGGCTCGAGATATTGGCCCGCGTTACACATGCTCGGATGAGCTAGCTCCCATAAGAGACGAGTCGGCCGAAGTAGCGTCTCGCCGCCTCCGGGAACTTGCCCACCAGGCCGTGCAGCAAGAGGAGCTTGTCGAAGCCGAACTCCCTGCTCAAGAGCCCCAGCACGCGGCCGCCGAATCTAGCAGCTCTTCGAGAGACCCTCCTGCCCAGGGCGAGGAAATGGTGACTCGCAGAACTTTATCAGTTAGCCGGTTTATACCTGGCGCTCCCACGGCAGCGCCGCAACAACCCCCCCAAGGGCGCGGCCCGCCCCCACCTGCTCCTCCCCCTCCCCCGAGCAGTACACGGGCTCGTAAGAGACCGCGGACCGTAGAGCCCACGTCTGCTAGTCCGGGCGGTGCTCAAGCCCGTACTTCTCTTCCCTCGTCGAGGGGTGTGACCATCCAGGAGCCCCCGGCTCCGGTGGGGACACTCGTGGCGTCCTCATCCCGGTCAGCACCGGCATGGCAGCCTAGCTTCGAACTGGACGGCAAGCCTCTCCCTGCCGATGCCAGCGTTCGGGTATGGGACAAGGGGGAAGGAGGTCGCGTTGCCCAGAGCCTAGTTCACGGTCTTCTTCTTCCCGAGGACGTGAGCGCCTTCGCAGACGGGACGGACGATTCCATGGTGCGGAGGCTGCAGTGGCATACGATAGCGGTAGCTTCTTAAACTTTTTGCTTTCACATCCCCCCTTTATTTTCGTATATAGTTTTCCATGTTGCCTTTTATAATTTTGTTCTCCCGACCAGGCTGCTCAATTGTCTCACGTCTTGACCGAGCGGTTGAAAGACGTTTCCGAGGAGGTCGTTCGGGAAAAGACGGGGAGGGATGCTGCAGCTAAAACCGCGAAAGAGAAGACAAAAATTGCAGACGCGGCCGAGAAGAGAGCAGCCGCGGAGGGCAAGGCCAGGGAGCTGTTGGAGAAAAGGTTGGAGGAGCTGGCGACCGAACGCCACGAAGTGGACCTGAAGCTGGCCGAGGCGGTGAGTCTGAATGCTGCCCTGACCGAGAAGGTGAATGACCTGCAAACCGCTTTGGGGGCTTGTGAAAACAAGTGGTACAATGAAGGGTTTGCCGACGCTGAGGATGGTGTGGAGCCGGTCATCAGAGAGGCTCGACGCCTCTCTTTCCAGGAAGGGTGGATGACTGCTCTGCATGCTTCGGGGGTACCCGAAGACTCCCACCTGAGAGACCCTGGCCTGATCCCCTTCCCAGACTCCCAACCTGCCGCGCCGAACCCTGCGATACCACTTGACGAGGAGGAGACGGACAGCCTAAGGGAGCTGGTGGAGCAGATTGATGCCCACGTGGAAGTACTTGGGACGGAAGTTACCAGCAACCCTCCTCCTATCTCAGAACAACCGCCTTCCGAGGTTCAAGCCGAGGCGCAGCCCGCAGACCACATCGTATGACAACTGAGTTTAACTTTTGTTGCCAAGCTTATTCGCCTATGTCACCGGGGTGTGGTGACCGAACAATTTATGTATTTCCTAAGTTTAACTTTTACTTCAAGTTTTAAGGATGGGACAATGTCTTTATATCCGGTGGATTTGCCTGTGTCTGCTTTTATGACAGCTACACATTATGTTTGCTTTTATGGTGGTTGAATATTACGTTTGCTTTTTGGCTTGCCTGTCTATAGTCCTTGCCTCTCTCTTCCTACACAAACGTTGGGGTTTACCCCTGCTCGGCGATGGGGATTGAGCCGAGAAAAGTGTTCATGTCCTTGGGACCTTCCGGACCAAAAGCGTCTGGTATTCTCGGTCATTGGGTTCTGGCCGGGAGCATGCCTTTCGTCCTTAGTATGGACCCCTCAGATTAAAGTTTGCGCCTGCCCGGTGATGGGGATCGAACCGAGAGGCGTGCTTCTGGCCTTAGGACCTTCCAGATCAAGATTTCCACCTGCACGGTGATGGTAATCGAACCTAGAAGCAGGCTTCTGTCCTTAGTGGGAATATTTTAGGTTAAGGTTTCTACCTGCACGGTGATTGGGATCGAACCGAGAAGCAGGCTTCTGTCCTTATCGGCTCGGACGAAATTTGCGAAGTGAGACACGACAATGTGAACTAGGAACGGCAATGATATAGGACAAAATGCTTCCTCGTTATAACTGATCCAAGCTTTAGGTTACAATTGGTTAGTGATAAAACCTTTTTAGATTATATATGTTCCACGGTCGAGGGAGTGGTCTCTCGTCTAGACTCTCCAGATAATACGACCCTGCACCCGCGACAGCAGTGACTCTGTAGGGTCCCTCCCAGGTCGGGGCCAGCTTCCCAGCATTTGTTTCCCGCATTTTTCCCACTGCCTTTCGTAGCACCAGGTCCCCGGCGCTGAATTCCCTTGCCTTTACGTCTTGGTTGTACCGTCGCGCTATGCATTGTTGATACTCGGCTAGTCGTACGGTGGCTGCTTCCCGAAATTCGTCTAACAGGTCCAAGTGCTCAGTCATCCGTGAATCGTTTAGTGCGGGATTGAATCCGCCCACGCGCGCACTGCACAGGTTTACTTCTGCCGGTATCACGGCTTCAACTCCGTACGTCATGGAAAATGGGGTTTCTCCCGTAGAGCGCCTGGGGGTTTTCCGGTAGGCCCACAACACATTATACAGTTCTTCGGCCCATCTTCCTTTCGCCCCGTCCAACCTTCTCTTCAGCCCGCTCAAAATTGTCTTGTTAACAGCTTCAGCTTGCCCATTGCTTTGAGGATAGGCCGGGGTGGAGTATCTATTCTTGATGCCGAGATTGGAGCAGAATTCGCGGAAGGCCTTGCTATCAAACTGCAGGCCATTATCCGAAATAAGGGAGTCCGGCACTCCAAACCTAGTGACTATGTTTTTCCACACGAATTTTTTGACGTCCGTGTCCCGAATGTTAGCCAGCGCCTCCGCTTCTGCCCACTTAGTGAAGTAGTCGACTGCCACCAGAACGAACCTCCTGTTGCCCGTGGCACGGGGGAACGGGCCCAAAATATCCAGCCCCCACTGCGCAAAAGGCCAAGGACTGCTGACCGGGTTCAGGTGCCCTGCTGGCTGGTGAATCAAGGGAACGTGTCTTTGGCACCTTTCACACTTTCGCACGTATTCGGCGGCGTCCTGTTGCATCTTCGGCCACCAAAATCCTTGCGTCATCGCTCGGTGAGCTAACGAACGTCCCCCTACGTGGCCGCCACACACGCCTCCATGTAGTTCGGCTAGCAGTTCGCTTACCTTCCCGGGATGTAGGCACAACAGGTACGGCCCCCCGAAGGATCTCCGATAGAGCTTCTTATCAGCTGACAACCAATAGCGAGGGGCCGCCCGTCAGATTTTGCCGGCCACCTTTTTGTCATCCGGGAGACGATCTTCGGACAAGAAGTCCACAATCGGGTCCATCCAGCACGGGTCATGCGCCGAAATTGTTGTAACACTGATTCCGCTGACGTCGGTGTTGGCTACGGCCCTGATACTTGGCTCCGTTACAAGTTCTACCTTAATCATTCGAGGGATGCTGTCGGTTATTGCCGAGGCTAGCGTAGCCAAGGAGTCCGCATGCCTGTTCTGCCCTCGGGTAATGTGGACCACCCTCGCCGCAGAAAACTTGCCCATGACATGTTTTACTACACGTAGGTACTCCTTCATCCGGGGATCGCGAGCTTCGAAACTGCCTTGGACTTGGTTGACAACCAGACGCGAGTCCGAGTAAGCCTCCACCTCCCGAGCACCCAGACCAAAGACGACATTTAATCCGGCGATCAAAGCCTCATACTCGGCCTCGTTGTTTGAGGCCTTAAACCCCAACCTGAGTGAGTGCTCCAATCGTATCTTCTCCGGAGTGACAATCACAATCCCAGCACCAGCCCCCAGGGAGCTCGAGGCTCCGTCCACGAACACCCTCCACGGGGGACATTCTACGCGGCAAACCATCTCCCCTTCAGTTCTGGGGGAGAATTCTGCTACGAAATTTGCCAGTACCTGTCCTTTTACCGAGTTCCTCGGTCTGTACCGTATGTCGAAGGCCCCGAGCCGAGTCCCCCATTTAGCTATCCGCCCCGTGAAGTCGGACCTTCTTAACAACGATTGCAAAGGATACCCCGTTAATACGTACACGGTGTGAGCCTGGAAATAGTGGGGTAACTTCCTCGTGGCGTGGACTAGGGCTAGTATCAGCTTCTCTAAAGGCAGGTATCTGATCTCGGCATCGACCAGGGTTTTGCTGATATAATACACCGGGTGCTGGACCCCCTTATCCTTCAACAGCACGGCACTTACGGCGTGATCCGAAACTGACAGATACATGAATAAGTCCTCTCCGGGGTCCGGGGCTGTTAGCATGGGCGCCTGGGTTAAGTATGCCTTGAGATCCTGGAAAGCTCTTTCACACTCCTCATCCCATTGGAACCCCTTCCATTTCTTCAGAAGCTGGTAAAATGGCCGGCAACGGTCGGCGAATTTGGAAATAAACCGATTAAGGGCGGCTAACATCCCGGTCAATACCTGTACCTCCTTGGGGTTACTCGGGGACCTAAGGCGCCGGACGGCTTCTATTTGTTCGGGGTTGACCTCGATCCCTCGGCCAGTTATTAGATATCCTAGAAATTTACCGGCATTTACCCCGAAAGCGCATTTCTCGGCGTTAAGGCGTAGCTTATGCTGCCGTAGTACTTCGAACACCCCCCGGAGGTCCTCGATGTGCCGACTTTCCTGTTTACTCTTTACCACCATGTCGTCGATGTACACTTCGACCGTGCATCCAATCTTATCTCGAAACATTCTGTCATCATTCGCTGATAGGTGGCACCGGCATTTTTTAACCCAAAGGGCATCACGGTGTAGTGGTAATTGGCATCCGGAGCGATGAATGCAGTCTTTTCTCGATCCTCGGGCGCTAGTGCAATCTGGTGGTACCCTTGAAAGGCATCAAGGAAACTCATCCTCGGGTGGCCGTACGTAGAGTCCACCAATTGATCAATCTTCGGCATTGGGAACGGATCCTTTGGACATGCTAGGTTCAAGTCCGTGAAATCCACACACACTCTCCACTTGCCGCTCTTCTTCTTTACGACGACGGTATTCGCCAACCACTCCGGGAAATAAATCTCCTTTATTGCCCCCGCCTCCTTCAGCTTGTGGACTTCTGACTTAACCGCTTCGCTGTGCTCCCTAGCCGATCTCCTCGGTTTCTGCTTCTTAGGAGGAAATGATGGGTCTACGTTAAGTCTATGGCTGATAAATTCGGGGTCGACCCCGGGTACTTCATACGGGGACCAGGCAAATACATCGGCATTCTGTACCAGCAACAACAGCGTCTCTATTCTGTCCTGCTCCCCCATGCTCGCCCCTACTTGAAAGCACCTACCGATGTCCGGCAATATCTGGACTCTGATCAGCTCCTCGGTACAACTAGCCCCCATTTTCCCTTGGGGCTCCTATAATTGCTATAACGATGCATCTTCCGCGGTCTGTTCACCCTGTTTATCCTTCCAGCTGACTGCGGTGACCAGGCATTGTCTGGCAACCCTCTGACTTCCTCGGACTGTTGCCACTCCATGTTCGGTAGGAAACTTGATTTTCACATGTAGCGTGGACGGTACAGCTCCCATGACGTGGATCCACGGCCTCCCCAGTATGGCCGTGTACGGAGAAAATGAACTGACTACGATGAAGGTTACCATCACCTCCTTCCCTTCCATGCTAACGGGGAGGGAAATCTGTCCCTCGGGAATCACGACTCTTCCGTCGAATGAGACGAGCGGCGCGTCATATTTCGTCAGATCCTGATTCTTCAACCCGAGTCCCCTGAACAAGTCCGGGTACATCACGTCGGCCCCGCTTCCTTGATCTATCATCACCCTCTTGACCAGGAAGCCACTTATCCGTGCCGTGACAACCAGTGCGTCGTCGTGCGGCTGAACCGTTCCCTCCAAATCCTCCTCATCAAAAGCTAAAGTTTCCCGATCAAGTTTTGCCCTTTTCTCGGGCAATGTCCCGTCCGGGGACCTCTTTGCGGGCACAACTGTCAATACCCCCCTTTTGGCCGTAGTCGTACTCCTCGGGGCTGCGTGGATTACCTCAATCACTCCCAACGGCGGGGGCGGAGGGATTCTGCCCTGCTGAGCGCCGTGACCAGCGCCCCGATTTTCAGGATCTGCCACGAACTCCTTCAAGTGTCCTGCCCTCACCAACTGTTCAAATGGTCTTTCAACACACGACACTGCTCGGTGGTGTGTCCCTTGTCTTTGTGATAGGTGCAGTAGAGGTTTTGGTTCCTTCGGGTGGGGTCACCCCCTATCTTGTTCGGCCACCTGAAGTAAGGCTCGCTTTTGATTCGATCTACGATTTTGTGCACGGGCTCTCTAAATGTCACGTTCACCTCGCCCACCTGCCATTCTGGTTCCAGCGCCCTTAAATCTTTCCGAGGCCTCTGCTGGAAACCGGTTTGCCGAGGACGGCTCACCAACGGGGCCTTACCTTTGCTTTGCATCCTATCGTCCTCCAGGCGCTTGTACTCCTCAATTCGCCTCATGAGCTGCCTCATATCCTCGGGGGGCCTCTTCGTCAATGACTCCCGTAGCTCGGAATCCTCGGGTAGCCCCATCCTGAAAGTGCTGGCGGCAATCTTCTCGTTCCCCCCACCGATCTCATTATAGAGCTCCCAGTACCGACTGGCGTAATTACGAAGGGTCTCCCCGACCTTCATTTTCATAGACAAAAGGGCATCCACGGGTTGGGGTACCCGACTGCATGTCATGAACCGAACACCGAATTCTTGGATCAGTTCGGCGAAGCTGTGGATAGAGCCCTTCCTCAACCCATTGAACCATCTCAGAGCGGTCGAACCGAGGCTCGAGGGAAACACCTTGCACATCAATGCATCGTTGTGCGAATGCAGAGACATCATATGGATGTAATGGCTGACGTGCTCCACCGGATCCGTTTTCCCGTCATAGGTGTTGAAGGGTGGGCGTGTGAATCTGTTCGGCATTAGGGCGCGTTCAATTCCTTCCGAGAAAGGCGACCGGGCGGCTCTTAGAAGAGCCCTACTCATCGCATCCATGGCGGCGTTGCGGGGTCGTCGCTCTTCGAGGGAATCTGAACCCCGGTCCGCATATTCCCGAGAGCGCGAGCGATTCCTTCGACGGCGCGACTCTTGTGAGTGCGAGCGTCCCCGGTGATGACGGGATTCCCGCGAGAGCGAACGGTCCCTCCGTCGGTGGGAGCTGGATTGACCGGACCCTGCGTCGTCTTGGTTTTCCCCCGTAGCCGACCTTCTATCTCGGTTTCCTCGGTTCCTTCTCTGTCGCCCGTCCTCTGCCCTCAACTCCAGATCCCTTACCAACTCGCGTAACCGTTCTAGCTCTTCATCTCTGTCGCCAAGTTGTCTGCGTCCCGAGGCCTCTGACGCCGTTTGTTGAGTCTGGTACGACCCCTCCCCGAGACCTGACCGCTCTTCCTCATGCCCCCTATCTTCGCGTCCCTTTTGCCTCCGTTCTCGCCAGGAGGAGCCCCGAGAGCCCCCCTCGGAACCGCTCTCCCCGCGTCCCCCCGTGCGCCTCTCCGACATTCTCCCGAGGTTGAGTCTCTTCAGAACCACAGCGTTGTAGGAGATTCCCACAGACGGCGCCAATTGTGCGTGCCTTGGAGGCGGGGTAGGCCCAACCCCAACGGGGCTCACAACCTATTTGTAATCTGGGTATAGGATTTCCTACTTTGGGTAGTTCCGGGCACAGAGACTCTGCCGAGCTGATCTTTTACTCCCTTTCTTTCCTCTCCACTCTCTTTTTTTTTCCCCCTCCTTCATACCCAACTTACTGTATTTATAGCCTCAGATTAGTGGAATGATATGATTACTGCCACAGTTAGTGCAATTGGGGGTCCAATATGGTTAATTGTAAGTGGGTTTAGGTGGGAGTGGCCTTGGAAATTGCTCCCACTTCGTGGCATATTCTCGGCAGTGATGCTTCCCGGACAGGCCGGACAGGCCGAGCATAATTACACGGCACGGTTCGAGGATGACCGGCGTAGGCTTCTCGTCCGTCAGCCTTTCTCGGATAACTCCGAGCATGGCCACGCACCTTTCGCGAACGGGGGCAGGTATTCTGGGCCTGGTAAAATTTTGAGGCACTGGTCCATATCTTTGACCCATGCCCTAAGGCCCAAATGGGCCTGGGTACCAGGGGGCCGTACAGGTGGCGATAAATGTTTACTTTTGTTTTATAAAAATTTCGTTTCTCAACCGAACCATGTTTTCTTGGTAGACAATGACATGTTGCATACGTGGACTTTTGAGCCCACGAAACTGCTTTGGCAAAAAAATTAAGACACCCAATTGTAATTAATGCTCCGATTTATAAATGGGTTTTTTTTTTTAATCTCTAGCAAAACTCATTTATATTTCATTATATTGGTTGAGAGTTTTAATAGAATGGATAGAAATACTATTTCTTTATTTGAGGGTTTAAGTTGAAGGGAATAACATAAAAAGAAACGATATAAGAGGAAACGCTCATTCTTCTATTTTTCTTCAAAAACCTCAAATTTTCATTCCCAATATAACACAACATTTGAAAAGTTGGAAAGAAGAAGGAAGGAAAGGTAAGTAATTTCTTATGTTTGGTTCATAGTAATAAATATATATATATATATGTATAAATATTTATAACAATTCTCCTTGAACCCACATTTTTCAATCCAACCAATTTGGATGAAAATGGAGAAAAAAATGGAGTAAAAAAGTGGAACAACATATTTGATTTTTTATAGCCTAAATTTATATTTTTGTCCATCACTTTCGCCCATCTCTCAAATTCATGTGGACATAAAAGTAAAAAAAGTATACATATTTCTTTTCATTTCATTTTCCTTTGCAAGCCAAATAAATTAAGGAAATAGAAGTATATTATTCACTTTTCTTTCCCTCCCTCTCTGTTACTAAACATATACGAGGGAAGTGTTTAGGTTATGTTTGATAACCGTTTTTGTTTTCTATTTTCAAAAACTTGTTTTTGGGAATATAAAGAAAAAACAATTTTCTTGTATTCTTAAAATAAAAAACATGTTTGGTTAATTGAAATTAAAAATATAGTTTTTTGAAAAAAAGAAGAAGAAAATATTAAAACATGTTGTTACTAGGATTTAAACTCTAATGCAAACTCATTAAATGAGACAGATTCATTAAATTAAATACATGTTTTCATTGATTTTTGAAAATTAGAAACTGAAAGCAGTCTTTTGCATGTTTTCAGTTTTCCTCACAAATTGAGTTTTAAAAACAGCTTTTGTTTTCTGTCTATTTTGGGTTGCCAAACAAGTTTTTTAGTCTCAAAAATAGAAAATTGTTTTTGAAAACAGAAAATAAAAGGAAAAAGCAGTTACCAAACATACCCTTATTTTTCCTTTCCTTTTTCATTCCTTTTCCCTTTCCCACATGTTTTCTTTTCTCATCCCTCAATTGCAACCAAGCACAAAGTAAATTATAGGCGAAATTCAATCCCCCATTAAAGAATAGAATCGAGTAATATTGTTCTTGATTGTCAAGCAAATTATCATCTTCCTAATTTTTGTTAAATTCAAAAATTTTAACGGAACTTTCTTAATGTTGAAAATTTGTATCATATATACGGAAATATAATGTAAAATATTTTTATAAAATTTTAGTTTAATTTGTTTGATAAGTTAATAAAAGAATTAAAATAGAATTATGCACAAATACTAAAGTGATTCTATGAAATATAGAATGATGTTACTATTGTAAGATCTTACACATGGACCAATAAAAAAAAAGTTCAAATTAGCAATGGAAAGTTCAAATTAGCAATGGTTCCAACTTCCAACTAATTATTTGTTCTATTTGTATCTTCAAAAGTACGATTATTTCACTCTTATAATATCTATCCATATCAAACATAATGTGAATAGTTTTAACTATCTGAAAAAGTGCCTACCAAACCAATTCCTCCCCTTGAACAAAAGGTCAACCACTCTACTTCGTAAACATCCATTGGACCCCAAAAGTTCTAATTGCCAGGCTCCATAAGTCATAGGTAACCTCATAATGAATGAACAAGTGGTCAATTGTCTATCAATTCACCAACACGTGCAACACCATCCAATTTAGGTAAATCCTTGCTTTATAAGATTATCATAAGTAAGAATCTTCTCCTAAGATGCTCTCCAAACAAAGAATGAGACCCTCTTATGGACCTTAACATACCACACTATTCAAGGGGAAAGAGCCAACCAATGCACCTCAAATAGCCTCATAATAGGCTTGAACATTAAAACCATCAATACCTTAAGCTCTTGTTTGGAATGAGAGAATGAAATGGAATTGAAATGAATGGAAAAAAATAATTTAAAAATATTCTTCCCTTCCCTTGTTTGGGAATTTTAATGGAGGGAATAGAAAGTCCATTCTCTTGTTTGGGAGTTTAAGTGGGAGAGAATGTAATGGGTAAGAGGGAACGAAATGGGTAGGAGGGAACACTCATTCCTCTCTATTCCCTAAAAACCTCAAATTTTTATTCCTCCCGAAATTGGGAGGAATGGGAGGAAATGAAATTAGATTTATTGAATTTTTTACTAAAGCTCCCAAAATATCCTTATATATTCAACCATTTATTTTAAAATAGGGGTCTAATAGTAATATTGTCATAAAATGAATCCATTCCATTCCCACTATGTTACTCCCAAATAAAATTACTTACATTCCATTCATTTTCATTTCTTTATTTTAAAACATCCAATCAAGGTTACTTAATTTCATTCCATTTCATTCTTTTCCATTCCTTTCCTTTACTTAAATACATTCCATTCAATTCCATTCCCTCATGATCATTCTATTCCATTTCATTTCCTTATGAACTCCCAAACGAAGCCCTAAGGGTAAATTACAACTTACCTTCCTATGATTTGGCCAAACTTTAAGTTGCCTACCTGTGGTATGAAATTTGACAATTTACCCACCTGAGGTTAGCTTAGAGTTCTGTAACCCACTTCTGTTAAAAACATGGTTAAATATGTAATTTTGCTCCACTTTTATGTTTCTCTCTTCTAAATATATATATATATATATATATTTATATAAATACAAGATCAAATAAGATAAAAAAGAATCCAGTGAAACACTTGTATCATAAGATTTCAAACCACAAATAAGTAACTTAAATTTCGGTAAAACCTCAGGTGGGTAAAGTGTCAAATTTCAAACCACAATTAGACAACTTAAATTTCGACCAAATCATAGATAGGCAAATTGTAATTTGCCCAACCTTAATTTCACTTTCCATATCAGCTTGTTGCACTCTTCTCTCCTATGATTATTAGAATAGAGAAGATAATTTAAATAATTGATCGACTTCAACTCCCAATCAAAAAAACTTTGACAAAGTTTAGTTACAAAATTAGTTGTAGTCTTAGGCTACAAACTTACTTAATATCTTTTCATTTGAGGTGAATTTTGACAAATTCATCATTGGATTACATCTTCTTCTTATATCCTCTATGCTTGCAAAATTTCAAGAAAATTAAAGATCAATAGTTATGACATCAATAAAATTTTTAAATTGCAAGTTTTTGTAATTTAAAATTATGCACAAAATATAAGCTTAAAGATCATATAATAAATAATATCTGATTGACATAAAATTTAACATGTGTATTAAGAGCGTAAAGAACATGCAATTCAACGGTTAGATTTTCAAAATATGTTGTAATATTTATTTTATTGAGTGAGTTTGTAGTTTTAAGGTACAACCAATTTTGTAGCTAAACTTTGTTCTAAAAACTTTAACGGCGAATGTAATTAACGAAGCATAATGAAAGGGGGACATAGGTTTTGAAAGACAATGAACTGATTTATAGGCAAACCCAAACTTAAAGGTTCAAAAATGTATCTTAACAAATTTTTTTAAGTATATAATTTTAATAAATAATTTTGATGTTTTAGTTATTTTTCATTTTATAGTTTTATTAATATCATGCATGGACACACTATTATTAGCTATTCAATAAGTCTATATGGGGCACAATAAATTTAATGATATTTTTCACAACTTTTTGAGGTGTTAAGTTATTATTGATATATAATAAAAATGATGTTAACGGCATGGTTTTAAAAACCAGACCGGTCAAAGAACCAGAAAAGAGGCCAGTTTCTGGTTTAACTCGGTTCTTGACTGGGGTTTTCTGGTTTTTTGTCGATTTTGACCGAACCAGTTCTAGGTTCGGTCTCAGGTTCAATCGGTTGAATCAACTGGTCCGGTTCAATTTTTAAAACAGTTAGCGTTAGTCCTTTGTCAAAAAATGATGTTGCACTAATTATCACAGTCTACTACCTCAACAAGTCATGAAAAATTTATAAAATTATGTTGAGTTATTATAATCCTATATATACTGTACAAAAATTACTAATAGCAATCCCGAAATCATGACTGTTTAATTATATAATTTTTGTGACTTTAGAGCATTATTATTGGTGGTGGTAAAATAGCTTTTTAGCTATTTTACCACCTCAAACTCCAATTTAGTGCCTAACATGGCAACATTGGTAGAGTTAAAGGAAATTTTTTTTGTCTTTTTGCTATATTGAACCGCCGAGACTAGTAGTTTATTGTAGCAAGAAGGCATTAAAAAAAAAAAAAAAAAAAAATCTTCTTTGTTGGGTTTCGTGGCAAAGAGGAAGAGAAAGGAAGCGAGAAAGAAATTAATAAAAAAATAAATAGTGTTTGACTAATGGTAAAAATAAGAACATTGATGTAAAGTATATTATGAAATTGTATATTAAAATTGATAAAATAATTTGTTGAGACCTTATATAGGTGGATGCATCATCTTTGTTTTATGTTGCACTCCATTGTCCAAAAAGAAAAACATAAAAAGAAGTTCCACTCTGTTTCTTTTTTAGAGAAGAGTGGCGCTGACTGAATGGAGGATCTTCATTTCATTTATACAATTATCCTTACGTTTTTATAAATTATGATATATATATATATGAAGCTATAAAGGAAATGGAAAAAGCTTCTTGGAAAAATGTTCTTGGAAAAATGTTCTACAGTTTTACTGACTGAATGCCAGCTGGGTTTAAGTTATATCTGATATAATTTTAAACAATATTACACTATTCAATATTTTTTAATTGGATGCGAATATTGACAAATCTATCGTTAGATTACATTATCTTCATATATTTTTCATGCTTGCAAAATTTCAAGGTGATCAAAGATTAATAGGAATGTTATCAATCAATTGATAAAATTTAAGTTTTTGTAGTTTAAAATAATGCATAAAAGATGAGTTTATGGATCAAATAGTAAATAACATCCGATTGATATTAAAATTGGCATGCATGTTAAGAACATATAAATCATGTAATTCAACGGTTAAATTTTCAAAAGATTAATTAAATAACAAGTTATTGAGTGTGTAAAGTTACACCACTTTATTACCATTAAAGCCATGTCATGTTTCTATCTGGATTTGTTCCATCTTACAAACAAAAGTTCTGAGCTCCATCTCTTTTACAAACAAAAGTTCTGAATTTCATCTCTTTTACTATTAATTCCCACCATAAAAAAAGGACTTTTGAAAGAAATATCTATGATTTGTTTTAAATGAAAGAATTTGGAAAATAAGGTATTAAAATTTTTGAAATGTTCTATTTGAAACCCTATTACCAAAAGTTGTAACAAATACATGAAGTATTAGCTATTAATTCCTCATACATGAAGTATTAGCTATTAATTCTTCTTACCTAAAGTATTAGCTATTTTTATTATTATTTATAAATGTGTTATAATTTCAACTTTTAGCATTCGTTCTATGATGATTGCTTATTATGATCAGGCCAAGAAATCAATTAGTTTTTGGTGTAGGTAGGGTTCGAACTCCAAAATTTTTTATTCGACGACAAAAGACTCTACTAGGTAAGCTAACTAAAACCTACAAAGTATTAGTTAAATTAATATGAAAGCATATTTAGAATTTTTTTTTTTTAACACAATGTATTTGTTTTAAATCATTTATATTAATTAGTCTATGCATTGCAATGGTATAATACTAGTGATATATATATATATATATATATTTGAGTTGGGTTCAAGTTACACTTAGTCTCTAAGCAATGTTGCACCACTCAATATTTTTTAATTGGATGCAAATTTTGACAAATCTACCGTTAGATTACATTATCTTCGTATATTCTCCATGCTTGCAAAATTTCAAAATGATCAAAGATTAATAGTAATTTCATCAATCAATTTTTAAAATTCAAGTTTTTGTAGTTTAAAATAATGCATAAAAGTTGAGTTTAAGGATCAAATGGTAAATAACATCCAGTTGACATGAAAATTGGCATGATTGTTTAGAACATATAGAACATGTAATTCAATGGTGGGATCAAAATATGAATTTTATAACAAGTTATTGAGTGGTGTAACATTACTTAGAGTTACACTAGGTGTAACTTGAACCCAACCTTATATATATCTATATATATATATATATATATTATATATATATGTGTGTGTGTGTGTGTGTGCGCGCGCGCCTAGGATGGGGGTATTGGGCCTGACCTCACCTGGGCTCACAACTTATTTGTAATATGGGTTTAGGATTTCCTACGTTGGGTCGTTCTCGGCACTGTAACTCAACCAAGCTGCTTCTTTTCCTCTCTCTTTGAATCACTCTTTTTCTCTACTCTCTATTTTCTTCAGAACCTTTCCACCTCTATTTTCTTCAGAACCTTTTGTGCGTGCCTAGGATGGGGGTATTGGGCCTGACCTCACCTGGGCTCACAACTTATTTGTAATGTGGGTTTAGGATTTCCTACGTTGGGTCGTTCTCAGCACTGTGACTCAACCAAGCTGCTTCTTTTCCTTTCTCTCTTAATCACTCTTTTTCTCTACTCTCTATTTTCTTTAAAACCTTTCCACCTCTATTTTCTTCAGAACCTTTCCACTCAAAAAGAACTCCTCTATTCTATCTCCAACTTCTCATATTTATAGCCTTATATTAATGGAAGGATCATGATTACTGTCACAGTTAGTGCAATTGGAGGTCCAATATTAGCAATCGCAAGTGGATGGTTAGGTGGGAGTGGAATGTGGAGGAAGTGGCCTTGGAACTTTGTTCCCACTCCAGCAAATGTGCTTGGTGACGATATTCCCCAAGGCACTGCCGGACGTACAAGGGGTGGTGTGACCGAACAACCGCAACCTTGATCGGGAAGCATTGCCAAGCAGGTACCTCGCGACAAGTCAAGACGATAGCTAGCGTCGGCTGCCTGCTCCTCGGGCCTTTGAAAGACACTCAGCTTGGGCTCGTAGCTTTTGTGGGTTTGGGCCGAGATCCTAGGCAGAGCAGAGGTTGGGCCCCCGGGCCATATTATTGATCCATAATCCAAGGCCCAAATGGGCACGGATATCACGGGGCCGTACAATAGCCCCCCTTGATTCGTGCTCGGCTTTCGGGAACGCATCAAGGAGCCAAAGGGGCAACGATTATCTGAGAAACTCAATGGGTGTATTTTGGGCGGTTTCAAAGATCCATTAATGCATTTCTCAAAATGCGCGTTGTGTCTGACCTTCTGATTCAGCTGTCATCATTACCTGTCGGTTTGAGAACCAAGGTGCGCGTGTCAGTTGCCCTGGGTATATGTAAGGTTTCCTTTTTTTCTTTGTTCCATTATTGCTAATTAACCCCCATTATTGCTCATTAACCGATGCCCATTTTTCCCTGGCTTCTATAAATAGTCTGTCTCAATTCATTCTCTCACTTTTTCATTCTCCATTCTCTGAAATTTCTTTCTGCCGAGCACTCACCTGCGCACTTGTCCACAAACCCAGAATCTTCTTCTCTCTTAGAGCCAAAAGTAAGTCTCCTTCCCCTTTCTTTTGCTTTGATTTCTTTTCTACAAGTTTCTTCTAATTCTTAGTCTTTAAGATGGGTTATGCTTATCTTTTGAATATCGAGGTGTCCTTAGCCACATTTAGGCGAGCCTATAGCGTTCCCGATGATGTGGAAGTGATGTATTACCATGAAAGCGATTTCCCTTTCCACAGAGGGGCAGGCACTGTCTTTTTCCCGTTGATGTCGATTCTAGAGGATGGAGTTAGGTTTCCCATAGACCCTCTTTTGCTTAACGCCCTTAGATACTACGGACTTTGTCCCAACCAACTTCCCTCCAATTTTTACCGGGTAGTGAGTTATGTGAGTAGGTTAAATCAAACATTTGGTCTGCAATTAGACCATCATGACATAAATCACATGTACAGCCTATGTGGAAAGAATCCAATTACTATTTAAAGGTTAGAGACATGAGGGTACGACTAATTTCATGCTTGCCAGACTCTAATAGGAATTATGTTGGGGAATACGTCCGGGTGCGTGGCAATTGGTTTGCCAGTGGTGTCCCTCCCCCCCCCTCTCATGGCGTGAAGTGGGTTCATTCCAATCTTTAATTTGTTTTCTTCTTTCTGTTCATAGTTATTTCACTTATCCTAACTCTGAATCATTATCTTTTTTTTGCAGACGGTTCGGTGTTTACCCAGGACATTAGAACAGTTCACGTATGGGACCTGAATTTTGTACTCAGGTCTGAGATTTTTGTTCATTGGGATGGGCAGCTCCGAGCGTCCCATCTCATTCTCGGTGTAAACCCTGTGTATTCTACTTGGCAACCCTTTGGGCAAGCGCTTTTGGTAGACAGTCCCCTTTTATCCTACATAGATGTTCGGCACGTAAATTTTCTTCCCCTGAAGTTCACGGTAGGAGAGGCTCGCGAACTCGGTCGGCGATACACTTGTTCGGACGAGCTCGCGCCTCTACGAGATGAATCGGCAGAATGGGTATCCTATCACCTCTGAGAGCTTACTCACACACCGGTTGAGGACGAGGCTCCCGTTCAAGAAGAACCTGCCCAACCTGAAGAACTCGTCGAACCTAAAGATCTTGCTGAAGAAACCGAGCAAGTTGCTGTAGAGCTTGGTGACTTCCCTGAAACCGAATTTGGTCGTGGTGGAGACATGGTGGCCCGAAGGACCTTGACCATTGATCTTTTCGTGCTCGGGGTGGGGCAAACTGTGCAACAGTAACCGCCTCAAGGCCAAGGTCAGACGTCTCCCCCTCCTCTTCCTCCTTGAACTGGACTTACCCGAAAAAGGCAACGCGTGGCCGAGGATACTCCTACCGGCCCGGGGGAGGCAGTGACCCGGACTCCTCCCCGTCCATCCGGCGGTGTTGTCATTCAGGAGACGCAGACCCAAGTAGGTGCGAGTGTGGCGTCCTCCTCCCAAGCAGCGCAGGCGTGGCAGCCGAAGTTTCTGCTGGATGGCAAGCCACTCCCCGCGGATGCATGTGTACGGGTTTGGGACAAGGGTGAGGGGGGTCGTGTTGCCCAAAGTTTGGTGCACGGCCTTCTTCTACCCGAGGACGTGCATGCTTTCGAGGAGGGGACGGAGGAATTTATGGGAAGAAGGTTGCAGTGGCATACTATCGTGGTAATTCTCCATTTACTGATCCTTTACTAATTCTTATAGGTATTTATTATTTTTCGTTTATCCTTTTCTCCATTACCGTAATGACTCCTGTCGTTTCATTAGGCTACTCAACTGGCCCACATCCTTGATGGACGTATAAAGGAACTTTTCGAGGATGTTGACCGGGAGAAGGCTGCTAGGGAAACGGCTGTCAAAATTGCAAAGGAAAAAATAAAGGCTGTTGACTCTGCCGAGAAGAAGGCCGCTGCTGTGGATAAGGCTAGGGCGCTGGCGGAGAAAAGGTCCGCGAAACTCGAGGCAAAGCAAAACGAGGCTGATTTAAAGTTAGCCAAGGTAGTAAGTCTACATACCGCTCAAGTCGAAGAACTTGCCGACCTGAGAGCGGCCTTGGAGGCTGCCGAAAACAAGTGGTATAATGAAGGATTTGCTGACGTCGAAAATTCCGTGGTGCCAGTTGTAAATGAGGCTCGGAAGCTTGGTTTTTCGGATGGATGGCTGGCTGCCTTGCAAGCCATAAGGGTTCTTGAAGATTCTCCCCTTAGGGATCCCGACCAGATACCCTTCCCAAGTCCTATTCCAGTTGAGCAGAACCCTCCGACGCCCATTGACGAAGAAAAGACAACCAGCTTGAGGGAGCTGGTGGAGCAAATAGATGCCCATGTGGATTTAGGTGATATAGAAGCCACCAGTATCCCCCGCACTGAGGATCGGCCTGGAGTGGACCTCCTTCATCCCGTAGCCGGCCAGTAGCAGACCAAGACAGCAGCCCAGACAGAACCTACAGACCCAAGGACCTAACTGCCGAATCGTACCCTTACTGCTTATATTTATTTTTCTCGTCTTTAGATATTTTATCCTATTCAGTTAATTTACCTACGTCGCCGGGTTGTGGCGACTAAACAACTGCTCCCTTTCTGGGTATAACTCATCTGTGGTCATTGGGTTTGGTGACAAAACAATGATTTCATTTTTTGTGAATTTGTTGGAATAATGATTTATTTGCTGAACATTTGCTTTTGTCCTTAATGATTTATTTGCCGAATATTTTTTGCATAAGGTTTCTACATGCTCGGTGATAATGATCGAACCGTGCAGTAGGTTTCTGTCCTTAGGATATTTTTTGGCATAAGGTTTCCACCTGCTCGGTGATAATGATCGAACTGTGCAGCAGGTTTCTGTCCTTAGGATTTTTTTTTTTTTTTTTAGCATAAGGTTTCCACCTGCTCGGTGATAATGATCGAACCGGGCAGCAGGTTTCTGTCCTTAGGATATTTTTTAGCATAAGGTTTCCACCTGCTCGGTGATAATGATCAAACCGTGCAGCAGGTTTCTGTCCTTAGGATATATAATTTTTTTTTAGTATAAGGTTTCCACCTACTCGGTGATAATGATTGAACCGGGCAGCAGGTTTTTGTCCTTAGGATTTTTTTTTAGCATAAGGTTTCCACCTGCTCGGTGATAATGATCGAACCGTGCAACAGGTTTCTGTCCTTAGGATTTTTTTTTTTAGCATAAGGTTTCCACTTGCTCGGAGATAATGATCGAACCGTGCAGCAGGTTTCTATCTTTAAGATAGGCCTTAGCCATTTTAGTTCCCTCTATATTTGTTGATCGGTTCTACCAAATAAACGATAACAACTTTGAATATATAACAACTATGAAATGCATCATCATATTAGCTAATGAAATGCACACGTTCGGATTTACATTCCTGCACATCGGCAGTCAGTGATAGAACTTCTTAAGATTATGGACATTCCATGGCCGGGGAAGTGGTCTCTCGTCTAGGTCTTCCAAATAGTATTCTCCCGCGCCCGCGATTGCAGTCACTTTGTACGGTCCTTCCCAAGCTTGGGCTAGCTTCCCGGCATTTGTATCTTGCATATTCCCCACGGCTTTCCTCAGCACTAATTCTCCAGCACTAAGTTCCCTAGTCCTCACATTTCGGTTATAACGCCGGGCAAGTTTTTGTTGGTACTCCGCCAGTCGTATTGTGGCTACCTCTCGGCACTCTTCTAACCAATCCAAACGTCCTACTAGTAGCTCTTTGTTTTGGGTGGGATCAAATCCTGCAACTCGTGCACTGCATAAGTTCACCTCGGCTGATATCACGACTTCTACCCCATACGTTAAGGAGAACGGAGTCTCCCCGGTGGACCTTCTGGGGGTCGTTTGGTAAGCCCACAAGACGTTAGGCAATTCTTCTGCCCACCTTCCTTTCGCGTCGTCCAATCTTTTCTTCAGCCCGTTGACGATTGCTTTGTTGGTAGCTTCAGCCTGGCCATTGCTCTGCGGATACGCTGGAGTGGAATATTTGTTTTTGATG
Organism: Notholithocarpus densiflorus; assembly: GCA_030021035.2. Classification (NCBI taxonomy): domain Eukaryota; kingdom Viridiplantae; phylum Streptophyta; class Magnoliopsida; order Fagales; family Fagaceae; genus Notholithocarpus; species Notholithocarpus densiflorus. Next base: position 11,295,685 of record JARYZH020000005.1, read on the forward strand.
CCAAGATCACTATAAAAAGAGCGAAAAACTCTACTGTCGAATTGTAGTCTGTTACTCAATATTAGCGAGTTCGGCACCCTGAATCTTGTGACTATGTTTTTCCACACAAATTTCTTGACGTCCACATCCCGGATATTAGCTAGAGCCTCGGCTTCTGCCCATTTTGTGAAGTAATCAGCTGCCACTAACACGAACCGGCGATTACTCGTTGCCCGGGGAAAAGGACCGAGAATATCTAGCCCCCACTGCGCGAATGGCCAGGGGCTGCTGACGGGATTCAGATGGCCTGCTGGCTGATGGATCAAGGGAGCATGCTTTTGGCATCATTCACATTTACGCATATACTCGGCGGCATCCTTCCGCATCCGCGGCCACCAGAATCCCTGAGTCATCGCTCAGTGTGCTAATGAGCGCCCCCTTACGTGATTGCCACACACCCCGTCATGCAACTCAGCCAGAAGCTCATTTACTTTCTCGGGGTGCAAGCACGAAAGGTACGGCCCCCCATAAGACCTCCGGTATAACTTGCACTCTGCTGACAACTAATACCGAATAGCCACCCGACGAATCTTGTTAGCCTTTTTTTCATTGTTCGGGACTCGATCTTCAGCCAAGAAGTCAATGATCGGGTCCATCCAACATGGCCCGGTTACTGAAACCATAGCAACATCAATAACGACTGCGCTAACGTTATCTGCCGCACTGATACTTGGCTCCTTTATAAGCTCCACTTTGATTAGCCTAGGCACCTTCTCAATCATTGATGATGCCAACGTAGCTAAGGAGTCAGCGTGTCTATTTTGCGCCCGGCCTACTTGGGCCACCTTTGCCGTGCCAAACTTGTTCATAATTTGCTTTGCCGTCTGCAGGTACTCTTTCATCCAAGAATCCCGGGCCTCAAAGCTGCCCTGGACTTGATTAACAACCAGCCGAGAATCTGAGTAAATTTCTATGTCCCGGGCACCCAAGCCCAAAACGATTCTCAATCCGGCAAGAAAGGCTTCATACTCGGCTTCATTATTAAAGGCTTTAAACCCCAATCTGAAGGAATGTTCCAACCGTATTCCCTCAGGAGTAATTATGACAATTCCGGCACCAGCCCCTATGGCACTCGAAGCGTCGTCCACAAACACTCTCCATGGGTGAATCTCTACATGACAGACTGTCGTCCCGTCGTACTTTGGATAAAACTTCGCAATGAAATCAGCAAGGACCTGGCCCTTTACCGAGCTTCGCGGTCTGTACCGTATGTCAAAGGCACCTAGCCGGGTCCCCCATTTCGCTATTCAGCACGTGAAGTCTGATCTCTTCAATAATGACTACAAAGGATATTCAATCAGGACAAACACAGTATGAGCCTGAAAATAATGTGGCAACTTTCTCATAATGTGTACTAGGACTAACACCAACTTTTCCAAGGGTAGGTATCTTATCTCGGCATCAACCAAGGTTTTACTGATGTCGTACACCGGTTGCTGTATTCCTCGGTCCCTTAGTAGTACGGCGCTCACGGCGTGATCGGATACTGCGAGATACATGAATAAATCCTCTTCGGATTCAGGTGCTACCAACATGGGCGCTTGCATTAAATAATCCTTCAAATCTCGAAAGGCTCTGTCACATTCCTAATTCCACTGGAATCCTCTCAATTTCTTTAGAATCTGATAGAATGGTCGGCAACGATCAGCAAATTTGGAGATGAACCGATTAAGTGTAGCTAACATCCCGATCAACACCTGTACCTCTTTCGGATTGCTCGGCGGCTTGAGGCGATTCACGGCTTTGATTTGGTCGGGGTTAACCTATATTCCCCGATTAATGATCAGGTACCCCAAGAACTTACCAGCCCCCACACCAAAAGCGCACTTCTCAGCATTTAGACGCAACTTGTGTTGTCGGAGCACTTCGAACACTCCCCGAAGATCTTCCACATGCCGTACATCCTGCTTACTTTTCACTACCATGTCATCGATGTATACCTTAACCGTACATCCTATTTTATCCCGGAACATTCTTGTCATCATTCGTTGGTACGTAGCCCTGGCATTTTTCAACCCAAAGGGCATCACGGTGTAGTGGTAATTTGCGTTCGGTGAAATGAACGCTGTTTTCTCCTGATCATTGGCAGCTAGGGCGATCTGATGATAACCCAGAAAGGCATCCAGAAAACTCATCCTCGAATGCCCATAGGTAGCGTCCACTAACTGGTCTATTTTTGGCATAGGGAATGGATCCTTTAGACATGCTCGATTCAAATCCGTGAAATCTACACAGACCCTCCATTTCCCACTCTTCTTCTTAACTACCACGGTATTCGCCAGCCATTTAGGGAAGAAGATTTCCCTTATCGCCCCAGCTTCCTTTGGCTTCCCGACCTCCTGCCTTACTGCCTCCACGTGTTTCCTAGCAGATCTTCTCGGCTTTTGCTTCTTCAGAGAAAAGGACGGGTCTACATTAAGCTTGTGAACGATGAACTCGGGGTCAACCCCGGGCACCTTATATGGGCTCCATGCGAACACATCTATATTTTGTATTATAAATAGCAACGTTTCCACCTTATCCTCATCCCCCATACCCTCCCCTATCTGAAAATATCGGTCAACATCCGGTAGTATCTTCACTTTAATTAATTCTTTGGCACCGGCGGCCCCCATTCCCTCTCGGGGATTCTGTAATTGCTATGAGGGGGTTTCCTCGACAATCTCTTTCTGCTTACCTTGCTTACCCTTCCAGTTAACCGCGGCCATTAGGCATTGCCTAGCCGTATGCTGGCTTCCCCTTACTACGGCAACGCCCAGCTCGGTGGGGAATTTAACCTTTACATGTAAGGTGGACGGAACAGCCCCCATTGCGTGAATCCACGGCCTTCCCAAAATTGCCGTGTATGGAGAAAATGAATTGACTACTGTGAATGCCACCATCACCTCCTTACCTTCCATGTTCACAGGAAGGGATATCTGACCCTCAGGAATCACTACCCTGCCATCAAATCCGACCAACGGCGTATCATACTTTGACAAATCCTGGTCCTTCAACCCGAGCCCCTTGAATAGGTCCGGGTACATCACGTCAGCCCCGCTCCCCTGGTCTATCATCATCCTTTTTACTAAGAAGCAGCTCACTCGTGCTGTGACTACCAAAGCGTCGTTATGTGGTTAAATCATTCCTTTTAAGTCGTTTTCATCAAAAGCGAGAGTCTCCCGAGCAAGTCTCGTCTTCTTTTCTAGTGGTGTCTTGTCTGGGGAATTTTCCGTGGGCACAACAGCCAGTACACCTCTTTTGGTCACAGCTGTGCCCCTTGGGGCGGAATAGATCACTTCAATTACTCCCAAGGGCGGGGGGAGAGGGTTTCTTCCCTGCTGAGCGCCGTGCCCGACACCCCGATCCCCGGAATCCACTACAAATTCTTTCAAATGTCCTGCTTTCACCAACTGCCCTAAATGATCTTTCAACACCCGGCACTGCTCAGTTGTATGCCCTTTATCTTTGTGATAGGTGCAGTACAGGTTCTGGTTCCTTTGAGAGGGATCACCCCCAATCTTGTTCGGCCACCCGAAGTATAGTTCGCTCTTGATTCGATCTATAATCCTGTGCACGGGCTCCTTAAATGTCACATTCACCTTTCCCAGCTGCCATTCTGGCCCTTGCATCCTCAAATCCTTCCGAGGCCTTGGCTGAAAACCACCCTGCCGAGGACGATTCACCAACGGGGCTTTACCTTTACTCTGCATCCTATCATCCTCCAGACGCTTGTACTCCTCAATACGTCTCATGAGCTGTCTCATATCCTCGAGAGGCTTCTTTGTTAATGACTCTCGTAACTCGGAGTCCTTGGGCAATCCCATCCTAAAGGTGCTCGCTGCAATCTTCTCGTTTTCCCCCACCGATCTCATTATAAAGTTCCCAGTAACGACTGGCGTAACTGCGAAGGGTTTCCCCAACCCTTATCTTCATAGACAGTAAAGCATCCACTGGCTGTGGCACCCGACTGCAGGTCACGAATTGGACACCGAATTCCTGGATCAGTCCAGCGAAAGTGTGGATGGAGCCCTTCCGCAACCCATTAAACCATCTCAGAGCGGTCGGGCCGAGGCTTGAGGGAAACACCTTGCACATCAGCGCATCATTGTGAGAATGCAAAGACATCATGTGGATATAATGGTTGATGTGCTCCACCGGGTTCGTTTTCCCGTCGTAGGTATTGAAAGGTGGGTGTGTAAATCAGCTCGGCATTGGAGCCCATTCAATATCGTCTGTGAATGGCGACCAAGTAGCTCTTCGTAAGGCACGGCTCATTGCATCCATGGCGGCATTGTGGGGTTGTCGCTCTTCGGGGGAATCTGAACCCCGGTCTACGTACTCCCGTGAACGTGAACGGTCCCGGTGATGGCGGGATCCCTGCGAATGTGAACGGTCCCGGCGATGGCGGGATTCTTGCGAATGTGAATGGTCTCGTCGTCGACGGGAACCGGATTGATCGGACCCCGTCTCGTGGCGATCTTCCCCCGTAGCAGATCTTCTATCTCGGTTGTCTCGGTCCCTTCTCTGGTGTCTACCCCCTGCTTCCAACTCCAGATTTCTCACTAATCTACGTAATCGTTCAAACTCCTCATCTCTCTCATCAAATTGTTGGTGCCCCGAGACGCCCGATATTGTCCGTTGCGTTTGGTATGACCCCTCCCTGAGGCCCGAATGCTCTTCCTCTTCCTCGCGATCCCTATCTTCACGTCTCTTTTGCCTCCTTTCTCTCCAGGAAGATCCCCGAGAAGCCCCCTCGGAACCACTCGTAGCGTTGCTCTCCGAACGTCTATCAGACATCCTTTTGGGATTGAGCCTCAGTAGAACCACAGCGTTGTAGGAGATTCCCACAGATGGCGCCAATTGTGCGCGCTTAGGATGGGGGTATTGGGCTTGACCTCACCTGAGTTCACAACTTATTTGTAATGTGGGTTTAGGATTTCCTACGTTGGGTCATTCTCGGCACTGTGACTCAACCAAGCTGCTTCTTTTCCTCTCTCTCTGAATCACTCTTTTTCTCAACTCTCTATTTTCTTCAGAACCTTTCCACCTCTATTTTCTTCAAAACCTTTTGTGCGCGCCAAGGATGGGGGTATTGGGCTTGACCTCACCTGGGCTCACAACTTATTTGTAATGTGGGTTTAAGATCTCCTACGTCGGGTCGTTCTTGGCACTGTGACTCAACTAAGCTGCTTCTTTTCCCCTCTCTCTGAATCACTCTTTTTCTCTACTCTCTATTTTCTTCAGAACCTTTCCACCTCTATTTTCTTCAGAACCTTTCCACCCAAAAAGAACTCCCCCATTCTATCTCCAACTTCTCATATTTATAGCCTTAGATTAATGGAAGGATCATGATTACTGTCACAGTTAGTGCAATTGGAGGTTTAATATTATCAGTCGCAAGTGGATGGTTAGGTGGGAGTGGATTGTGGAGGAAGTGGCCTTGGAACTTGGTTCCCACTCCAGCAAATGTGCTCGGCGACGATATTCCCCAAGGCACTGCTGGACGTACAAGGGGTGGTGTGACTGAACAACCGCAACCTTGATCGGGAAGCATTGCTGAATAGGTACCCCGCGACAAGTCAAGACGATAGCTAGCGTTGGTTGCCTGCTCCTCGGGCGTTTGAAAGACATTCAGCTTGGGCTCGTAGTTTTTGTGGGTTTGGGTCGGGATCCTGGGCAAAGCAGAGGTTGGGCCCCCGGGCCATATTATTGATCCATAATCCAAGGCCCAAATGGGCACGGATATCACAGGGCCGTACAATATATATATATATATATATATATATATATCTGTGATAGAGTAGCTAATTAAAAACTGAAACCTTGCAAAGCTTGTTTGTAAGAAACGTTTTACCTTTTATTTTTACTTAATTATTGAGTGAAAAGGGGGAAATTACATTTTACTACCCTAAACTATATTTCATATTACACTTTGCACTTTAAACTTTTCAAATGCATGTTTTGCACCCCAAACTATGACCATTGTTACACTTTGCATTTGAACGTTAAGTTTGCTGTTAATTTGGACGAAAATTCAAAATTTGGTGCAAAATGTAATCAGGACTCAGGAGTATAATTTAGGGTAGTAAAGTGTAATTTCTCATTTGTTTTTAAATAATGAGAAGATGTGCAACTAGGTATTTTCATACTTTTCCATCCAAATTAACTGCAAACTTGATGTCAATATGCAAAGTGTAATCGGGGGCATAGTTTAAGGTGGTAACGTGTAATTTTTCCAAAATAAAAGAGTAAGAGTAGCACCTTAAGCATAATCGGGGGCATAGTTTAAGGTGGTAACGTGTAATTTTTCCAAAATAAAAGAGTAAGAGTAGCACCTTAAGCATAATCGGGGGCATAGTTTAAGGTGGTAACGTGTAATTTTTCCAAAATCACTCTGGCTCAGCAAGTTTTTGTTCAGCGAGTACCCCGGTACGGGATTAAGTCCACTTTCTTCCTATTGGCAATCGAATTGGCCCGAGGTGCTCAGTATCCTCTAGCCCCCATGTTCTTGGGCCATGTTTATTCTCAATTGGATCTGCTTCATGGAGAAAAAGTTGAAGGCGACTCTTGCTACGCGATCACCTCGTCCCTCCATTGTGCCATTCTCCAGGTATTCACGTGGGACCGTTCTTCAGTTACTTTAGCAAAGTGCAGAAATTTGAAGTTTGTGAAAGACAAGTTCCAGGGATCCCCTAATGTAATTAAAGGTCTGTGCGGTAGCTCCACTGATAGCCACCCCATTATCTTTCGTTGGGCTAGTTTGAAAGGTGGCGGCCTTAATTTGATTGAGTTATTTGAACAAGCAGGGCATTTACGTTGGCGTTCTCCCCTGGAGTTCAGCCCCGGGTTTGCCTGTGACTCTGTATTGGCTTCTTTTCTTAATTCTCTAGGAAATACTTTTGACCTTTGTCCTGGTGATGAAGGAAATTTGGCCTACTTGGCTTGTGTTAGTCCCTTATGGCTTCCAATTCCCTCCTCCAGTGGCCTCAGGTACACCCATTACTTAGCACACCGGGTACTCCAGCAATTCGATTTTGATTAGGATATCCCGCCAGTGTTTAAGGATGTAGTGCCTTCTCTCCCTTCTTTGGACCCGTTCTTGAGGCTCCAAGCTTTCTCTTATTGGTCACGGAGAAGTCCTTAATTTGTCGTGCCCAACTCTCAGAGGGGAGTCTTTACTTCCAGTGGTTTTGCAGGCTACTAGAGAAGAGTTCAAAAATCTTTTATTGATTATGTTGGTTCCGGCAAGATTGAGAGAGTTCCCAATCCTGATATTCTTTCTGCTCCTACATCCAACAGGCGCCTATCCCTCCCCATTGCTGGTATTGTATTTGCTGCTATAAGCAACAAGACAGGGTTCACGGAGTGGCATGCTTCTAGGGGCAGTTGGGTGTGTTATGCATAAGATTTTCCAAAGACTTGGTCGGGATGTGATCTTATTGTTGGTGCCTCCTCTGGCGTGCCAATTAAAAGAAGGGCAGTAGAGGCAATTGGTGCTGCCACTCCCATTGGCAAAGGTACAGAGAAGAAGATTAAGCAGGAAAAGGTTAAGCAAGTCGAGCTTGAAGAGGGTGTTGAGGGTACTGAGGCTGGATCTGAGACCAAGAAGAGAAAGACTACAAAATCTCAGAAGCAGTTAGTAATTGCTGAGGAACCCGGGAGAGTAAGCTCCCCTACAGTGGGAAAGGAAGTTGGGCATCCTTTACTTCCCAAGACTCGAGTGAAGACTAAGGTAGAGTCTTCTCTCTCTCAGGTTTTGTGAGTTCTTCAGCCCAGGGTTCTTTAGGGTCCTTTGATTTTGCACCCTAGTCTCCCTTAAGACCCTCTAGGCATACCCATAGTAAGCAAAAGACCATTGGAGACTCTGTAGAGAGAGAGAGAAGGGCAAGGCCTCTTTTCTTCTTCTCTCTTATGTTTTGCAGTAGCTTATTATTGTTGTTGCAGTGTCCTTCCTTTCCTCTTTTTAACTGATGAGTGATTATTCATTCCTTGCAGTCCAAGCGCAAGTCAGACCCCAAGAAAGGGAGGAGTCAATCGTCTGGTAATGATGTGGTATGGCTCTCTTTTATTTGTGCCTCTTTCTGTTTGTTTCCACCCTTTTTTTGGTACTGTGTACTTATGCATTCTTTTCCTTTTGCAGGTGGAGGTACCTCCTCCCACGACTGGTGGGACTCCGGGGGAAGAGTGATTGCTGCTCCCTCTGTTGTTTTACCAGGTGTGGAAGAGGAGCCCCCTAGTGGTGGTATAACTGAGGAGGTTAGCTAGCCAATGCAGAGTGTCCAGCCTATTCTGCAATTTGTTCCCTTGGTTGCTCAAGATCTTGAAACTCCCCAGCCCCCTGTTTCCCAAGATCCCCAGCTCGAGCAGACATTCAATCCCATCAAAACTATGTCACCTGAACCTGTGTTAAGCAAAGAACCCTTGGGGGGCGCGTCTCCATCCATACAAGCAGGTGAGCCCCATTCACCCTTTATAAGAATGCTTGATCTTACCTTATTGTATCTCTTTCTTTTTGAAAGTTCCCATTTCCTCTTCCCCTTTTAGGTCAAACCAGTGTGAGATCTGCCTCTAAGGCTGCCTCTTCTTTGGAATCTGAGGGTTTTGAAGGTGCATGCTGTTCACCTTTATTGTGCTTCCTCTTCTTTCCTCCTTTCTATGCTCTTCCCTTGCCTTTTCCTTCTATGGCGAAGCCCCCAGTATCCTTACCTTCCTTTAGCCATTTTGCCAAGGTTTCCTCACCCTTTCTTCATAGTGCTGTGTGTTCTTTCACAAAGTCCTTCAAGAAATCAGAGGAGCAAGAGGAGGAAGCTCCACCATAGGAAGCTGATATTGGTTTTTTTATTTTTTTATTTTTTTTTATTTTTTATTATTATTATTATTTTTTTTTACTTTACCTTTCTTTCCTGGCTCTTTCCTCCTTTGAACTATGTCTGCTTTGCAGGTGTTGTCATAGGTGTCAAAGGTCCTGAACCTGTAGTTCCTGAGGTAGCTGTGGAGTCTGCTCAAGTTGTGGAATTTCAAGCAAGGACCCCCCAAACTATCCAGAGGGTTGAAAGCTCCTTAATCCCTATGAGTGGAGATACAACAATGGGGGAGGCTCTAGAGGTGACTGTTTCAGATCCTGACTCAGGGCTCTCTACTTTCCTGGCCCGTTTTGATCTTTTGGAGTTCAATAGCCTCCCTGTAAGCCATTTTTATCGCTTTGGGCCTCCTTATGGTAACTTTTTGCGCTTCTCTATGCCTGTGGAAGGTCTGCCATTACTAGAAGGGTTGTTCAAGATCCATGCAGATTTCACCAGTGGGTTCAAGGGAGGTGTATTTTTGGGCAACATCCTGATGGAGTTGCTATGTGCAGTGCTAATTTCCTTGAGGAACTCTTCTCTCGACTCCTTATCTGAGGAAAGACTTTTGGAATGGAGGGGTGTAGTGCAGGATCTTATAGAAGCAAAGTTCAACCTATCCTTCTTGCTGGAGCATTTACGTTCACTAGCCCATATGCTGTTTCAGAGGTAGGCCTCTAGGAATCTTGATGCTGAAATTGTTGCTGCTGAGGAGGCTTTGGCTCGTGCCCACAAGATCTTGCAGGACTTAAAGGTTAAGAAGCAAAAAGTTCTCTCTTCTTCAGCTGTTCTTGCTATTTCTCCAGACAGTTCCTTGCTGGCCGGGCTTATTCCTTAGCTCTTTTTTTTAGCTAGTTCAGATGTGTATATTTTTTTTCAAACAATTTGGGTTGTATAAGCTTTATCTTTTTCTGTTGAACACTACTTCTGGCTTATTTTCTGTGACATGGATATGTTTTTTTTTTAAAGACTGCTTCTAACTTTCAATAGTATGTGGATCTGTTCTTCTCTTTTTGTATACTGCTTTTTTTTTTTTTTTTTACATTGAGTCTTGGGCCATGGTCCCTACAAGTTTTACTGTAGGTCTTGGATCAAGTACCCTGGTGGTTGTCTTACTGCGCAGGTACTGAACTGGGTATATTGGGTGCTTTTTTTTTTTTTTTTTTTTTGAAGTCCCAGATCATGAACTAGGCAGGTCCCCTTTTGTCAGATACTGGGCTAGGTATCCCGGGCACTTACTTTTTGCATGTGGTCCCAGGCCATGTATCTTGAACTAATTGTGGTGTGGGTCCTGGGTCATGTGTCAAAGTTTTTTTTTTTTGCATTAGCCCAGGTACCCCCCTCAAGTCTGCCTACATTTGGACTTTGCAATATTTAGTTTAGCTGTAACTTAAAGGAAATAAAAGAGATTTCATTGAATCAAAGCACAGTTACCATCTAAGGAACACAGAAAAATTATCAAAGATAGTAAGGATCACAGAATGTCCTTCTACCTTGGGTTCCTAAACAAAATTACTTAAACAAAAATTCATAACAAAAGCAAAGAATGATGAAACACTTAGCAGATTGGAGAGTTGGCAAAAGGGTCTCGATGTACTGAGATCTCTCCATTTCTATGCATAGTACTGTTTCAGCCACTTCCTATTTATGGGATCTTCCAGGATTGTCCCATCTTCCTTTGAGAGGTAGTAATACCCACTATCGTGGGCTTCCCTGATGATGTAAGGTCCTTCCCACTTTAGGGCAAATTTGGAGGGTCCTAGGAGGTTTCTTCTTACATGTTCTGCTGTTCTCAACACCAGCTGCCCCTCAGTGAAAGCCCTTGGGTGTACTGCCTGTGCATATGCCTTAGCCATCCCCTGCTGGTACCTCAGATTTCTCCTTCTAGCCACTTCCCTTTCTTCCTCCAACCCCTCTAGATCTGTCAATCTCCTTTCATTGTTTGTGTCCTCAGTGTCCTCCTGGTTTTCTTCAAGCACTACCCTCGGCGTAGGGACAACTAACTCCACAGGGCTGATGGCTTCTGTCCCATAGACTAGGGAGAATGGTGAGAATCTTGTGGCTGTCTTCACAGAGCTACTGTATGCCCAGAGTACATTTGTCAAGTGATCACTCCATTTTCCCCTATACTCATGCTTCATCTTTTTAAGGATCTTCAGCATCACCCTATTGGTGGCCTTAGCTTGGCCATTTCCTTGTGGGTAGTATGATGTGGACCTTCCATGCTTGATGTAATACGCCACAATCAAGTTCTTCATGTCTTTGTTTATGAACGGAGTCCTATTGTCACTGATCAGTCTCCTAGGGATCCCAAACCTTGTAATGATGTGTTCTTGAATGAAGTTTGCATGGCTACTCTAGTGGCCTTTTTCAAAGGGATAGCTTCTACCCATTTTGTAAAGTACTCGGTGGCCGCTAGGATCCATATGCAACCATTGGAAGGAGGGTTTATAGGCCCTATGAGATCAAGCCCCCAAGTGTGGAAAGGCCATGGTGTTGTCATATCTTGCAGCACATTTGGGTGAGTATGAATTGCATCTCCAAGTACTTGACAGGCATGGCACGTTTTGACTAGTTCCTCGAAGTCCTTTTTCATTGTTGGCCAATAGTACCCTAACAGTGGCAATTGCTTGTAGAGTCTTCTTTTCCCTGGGTGACTTCCATAGTCACCGGAATGGACTTCACTGACTACTTCTCTGGCTTTCCTTGGCCCTAGGCATCTTAGGGGATCCCCGCTGTACCCCCTTTTGAATAGGATTTCGTTTTGTAAGAAGTACCTGACTACAAGTTTCTTGAGCTGGCGGGCTAATGTCATGTCAATTGGTAGGATCCCTTAAGCCAAGTACTTTATGAATGGAGTTCTCCAATCTTCTGTAACAAATATGGCGTAGCTCTCTTCCTTGTCCATTGAAAGTTGACATTTTTGGCACTTCTCCTGCATAGTTGCTGCCTCTTTGTTCATATTTGGCAAGTAGTACCCCATGCGCTGCATCCTTCTGTATAGGCTGATCTTTTCTGCAACCCCACAGGCCTGGCTATGTAGTTCTTCTAATCTCAGCTTTCCTTCCTTCTCATTGACACACCTGGATAGGATCCCTCCAGGCAGCCTCCTATATAGTTCTCCTTCCATCAGAGTGTAGTCCCTCAGTTCCTTGATACTTCCTTTAGGTCCTGCCTCTTTCATTTTCTCCTTAACCTCACTCCTCCAATCCTGCTGCTTAGGTTCTTCAGGGAACATCCTTTTGAGGATCCTTATGATGGAATGTTCCTGCTTACCTATTCTTACTAGAGTGTCTTTCCCTTTGAATGGCACTTAGGATCCCAGGGTGGCTAGTGCATCAGCGAACTTGTTCTCACTCCTCTAGGTGTACTCCACACTAAAGGTCTGGAATTCCTGCTCCAAATAACACTAAAAGAAAATTACACAATCAACTTTTCATATATACATTACTAATTAAATTCACACACATGCTCAATGTTTCGGTATCATATTTCCCTAAACAATCAATGAGTAAAATAAGAAACATAGAAATATGATACACACCAACATTGATGTAATACACAAAAAAAAAGAAAGAACTAACATAGTGTTGGCAAAGCAAGAATACACAGAAGGTTCATTTCACTTATAAATGGCCTCACTGAATGGTCAACAACAGAAGAGAGATATGACGGAGAAAGCACAAAATTAAAGCTACTAAAAAAGAAAATGAGCATTTTGAACTTTCCAGTTACCAGTACCGCCCAAAAACAATGTAGAATATGAAAAATCAGCATATCCAAAGAGAATATATATATTAGAAATTTAATTGGATTAGGAATCTCTCCACTTATGACTGTCAACCTTAGCGTCAAAACTTCTCTCTTGTATCCATCTGGGTTGGAAGAAACACAATGAGAAAGAAACATAAATCTTGCGTACTTTCATGAGTTGGAGGACCCTAGAATTATCATTAACATAAATCACAAATTACAATAAGAAAGAAACATTGTTAAATCTACATTGAAAATTTAAACACTGCCAAAATTCAAACATTGTTTGAGGGCTGAGTTATTGTTTTTCATAATTATAGTCATCGGATGCTTTGGCTAGCCAATTTGACATATATTGATTTGAACTTAAAGCATCTCTTGAAATAGCCACCACTACAGAAGGATCTTATAAATTATAGAGAAACAAAGACTCTTTTTTTTTTTTTTTTCAATCAATAATAGAGAATTAAAATGTGATTCAATCTCTTTCTTTAATTCTCAAACTACAAATACTAACCCTTTTAAACAAATAAATGCATACCTAATAAAATCAATCTAAACCATCATATACGGTTGAGTATAAATGCCTCTCCCCATAAATTAAATGGGAGTTCTGCACTTAAGATCATGACATTTACCATGTCTACAAGAGTTCTATTTTTCCTTTCAGCCAAACCATTTTGTTGGGGTGTATAAGGGGTTGAACTTTGGTGTATTATACCATGTTCCTCACAAAATGTAGAAAAATCGTTAGGAAAATATTCACCACCTCTATCGCTTTGTAAGATCTTTATTTTCCTATCCTTTTGATTTTCTACTTCAGTTTTATAACGTTTGAACATGTCAAATGATTCATTTTTATTTCTCATTAAATACACATATGTAAATCTAGAGAAATCATCAATGCAGCCTTAGGGGTCCTGATGCCTTTGTCGTATTGAGAGAGCAGGACTAGCCACTATGCTATCCTTCCCGTCAGGAGGGGCTGATGTAAGAGTGCTTTTATGGGATGTGACTTAGTCACCAAAAGGATCTGGTGAGATGAGAAATATCGCTTCAGCCTTTGGGATGTGTAGATGACTACTAGGCAAGCTCTTTCTATCCTGGTGTACCTGGTCTCAATGTCCTTAAGTGTCCTGCTCACGTAGTAAATAGGTTGCTCATTCCCATTATCATCCTCTTGTGCTAGCAGGACTTCTATCGCCTGGGAGTTTAACGCTAAATATAGCAACAGGGGTCGCCCACGTACTGGTGCTTGGAGGGTGGGAAGATGATTCATGATCTGCTGGATCCTTTGAAAGGCTTCTTGCTGCTCAGTTTCCCAGGTGAACTTAGCCGCCTTTTTTCAATAGTTTGGATAAACCACTTGTGACTGAAGCCAATCCTAGCACAAACCTCCTAATGTAGGAGACCCTCCCTAGGAAGCTTTTGAGCTCCCTTACTGTTGTAGGCCTTTTCATTGTTGCAATGGCTGTGACTTTTGCTGGATCTACACTTATGCCTCTGTGATGTACTAGGAACCCAAGAAACTTTCCAGCAGACACCCTGAAGGCACACTTCATGGGGTTCATGCACAATTTGTATTTCTTGCACCTTTCAAAAACTTGTTCAAGTATCTGAAGGTGTCCTGCCCTAGTTTTTGATTTCACCACAATATCATCCACATAGTCTTCCATTTCTTTATGCATTATGTCATGGAAGATAGCAGTCATGGTTCGCTAGTATGTGGCCCCTGTATTTTTGAGGCCAAAGGGCATCACAGTGTAATAAAAATTCCCAATTAGAGTCCAGAATGCTGTCTTTTCTGCATCTTTGGCAGCCATGCGGATTTGGTTGTACCCATTATACCCATCCATAAATGAAAACATAGAACTTCCTATAGCTAAATCCACAATGAGGTCAATATTAGGCAGAGGGAACTCATCTTTTGGACATGCCTTGTTTAGATTGTAAAAGTCCATATAGCAACGGATTTGGCCATTCTTTTTCTTCACAGGTACTATGTTGGAAAGCCACTTAAGGTGCTGGATGGGCTTGATATAACCAGCTGCTAGCAGCTTCTTGAGTTATCTGAGCTTCCACATCGGTGTGAAAGACCCTGGCTGGCTAGATTACTAGCTTGACTCCCAGGTCTACGTTGAGAGAATGGACCACCAGTCCGGGATCTAGACCAGGCATCTTATCATAGGTCCATACGAACACATCCATGTATTTCTTGAGTAAGGCCACTAATTGCTCATATTCTTGTGCTGTCAACTGACTACTAATGAAAACAGGCTTCTGGGATCCTTCATAAACGATAAATCAACCTTCCTCTGGGTTTTCGTACCACTATACATTCCCGAGATCCTGAGGAGCTGGGCTCCCTCTTTTGCCTTTTTCTCTCCAAGAGGTTTCTTAGGTCACAGGTACTCCCTCCTTCTTCTTCTTCCAAGATAGGTGCTCCTAGTTTCCCCAGCGTGGGGCTCTCATCATCTGGTTTTAACTCATCATAGAACATTGTTTCCACAAAGTTTACATCTCCTTGGCGGAAAGGGTTATGGTTGGCAGGGATCCTTACGGGTCTTCCATTCAATCTCCCTTTAACACATTGATGGTACGTGGATGGAATAAGGTGGTGCTTATGGAGCCATGGGTGTCCCAACAGTACATGGTAGGAAACCTCTGAATTGATCACATGAAATCTTGTCAGGGCCACTATTGGTCCTACTCTTAAGGCCAGCTGCACACATCCTTCAGGAGATTCTGCTAATCCTCAAAATCCTGTTATCTCCATGGGAGTCCCCAGGATCCTCCTGCCAGTTAGGCCCACGACTTTTAGGGTACTCAGGGCTATGAGGTTGAGTGACGTCCCTTTGTCTACTAATGCTCTTCTGACTTGGACACCATTTATGGTGGCCATTAGATAAAGGGGTCTACGGTGGTCTGGATGCTCAACTTCGATGTTCTCATCGGTGAAGGTTATTGCATTGGTTTTCTCTAGGTAAGCTCGACTAGCATGGGATTCTGCTGTGAAACATTCCATTCCTGAATCTGTTGCTATACTCATGAGGGACTCTGTGGCCACCCTTCTTGCCTTTAGCCCAAATCCCAACTGGTTGAATAGCAACCTGAACTTAGGGTTCTTCTGGAGAGTCCTGACTGTGCTTGGGTGGAAGGATCCTTCAGATTCTTCTGCTTCTGCTGTGTTGGGAAATTTAGACTCAGGTTGATAGAATTAACAAGTTTTAAACCCAAGTTGTTAATTAGGTTTATTATGAATAAATCTAGTTAAAACAAACAAACATCAATATCATGTCAATAATTGAATGCAATGGAAAAGTAAATAAGACAAGATATGATGACCCAGGAAAACCAATGAAACAAACTAGTTTCACAGTAAAAAACCTGGGGGGAAACCTTCCCAAAAAGCAATCCACTATAATGAAAAGGAGTTTCAGATCTAGTACAAAACCTTTGTCCCTAGACTCTACAATCCTCGTAAATGAACTCACAGCAGAAACCTTCTACCGCTTCAGAACCTTTAAACTCTTCAGTATATGAACGCCACCCTTTGATGATGCACGAATCCCAGTACGTGACTAACCATTTGCGCGGATCCCAGTACGCGACTTAAGCACCAACTTGAAGAAGATGTTGGTTGCAAAGTTCTTCACTTCATCAACAATGAAGATCAAGAAGCACTTGGTTACAAAACCCTAAGGCGTAAAGACGCAGTAGCTTCTTTCAGAGATAATAAGGCATTGGTCACCTTTTGCATATGTTCTCCTTTTTATTCTCTTTGTATTCTCTTATGTGATGGGCCGAAAAGAAACCCTACACATACATGTCAGCATGAGCCAAAAATTTGATCTGGAAATCTGACTTTCGTAAGGCTCAGTAAATCTCGATTGATCAAGGAGGTGTCGAGCAGGTTTCAAGGGGACAGGAGATATCTCGATCGATCGACTAGCTGTCGAGAAGCTATCGAGATTGCGATAAGAAACAACTTAAGAGCTCGACAGATAGCCAAGTGTTGAGGAGGTGTCGAGCAGCTATCGAGCTTTAAAATTCAGCACTTTCTCACTTGATTCTTGGACAGACTTGCATGTCTTCAACACTTGATCTTGAAACACAGTTTCTTGAAGTATTAAACACATCCTAGATCTACCTAAATACAAGTAAAATGCGTTTTGTCAAAGGATAAGCCAATTACATAAAATAGTGACATATGTTCCTAACAAGTGAAACACATATGTCCTAACAATCTCCTTCTTTGGCAATTCGTGACAAAACCACAACAAACAAATGAACATATGAGAGAAGTCATAAATCACTCAACTCATATTCACTTGTTGAATACAATAAAATCTATCCTAACATAAACTCTTGAAAGACTTTGCAAGAAGAGAGTTTATGGCAAGTAGACTTTGACAACTTGTATTTCTGAAACACTTTAAACAAAACTCATCAAAGCATCTTTGTGTGAAACAGAAATATAAGATTGTATACAAGTAGAAACATGTGTATAAAGATAGAAAAGAAACAACACATGTAGAGGTAGGTGAAAGAAACATACATCAACATATAAAGAAGATAAGTAGAATGTATATAAACATGGTCACAAGACCGGTGTACAAGAACAAGGAAGTAAGCACTCCCCCTAACAAGATGAAACACATCTCCCCTTTACAGAGGCATGTATTTCTCCCCCTAACATGTAGAATCTTAAAATAAGAAACCACATCACAATTTCTCCCCCTTTTTGTCATGATTGACAAAGGGTACAAGAAACTGGAAAGCTTCACCCGAGAAACATAAAGATGACCAAGGATGATCAAGGGGGTACAAAGAATCCATAAAAATGCATGAATGTAATGAAACAAGATGCTATGGATGACAAGATAATAGAAGGATGCAAAACATGTGAAAAACAAATCTCTCAACAAGAAAAATGTGAAGCACATAGATCCCAAAACACACACACACTAAACAAGTCTAACCAATTTTATATTTCAAAAACAAGTCAAGACAGTTTAGTGAGCATACATTAACACATGTAAAACCTTGTGATGGCCAAATCACATTGTACCTGCACATGTATCAAGAGTAGCAAAGAATATTGCGTGTTGTGTGTGTAAAACATCACAAGATTGCAAATGTGTCAACATGTTATGACGATTTGAGATATGAGAAAATCACTTTAACTCACACAAAATCATAACTGTTTGATGGGGACTATCACTTTCGAGGTACATCCTATAACTCCCACATCTCCTAGAATACACGTTTGCAATCATATTTAAAAGCATTTTTGATCTTTTTGCTTTTGATTTTTCTTTGCATATTTTCTTTTTAAGCAAATCATGCATGGGCATATAAGAGATAGAAAAGAAATACCCAATTATGTTAAGCATTTGACATTCCAATTTTGCTATGCCGAAGCACACAAAAGTCATTCATGATTGGCGGGCAACAGTGGTGAGATGGTTATTTATGCATTTCTCTTAGGATTTTCTAATCCTTCTTGTCAAAAAGAGTGATACGAGTTTTAAGTACAAGAGACAACTTAATCTTACTCATCACAAACAAGAGCCACAAAGCTCACTTGCTTAGTTGTGCATAGAGATGCCCATCTAAACTACAAGAGATACAAAGTTTAGAAAACTTTGTTTCAATGGCCATCCAAGGTACACAAGTACCAATGTACACATATACACACAGTTTTTTGTATTTTTCTGATTTTTCAATTTTTTTAAAAAAACTAAACAACCAAACAAAAACAGACAAACAATATGAAAGCAGAAAGAAAGATGCATATGCAAGAAGGTATGATAGAAAGATGCAGATGCATGAAAGCATGATTTCAAAAGCAGATAAGAAATCAAGCAAAGAGCGTCCTACTTTAGATAGAAAGAATTAAAGTAGAGGACAAACAGAAAAGACAATTAAGTCTTAGGCTCCTTTCTCACCCACATAGCACGAGTCTTTGGCCGTGAAGATGAAAATGCACGTGTCCTAGTATGTCTACTAAAGGACATAAAAGAATTAGAATTCTCCTGAAATTGAGTTAAAAAACTCAAAACTTTTAATAACTCTCCAAACAAAGGTGTAGATCCTTGAGAGGAAACCTGTGACCGTTTGGACAATTGCTTATGAGGATACAACTTAAAGCAATTAGGACGAATGTGTCCAGAAATACTACAATGGTAACAAACATGAGGTCTAACAAAGGATTTAGAATTAGCCAAAATAGTTTTGGATTTCATACCTTTATTACCTTTCTCAAATTGAGGCACAAAGACAGTCCTTGATCTAGAATCCATGGAAGAGGGGCGGCCGGAGGAAACAGCATATCCTAATCCAGTCTTATCAAAACTAGGCTTTTGAGCACTAAAGACCTCATCAAGCTTTGCACTAGACATCCTCTCTATTTGAGTTCTAGCTTGACTAAGCTCAACTTCAAGATTCTTGACCTTCTCTTCTAATGAGGTGTTCTCCACAACAAGAGTCTCAACTAACCTTGTAGTCTCATCTAGTTTGACTAATAAATCAGCTTTTTCAGTTTTTACCTCATTAAGCTCTTTTCTACAAAGATGAGAAGTCTTTTCAGATTTTATGAATTCAGTGCATAGCTTATCATAGGCTTCCTGAAGGGTCATCTTCTTAGGTATTTCATGATTAGAAGAATCCTTACTGTCACTAGCACTTTCTACAATCACCTTATCGATTGAGGCAGCAAAGACCATAATATGACTACATTCACCCACATACTCATCAAAAGAGTCATTTTCAGTGTCACTCCAAGTAGCAACCAACCCTTTATCTTTTGACTCCTTGGTCTTTTCATTCATGAGGTAGTTTGGGCACTCTATCCTTATATGACCAAAACCTTTGCACTCATGGCATTGGATAAGGGGTTTCTCATTCTTGCCCTTCCTTGAGGATTTAGATTTCTTAGGAGGTTTGCCCTTATCCTTTTTCCTAAATTGAAGAAGCTAGATAATCTCATCAGTGATGAAGGTTAGATCCTCATCCTCATCATCACCTTCATCTTCATCTTCAAAGTCCTCAATCTCTTCCTCTATACTCTTAAGAGCCAAGTTTTTACTCTCTCCACCTTTTCCCATTGAGCCTAATCCCATCTCATAGGTTTGAAGGTTACCTACAAGCTCAGTCAAAGGAATTTGATCAATTTCCTTTGCTTCTTCAATGGCAGTGATTTTGGCATGGAATCTTTCAGGTAAGGACCTAAGGATTTTACTAACAATTTTGGATTCTGCAATACATTCTCCAAGGTTGAAAGCAGAATTCACAATATCCTTGAGTTTAGCATAGAACTCATCAAATGTCTCATCCTCCTCCATCCTTATTTCTTCAAAGCTACTAGTGAGTCTTTGAAACTTCAC
Organism: Notholithocarpus densiflorus; assembly: GCA_030021035.2. Classification (NCBI taxonomy): domain Eukaryota; kingdom Viridiplantae; phylum Streptophyta; class Magnoliopsida; order Fagales; family Fagaceae; genus Notholithocarpus; species Notholithocarpus densiflorus. The sequence goes on from JARYZH020000005.1 coordinate 11,315,687, forward strand.
AGTCTTTACTGCCTTGATACCTTCATAGGTGGTCTCAAGAATGGTCCATGCTTCCTTGGCAACTTCCGTGGATGATATTTTCTTGAATTCTTCATTGGTCACTCCACAAAACAAAGCATTCAAGGCCCTACTATTGAAATTTGCCACTATGATTGTTGCATCATCCCAATCCATCTTCGCTTCCTTTGGCTTAATCCAGCCAACTTCAACAGCTTGCCGTACCTGTTCACCTAGAGTCTGCAAAAAGACTTTCATACGAACTTTCCAGTACGTATAATTAGTGCCATCAAATAAATGAGGAATCAAAAGAGATTGTCCACGATCCATGACAACGGGGGTCAAGGATCACACTCAGGAAATTAATCCAATCAGAGTGTACCCGCTCTGATACCACTTGTCAGACTGTGTGCCTTACCAATCCATCCAACCACCAATTGGTGAAGGATGAGGGGGCACAAATATTTTATAGCATTCGATCGCGACCAAGCTCATTGGTATTGAAGCAAATTGTGAAATCCCTCACAATCCCTCCCTCACAATGCGACTCCAACGACTCGAACCTATGACCTTGGCTCTGATACCACTTGTTGGGAAATTTAGACCCCGGTTGATAGAATTAACAAATTTTAAACCCAAGTTGTTAATTAGGTTTATTATGAATAAATCTTGTTAAAACAAACAAACATCAATATCATGTCAATAATTGAATGCAGCGGAAAAGTAAATAAGACAAGATATGGTGGCCCAGGAAAACCAATGAAACAAACTAGTTTCACAGTAAAAAACCTAGGGGGAAACCTTCCCGAAAAGAAATCCACTATAATGAAAAGGAGTTTCAGATCTAGTACAAAACCTTTGTCCCTAGATTCCACAATCCCCGTAGATGAACTCACAGCAAAAACCTTCTACCGCTTTAGAACCTCTAAACTCTTCAGTATATGAACACCACCCTTTGATGATGCACAAATCCAGTACGTGACTAATCAATTGCCCGGATCCAAGTACGCGACTTAAGCACCAACTTGAAGAAGATGTTGGTTGCAAAGTTCTTCACTTCATCAACAATGAAGATCAAGAAGCACTTGGTTACAAAACCCTAAGGCACAAAGACGCAGTAGCTTCTTTCAAAGAGAATAAGGCATCGGTCACCTTTTGCATATGTTCTCCTTTTTATTCTCTTTCTATTTTCTTTGTATTCTCTTATGTGACGACCTCTAAAACAAGCCTTATATATATCTAGGATTGTGAGAAAAGAAACCATACACATACATGTCAGCATGGGCTGAAAATCAGATATGAAAATCTGAATTTCGTAAGGCTTAGTAAATCTCGATCGATCGAGGAGGTGTTGAGCAGGTGTCAAGGGGACAGGAGATATCTCGATCGATCGACCAGGTGTTGAGAAGCTATCGAGATTGCGATAAGAAACAGCCTAAGAGCTCGACAGATAGCCAGGTGTCGAGTAGCTATCGAGCTTTAAAATTCAACACTTTCTCACTTGATTCTTGGACAGATTTGCATGTTTTCAACACTTGATCTTGAAACACAGTTTCTTAAAGTATTAAACACATCCTAGATCTACCCAAATACAAGTAAAGTGCGTTTTGTCAAAGGATAAGTCAATTACATAAAATAGTGACATATGTTCCTAACAAGTGAAACACATATGTCCTAACATGCTGGGTTCCCATGGATCACTATAGCCACTACCCCCTTCCCTTTGTGGTTGAGTAGGGGGTTCCTCTGCACTTCGGGCTCCTTTTGAGTGAGCTCTAGGGTTCCCTCTCTTAGCTTCTTGTGAAAAAGCCTACGGAGGGTCCAGCAATCCTTGGTGGAGTGCTTGACATAATTATGAATCCTGCAAAACAAGGGATTCTTCCTTTCTTCCTCAGTTGGTGGCCTGGATACGGTAAATGGCCTAACAATTCCATCTCTAATTCATTTGTCCAAGACATGGTTCAATTCCTTTGTAGTACATGGGATTACTAGTGGTTCCTCAAAAACCTTCCCTTCAGGCCTCTTCCTTTTCTCTCCCACTGATGCTGTCATGGCCTGGGGTATTGGCACCCTCTTTGTTCTCATAGTCTGTGCTGTCCTTCTAGTTCTTAGTAGCAGGTCAGCAAACTAAGTGATGCACAAATTTTCGAGGTTGAGCTTGTAATCAAAGAGCATGTTGGATATGCAGGTCTCCATAGCAGTCTAGAGAAACATTTTCAAATCTTTTGATGAACTGAACAGGATCCTCTCTAGGCCTTTGCCTTACCATTTGAAGGCTTTGGAAGGTGACCTTGTCCTCATCGGGGTAATACTTTGCACAGAACCTCTCCATCATTTCGTCCCAGGTCTTAATGGACCCAGGCCTTAGCGTGGTGTACCATGTATATGCTCTGTCCACTAGGGGCTTAGCAAACTCCCTTAGACACAGTTTCTGTCCCTTGCGTAAAGGCCCATAGTGTGAATAAACCTACTCACGTGTTCCATAGCACTTCTGTTTCTTCCATCAAAAGGATGGAACTTCAGGGGTTCATATCCTTTGGGATATGGCTTGACTAGGAGCTCTGGTGAGAATGGGGGATCCTGAGAAAATTGCTTGGAGATCCTCGAGAGTTTTTCCCTTTCCTGCTCCAAAAGGGCATTGACATCTGCTAGCGTCAGGTATTGGGGGTTGGCTCCCCCTCCTACTGCTGACCCTCCCTCTGGTTGGGCTCTATCCTGGTTGACCATAGGGGGGACATTGTCCCTGATTTCCTGTGTCCTACCCTCTTTGAGGAGGCGGATTTCTTAGTGCAAATCCTTCAGCATTTCTGCCATTCGAGCCACGGGGTCTGGCTCCTGCCTTGTGCGCCTTTGTCTCGATACGACCTCCTATTCTACTAGGGGCACCTCGCCTCTATGTCTGGAGGCCACTTCATTTTCCCCCACAGGCTCAGAGGCCGCAGGTGGCGCATTGGAACCTTTGCTGTTCCTTGGTCTTGGAGCCATGCTCTGCGAAGGGATTGCTTCTTCCCTATTTTTTACCCAGTCCCTAGTGAAGTCGCCAAAATGTGAGGGTCCCTTTTTGGACAGTGCCCAGGCCCAAGCTGAAGCGAGGACCCTGGGCCTTGTTGTTGTAGTTTGAAAGGACTGGGCTTGGTTTACCGTAGTTAAATGGGCTATTTTTCAAACCAAGTGGCGCATAGAGCAAGGATCTTACAATACATACATACTAGCAAGCAAGAATATAGGTATTTGAACAACAAGAAATAGTAAATGAAGACAATGTAATAAAGAAACACACAAAATAATTGTTAAAGATCCTCAAATTAGTATGAAATATTTCATTATTTTTCTTAATTGTGAATTACAATGTGCTCACTAAGATGTGTTAGAAGGTCCAAATAAGCTCAAAAACTACAGACTTAGATGGCTATCTAAGCCTCTAAGACTTGCAAAGTTTGAATCCCTTTGAATCCAAGTGTATTCTACAGTGGTTGTTCTGGGATACCGAGCGCTGTTTTCTACTTTCTTTGAGTTTCAGACAGTGTTTTCTCAATGATTCTGTTATGATTCCTTATTACTGAATGCCCCTCCAATGTTGGCTGCTTCCCTCCTTTCATAGTGTCATTCTAGGGTTTGGGGTACCACTGATTCTCCCCCTTGGCTCCCTGGGTACAAGAGCCCCTGTTATACCAGCCATTCTGATGGTTGGTTCTTTCCCTATTTCTCATAGTTTTCCTCTTTTGGTGCTGTTTCCCTAAAAGCCACTTGCTGACTTTCCATTCCGGGGTGTCCTTGGGGAGCTGACCTTCAATCTCTCTTCTTTCAAGGTTTCTTACCTTTTAGACTCAGCTTTTGGCTGTCCTTCCCTTTTTGTTATTTTTCCTAAGTGAGCCGAATCCATCCCTGCCAGGTTGAAGGCTTTCCTAGCTACTTCCCCTTATGGTTCTTCTTCCTGGGTTCCCCGAGGTACCAGCCTTTTGTTCACGAGTTGTTGCTCTCCAAGCCTTCTGGTTCTTTGCTGCGTCACTGGGTGCTTGAGAAGGACATATCTACCCTTCGTTTCTTGTGTTTCGTGGCACCCCTTTTGAGTTGTCTTAATCCCACTTCAACTATGCTGCGTGTCCCGAGGATCCCGAACCTTTGGAAGCCTCTGGGGATCCCGGCCCAGTCCGTTCCTCTGGACTCTTTCTTTTTATCCTCTGATCTTGGCGGGCCAGGCCTTTTTCTTTCTTCCCTTTTGTTTCATGGGCTCTAAGGCTTGTCCTTTCATGGATTTTGGGCTTCAAGTCTTTTGGGCTTGCCATACTCTTTCCTTGTGGTGGGCTCAAACTTTTTAATATTACTTTCCATGGGATTGGCCTATTGTGCTATTTCTTTAGGCCTTGGTGTTATGATTTTTTAGACTTCAATAGAGGGGAAGGAGGGGCTTCGCCGTGGGACACCTGAGGGAAGAACAAGCTAGGGGTGTACTAGGGATCCTGTAAAGGGAAGGCTGGGTGCTCCACAACCTCCTTCACTTCACCCTGTGCAGACCCAGAAGGGCTTTCACTTTCAGAAAGGCTGGGAGTACGTTCCCTCCTTTTTCGTGAGGAAGAAGAAGTCATGGAACGACAATGCCATAGGAAATAGAAAAGTTAAGGGAGTGAAGGACAGAGAAGAAGGGATAGAGAAACGGAAGCTAGAAGGAAGAAGATAAGTTTGAAAATAAAGAGGGTGTTTGTTTTGTGTTTTCAAACAACAATTTTCAGTTTTTAAACAATATTACACGTATTTTCACACACTTTTTCACCCACACGTACTTTCACAAATATTTTTAAACAACAATTTTCAGTTTTTAAACACATGTACCAAACGGACCCAAAATCTCTGGAAGTGAAAAGATGGTTTGAAGTAACGGCAATAATGGCGTAGGGACAATTGGAGAAGACGATGTATAGAAAGACGCGCCAGTTGCCAATATTTAATTTTTTATAAGAGAGAGTTATTGGCAGTTATTAATGGAGTTACGGGGAACGTAAAAAGTGGATGGGGAAGTTTTACTCAGACACTTAACTGCCACGTTCCGTGCAAAGAAGAGAAATTACAAAAGGAAGTGTAACACGTAAAAAATCAGGATGTCAAAGGGCAGCATGGGGAAGCAGGATTCCAAGGAAAGGAGAAAGGGGATCTTGAAATCATTTGAAACAGCAAGGAAGGAATTCCCACATAAATTAAGAAGTCTTGTCTACTCACGCGTGGGCTGCAGGCAACCCACGAGCTCGGGGGGCTAAATGTTGAGGTCCAAAAAATCACAATGTTATACCAAAGCCCAAAACAAAGTAAAGAATTGAAACCTAGGAAAAATAAAGCATTTGGGCTTCCAATAAGAAAGAAGAGAGGTCCAAACTCATTAAGGGTCCATAAGGAGGAACCCAAATCCATGAATGGGCAAGTTTCGGGCCCTATAAAATAAAGGAAGGAAAAAAGCCCAGCCTAGCCCTCAAAGGTCAGAAAATCGCTGGGGAGCCCGGGAAAATAACTGGGCCAGGATACCTGGGGATTCCCAGGAGCCTGGGATCTTCGGGACATGTAGCAAAACCAGGTTGGGATTAAGAAAGCTCAGGGTGGGTACCAAGAAACACAAGGAACTAGAATAGATATGTCCCTATCAACCACCCAATGATGCAGAAAGGGGGTCAGAAGGTTTAAGAACCAACAACCCATGAGTATAGGCCTGGTACCTCGAGGAACCCAAGAAGAAGAACCATAAGGGAATGTGGCTGGGTATCTTTCAGCCTGGTAGGAAGGAATCAGCTCACTTGGGAAAAATGAAAAAGGGAAAAGCAGCTTAAAGTTGGGTCTGACAAGGTGGAATCTAGAAGCCTTGAAAGAAGAAAGACCAAAGGTTAGCCCACTAGGACACCCCAATACGGGAAGGTCAGCTGGGGTCTTTTGAAGAGGAAATCTCAAAAGAAGGAAATAATGAAGAATGAGGAAGGGACCAGCCACCAATGTTGTTGACACAACATTGGTTCTGGTACCCAGAAGAACAAATAGAGGGAATCAGTGGTACCCCGGAAACCCTAGGATGGCACTATAAAAGGGGAAGCAGCCAACAATGAAAGGCATTCAGCAACAGTGAATTAGAGTAAAAATCATTGAGAAAACTCTGTCAGAATTCAAAAAAAGAGAGAAAAAGGAAGGAAATACCGTTTGGTATCCTCAAATAGCCATTAAAGAATACACTTGGATTCAAACAAACTTTGCAAGTCTTAGAGGCTTGAAGAGCAAAAAAAAAAAAAGGTTTACGGGCAGGGCACAACTGGTTGAAAAAAAAAATGTTTTGAGATATTTGTGTAGGCGGTAGAACAACTTTAAAAAAGAAAAAAAGAAAAAGAAAAGAAAAAAGAAGTCAGTGTTTTTGCAAAGTCGTCCTTCTTTGGCCAAAAATAAATGTCCATGCCCACTGCACAGTAGTCCTTTTTTTTTTTCATTAATTTTTCTTTTTTTTTTCTTCTGCAAATGAATGCTCAACATGAAAAGTCTCTCAACTCCTACAATCTCGCTTTTCCTCTAACAAAACCAGATACAACTAAAGGTGCCACCATTGCTATGATCATTGTCATTGACGTTTACGTTTAGAGGCATTGCCATGGCTTCGATTATGAGTTTTACAAGCTATGAACCTTTTGGAAATTGGTATGACAAAAATTTCTTGTTCTGTCCCCCTCTATCCCATATGGATTTTTCTTGTCTCAAAAAGGTGATAAGGTAGAGATGAGTTTTTTTCTGCCTTAATTTAGGGTGTATATTTATATTTTATTTAAGATATATTTGTGGATTTTTCTTGCCTAAAAAAGGTGACAAGGTAGAGATGAGTTTTTTTCTGCCTTAATTTAAGGTCTATATTTATATTTTATTTAAGATATATTTAAATTATTTTTATATATAGTATACTTAATATATATATATATATATATATCCTACTTATAATTCATTTTTTGCAACTTATTCTATTATCAATTTTCACAATATTTGATTTTTCTTTCTCTTTTATCTCTATTTTATTAATGTCAAAACCATCTTATTAGGAAGTAATTTTTAAGTACTCTCGGAGTACAGAGAATAATGCTTCCTCTTCTTACATTTATAGTGTGGTTTACTCATTAAATTCATAGTGAGGTTTACTATGAATGTGAGAGGAGAGAGCACAATTTCTCTGTGCTCTGAGAGTACTTGAGAATTTTCTCTTATTAGGAATGATAAAATACCTCCAACCTGCATCGCTGTGAACTGCCTTGCTACTGTAAAATATAACCCACTTATTTCAAAATTAATAGAGAAAGAACTCTATAGTGCAATCACCCTAAGAACTCTAGGATCTTAATCTAGATACAACACTAACAAACTATACCTAGATTTTGCAATTGAAACAGATGTATTAAGATTTTATAAATTCGGCCAAGAGTTTTATATTTCAACTTACATCTTTTGGTGTTTCCTATGGAAACATCTAAGTTTCAAATCTCTCATCTCTCAACTATCGAATAATAAAAAAGAGAAGATTGTATAGGATTAAAGTAGAAATTGAATACTCTATGGGTTAATTAGTACGTGTGAATAGATCCTATAATAAAACAATTATTCATGTGGAATATCATTAGAGATATTTTTGTTGCATTTTCATTACTAATGCTCATGATTTGAATAGTTATATTTTTCTAAAAAGGCTATAATAATTAATAATTTTTTGAGATAGTTTCAACCTATGATGTTCGCTCCTATTGATAACTTTTTATCATTAGACCAAGACACCAATCGATTTTTGGTGTAGGCGGGGATTGAACTCCAGAGATTTTACCAGTTGAGCTAATTAGAACCCACTAATTAATACTTAAAGCACCTATTAACTTTAAAAATCAATATCAATAAACAAAAACTTTTTCTATACACATAATATTTATAAAAATGAAAAATCTTCAAAAAATAATTTCTCTTACACTCAACAAAAAATCATAAAAAATTGATACCTAAATATTTATTTTAACCACTCTCACCAAAAGAGTTAATCAAATTCATCCTTTGTAAAGTCGAACTGTCCTTCTCCTCCGTAATTTCTTTTCACCTAATGACCTCTACTTTTCAATTTGTCATGTTGCCATCTCTAGACCTCCATGCCATCAACCCCAACCTAAAAAGTGATCTAAAACATCAATCTCTTCATTATCTTTATGAATCTCTAAGTTTAGTTTCCATATATATATATATATATATAAATATATATATGTTTTTTTTTGGATGAGATATGTTTGTTATTATGCAATTGAAATGTGAAAAAGCTTTCTTCCTTCTTCTTTTTTATTTATAAATAAAATTCATATTGATTTGAAAAATGGGCAATGATATTAACTTCAAAAATGTCCATTCTTTATTTATGAACGAAAAAATGTCCAATTTTAGGATAATTGACTCCCATACAAATATAAATGTAATTGTATAAGATATTTAAAAAATAAAATTTTATTTATTTATTTATTTGAGATAGAAATACTAGTGTAAAACTCAACCATGAAGACTTGAACAATTCGGTCTTTGTCCCTCTACCTGACAAAAAATTATACATATAGAGTGACCATTAATGCACAATGTTTGTTTTTTCTTTTTATTTTATATAAGAGATCAGTGCTTTACCGGTCCTTAATTTTCTGAAACCGTTAGCAATGGCCTATGGAAAGTTAGAAACACAGAATGACAAGTAAATGGCATGTAGTGAGGGAAACCTCTGTGAGGCCCTACCTCAAAAACTTTAAAGTTCAAAGACCCTAGCTCTCTCTAGGCCGGCTAGTTCCTTCTCATCTACTCTCTCCAGCTCACTTATACGCTATTATCCGCTGTGTTTTATGTTCCTTCCAGCGGGTACAAACTAAAAATGCATTTCTTTCAAAGCTATTCCTATTCATAAATCCAGTGCTTTTTTGCTTCAATGAAGTCTGCATCGGAGATGGGTAGTCCTATATTTATGTCCCGTAAGTTTCTTACAACCAGAGAATAGGCACCATAGGATGAGTAGGTTTGGTCTCTTTTAACTATAAAACATGCATGTTGGGATTTGCAAAGATTAAAAGGCTGTCGCCAGAGCCTATTCTTTTGGCCACTTTCGAAACCATTTTCTACATTATTTGTCCCAAACTTATGGTTCTACACTCTACTACAACCTTTAGCTCTGCACTAGCCATTCTTTATTGTTCTTAAACCCTTTTTTACTCAGTTTTTCTTTTCCTCTTATTACTGATCTCATAAATCGAAATTATATTGTTCAGCCATGGCTAATGGCTATTAGTGAGTTTATACTTTATGCTTTTTCACTGGCTACCATCTACTATTTGATGTTAAAAGCTCATCCATCGCTAACATGTGAATTTCGACTTTATGCATGTTTTTCTTTTTAGAAGCCTTTCTTTTTGGGTACGTATCAGAATCTGCACTGTTACTGTTATCTTTTTTTTGGTTAAAAGGATAAGCTATATCTTAAATTCTACTCCTACTTAAAATTTACATGTGATATTAGTGCCTTTACAGTTAATTAAAGGGACCACACGGGGAGTGCTCCACATTTTACTTTATGCATTAGTGCACGAAGCTCCCCATATTGTCAAGGCAATGAAAATAATACTTTCAACACACATAAATAAAAACAAAATTGATATTTGCAAATTTGTTAAAAAACTACATTTGAATGTAATTGAGTAGTTTCATTATAAATAATATTTTTTATCAAATCAGTTTATGCATTGGTTTAGAGCATTGAGGTGTAATTTCTTTTTTCACATAATTATATTTCTGAGTCATTTTTCATTGAATGTAGTGTAGTCTATATAACTATTTTTACGAATTCACTAAAAAAAAACTGACTTATATCAACAGTGGCGGCGCCACGTAAAGGCAGAACCACCCTGATCTGAAGAAAAAAAAAATTATATATAATAATTTTTTTTTATTTGAATACCCTTTTAAAAAAAATTTGGGAACACTCTCAATTTTTTTTTATGCTAATAAAATTAAATTTTGCTTTATTATTTGTTTTACTTTCAAGCAAAAAGAAAAAGCCCAAAAAAAATACTTTAACTAAAATCTTAAAAAAAAAAAAATTTAACATAGCAAGCCCACCACAAGGAAAAAAAGCCCAACATCAATCCTAAACAAAACTAACCCAAATGGATTCTCAAAAAAATTTTAGATAAATTTTTATTAACTAAATACAGCCCAACCCAAACAGATTCTCAAAAAAAAAAAAAAAAAACCAACCAAAACCCAAATTACCAATACACGTTTGCCGATTGATCAAAATCATCAAATGGTAAAGCAAATTAGCAAAACTGAAATAAGAACTGAACTCCTAACCTAAATGAAAAAAACCTCATCAACGATCAAGCTCCAAGCAGTGCACATCGGCGCGATCGCGGCTCCGCCTGGACCGCCTCAAACTCGAGCAACAGAGCACATCGGGCCTCAAACTCGAGCAACAGCGACGGCGAGATCGGAGATCGGATCAGAGATTGCTTGGCTTGCCTTGTCGCCTCGACCTTCGTCCCTTGAGTCCTCGCCTCGACGTGCTACTGCGGCGCTGCCCCTCAGGCCTCAAGGTATTTCAGTTCTTTACTTCTCTCTCTTTTTCTCTATCAGTCTATCTCATCTAAATCTTACATCTTTGGTTTTGTTAATTGATGTGCTCTGATTTGAGAGTGACTGAGTGAATGCGGAGCTCTTTCTTTCTTTCTCTTTGAACTGAAATGAGATTCTCTTTATCTTTCTATTTCTCTGTTTCTCTATGTCTAAATGTCTAATTGCTTTTACTTTATAACTTTATTTGACATTTTGACTTTATTTGTTTGTGAGTTTGTCGTTTTGTGTGTTGTGAATCTAGGTTGCACGGACACGCCATTTTTGGCGTCGTGTCCGTGTCCGACACGTGTCGGACACCGGAACGGGTACGACGCGCCGGATTCCGGTGTCCGGCAGTGTCTCTTTTTTTTTTTTTTTTTCGCTTCTCCGACACGGCGCCGACACGGCTCCGACGCGGCTCCGACGCGGCTCCGACACGGCTCCGACGCGTCCGACACGCCAGCAGTGAAAAAAAAAGAAAAAAAAGAAGAAAAAACACAGATTTTGACAGTTGGACTTACCTACAACGTTGATTTCGTGATAACCCTAAAACTTAAGCCAAGTTTAGAGTCTGAAAATTGAAACCACAGCTCTCACAAGTTCTTCACTTCTTCTCAACCCACCCTGTGAAAACTCTTCTGCTGGTTGGGTTTGGAAAATAGCTACTCTTCCTAAAATAAAGTGCTTCCTATGGCAGTGTTGCCATCTAAGCATACCTATCAGATCGATCCTCACCCATAGAGGGGTTGACACCCTTGCCACCTGCCCCATCTGCCTTGAGGAACCTAAAACTATAGCCCATTCACTTCGGGATTGTATCATAGCTCAATCTTTTTGGAACTCCTTTCCTCCCTCGCTTCGAGAAAATGTTTTCTATGGCACAAACGTTAAGGATTGGCTTCGCTTGAACTATCTTAATCAGCGCCCTTCCTATATGGGCATTCCTTGGGGCATTATTTTTTCCTTTGGGGTGTGGAGCCTTTGGCTTCATCGCAATAAAGTTGTCTTCGAAGGAGGGAATCACCGGCGAAACCTCACCTCTGAAACCTGTGCTCGAGCTGCGGAGTACACTTTCATTGGTTCAGACTGCAAACAAAGAACCCCAAAGCACATCATCCAAGTTAAATGGAGCGGGCCTGCTGCAGGTTGGTTCAAGTTAAATTCTGATGGCTCCTCTTTGGGCAACCGGGGCCGTGTAGGGGGAGGTGGTATTATTAGGAATACAGATGGTGAATGGGTGACTGGTTATGCCAGAGCTATAGGTACCACAACCAGTGTAGCAGCTGAACTGTGGGCGCTGCGAGATGGAATTAATTTATGTCTTTCTCTGCGCTTAGCTACAACCGAGATAGAGCTGGATGCTAAGGTGGTCATCGATCTTTTGGAGAAGGATGGGGACAACCCCAACGGGAATGATATCATTGTTGCTGATTGTAGGGAAGGCCTTAAGAAGTTTTCTTTTGTTAAAATTTAGCACTGCTTTAGAGAGGCTAACAAGTGTGCTGATGCACTAGCTAGGAGGGGGGCTCTTCTCTCTCAAGATTTTATTGTTTTTTCTCAACCCCCTGTGGATGTTGCTCTGTTAATTAGCTTGGACTATGCTGGGACGTATTATAGTCGTTCCACGTCTTGTATCTCTTCTGTTTAGTTTCTTTTAATGAAGCTTCCTTTTTGCCCCCAAAAAAAAAAAAAAAAAAAAAAAACAATAAGAGTGAAACCTTATGCAACAGCCAAAAATGTAAAAAGCATATGATATAAATATTAACTAATGATATTTTTTTAGTTTACCCGAACCAGTGCCATTGGAAACTGAAACCAATTCAGATCAATCCACGAGGTAGCAACAAAATGTTAGTATATGGGAAACTAGAATCTCACTCAACCCTTCAAAAATAATATAAAATAAAACTCACACAATCATTACGAAAGCCAGCTTTTTCCCAAAAAAAAAAAAATAATAATAAACTAGTAAAGACACCTAACTTTATTCAAGAATTAAAAAAAGAAAAGAAATCAGATTTGAAAAAGTACATAAAATGATAGTAAATCTCAAATCCCCCAAAAAAGGACAATATCTATACCTTACTACCATCATCTATCATGATCAATTCAACCTTTTGTGAAGAGTGAAGACTCAAATATTAAATGCCTTGTGTTGAGATGGTCCCCCTGTCAATGGGGATGCGCTGTCCCGAATGATAATATAACACACAAAAATTTACTTTTATTACTTTAATAGAGCATTTTTATGATACACCTTATATTAAAAACAAAAAGAATTCCCTTCAAAAAAAAAAAAAAAATTCTAACATTACAACACAATAAAATAATAAATTCATTTCAATCATCTAATTCTACTTTCATTTAATTGAGATCTCTATGTTTCAAATTTATTCAATTAAGTTATTGTGTCAAATTTTATTTTAAAAATTACCATTAAAAAATATTTATCAAATAAAAGAATCTATAAAATTAATAAAAATATTTTATAGATTTTTTGTGTGAGATTTTTTTTAAAATTTTAATTTAATTAGTTAATTGCATGCTTAATAAAATTTTTTTGACGAAATTGAACAAAAAGCTTGAATTGAATAAACTTTAAGCTTAAAGGACTAAATTGAACAAAGTAAAGTTAGAGGTCTGAAATAAATTTCAATCAAATTTGAAGAGTCCAATTTACATTTTAACATTTTAATAATATAAACAACCAATAAAAAATCATTTAATTTATCTAAACCAAAAAATATCTTTCTCTTTTTTCTCTCTCTAGTATAAAAAAATAAAAAATATTTGTTTACAACATGGTACCCTTCTACCATAGCATGTTTTAAAAAAGAAATTAAGATTTGCCACATCTCATAAAATATGATTTTTGGTGTTTGGTCTGTTAAATGTTAAAAATATAGAATTTAGCAATTGATACACTTGATGCTAATGCTTTATAAGTATAAATTTGGGAGGAGTTAAAAATTAAAAATTTTAAAAAGTTAAAAATTAACTTTAAAAAACTAAAAATCATATATTTAAAATAAGAGACAAGTTAACTAATGTTAATGTTATAAGGACATTGGTTTAGAAATATATATATATTTTTTAAATTTTACGAAAAAAATATAATTAATTTTTTATTAGTTTTTCCATGAAAATAGTATCAAAAATTTAAGACAAGTTAACTAATAAGACAAAAAGTCAAAAATTAACTTAAAAAAAAAAACTAAAAATCATATATTTAAAATAAGGGATAAGTTAACTAAAGTTATATATGGACATTAGTTTAGAAAATATTTTTAAAAATCTTTTATGAAAAAAAATATATAATTAATTTTTTATTAATTTATATATTTTATATAAAAATAGTGTCAAATTTTTTTTAAAATAATTTATTAACAATTTTTACCGCAGACGTTATTAAGATGGGCCTTAAAAAAATAGTACGAGTGAGAAAAAATATATAAAAATAAAAAGGTTAAAAACGTAGTACATAAAAATTAAAAATTAAAGGCGTACTAAAAGCTGGACACGGATTCAGCATTGGGGCCACATCAGCAAAACAGGAGCTGACGGCGGCTACCGGCGTTGAAGTCGCCGGTTGTGCTTTATGAAATGAGAGTACAGGCCTATTCGCTGTGCCTACCTAGGCCTTCTCGGTCTCTCTCACACCACCTAGCTACCTCTTCTTCTTTTTTTTATTATTTATTTATGGGAACCACCTAGCTACCTCTGCTCTGCATAAAGCTCCATGCATAAACTCACGACTCATATGTCACTTTTTTTTATGCTATGTTTATTGGGCTAAGTGCCCCCAGCACACTGCCATTTTTGCCACCTGGATTTTGGCTTTTAATAATGGGGACTTTTTTAATTAAGATTGTTGCTGATCTGATGCGACTTGTTGCGATTGTCTCGGTTGCCCAAACCAAACTTATTGAAAATCGACTTTTTAGAACTGCGTTTTTGGATTGAGAGGAAGAGAGGATAGATGAGAAAAGAAAGGTGAGTCTTTTCACATTATTGACGTGTTATGATTACTGATTTGCTGTCTCTGCTCTTATTGCGCATTAATACCTGCAAATACATTCAAAAAATTTAAATTTACAACCGAAAAATTTTATTTTTAAAAAGAAAAATGTTACTGGAACAATTATTGCACAGTTTTTTCTACAATCTGATAAGTTGTAAATGGTAAATAAAAAATGGGTGAATTCACATTTTTATTAACTAAAACTTATCATTTGGCTAATTGTGATAAAAATTGTGTAATAAGTTGTGATTCTAACATTATTTTATTTTATTTTTTTTAAATGACCAAACTTGCATTTCTAAGATTTTTTTTGGTTTATGAGTAAGTTTAGGGTGTGTTTGGATATCGTTTATTTGCTGAAAATTGAAAACTTATTATTGAAAACACTGTAGAAAAATAATTTTTAAAGATGTAAATAGTGCCGTGGAACCTAAATTTACCTACATATCTGTGTTTTGCTGAATTTGATGGTACATAAACAGTATCCATAGGACCCACTAAAAAAACGATGAACGCTTGGGCAAAATGCCCCATCCAAATGCATGCTTATTATCGTAACAATTTTTACACTCACAAGTCACATTGCGGTAAAATTGTGAAAATTGTTGTGTTATCATGCTTACTCTTTTTTTTTTTCTTGGGTGAATTTCTACCAATGCAATTGAACTTTGATTCCTAATATTGGAAAATGTGATTGTACATGTGCATACCAATTTGACTTAATTCTCATATTATTGATTTGTATCAAGCCACATTAAAATCATGGGTAAAGCGCTTGACAATCTATTTGTAAATTTAATAATATTTTGGGAAGATTAGATTATTTCTATAAGGTTTGTGTGAATAAACCAAATATAATCATCTTTTTTTTAAAGGCAATATATAAGAATCTTATCAAAGTATTAATCAAACTAAATTTGATGTATACTTATATGCTCGAGCATACAAGTTTCTAGGCATCATATTCTCCATTATTTTTATGTTAATGATTCAATATGCATGTGGTTAAATCGTATATTTTGTCATCGAATTTTTATATTTGTTTCAAAATTATCAATATATTTTAAAATTATTAACTTTAGTCCCCATGCTTTCAAAATTGTTTCAAAAAAGTTTTTATTATCATGACAAATAAAACTTATCAAAAATAAATAAATAAATAAAATTTATGTCACATTATGGGCTCCACCTCATTAAAATGATATTAGTTTTATGAATTGTGTTTGTTACTCTAGTATTTTCAATCACTACCATCTCAATCCACCTATTTGCAACAAAGGCTACTTGTGCCATATCCACCATTTTATGTAGTAGTTCTTGTTTTACCAATAATGTGACTAAAACATGTATAACATTCACATTCCACACGTTGGTCTAGTCTTTTTCCTTTTATATTTCGAGTAAAATACAAAACTTATCAATGAGGTTGGGGCTAATATCAGGTAGTACTACCAATATTTTTAGATAATATTTATTTTGGTTCATAAGCACAAACGACACTTAATATTGTTTAAAAGATTCCCCAGTACTCCTCCAAGTTTTTTACTTCATTCTCCATCTATGGTTGTTATCCATTTACCATTTGATACCTTAAGCACTTTATTGTGCATATATAATAGTCACAATGCAATTACTGTGAGCATGCAGTCAAGACCGTTGTTGTACACATACAAAGGGATCTAAGTTTATCGCGACGAGATTCAATTCGAGCCCACTCTTGAGACAAACTTTAAATACATTTAATGTCAAATATCCCATACATCCTACTATGTGTGTGGGTGTGTGATGAGTCCCACATCGGGTATTTACTGGGTAGATCTGGGCTTTATTAACAACTACAAGGAGTCTCAATTGTGACTAGTCCTTTTGAGGTATAGCGCAGATGTGGCTAGCGCTTTTCCTTTGATTGTTACAGTGTACCCTTTATCCTCCAATGATACCCATGTTGTTGGCACGAGCCAAAGGCATGGATTCCCTTACTAAAGTCTTTTCTTTTGTAACTCAATGACATCCACGTGGAGGATCAGGATGTTATCTTCAGTTGATGCATTCTTGTGTTTACTTTCACCAGCTTGCGTACAGTACACTGAGCAAGGAAATCTCAAATCTTCAAAGTTAAAATTATAAATTTCGGAAACCTTAATTATTCTTTCATAATAATATGATGGACACATGTATGTCATAGAGATAAACTACTTTGAGATTGGAGTTAAATTGTAATTTCATACTTTGGGGTTTTAATGGTTCGAACTTCACTTCCTCCTCTTAGCTAGTCATGTACTTATCAAAAACGGTAATCTATTACGAGGTTACAAATTTGAAATTTAAAAACAATATGTTACTAACTTAAGACATAATGCATATATACATTTGGATTTGATCTTGTAATTATAGCTTGCTCGTAATCAAATTCAAATTTTACATTAAAATTTTGAGGATCTAATATGCTATATGAAACACATTTATGGTAAGTTTTCCATTATTCATATAAAATGTTTTTTATTTGTTTACGAATAATGTATTAATGCAAATATAAGGGGGTGTTGCATTGCCATGATAAGTTGGCTAACCACGATCCAAGCATGATGATACGCCGTTGATGAAATTGTGTTGACGTGGCTAAACATTCAGGATGATGTGGCACATGAGGTGGCCGAACCTATCATGAGCAATTGATTTAGTGAGTTCCACAAGCAAGCCTTCTTTAACATGTGACCAAATGTTTTAGGTCTATGCTTCAACCTTAAACTTTTCTGTTGAAAATATTAGAAAGTTTCAGGTAAGGTAGAAGGCTTTTGGCATATTAGGTATAAGCTATTATTAAAGAGACAAAAAAGTAGCATTACAAACCAACCCCTCCCCCCACAAAAATAAAAAACCTACAAGTTAGATATTAGAATGAGGATATTTTCACCTTGAGTGTCACTACAACAAAATATATTTTTAGTGACGAAAATTAGTGAAGAAATATTTTTTGTCGCTAAAAATACAGCTTTAGTGACAAATATGAATTTTGACACTAATAATGAAAAAAATTATAACATTTAGTGACGAAAAATAAATTTCATCGCTATTGTGATATGAAAAATGGGCGCAAGTGGAGGGAAACTTTGGCATGAGTTTAATTAATCTATAGTGACGAAATATTTCGTCGCTAAAAGTTGAAATTTTTAGTGACGAAATATTTCGTCACTATAGGTATTACTGTGGATAGTATTAGTGACGAAAATATGAATTTCGTCACTAAAAATAATTAGCGACAAAAAAATTTGTCACTAAAAATAATAATAGTTCTGCACTTATATGTTTTTAGTGACGAAATCACAATTCGTCACTAAAGTATGATTTAGTGACGAAATATGAATTTCGTCACTAAAAATCTTAACAAAGCCCGATCTTTAGTGACGAAATTGGAATTCGTCACTAAAGACTTAAAAGCCTAATTTCAATACCCAGCACACCAAAAAAAAAAACCAAGAGCCACAAACATTTCAATACCCAAAACTCTCTTAGCCATTTCGGTCAAAAAAAAAAAAAAACCAAGAGCCAACCCAAAAAACCCAAACCACCGTCGCCGATTAAGCTCGCTGTTGCGACGATTCAGCTCGTCGTTGCGACGATTCAGCTAACCGTTGCCAATTAAGCTCGTCGTTGGGACGATTCGGCTCGCCGTTGGCGACGCTTCAGGTCGCCGATCGTTGGCAACGCTTCATCCTTCAATTCGCATCGCTTCATCCTTCAATTCGCATCGCTTCATCCGGCGATTTGCGACGCTTCCGGCAACGCTTGAGTTTCTTTGGTCTTTCTCTCTTTTGCTTTTTCATTTTTGTTTCTGTTTTGTTTGATAATATTACCTTGATGATGACATTTTTTTTTTTTTTTGGTTAAATTATAGTGTGTTTGGTTGTTGAGAAAGTATGGGAAAAGAAAAAAAAGTGGGTAATTCATTGGTTTTAATGGGTTTTGGGTGATATTTAATTTTGTGAACCAGAGAGTGTGATTTGTGAAGCATTCATTGGTTTTGTTGGGAAACAAGCAGAGGGTTTAGAAGTTCTAGAAATGTGAACTGGGCATTGCATCTATCTATTTACTTGTTGATTTTTAGTTGGAAGTCCAATAAGAAATTTATCACTTAAAAATTAGATTGGCAATGCAAAAATTACTATGCAATGACTATGTTATTAATGTTATAGCGATCTTAGTTCCTACATTTCCTAACTATATGAACATTGTGCTGGGGGATACCATGTAGGGTCTAAAAACATGGATGGAGATGGTTAACATTTATACAACTCCAACATTGTCCTATTAATTTCTTCATTTGTTCCTAACAGGGGAAAAAAAATACAAGTTGAATACCTAGGCATTTAATGATTTTTTGGATTTTGATCTTTTGAAATATGTTTATAATTAGATGCTTAGAGTCTTTAAGTTCATAAAGCAAGTGGGTTGCAACTGGATGACTTGCATGTTCATCATCATACATTATTTGTCTAATTATTATAATATCTATAAAGCAGCATTATTGGAAGCCACCTGATTGTCAAAGTGTCTGAAGTTCATTCCAGAATGGAACAAAAGTTGCGTTTCTAATAGGAAAAAAATAGGGTGGGAAGGAAGTATTTTGTGCCCTCTACACACTGCATTGTTGAAGGACACAAAAATTGGGTTGAATTTACTGTTTAGCAGATCTAGTGGAGATTCTCACCTTAAACATAAACCAATGTAATGAATTTAGGGAGATGAATAGATAAGATAATGGACTTATTTCACTCATTTTATTTTTATTTCAGTAGGCATAAGCTTTAGAAGCACAGAGGATGGCTTTTCCTAATTCCTGTATCTTATTTGTAGACTCATTTGCTTTTGCTGACAGCTTCTTGACTTGATCCATGATGATTAAGTTATCTTTCTTTTATCTCCAGCTCTCTCTCTTTTGTGGCTGAAGAAATTGTGAGGAATAAGGTGAAGAACACAAGTTAACTTTGGATTTTTTCTGAAAGTTGTAAACTTAGCTTAAGCAAAGTAAGTATATTCTAGTTAAAAACTTATAAAACTCTATATATACTTGCGATGTTGGAAATTGGTTTTGTGGTGGGTTGTTGTGTTGGAGCAAGCGGGTGGCTTGCATGGTGTTATAAGGTGGTTTAAATTCATATTGTGAGTATTTTTAATTTCTTGCAAATGTGAATGAAACTTGTTGATTAGTAGCAATTGTGTTCCTTTATTCGATTTCAATACTTGTAAGCATTGTACTTGTGATGTTTGTGATTGATTTTGTGGTGGGTTGTTATGTTGGAGCAAGCGGGTGGCTTGCATGGTGTTATAAGGTGGTTTAAATTCATATTAGAAGTGTTTTTAATTTCTTGCAAATGTGAATGAAACTTGTGGTTTAAATACATTATGCATGAGTTGTCCTTATTTTACTAAAGTAGCATTCATCTTGTAATTGTAGTCAAACATGGATAAAAGTTGGATGACAATGGGTAAGACACCCGATGGCAGATTAAGTCATCCATATATTGAAGGGGTCAATGCATTTATTAATTTTGCAAGAGCGGTTGTGGACTTGAGTGGTAATATTCTGTGCCTGTGTATTCATTGTGTGAATTTGGGAATTTGAGTATATGTTTCGCCATAAAGTTGTTTTGTTCCAGTGTGAATGGTACAATACTGGTACCAATGGTCGAAGGAGAACAATAAGAACCGATGCACACTGCACAAGCATTGATGTTACAAGTCGGTGGTATGAAAATGACCCTTTTATACTTCCTAGTCAAGCGAGACAAGTTTTTTACCTTCAAGATACCAAATTGGGTGAACCTTGGAAAATTGTGCAATCTATCCAACATAAGAGAGTGTTTGATGTCCCGGAAGTCAGGGGTGGAGAATCTAATGATAATACAGAAGATAGTGACGCATTCTAACAAGAAGCGATTATTGATGTTGTCTCTATCAATGTTGAGGACAATATTATTGACTATTGTATGAGTGATGTTAAAATTGAGGTTGTTCTTGAAGGTAGAACTTCAAGAGATGCTAATCAAAATGAAGAGCATGACATACCTGCTGTTGATCTTGATATGAATTATAATATGTAAAGTTCATAACAATTGTTTTAAATGTTGTGTGCTTGTCTTAAAGTTTTATACTTGTCTAAGTAGCAATTGTTTTGTACTTATTTTGAACTTGATATGGATATTGATGCGGTTATTTGTTGTGTTGAGTTAATAGTAATTGTGTTCAAATTTAGCACTTGTGAATTGCTTGATATGGATAATGGTATAAACTATGATATGTAAAGTTAGTAGTAATTGTTATTGAGATGTTTTGTACTTATCTTGAACTTGATATGGATATTGATGTGGTCATTTGTTGTGTTAAGTTAGTAGCAATTATGTTCAAATTTTACACTTGTGAATTGCTTGATATGGATAATTGTGTTCAATACATAGTTTCAAAAAATGTCCAAAAAGGCCAAATACACTCATAATATACCGAGGTATGAGATGACAAGATTGGATAGAATGAGGCAAAACCAAGAGATAATTGATGCTTTGGGATTGAAGCACATCTCAACTTCTCTAAAGGATTCTACTTAGTCCAATTGTGCAAAAGGGAAAAGAAGTAGAGCTAATGTTGTGGTAGATGATGATTATGTACCACCTATTGGTGACGATGACAATGATAATGAGTCATCTAATTCTGTAGTCCATAAGGTACAATAGATGTTCCATAGGGTACAATAGATGATAATAACTTTATTGTTCAATTACTTGTAATGACTTTGTTGTTCCATTATATGTATGTTTGTTAGTTACAAATGGCACCAGGACGACTTACACGCTCGTGAGGTGAGGCATCTATTCCGGTAGTCCAATCTACGGTCCAATCTACGGAAACACCTCTTGAAGCAAATCCTCCCGCCCAAAGTTCTTCTAGTGCGGAGGCATTAACTAGCACGACTGGTAATTACATAGAATATACTTAATTACAACTGCACCATGTTTTTACTATTAAGATTATACTTCACTTAATTTAGCTATAATGTACATGGAATGTATCATTTTTTAACATTAATAATGTTTAAATAGGATCTGCTAGCAGAACTACCCGTGGTATAACAGTACGAGCGCTTGTTGAAAAAAGTGGTAAGCTGCCAGTACGTATAGCTGCAGAGTATGATGCTTCTGTTGGGAAGAATGCGTGCAAGCTTGTCAATCAAATTGGCGTACAAGTGCGAACTAATTTGTCCACTTACAATGTGAAAAATTGGAAAAATGTTGATGCTACTACTAGAGATGTGGTGCTTCAAAGTATCGCGGTAAATTTACATTGATAACGTCTAACTCGTCTAATTCATATAATAATATATTTATAATACATATACACTTCATTTTACAGGATTAGTTTGAGCTAGAAGGAGATTCCAACTTGGTAACAAAAATATTAAATACAAAATGTGGAAGATTATTGAGTTCCAACTCCAGCAAGTTGCATTAAGCTTATAAAAAGCTCAAGCAATCTCATGGTGCTGACTATGCAAGAAACCACCCGCAAATGAATGCCACACTTAAGTAGTGGATTGAACTCATTGATGGGAGATAGACCAATGAGGATTGGCTGGTAAATTATTTATGCGTAT
This sequence comes from Notholithocarpus densiflorus, assembly GCA_030021035.2. Taxonomy (NCBI): domain Eukaryota; kingdom Viridiplantae; phylum Streptophyta; class Magnoliopsida; order Fagales; family Fagaceae; genus Notholithocarpus; species Notholithocarpus densiflorus. The sequence continues at coordinate 11,337,973 of JARYZH020000005.1, forward strand.
ATTATTATTATCTAATGTTCACTATATTACGTTATCAACTGATTAGATTAATACTTAGATGAAGTAAATGTATATTGTTTTATTCATGATCTAATAAATATCTTGAATGTTGTTTATTAGAAAAAATCAAGAAAGAACTCTGAAAATAGGAATAAAACTTCAGGCAAACATAGATGCGAGACAAAGGCACTTGCTGTTAGGGTTGATGAGGAGATGCGTGTTTTTTCATTTTCTTAAACCTTAGTATATTGCATGTTGTGATTAATTAAGTATATCTATCTAACAGTTGAATGTTGATTAATCAGACAAATAATAATGACGGTCAAGTTCCTGAATTGGCAAAAATCCTCAAAGATGTTCATTTCAATCTAAATACAAATATGTGGATACACCATGAGGATGAAGTGACATATGTATGTGTATCATTCCATTCCTATCATTCCATCCCTATTATGTTTGTAAAGCTATAACATATGTAGTATTAATGTTGTGATTGTTTTTTTTTTCTCTTTCAAATGATAGGAAAATATTCTCAAAGTGCAAGCGGATCATTGTCAAGATCCTAATGCAATTCCCCTTACACAAGAGGAGATCTCAAACTTGGTTTTTAAGAAGAAGTCTGGTATTGTAAAAAGACTTGGCATGAGACCTTCCTCTTCTCTAGTAACCACCGCCTCATCTAATTCCTCGGTGGAGTATATCCAACGGTTAGAAAATGAGATAATTGAGCTTAAAGAGGCAAGAGCTAGGGATCAAGAGGAGCGAGCTAAGGACCAAGAGGAGCAAGCTAGGGACCAAGAGGCGCGAGCTAAGCAAGAAGAGGTCCAAAAGAATATTCTTAACTTTTTAAGGAGTAAGGGTTATTGTGAGGACAAATTACCAAGAGCCATGCATCTTGGGCTGTGGGTTTAATCCGAGGAAAACTCATGGGCCGAGTAGAGCGGCATTTATTAAATATTCTATTTTCAAAAGATTCATACATAGGAAACGTATGATTCTGTCCGAGGAGGATATATCCCTCAGATGAGAAGAGTACGGTTTAAGGATGAATCCCATCGATTGGAGTAATCCTTCTTGAATTTTCGATAGCAGAAATTGCCTTTGTGAACTTGCTAGAAAGGAAAAGATGCCAAAATATCTAAAGAAAGGCTGCTACCACCACATTAAATACCCTACAACTACTTTTCTGGCCGCATTTATGTGGAGAAGACCTCTGAACAGTGCTACCAAAACTATTACAGCTCACAAGGAAGCCAAAGAAAAGGTATGATGGGACAAGTATCAAGTGATGCCTTAGATGAACGACAAGTGTAAGGTTTGGATGACTAGAAGTTGATTATATAATTGTAACACCCCCTCCATTGAGGGGAGAATTGAAAAAGAAAAGAAAAGAAGAAAGAAGAAAGAAAAAGAACGTGAATTACATAATATGACGTCTCCTCGGATCGAAACAAAAGCTTACTTATACCAAATCATCTCGATATGCTTTGAGTCTTTTGATTAGCCTTTTAAGTTTGCTTTTTAATAATAGGTTGAGCGTAATCCTCACCATTCGTACCTAATTCTTTAATCCATTCTCTACAAATTTATTGCAGCGGACTTATTGGGCTTAGGTCCTGCATGTTTTGGACTTGAGTGTACAATTTGTTACCCTACAATTGGCGCCGTCTGTGGGGAAGAATTTGTGTAATAGTGAGTGCGATGTTTGACCATGGTAGGATTAGGTCCCCATCAGTAGGAATCTAGGGGCTCCCATCAACAAAATGCCTTCCATAATCTTGAACGAAGAAGAGATAGGGAGGGTAGCCCGCATACCACACAGACTAGCAGAAGTCACCCGCAAATGGGGAATCACTTCCCTCAGGAGTGGAGTAATAGGGCCATGCAGAGGGAAATCGATGATTTAAAGCGGGAGCTATGCCATGCACACCAACGACGAGCTCCTCCTAGTTCTGGAGTTTCTTCAAATGATGAAGAGGATGTTACGTACAGACACAGGCTTAGGACACCACCGAGCGAGTCTTTTTCCTGTGACGAGGAAAACGTTCATAAGCGGAAACGTAAGAGTCCACCTCTTAAGGGGCTCGAAAATGACGCCATGAGCAAGGCGTTGAATCAAATCTCTAGATCCCCCTTTACGCGTCGGATTGAAAGGGCAGAACTTCCTCGGCGATTCCATCAACCCACTTTCACCACTTACTACGGCCGAATGGATTCAGTAGAGCACGTAAGCCAATTCAACCAAAAAATGGCTGTCTACTCTAGGGACGAGGCTTTGATGTGCAAAGTTTTTCCCTCCAGTTTGGGACCCGTGGCCATAAGGTGGTTCGATGGGTTGAAAGCTAATTCCATAAATTCCTTTAAGGAACTTACGCAGGCTTTTGGCTCTCGATTTATCACATGCAGTAGGGTACCTCGCCCTTTGGATTCTTTATTGTCTTTGTCCATGCGGGAAGGAGAAATCCTGAAAACGTATTCGGACAGATATTGGGAGACGTATAACGAAATAGATGGTGACTTTAAGGACGTGGCCATCAGTACTTTTAAAGGCGGCTTACCTGCCGAACATGGACTAAGGAAGTCCCTCACTGGTAAACCTGTCACCAGTGTGCGTCAGTTTATGGATCAAATAAGCAAGTACAAAAGAGTTGAAGAAGACTAGCAGCAAGGAAAGGGTAAAACAAAGGTTAACCCTCAGGAGCGTAGGGATTTCAGGTCGGACCGATTCAGTAACAATCGGCCTCGGAGAGACTTCGCCGGGCAGTCAGATTCCTCCAACACCCAAGCTGTCAACGCGGTATTCCGAGAACCAGTTCATCAAGTTTTGGAAAAAATTAAGAATGAGTCGTTCTTTAAATGGCCGAACAAAATGGCTGGGAACGCTATGAGGCGCAACCAAAACCTCTATTGCCAATATCATCAAGATCAAGGACATACTACTGAAGATTACAGGAATTTATGGGACCATTTGGATCAGTTGGTCCGAGAAGGAAGATTGAAGGACATGTTGCATCATTCCAGCAGCCAAGCAGGACAGGCTGGGTTTGATTCTAGAAGAGGAGCTTCCTCAGGCCCCCCCTAGGAACGATAAACATCATCTTTGCTGGCCCCGGAAGAACAGGATCCTGTCCGTACAGAGTGATGTCTGTGACTCGGTCACTGGCCGAGGATAATAATCTTGAGTCAAAAAGAACCAAGATGGAAACCCAACCAGTTCTGGGTTTTTCAGACGAGGACAAGGTCGGAACTATCCAACCCCATGACGATGCCTTGGTGATTACGCTTAGGATAGGTGGGTATGATGTGAAGAGGGTGTTGGTGGACCAAGGGAGTGCCGTGGAGGTTATATATCCCGACCTGTTTAAAGGTTTAGGGTTAAAGTCCGAAGATCTAACCGCCTATGACTCCCTCCTGGTTAGTTTCGAGGGAAGAACCGTTATGCCGAAAGGACATATTAGGCTACCTGTACAAATCGGCCCTGAGGTGGTGGAGGTTGATTTCATTGTGGTGGACGTTTATTCACCGTATACAGCTATTGTGGCCAGACCTTGGCTTCACACTCTAGGGGCTGTCTCCTCTACTCTACATCAAAGGGTGAAGTACCCTTCCGAGGGTTAGGTTAGAGAAATCCTTGGAAACCAGTCCATGGCTAGGCAATGCCTGGTGGCCGCCATATCCCATCAACCTGAGGTTGAATCGCCAATAGCTGCTGAGGGAGGTTCATAGCAATTAAAAACTCTAGAGTTGCCTATCGATGGGCATTCCGAGGAGGCAAAATGTGATGACTTAGAGAAGATCATTATAGGGGATGATCTGGAGAAATATTTTCAAGTCGGGTCCTAGTTGCCGCCTCGCGAGAAAGAGGAGTTGATAGAATTTCTTAAGAAGAACGTTGATGTATTCGCCTGGAGCGCTTACGAGGCCCCGGGGGTGGACCCGACCTTTATTTGTCATCACTTAAACGTTAACCCGTCCATTACTCCAAAAAAGCAACCACCTCGGCGCCCATCCAAGGAGCATGTAGATGCTGTTAAGGAAGAGGTGAGGAAGCTTAAGCAAGCGTGAGCTATCAAGGAAGTGTTTTACCCTGAGTGGCTGGCTAATACTGTGGTGGTAAAGAAAAAGAGTGGCAAGTGGCGAGTGTGCGTGGACTTTACCGATCTAAATAAGGCCTGCCCAAAAGATCCATTCCCCATGCCACGAATAGATCAGTTGGTAGACGCAACAGTGAGACACCCTCGGATGAGCTTCTTGGACGCCTTCCAAGGATATCACCCAATACCTTTAGCCTTGGAAGATCAGGAGAGGACTGCTTTTGTCACCCCTATCGGAAACTATCATTACAAGGTGATGCCTTTCGGTCTAAAAAACGCCGGATCAACCTATCAAAGAATGATGACGAGAATGTTCGAGCCTCAATTAGGAAGAAGCATTAAGGTCTACATAGACGATATGGTGGTGAAGAGCAAGGTGGTATCCGAGCATGTTGATGACCTCGGAAGCATCTTTGAAATCTTGAGGAAATACAAGTTGCGCCTAAATGCTTTCAAGTGCTCGTTTGGTGTGGGATCGGGCAAATTCCTGGGATACATGGTAACACACAGAGGAATTGAAGTCAATCCCGATCAAATTAAGGCGATTAACAATTTACATTCTCCTCGTAATCCCAAAGAGGTTCAGAAACTTACTGGAATGATTGCCGTTTTAAATCGGTTTATCTCTCGTTCAGCAGACAGATGCCGGCCTTTCTTCCTCTTGATGAAAAGGTGGAAGGGATTCGAGTGGTCCGAGAAGTGCTCTAAGGCCTTCCAGTAGCTTAAGGAATATCTTTCTCAGCCTCCCATCATGTCCAGTCCTCAGGAGGATGAGGTTCTGTTCGCCTACATCGCCGTGGCCCCCCATGCTGTAAGTCTGGTGTTGATCCGAGTTAACGGTGGCGTGCAACGGCCGGTTTACTACGTTAGCAAATCGTTACATGAGGCCGAGGTGCGCTATTTACCATTGGAGAAGGCCATCTTGGCTGTTGTCCATGGTACACGGAAGCTCCCCCACTATTTTCAGGCACACATTGTCATCGTCTTAACTCAACTCCCATTTAGGGCTGTACTTCGAAGTGCTGACTATACAGGCAGAATTGCTAAATGAGGTACAATTCTAGGGGTTTTTGACATCAAGTACATGCCTCGCACCTCTGTCAAGGGTCAAATCCTTGCAAACCTGGTGGTCGAATTTGCTAAAGCATCGTTAGAGAATATGCCAGCACCGCAGCACATGGATGAAAAATCGGTTGGCATTATCTCGCTGCAAGAACCCCTATGCTGGAAAGTGTATGTCGACGGTGCAGCAAATCAAAGGGGTTCTGGATTGGGACTGGTCCTAATCTCTCCTGAACAAATCACAATAGAGAAATCGTTGAGATTGAGTTTCTTAGCCACCAATAATGAGGCCGAGTACGAAGCTCTGCTGGAAGGAATGACCATGGTTCAAAGGCTGGGGGGAAAAGAAGTAAAAATATTTTCAGACTCCAGATTAATTGTTGGTCAAGTGAAGGGCGAATTAGAGGCAAGGGATGAAAGAATGCAGAAGTATTTAAGTCAAGTTAAATAGTTGCGGTTAAAATTTGAATCGTTCAATCTGCTGCACATCCCTAGAAGCAATAACTCGCATGCAGATTCTCTGGCTACACTTGCAACCTCCTCGGCGCAGAGCTTACCTCGAATTATCCTCGTAGAAGACTTGTACAAGCCCACGGAGGCAGGGGGGAAGTTGGCCCAGATTTGTCAGGTCTGAGTGGAACCTAGCTGGATGGATCCCATCATATTATTTTTGAAAGAAGACCTCTTGCCGGAAAGTAAATTGGAGGCAGAAAAAATACGAAGAAAAGCACCTCGCTTCTGGTTGTCCGAAGATCGAAAATTATACAAGCGCTCCTTCACCGGACCATATCTACTGTGTATTCATCCTGAAGCGACAGAGGTCATCCTAGAAGAGCTACACGAGGGGATTTTTGGGAGCCACACTGGAGGCAGGTCTTTATCTCATAGGGCCATCACGCAAGGCTACTGGTGGCCAAATATGCAAAGAGAAGCACATGAGTACGTAAAGAAGTGCGACCAATGCCAAAGATTCGCACCAAACATACACCAACCAGGAGGGATCCTTAATCCGCTAACTAGCCCTTGCCATTTGCTCAATGGGGCTTGGATATTGTTGGGCCTTTTCCCAGAGCAGCAGGAAACAAGAGGTATCTGCTGGTCGGCACTGACTATTTTACTAAGTGGGTTGAAGCCGAGCCTTTATCAAACATTAGGGATGTGGACGCTAAGAAATTTATTTGGAGGAACATCGTCACTCGATTCGGGGTCCCTCGTACTATTATCTCGAACAATGGTCTTCAGTTTGACAGTAAGGCCTTCAGGAGATACTGCGGCGAATTAGGAATTACGAATAGATATTCGACCCCAGCTTATCCCCAAGGGAATGGACAAGTCGAGGCCGTTAACAAAGTCATAGTAAACGGACTAAAAAAGAGGTTAGATGATGCAAAAGGGAGATGGGTGGAAGAACTGCCGCATGTCCTGTAGGCCTATCGAACAACACCTCGCAGGTCAACGGAGGAAACCCCCTTTTCGATGACTTATGGTGCCGAAGCTGTCATTCCTTTAGAAACAGGGTTTCCAATGCTAAAAAGCAGCTCGTTCAATTCGAATAATAATGATAATCTGCTGGAAAGAAGCTTAGATTTCGTTGAAGAAAGAAGGGAAAGTGCACTGGTCCAATTGGCGTACTACCAACACAAACTTAAGCAAGGATACGACGCTAAAGTAAGGCTAAGGCCACTAGCGCCTGGTGACTTAGTCTTGAGGAAAGTTCTGGGTACTGCAAAAAACCCAGCGTGGGGAAAGCTAGGGCCTAATTGGGAAGGACCATATCGCATCACCTCGGAAGCAGGTATAGGGGCATATTTTTTGGAAGATTTAGACGAACGTGTAATACCACATCCTTGGAATGTAAATAACCTGAAAATGTATTATTATTAATAAGAATTTCCTTTATCATTAAACTCGTGTGTTGTGTGAAGAAGTGGGAATTCCTGTCACTTATATTTATTATAAAAGTGTTTAAACAGAACCTTAATCATGCTTGATGTCCTCGGACCAGATGCTTTGGGGAAATTACTACACTTATGTTTATTATAAAAGTGTTTAAACAGAACCTTAGTCATGCCTGATGTCCTCGGACCAGATGCTTTGGGGAAATTACTACACTTATGTTTATTATAATAGTGTTTAAACAGAACCTTAGTCATGCCTGATGTCCTCGGACCAGATACTTTGGGGAAATTACTACACTTATGTTTATTATAGTAGTGTTTAAACAGAACCTTAGTCATGCCTAATGTCCTCGGACTAGATGCTTTGGGGAAATTACTACACTTATGTTTATTATAATAGTGTTTGAACAGAACCTTAGTCATGCCTGATGTCCTCGAACCAGATGCTTGGGGAAAGTTAACGCACATATGTGTTAGTAGACAATAACATTTTATTAGAGTGATCAAATGAATCCTAAGTTATTGCAAGACCCTCTGACCATATACAATTGAATTAATTTCCTAGTATTTTTTTTTATATAAAGTATTCAATGGATCTTAAGTTATAACAAGTCTTTGCTGTCATTCTTTATTACGAAAAGGTCAGTCCTTAACACAAGAGCATGATGAGCTCATCCATTACAAATATTTTATGAAAAGTCTTAGCTTGTAAATAGGAAGTCATCTCAATTTTTAACGAAAGCAAATGGCAAAGGTATAAACGCAAAAGGAAGGAAAGACAAGTCTATTCTTTAATTAAAAATAAAATAAGTACATCATAAGTCTTGGCAGAAGCTACACTTAAATAAATAAATAAATAATTTTTACAACTACTTCTTCGAAGATTGAGAATCCTTCTCGGGACATATAGCCTTGACCTTGGCATCCTCAGCGTCAGATTTTTTCTCAACTGCCTTGGCCTGAGAAACAACGTCCTTTATGGTCAGGGAGTCCTCGGCGGATTTATCTTTGACAACTCCCTTGGAAGCCTCAACAGCTATGACAGGGGCATTTGCAGTAGCTATTTGCTCAGGAGGAGGGAAGGGTAGATTAGTGGCCACCGAAGGGCTGGTTGGAATCTCTCTGATGTGTTCGGGGAAGAACACGTTCTCAAATTTCCTCAGCTTTGAACCAGCAGGAACCCCTGCACGATTAAGTGCTTCTACCTAAGTCTCCGTGCAATATTCCCTGCACACTTCAGCTACCTCCTCGGTCAGCCTCTCCTCCGTTTCCCCTACTCCGCGTTCATATGCCTCCTCCTCCGCGGACTTAGCAGCTTCCATCGCCTTTAGTGCTGCCTTCTTAGCTTTCTGCAGTTCGGCTTTCAGGCTTAGCACCGCTGCTTTCTCAGTAGCCAAATTCAGCTGGGTCGTATAAAGCTGTTTTCGTTGGTCCTCGGCCTGAGCCTCAACATTTTTTAGCCCTACCTTGGCACTTGAGCATTCTCGCTCTGAAATCTTTAGCTTCTCGGCCAGCTACATTTTTTCCTCTTTCAGGCTCCCGAGAGTTTTCTCAACTTCACGCCGAGAGTGGGACTTAGCCTCACATTTGTTATGGGCACTTCGAACCCACTCTTCGGCCACATAGACTTGTTGAGTGACCTGCATAACAGTAGCAAAGAAGTCATGTATGTAAAAGCAAGCATAATAATACTGATAAGATGAATAACTTTTTAAATATTTAATTCATCAAATAAATTTAGCCTACCAAGGCGAGATCCTTCTTTAGGGACATGAAAATCTCAGGCTGCCTGGTACGCCTGAGAGCCTCCATATCCCGTGGGAGCAAAAGAGGTTGCTCCAAAGCTTGAGCAAGATGGGCCGAGTGACCTCTCTGGGACTCCCTGATAGTGGCATCCCAGGGAATTTGAGTCCCATCCAACTCTATCCGAGGGGCCCAGAAGCGCTGTTGTCTGCGCACTTCAGCATCTTCTCTGCTGTCAACAGAGTTTGCCCTATTATCCCTTGAAACTTTTGTCTTCTGCTGTTTGGAGCCCTTCGGAGGGATCACCTCACCTTCTTCTATTTCCTGCATTGGTTTCTTCTTCTTTAAATCTGGGATGGTGTGAAGTCTGAGATCAGCAGGAAGAGGAGGCGGAGGTGGTAGAGTGGCAGGAGCCAAGGTCTGGGATGTGCCTTTCGAGGCTCCTTTCTTGCCTCTATTGGCTACTAAGCCTTTCAAGGATGGCCTTCCTTTCGGACTCATCTTTCCTTGTTCTTCTGAGCTTGAATCCACTCGGGAAACAATTAATGTCGGCTGAATAGCTGCGGAGAGTCTGTCGGCATCGTCCTCAGAATCCGAGAGCTGCACAGGCCTTTCTAGTCTACCTTCCTCTCCTTCAAAGCGGAACTGATCTATCTCCTCCTCTAAGGACAGCCGCGAAGAAGCTATTTCCTCTTCTTCTACAACTTCAACTCCAAGAGGGACTTGTTGCAGTGGAAGCACAAGCTGAGGAGGGATTTGAGAGACTAGCAGAATGACAGGAGAAAGATCGTCTCGGGCCAAAAAGTCTGGCTTTGACATGTCGATACGGTTAATCCGACGATCACCAACTTTGATAGCGTTACCAACTTCCTGAAAAACCCTCGAAATGGGTTCGAAATCTAGGACGAGATGAACAGCTCGCAATTGTCGATCCTCACTCACAAAATTTTCTGATCGAAGAAGGTAGTTGAGGGCAACCACGTTGGTAAAACTTAGCCGAGGAGCAACAAGCGTCCTATCTGCAAAAGTAACCAAAAAGTCAGATACGATTAAACAATGAGAGTCCATTATCAAAAGAGATTACAATGGGAAACATGGATGGGGGATAAAATCTAAATCCTATGTCAGGGGATCTAACTTTAAGGTATCCCACCTGTCTCTCTCTCCCGAGTTGGGCAGGGTCGACCATCGTGCCATGCCCTTGAAGCGATGAGGAAGTCATCTTTCATCCCTTTGTTGGACTTGGGGAGACACGAGATGAGCCTCACAATAGACGACCTGGACTTGAGATAAAACCCTCCGTCGGTTTGCGAGTGGCACTCGTACAGGTGAACCACATCGTGCCATGTGAGGCCCAAGTGAAGATGCTGGTCTAGAGCATCGATACACCCCAGAATCCTAAACATGTTGGGTGCACACTGATGAGGGCATAACCTATGACTAATGAGGTACTCTTGGGTTATCCTACCCATGGGAAGGGTCATTCCCCCTTCTATGAAGGCTATTATAGGAATGACCACTTCTCCTGCTTTTCTAGGTAAAACGATTTCCTCTGAGGAACAATATCGCAGGCCAACCGCCTGGGGTATATGATATTTTTGTTTAAAGGCTTCTATTTTGGCTGGGGAATCTACTAGACGCTCAAATCTACCCATTTCTTACAACCTAAAGGCAGAGTAGATGATTTTTGAGGGTAAGGAAGCAAAACAGGCAGGCCGAGGAGATAGGCCGAGTAGACAAATTTGAATATAAAAGCTAAACAAACTTACGGGAGTACGTACGTTAGTATCTAAAAGCTTTCTGGGAAGACCTTCGAAGACTCCTCACAAGAAATAGCAACAGAGATTCGGGAGTTTGGCGTTTTTTAAAGGCAGGAGCGTTAGAGTTCTTTGGAGCGTTTAAAATTTCTTTGAAGAAGAAGATAAATGGTTCCCCTCAAAGCTTTATATTAATAGAGAGAGAGAGAGGGGAAGTTATCCCGCTCAGAATTCTGAGGGAAATATCAGCCGTCAGATCCGCGCATCGACCGTTGGATGTAGGGGACAAGACGCCTCCTGGAGTAATTAATAAATGCTTCGGGGATTGCGAAGCGTCAAAGGTAATTATGAAATACAATTAAGTCATATCCCCGCACGTGTGGATTAAATATCACCTGTCTTTATCTCTTGAAAGTCAAAACCTCATTTTTTCTCCTCGGATGGGAGGGAAAAATTGAAGTTTTGAGGGGCTATTGTGGGGACAAATTACCAAGAGCCATGCATCTTGGGCTGTGGGTTTAATCCGAGGAAGACTCATGGGCCGAGTAGAGCGGCATTTATTAAATATTTTATTTTCAAAAGATTCATACATAGGAAACGTACGATTCTGTCCGAGGAGGATATATCCCTCGGATGAGAAGAGTACGGTTTAAGGATGAATCCCATCGATTGGAGTAATCCTCCTTGAATTTTCGATAGCAGAAATGGCCTTTGTGAACTTGCTAGAAAGGAAAAGATCCCAAAATATCTAAAGAAAGGCTGCTATCACCACATTAAATACTCTGCAACTACTTTTCTGGCCGCATTTATGTGGAGAAGACCTCTGAACAGTGCTACCAAAACTATTACAGCTCACAAGGAAGCTAAAGAAAAGGTCTGATGGGACAAGTATTAAGTGATGCCTTAGATGAACGACAAGTGTAAGGTTAGGATGACTAGAAGTTGATTATATAAGTGTAACACCCCCTCCATTGAGGGGGGGAATTGAAAAAGAAAAGAAAAAAAGAAAGAAGAAAGAAAAAGAACGTGAATTACATAATATGACGTCTCCTCGGATCGAAACAAAAGCTTACTTATATCAAATCATCTCGATATGCTTTAAGTCTTTTGATTAGCCTTTTAAGTTTGCTTTTTAATAATAGGTTGAGCGTAATCCTCACCATTCGTACCTAATTCTTTACCCATTCTCTACAAATTTATTACAGCGGACTTATTGGGCTCAGGTCCTGCATGTTTTGGACTTGAGTGTACAATTTGTTACCTTACAGTTATGATGATACTCTTACCTATGGGGGTGGTTCAACTTCAAGTTAAACCACTTTTTGGTTAGTACTTTATTTTAGCAATTGACCCAACTTCAAGTTATAACATGGTTAATGTTTTTACTTTACGATGTAGTATTGTTTTTATATTTGTGCAGATTTCTTATTAGTGGCTTTTAAGAGATTTACTTTTGGCATTACTTGAATACATATGAGGACATCTTCTGTTAATTCTAATTATATTATGCTACCCTTTTTGTACTGTTATAAAACATCTTGAGTTATTGTATGTATTGCAAACAATTATTGCATGGAAGGAATTTGAATTAGATACTTGTTTTATTTTTTACTTGTGGAATGTATGGATCTTTTTTTATAAATGTGTTGTTGAAATAAATGTGTTATTCAAATGTGAGGTTTTAATAATGTAATGACAGGTTACAGGTTAGGCTGTGTTTGGTTCATGTAAAATATTTTCCGGAAAATAAATATTTTTCAGAAATGCTATTTTCGTGAAAGGAAAATATTTTCAAGTGTTTGGTTGTATTATGAAAATTTTTCTAGAAAATATTTTCATGTGTTTGGTAACATTCTGAAAATGCTATTTTCCACCACCACCCACACAAAACCCACCACCACACAACAAGAAAACCACCAAAACACCACCACCCACACCACCACAACAAAAAAAAAAAAAAATCAGAGATCAAAGAGAGAAAGTAAAAAATCAAAATCACAAACAAATTTTATTACAAAAATTTCAATATATACACTTTAAAGAAACAGAAATCTGCTCAAAACAATTCATTGAACTTCATACAAATTTGGTCAAAATGAGAGAGGGAGGAAGAGAGAGTGATAAAAAACTTCAGGGAAAGAGAGACGATTGTGATTAGTGTAATATCACTTTCACATTGGACCATCATCGCCCTTACTTATTTTATTATAGCTCCAATTATCACTGCTATTTTAGCCGCTGTGAAATTTGTGGTGTATGTGTAGGGAATTAACACGAAATTCCCAAACCTGTGAGAAACAAAATAGAGAAAACACATGTCAAAGAAAAAAAAATAATCACATGCACAAGACAGTATTTACGTGGTTCGGCAATTTGCCTACGTCCACAGAGTTACAGGGATTTCACTATTATCAGGGAAAAAAAATACAAAGTGCGGCAGTACAGTTTTTTTTTTTCTCTCTCAAAAACTACATCAAGGAACCCTAATCTTCAAAACAGCAGCCCAAGCCTCCACTCCATGGACTAAGCCTCAGAAAATCTCCCATTAAAAAACCACGCAACATCATTTCGGGTAAGGTTGCCATATGGATCAAACACAATTAGGCTCCACAAAGCCCAACAGTATGGTAATATTATACCATGAAACTTTTCCAACTGAATACCTTGCACCTTATATGGATTAATACAAGATTACTGCTAAGTGCTAAGTATATTCCTAATGCAGAGTTTAGTGGGCTGTGAAATTTGCCAAGAGTTGAAGCTGAAAGATGGGTTCAAGTTGAGTTGTTAATGTGTGGAGGACCTGAGTTCAAAAAGCAAAACAAAGTGATAATCCATCTTGATGTCTGCCTAGAAGTGATAGCCCAATTACAATGGTCTTCTTTTCCAATTGCCGGTTAAGGCCTTGAATAGTGTGTTTTTGCAGTTGCCATTTGGTCCAACTGGAGGCCTGAATGATACTATCATGATTTGGGTTTTGGGCTATTTGCCAACTAGAAAGCACCGACGCGGCTACAGGGGTGCCACACTCGCATTTGGTGCGACATGACGCAGGGTGCGGTGGGCGATGCTACTGCCCGCACATCGGTGCCATGTTGGAAATTTTTTTTTTTCGTTTATGAATACGCCCCGATTCGCGCCGACTCGGGCTGATTTGGGTCGAATCGGATAGTATCTGCCGAAACCGCCTAAACCGACTGATTCAGGCCGAAATTCAAGTAAAAATTAAATAAAAAAATGAGTGCAAAACTCACCGTTTGAACTTGAAGCATCTTTAAACAAAAAAACTCTAAAATCTCTCATTCTCTTCTCACTAATTGCTCTTTGGTCTCTGCCTCCCTGCCTCTCTGCTCTCTCACTCACTCACTCTCCGTCTCCCTTTCTCACTCCCAAAGAACCCATGGCCTCTCACTCAAGGTCTCAATCTCTCCATCTCTCGGTCTCAATCTTGTGGGTTTGTATTTAATTTATGAACATCATGTTTTAGTTATTATCTACTATTGCTCTTAAATTTGGTATATGTTTATATAATGTGAAAAAGTATGCTTAGCAATATATAGAAAATATAAATAAAAAATTTTTTAATAATTTTTTAATCGTCGCACCCCGCTGCACCCGCACCATACTTTTTCAAAAATTGCCAAGTCCTGCACACGCACCCGCACCCGCACCCGTACCCGTACCCACACTAGCACCCGAATCCAGAAATGCACCCGTGCTTCATAGTTTGCCAATGGCCTGGAACAACCATGTTCATTTTTTTTTTTAAGAAATATTTTTACAATAAATTTGAGAGGGATACAATGAATATTCACAACATTCTTAAGTGACATGAATGCCTTTAATGATAAAAAATTTGATACATATGAATGTAAACTAATAGTCCAACACTACAGCAATCCTTTATCAATAACAAAAGACTAGAAGCTTTTTTGCTTTTAATCGTCATGAGTTGAATTATAATCAAATTAGCTTAGTTCGTTTACCAATATTTAGGTAAATAAACACGAAAGAGATGATACCCTGCAATAATCTTCTTTCAAAGACAATATTCTTGTTGCTAATTTTTGTTAGAAACTATACATTCTCATGCTATAACCTTGTCGCATTCTCTATTTCTCTTTCAATTTCTTCCCTTGAAGGTCAAATTATAAAAATTTTCTTCTTTCTTTAAGAAAGTGGAAGGCTTATTTGGCCATTAAAATGCTGTTTCATGTCAAACAAGCCATCGCCCTCTCATATGCCTTCTTCATGAGTGAAAAATACAGCTCAAGAAATCAAATGCCTTATTAGTTGAGAAATTTGAGGATGTTTCTTGTAAAACATTTCATTGAGAAACTAACTTGCTTTTATAAATATATATATCTTTTGATTGATAAGTTAGACATGCAACCATTTCATTTATATCTTGTAATTTGCTACTAATTTTACGAACAGTCAAGGAACTAGTTATTATAAGTGATAAATTACCAATTCAAAAATAAAACAAAAAATAACAACTTACCGATTGTTCAAAAAAATTAAGTTATTAAAAAATTGTGAATTTAATCATTTTAAATCTAGAAATAGTGACAGTTCTTTTGAAAGAGGAGAGAGAGGGCATAAAAATTTTGTTACAAAAACTTCTTGATCTCTCTCTCTCTCCCCCCTATAATATATTACTATTGTATGAGGTTCCTCAAACGGTGTTTCACTAATTGATTTAAAGGCTATTTTGTAATCTCTACCCAACATATTGATGATGCTCTAAATTAAAATATATTCTATATTGTAAAAGAAAAGTGAGGATTTAAATATCCTATGCCTATTATAGGACGTATCTTTAGCCTCCACAAAAAAAATTTATTTTGTGTAACAGGGATATTAATGTATCATCTATTTGACATGGGAGAGGTCCCCCCGTTACACCCTTTAGTCTTCATAGGCAAGAGATACCATTAGGCTACAAGACCAGTACAACTTATTTATAGATAGGGTTCACAAAGAGAATCTTGCAACTTATTTATCAAATGACTGGTACAGAAATGTGCACAAATTTAGTTGGTTGGAGAATCAATGAAATTGTTGTCATGAAACTATATAATCATTTAATTACAGAGGTCTCTTTTTTTACCCTCCATTTAAAGAAAAAGATAAAATAATAACACACATACATACAGACACGACGAGAGGACT
This sequence comes from Notholithocarpus densiflorus, assembly GCA_030021035.2. NCBI lineage: Eukaryota > Viridiplantae > Streptophyta > Magnoliopsida > Fagales > Fagaceae > Notholithocarpus > Notholithocarpus densiflorus. The sequence continues at coordinate 11,353,702 of JARYZH020000005.1, forward strand.
TTAAGGCCCTTAATCCACATCATGCAACTCATATGCATGGTAGCACAGGGTAGGGATGAAAATTAAAAATCTTATTCCCCCTTACATATGGAGCAAGAATAGAGGATGGTTTTGAGGTACAATATGGGGATCAGATGCAGAAAATTAATGTTGCAGATTAATTGGTCAAATTATGATTTTGGTCAAGTATGAATCAACATTAATGACGAAAAGTCTTGTTTAAATCCCCTTGTTAGTTATTATGCACATCAATTGACTTAAGTCAATTAGGTGATTACAACTTAGATTAATTAATCATAGCCACAATAAATACCAAATTTGAAAATCAATGAAACAAATTCAGAAAACATGCAAATTTATAAAAATATAAAAATAAATGAATAAATAAAATCAAGGGTTCAAATCCCTATCCCCAACTATTAAAAAAAAATGCAAGTTTAGTGACGAAGTGAAAAAAAAAAATCGAGAACCATCCCCAAAGGGAAGAATACTCTAAGGGTTTATCTACCCCAACTAAGGCAATTCATCATAAGAAGAGAAGTTTCACAATCTAATTCAAACCCTTGACCTTGGACGCTACTCAATAGTTTAACTTATTGATATCGCCCCACACCAGCTCCAAAATTGCAGAACTCTTCAACATGAATAACTTTCACAAACCTCATTTGTGATCATGATTAGACCCTCCTTGAAGATTTTTGTGATTTTAGCTTTTGATCACCAATAGGTAGCAAGACCGTTGTTAGGGAAGACAATAGGGCGAGTTTCCTATTTCCTACCCTCGCTCCACTCCTGCTTCAAGGCAGGTTTTCTTTCCCTCACCCCACCGTAGCGGGTATTCGTCCCTAGCCATACTAAAATTTGTGTGTGTTTTTTTTTTAAATTTTTTTTTAAAAATATATAGAATATATCAAAACTTATCATTCATTAAATTAAAACTCATAAAAATATTTAAGAAAAAAACAAGTTCTAACGTTACAAAACATTCTCAAAGCATAGCAATACAAAAATTCAAATATGAAAAAACACAAAAATATATATCCCTTATAAAAAAAAAACAATAGACACCATAAATTTAAAGTTTAGTTTTACATATAAATAGGACGGGTTTGGGGTCGGTGCCGGGGAAAAGTTAACCCTCGTCCCCGTCCCATTTGCTTAGTGGGGTGGATGAAGCAGGTACATGCGGGTGAAGATTTAAGAATATGTGAATATGGGCTTTTGAACTCACAGGTTGATCAAACTTTAGGTTTAGGTTTTTATTTTATTTGTCAAATGTATTGCATAGTAGTGGCATCTCTAAATCTTATGAAGTTGTGTTTATTAGATACTTTTTTTTTTTGATAAGATTATTAGATACCTTTATGTTTGCGTATATGGCACCAAAACCTAGGTATAAATCGACTTTAATTAACCACATTAGATTAAACTTTCATGATTTCAATAGATCAAAATATTGTCCAATTGAACACAATTACACAAACTTTGTCATTACAAGTAGACTTTTGTAAAGATTACAAGAAAATTTGTTATGGAATTAGCCAACACCTAAAAATACCTAATCGTCACTATCGTAATATAACAATCGAAAACATTTTTTAAAATATCTTTTAGTATTTGGGCTTTTCCATATTGAAACATTACAGAAAGTTCGTTTCATTAAGTGGGAATTGGAGAACCAATTAAACGTTGCATCAAAATTGTTGAGGAAAATTTATAATGGCTCAAACAAAAAACGAAGAAAGGCTTTAATTGCATGATCCAGTTGAGTCACTCTCCAATGGTACAGCCTTCTCTTGTACAAGTGCTAGCATATGTCTGAAAAGAAAAATGCTTTGTCAATATGTTGGAAAGGCACCAGCATTGATTTGTTCTCTCTTAAAACACTTGAGGGGCTAACATAATTACTTATACCCTTTACTATTAAAAAATAAGATTACCATTTCGTACCTCTTAAAGACACAAGGTTATATGCACCTTTTTTCTCTCAATTGTTTGAAGAAGGGCAAGTAAGAAATGTAATAGTCACTAAACCAATGATTAATTTCCAAACACCACATAATTGAAGGCTACTTCTTTTATTATAACTATTCCTCAAACTTAAAAGTTCTTTGTGTTGATAAAAAAAAAAAAAAAAAAAAAATTGTCCAAAAGAGAATCTTTGTAATTCTAAAAAAAAAGTGTTCCACACACTCTATATAAAGGCTTCAATGTTGCAATTAAATATGCAACACATCCTCAATCAAATCCTTCTCCAACAACATATTTGAACAGTCTATGTCAAAAATTCCCTCCTCTTTTTACTTGCTAACCTTTATTTTCCTTCTTCAAATTGCTTTTGGGATGGACCACAAATGGTTAGGTGTGCAAAATTATTCCACAATCAATGACCTTTATGGTACCAATTTGAATGAGCTTTCAGCTTATCTTACCTATCAAGTCTCTGCCACTGGTTTGCCACTAGGCACAAAGGGTCAAGGTGTAGATTACCAAAGAAATTCACATACCGTAATGTGAATTTCTTTGGCCAAATTGATCGTGATACTTGGTACTACGAAAAGAACCCACAAAATATGACAGATTACCAAAAAATGACTGAAAAGAAAGGAGTGGTTGACCCAACTCGCTGGCCAAGCTTCTACCACCCCAAAAATGTTTTTAACTGGAGACTTGGATCTTGGAGACAACAACAAACTCTATGGGTTAGTTCAATGCACTAGAGAACTTTCAATCATGGACTGCAATAAGTGCCTTAATGAATCAATTGGGTCTCTTCCAAAAATGTTGTGACTCCTCTAAAGGGGTTCGGATATATAGTGCGACTTGCGACGTGAGGTTTGAGATTTTCAAATATTTCTCTGAGTGAATTTGGAGCATCCATGGAGAATTGTCTTCTAGATAATTTTCATATCAAAATGTGATGGGTAATAGGAACCTACAACTCTAAGATTGTGGGTGATGAACTGATGGAGGCAGTGGGTCAAACTTAGTTTTATTTAGTTTTAAGTGTCAAGAGCATTGTAATTTTCTGTTTTTTTGGGGGATGGGCTGTGCTAATGGTCCATTGGGTTTTATTTTAGTTTTATATGAGTTTAGTTAATTAGTTTGGGCTTAGTAATAAAGCCCAAAGAGTCCAAGTCCAAGTCTTATTATGAGTTTAAAATAAAGTCCTATTTCCACTAAAAATAGGTATTTAAGTCTTCTATTTAAAGGACGGTAAAAAAAAAAAAGTCTTTTATTTAAAGAGTTGTAATACTTTTTATTAAAGAATAATATATTTTTAAATTTTAGAACTATGAAGCTTTCTTGAGGTTCGTCATTTGTGTGATGCAACCTTCTTCTAGGTATTATGCCAAAAACAAACCCTAGGTGTGGTGCCATGTTACCGTTCACAAGTTATTGTTCACATCCTTAGAACATCAACCCAAATCTTGGTTTTTCACCCATTGTTTAATACTTAAAATTTAAACCCTCCATTATTCCTTTTCCCCATTGAGAACCCTATATTATCCTTATTATTTTCTAGCCTACTACCCACTAAAACCAAATCCTAATAATTCATAAAAGCCCCAGCCACCCAAATTTAACTCTGATTTGTCAAATATGATTTTGCTTTGTTCCCCCTTGTCCTACGTCATGAACTTTTGCACTTTAAGATGGTTGGTGATGAACTTCTGTCCTTTGCATGCATGTGTTAAAATTTTTATCCAAACCGGTGCACAATTGAATAAGATATGGTGCACAATTCCTTGGTTTTATTTTGCACTAGCCTTTTTTAATGAGGATTTAGGCAATTTATACACTTAGATTAAAGAATATGTGAAAATTGCCTTTATTGAAGCGGGTGATCATATTCTGACACTACAAAAAACATGACTTGTTTCAACCCACTTTTTACAAGGGTTCACTGAAAATGGTTGAAACAAACGCTAAAAAACTGGCGCGCTAATTAAAATCTAACACAACCCCTAATTGCTGCCTCCAAATTTTTACATTCTTTAACGAAATTCTAACACAACCCCTAATAAAAGATATCCAAATGTCTCAACCCTTGAAATAAAGTCTCTCTCTCTCTCTCTTGTAGGGAATTAAACCAAATTCCCAACCTGTGAGAAACAAAAAAATAGAGAAAACACACACCAAAGAAAACAATCACACGCACAAGACAGTATTTACATGGTTCGGCAATTTGCCTACGTCCACGGAGTTGCAGGGATTTCACTATTATCAGGGAAGAATACAGAGTACAAGTTATGGCTACAATTTTTCTTCTCTAACACAAAACACGACAACCACACCACAATAAAACCCTAATCACCAAAGTCGGTTTCACAAGGGCTAAACGGGCCAAAACAATTTTCCTGGGGGCATTGCCCCCGGACCCCCAAAAGGCTTGTCCATGAGCGCTCCAACTTAAGCCTATCGGCCTAAGCCTCCACTCCATGAACTAAGCCTCAGTAAATCTCCCATTAAAAACCACGCAACATTATTCGGGTCGTCAATCGGATCAAACACAAACTAGGCTCCACAAAGCCCAGCATCTCTCACAAACTTAGAATTCAGAAAACCAATTTTCGAATAAAGTCTTTGCTCACTCTCTTAGAAAACCCATTTTCATTTTATTCAACCATCGTCCAAACTTAATGAGAACTCCTAGAAAATTCTCTCTCTCTTTCTCTCTCAATCAGAGCTCATCTTATCTCCAACGATAGGCTGAGGCGCGGTAGTCGGCGATCCTATTTTTGACGACGACTAGCCGTTGATAGTCAGAGCTTTCTCCTCCGCCCTTTTGTCCGATTACAGGTCTCTCTCTCTCTCTCTGTTTGTTTCCCGAGAAAAAAAATTGAATTTGGAAATTACCTAGTAGAACTTTGCAAAGAATTCTTTGGTATTCTCTCTTGTTTTCTCTCTCTCATTCTCTCCATTGATATTTCTCTTCCTCGCCAATAATATAATTTGGGGCTAGGGTTTGGATACTTTGGAAATGGAATTACATACCAGTCCTTTGGAATCTGAAGTATGGGTTGGATGTATGAGGTTTGAACATATTATAGGGAGGACATGCTTCAAAAGGAGTTGGTAAGTGTTAATGGTTTAGTATTTCAATAATATCAATTTAAGTATGGGTTGGATCTATGAGGTTTTTTTTGTGTTGCTGTGTTTGTTAATTTTAGGTTTCCTGTGGAAACGAGCATTGGTTTATCAATAGTATCAATTTAATTTTAACTTGGTTTAGGTCATTGCAATTCAATGCTCTGTTCAACTTCTTTACATTGCAGATATTTTTTACACTCATTTTGTTTATAAAACTTACTAGAGTTTATGAAGTTTATAAATTCATTTTCAAGTTATGTAGCTTGGAATTGGCAATCAATTTTTCCCTTATATTCGTTATTGTTCTGTTCCAATGAATACAGAGCCTGCATTCTTTTTCCTTTTTGATAAGATGTTTATGTCTGACCTGAAAGTATTAACTCGATGTAGTTATGGCATGGTGTCAATGCATCATATTGATGCATTATAAACTTGTAAAACTTCCTGTAGTGCTAAAAAATTCACCATATGAGTATGTGGGTAACAGGAATAAGACCTTCCATTTGAGTTAAAATTTTGATTGCAGATATGGGCAATTTGACATTTAAATGATGACTACCAAGTTTTCATGAAGCATTCCTTTACCTTAACATTAAAATTAATTATTATGGATTAATGCCACATCTCATTCCTTTGTTGTCTAAACTTGTATTATAAGGAGCTTTGAATTTGCAAGAAGGATCACTGTCACATCAATCTAATGGTAGAATTTGACTGTCTCAAGGCAGAGGATATCTAAATTTATTAAAATTTAAATTAAACATGAGTTTTTGGATCTGGTATCACCTGCTATGAGTCAAGTTGCTATGCATTGTCTGGTTGATTTTGAGGAGTCCAAGAAACAATGATTGTAGTTACCTGCTTCTTAAACTCTGCAATTTTCCCTACATGTGGAAATGACTTTCCTTCAAAAAAAGGTCAGTTGCACTGATATCTTTTGTTTGAAATAAAAATAACAGATAGTACCTTTACTATATTTTAGGGTCCAATTGTAAGCTTGCAATTGAATCATAGTTCCTACTAACCTCTTGAATACTGTGTTGTGTGATATTTTATTAAAGATGACAATTGGTCGGTGTTGCTTCTAAAAGGATTTTATGGTGCCATACATGTTCATGAATATGTATGGCGCATTACTTTTTTCACATTTTCTATTTAAATTTGTGTAAATGTTTACAACCCTTGCCTCTTTCTCTGTTCATATTCTCGTGCTTTCTATATTGCTACAAATGTTACACGTGTGACAAAGGAATTACTATTAGTGCTTTTGTTGAGAAAGTTTCAAAGATAAGGTGTTATTGTGTAAATAGGATCAATGGTGGTAAATGGTAATAGTATCTGATAGAGAAATCTCTATTAAAGAAAGAGCTACTAGCGAAGTTGAAATATATCTTATGAGCAAGGTTGTCAAAATCAGGATCCTACGTAAAATCGTGAAAGGTAGGTGGGATCGTGGATCGTAGGATCAGATCGTGAATCATAAGATCATCCTACATTATTTGAGAAAAAAAAAATTTGGTATGTTAAATAATCACATAAATTATACATTCATAAAAAATAAAAAATTTGCATATTTGATGTAATTACCATACATCATTGCATCCATTTGTAAGCATCATTTAAAGAGGTCAAAAATCTCAAAACGTGACACTCTGTTGGGATGTTATTTTTCATTTGGATTCAACTAACACTCCATCTCTCTACATTAGAATAACAAAACTTGGCCTATTGGGATGTTATTTTTCATTCTTCTGTCAAGTTAAAGAAGCTTACAAGTAACCAAGATTGTTTGGAATCGTTAGAATTGTACGATCCTAAACAATCACTGAGATCCTTGAAAGATCCGGATCGTTTTGGGCAGGTGAGATCGTAAAATCGTAGGATTGTAGGATTCAGATTGGGATTTTGACAACCATGCTTATGAGAGTTTTAAGTCACGGTGGCAAACGTGCAATTTCCACATAAATAAAATGCATTTTTACAAATAGCTAACCCAAATGAACACTTAGTTCAATCAAGTGGTATAAGCAACTCATGGTACTAAAATAAGGACAAAGTAAACTAATTTATAGTCAAACCGCTATAACTCTTACTAAAAAAATTAACGTAATTACATATTTTGAAAATGTAATAATTAGATTGCATGTTATTTATGTCTTAATATGCATATTAAATTTTATGCTAATCGGATGTTATTTATTATTCGATCCAAAAATTTATTTTTTATCTATAATTTTAAACTACAAATATTAACTTGAAATTTAAATATTGAATTAATGAAATAAATATTACATTTTGATCTTCTAGAAAATTTTCAAGCATAAAATTAAGATATAAAAATAAAATAAAAGTGATGATGTCTCATGAGCTGCGCTGTTGAGCCGTACGTGACCCGGTCCATGTAAATTTACTATGCGATTTCCAAAAGCCTAAAGTCTATTTTACTATTCCCTCCGTCCCACTTTGTTTGTTTTGTTTGAAAAGTCAAACTTTTTAAGGGAACATCATTTATTGTCTTGTCTACCTTTTAAAAATGTATAAGTTTCCAAAACTACCCTTAAATAAATTTATCAAAAAATTGAATTATTAATAAAATAGGAGTATAATAGGAACATTAGTAAATTAATGACTTTTATTTTTAGAAACAGGACAATATTTTGGGACATCCCAAAATGGAATAGAAGACAAACAAAGTGGGACGGAGGGAGTACAATTTAATGCTTCGAGAATGCTAGAACATGCAACTGTTGTTTAACAACATAACCGTAATAACAACGGGTTAGATTGTTCGACCTATCATAAACAAATTCCAACAGACTATGTTGAATATTGATAAAAGCTTGGTCTTTTACGTCCTCCAAAGGATACTTTTTGAATGTAGAATGCTTTGAAAGGTCAGTCAACTTTCTATAGGTCTCAGATTTGGAAAATAACTAGATCATGACTCTAATAGTAAATAGAGCATGGTCCAATTCAGATCCATAAAATCTGTCTCATGACTCATGAGTCAACAACACGAAGGTGTACTTTTTGTTGGTATGAATGCTAAATTTAACCATTTTTCATACGTAAATTCAGTGTACTAGAAAATAAAATATTATGTGGGTTCTAGTTAGCTGAACTAGTAAAGTCTCTAATGACTGAATAAGAGATCTAGGATTTAATTCTTGCCTACACCAAAAACGGATTAGTGTCTTGGTCTAATGATAAAAGAACTATTATTGGACGCCATAAGTTGAAATTCTTTAAAAAAAAAATCATACTACCAAATCTTAAAAAAAAAAGAAAAAAAAAAAGATATTGCCATGCCAAGTCTTCATGCCCAAAAGCCATTCTTATATCAAATTGAAAGTCACTCAAATTTCAGAGTTCAATTAGGCCACACCCTACCGGCCACGCACTTTGTCAATTTCTTAACCACACCAATAATTTTGGAAAGTGGTGGCTCCAAGAATTTTTTTCAAAGGTCATTAAAAAACTTAAATTAAATAAATTTTTTTAAAAAAGAACTTGAATATATTGAGTTATCGACAACAAAAAAAAAAAAACGCTAAAATATGAAGTTTTACAATTTCCTTTTATGAGTTTTTATATTTTGAAATAGTTACGTGATAGTTCATTATCAATTGTCAATATGAGTAGGTGTGACTATTTTATTTTGTTAATTTTGTATAACATTTAAATTTTTATGCTGCTATCTTTAACTATTTATCACTATTTTTATAAAAAAAAAAAAAATTCAACTAAATGACAAAACTCAACTCATTAACACTATATTAATTATTGACTCACACAGCTATACTTATATATACATTAATAATACACTAACTTTACTCTCTTCTTTTTTTGTGAATTACTAACTTTATAACAAAAATTTATTATAACATTATAACAATATACACACATGTAACAAATCCTCTGAATTTCATAATTATTAAATTATGTAAAGTTATATTATATTTATGCTATACACACACATTTATGCACATCACAACTCACACAAATAACATAATAATAATAATAATAACAACAACAACAACAACAACACACAATCAATAATCAGACACATACTCACACACATATAATATAAATCAATATATATATATTTATATATTTATATAAGTAGAGATCTCATGTGGGAGTGCATGAGGTCCTGCCAAGTGGCGCTCTAATTTTTCATTTAGCCTTTTTTTTTTTTTTTAATCTCTTTCATTAAGTTTTTTTACTGTTACCCAAAAGTTCACATTAATTTATTTTACTGTTATCTCATTAATTGACTAAGTTTATTCCACACCTTTCTCTAATCTACATGTCTTTTAGCATACCCACCGTTTTAGTATTTTAAAAAAAAAAATAATAATTAAGGACTAATAGTAATAACTGGATAAGGCTCTAGATTCTCAAAAAAAAAAAAAAAAAAAAAGCTAAGGCCCTGAAGAGAGATAGAGAGACACAAAAATGTTGTGGATTATTAAATAAAACACATTATTTCACTATATATTACCAAAATAAAATACTTGAGACTGACAAAACATTTGAAAGAAAGGGAAAGAAAAATCTAAGGGGTCATAATCTCTGTTATACTAGCCTCCCATTACCATCAAGACGCCGAAACCCCTACGGCCTATGGGTAATTTTTTTTTTTCCTTTTAAAATTAGGGGCTTAAATATGATTTAGGTTTGGGTAATTTGGTTGGATAGTTTTTGTTTTTGGTATATAAGTAGAGAGAATATTTGGTGCGCAATGTAAAGTCATATTCTACCATGGTTTAATTTTAAATCATCAACAAGATACATGCATACACACTTGTTTATAATAAAGAGAGGCACTCACAGCTCGCAAACATTCACTATTTACTCTTATAATCAAAGATACCAAAATAATCAGATAAAGGAGGGAGATGAGATTTGAGAACGAGATCAGAGATATTATATCAGAGAGAGAAAATGAGAGTGATCTGTGATCTATGCTATTGTTTAATTTTTTCCATTTCTTTAGAACATCCATTTTCAACCATTTTTTTTTTAATTTTATATATATATAAATTGCATAGGCCAGATGGTCTGACCGGGTTACCCATGAAGTGGAAAGAAATACAGTTTCTTTGCTTGTAAATCCGGGCAAAAATCTCCCTATCCCCCATTAGTTATTAAAAATTGAAATAAATCAGTTCAAATTTTTTTATTATGATAATCTTGATTTTTAGATAAAAAAATAAAACTTATACAAATAGGAACTTAAAGAAGGTGAAAACACTAATTTGGTCTTTAAATTTTAGGATCACACTTAATTTAATTCATAAATTTTGGTAACAATCAATTTGATCCTTATTGTTGGGTTAAGATAGCTTGACCCCGGTTAATTAATTCAATTACCTAAGTTGATTAATTAGGTTCAATTGTATGCAAATTGTGAAGGCACCAATAAATCACCAAAAATAGTAAGTGCAGTGGAAAATAAATAAGACACGATGATTTGTTGACAAATGGGAAAAACCTCGCAAGACAAAAACCCCATCGGGTGATTTTAAGGTCACCACTCCCAAGAATCTACTAATCAACAATCAAATGATTACAAGTATAAGAAATCTTATCAACTACCCTTGGCCTATCCCGAAATACCAACCTACAGTTGAACCTTTGCTCCAATACCCAATTGGACGTGATCTTGTAGTAGCCTTCTTTCCTTTGATGCACAAACCTCCAATTTGTGACTAACCCTTTGCACGGATCCCAAGTACGTGACTAACTCCAACAACTTGAACATATGTTGTTGGCTGCAAAGTTCTTCACTTCATTAACAATGAAGATCTGGAAGCACTCAGTTACAAAACCCTATGGCGTACAAATGCAGTAGTTTCACACAGAGAAAATAAGTCTTTTGGTCTTTGTATCCGTGTGTAATGGACTTTAAAATAAGTCTTATATATGTCTAGGGTTGTGAGAAAAGAAACCCCAAACAAATATACAAGACTGGGCCGAATTTCAGATTTAGAAATTCTAAAATCACGAAAATACAACTTACAAAAAATACAAACAAAAATACAAACATGAAAATGAGCGTACAGCATGAAATACAAACAAAAATTATCACAAAAATACTCTCTACACTATCATGAAAATGAGCGTATAGCATGAATTACTTACAAAATTATTGCTCAAAAAATTTTCCAATGTTGGAAGACGAGGTACAAAAATTTAAATTCACAACTAAAAGCTGAAGCATAGCATTTAATGTTGCTACGCTCACAGTGAGCCACGTTAACAGCCATGTCATTGTCATCCTCTTTTTTTGTATTTGTCCAACAATTTTAAAATAGTTTTTATCAATTTCAAAATACTTATAAATATAAAATAAATCCTAGCCCTATCTCCACCATAAAACCCACTTTTTTATTAATTTAATTCCATTATAAAGCCCAAACCCAAAGCCTTTTCAACCTAAACCTTTTGTGAAACCATTTTTTTTTCACGGTTACAAACTTTTTGTTTTTCCCTTCCTTTTGTTGCATGAATGGTTTCAACTATTTCAAAATTATTAATAAATTGTTTATATATTGATATAACTTATGCATGGTTTGTGTTTGGACAGCTCTCATATCTTATAAATATTATCTTCTTCTAGCCTAGGAAACAATATTTTCTTTCGCACCTTTGTCTTTCTCACAATAAGCTCTCTCACTTCATCTCTTCCCTTTGTTTTTTCTCTCCTCTCACACTCTCACTATCACCCCCTCTAATCTCTTCTCTTCCCACAGATTTCTCCCTCTATCTGTTTCTCTTCTCTTTTTTCTCCTTGGTTCTCTTCCCCTTTGTAACACCATTCTTCGACAAGGTTTTTATATTTTTCCCCCTAATAGATCAATCAATAGTTTTATAACAATTTGGCATTTTGGTATTTATCAAACTATTTGTACTAGATTATTTTCCCGGTTAAACTATTTGGCCTATGTGGCATTTTGAACTATTTAAAATGGAGATTATGGTTATGTTGAATTATGAGAAGTATGGTTGATATATATATTATTTATGTTACTGTTCATATATATTAGCAAGATGAGTGTTTGAGATCATGAAAGTTGGACAACTAATTTTGATTATATTTGTTGTCAAAATTTTATTTTGAAACCAAATTCAATCTTGGTTATTTATTTATTTATATTGATTACATTAGGTGGGTTTACACAATACACATATTATACATATTTTAAATTATACAAAAAGTGTTATAAGCAAACATCATAAAATGAGATAGTTTTCTAAAAAAAGCTCTCTAGAAAATGAACAATTTTTTAGAAAATGTTAATGCTGAAACAAACAGAGCATAAGACATTACTTTGTTTAAGCATTTAATTAACAACATCGCTGTTAATAGGTTTATGATTTAATTAAATTGAAACTTTTTTTAAGTATACAGTTTAATTTGAAATATTAAAAAGTATGGGCTTTACTTTGAAAGCACCCAATAATTGTTAGGGTCTAAAATGTATTTTCCCTTAAATTTATTAAAAAATAAAATAAAATAAAACGAGAATAGATGCCCTAAGGCCCCACCTAACTGTATGCAAAATGGTTGTGTAAAGTTAGACCGTGTATTATAGAGGTTCTACGTGTATATCCAGCATTTTTAGAGTATTTCCAACCGGTTTTGCTATCTCATCCTATTTTACCATTTCAAAAAGCTACTTTATCAATTATACAATACAATTTTACAATACTCCCAGCATCCCAACTTCTATTTTTCTATTCTACTCATTAAAATAATATTTCAACACAATAAAATAATATATCCCACATTCACCATAATTTACAATTCAACCCATTATTTATTCTCTCTCTTTTTTTCTGTTCAAGAACCACAATCACCACCACCGCTGCACTATACACACCTGACACCACCACCACCACCAGCAACCCATAATCTAGCAACCCATAACCTACCGTCAACACCAAAAAAAAAAAAAAAAAACCCCAGACCATCAACACCACCCTCTCCGACCATCAACACCACCAAAAAAAAAAAAAAAAACACACAGCAACCCACTGTAAAAAAACCAGACCCACGCCACTGCCGTCGAACCCCAACAAACCACCAATCACCACCACCACGCCACACGCCCACCGGAAAAATCCACTCTATCAAAACCCCATCGGAACGAAACCCACGCAATCAAAACCCGATCTCTATATACGCCGATCAAAACTCCGATCTCCACAGAACCCACGCCGATCAAAACTCCATCGGAACCCACCCGATCTCCTTCCGCCGATCAAAACCCCATCTGAACCCACCCAAAATCAAAACCCACCTCTCCACGCACGACTAGCCACAACCCACACGCCCCACGATGAACTCCATGCAAAACGGCCCATGCAGCTCCGGATCACAACCCACTTCGGCGGCGCAACCCGGATCGCAACCCACTCTCAACCCGAATCGCAACCAACTTCGGCGACGCTTTTTGACCCGGATCGAGTCAGAGCTCTCCAACATCTGCGACGAAATCCTCAAGCTCCTTGACACCAGACTCATCCCCTCTACTGCCACCGGCGACTCCAAGGTCTTCTACCTCAAGCACTAGCACAAAGAGAGAGAGACGAGAGAAGTCAGAGAGAGAGAGAGGGAGGCGAAATACTCAGAGACGCTGAGAAAGAAATTTTGACACAGAGGAGAGAGAAAAAAATAAAAGGATTAAAATATATTTTTTCAGTTTGGCATAGCGCTACAGTGCCATCTTACTTGTAAGATGGCACTGTAGCGCTATGCCAAAAAAATTTGGCATTTCTCAGTTTTAGCCTTCCCATTGCTGGCATGTTTTTGGGCCTAAATGCCAAATGTATCTTACATTTGGCATTTGAAAGGGCCACTGCTGATGCTCTTACAGGTTTCGTGATATTTTTGTTATTGGGGAGGTTTATTTTTTTGTGTATTTTAGTTATTGTAGACGTTTTAGAATGTTTTGCAAATTTTAAGGCCTTCGGATTTATTACAAACGCTTTGGAGGTTTTGGATGTATTTTGGCAATTTTAAATGTTTTGGGTGTCCTTGTCATTTTAGAAATTTCGGCAGTATTTTGATCATTTTATAAGTTTTAAGGTATAGTTTAGTTATTTTGAAAAGTTTGGGTCTACTTTAGTCATGTTAAAGGATCATAGATATTTTGAAAGATTAGGTGTGTGTTTCAATTATTTTAGACCTGTGTTGGTGTGGCCTAACGGATAAGGCGTCTGACTACTTCTAATCAAGCAATTGTGGGTTCGAGTCCCACTGATTATGTTTATATGTTATTTCACCTTCTAAAAAAATATATCATTTAGACATGTGTTTTGGTCAATTATTTGGATGTGTTAGAACTTAGGAGTGATTTTGATTATTTTATAGATTTTGGGCATATTCAATCATTTTAAAAGGTTTTGTGGGTATTTTGCTCATTTATAGTTTTAAAGTAAATTTCAAACATTGTGCATGTTTTTAGGGTATTTGGATCATTTTAGAGGTTTTGTATACTTTGATCATTTTTTATTATTATTTGAAGTGTATATTGGTCATTGTGTAGATTTCCAACGATACTGTTGTCATATTAGAGGTTATTCATTTTAAAGGTTTTAAGGATATTTTAATTAGTTGAGTGGTTTGGGTGTATTTGGGCAAACAGATGGATTGGTTTTATCTTAAAAGCTAAATTACAAATTACACCATATAATGTTGACCTCTTTTCAATTCAATTATTTCTATCTCTCTTTTTTTTTTTTTTTTTTTTTTTTTTTAATTAAGTTCTTTAGCTTCCTTTTGTTTCTGATGCAGTCCTACCCACTTTGCACCATTAAATCTCACCAAAACCAACCGGAAGATTAGAAAAAATTAGACAAAAGGAAGAAATTGAAAACATATTAAAGTTAAGAAACTAAAATGAAAAAAAAAAAAGATATATCTATAAGTATTTAATTGAAAATTATTCCAGTAATTGGAGGAGTAATTTGTAATTTAACTTATCTTAAATAATCGACTTGGACAAGATATAGGATAAAACTATTTTAGCAACCTACCCATTTATATCCCCAAACCCCCCCTATTTTCCACCACTAGTGGTTTAGAGTCTTAGACTATAATACGGTCATTTTTTTCAAATTAGTATGTTTTTTTTTTCTTTTATTTTATTTTTCATTTCAATTGATTACTGTAAACTTTATTTATTTCTAATTTTGTTTTGTTTTGTTTTTTTTTTAAACTTTTTAGGCTGTGAATTGTGTTTGCAAATCAGAGGATGAATGAAGTCTTTCTCTTTGTAGTTTGAAGCTTTGAATAATTTTGCTTCAGTCTTTTGTTTAAGTCATGCAACGAAATTGTTTTGAAATGATAAGGGCGGTGCATATGAAAAGTCACGAAGTGTCACACTCACTATTTGCCCGTCTTTTAGGGCAAAACAAATGTTGACCCGTACGTGACCCACTCCTTGTACAATTCTACATCAACTATGCGATTTCCAAAAGCCTAAAGTCTATTTCACAATTTATAAAGGCAATGCATGAATACTTTTCTTTAAATCATCTTAAATATTTTGTTGACAAAGTCATATAGAATTTTTATTAGTAGGATAATGAGTTAAATTATACCATCAAATGATAATTTTGGAATAAAGAAAACAAGAAATGAAAACATAATAAATTGGACCCCACGTTGAAGATCAGTGCACGCCTTGGCAAATCAGGTTTCTACAGCTTTGACTTCCCCTTAGCTCAGGCAAGTGAAGGCCAGGGACTGTTGGAGGGGATCAAGGCCAGAACTGGAGTTGGGCCTATCAGGCCCAAAAACCAGGCCCAAAGGGTTTAAAAGTCTGTCAACGATGACGACTTGGGTACCCCAGGGCTGTAGACTTCTCTTCATAATTCATATCAACATTTATTATACTCCACAAACTTTCAAACACATAGAGGTTAATCCCATTCAGTCAGCCGAAGCAATTTCCTTGCGGTTCCATCCCCTCCTTTTGATCCACACACTTATATAGTTCCAATTAATTCTCTTCACTTCGTTGAATATTTTTAAGAGAAGCTTCAGTTTCGTTGAGTTTCTAGGAAAATGCTAGAAAATATGAGAAGTCAGGTAATCTTAAGGCCTAGTGTTCTACATTTTCATAGTGATTTCGGAAAATTATCTTATGAGACCGACAAAGCTTTCACCCTTTTTCCGTATTCTTGGGATTGTAAACAAATGTTGACCCGTATGTGACCCGCTCTTTGTACATTTACCGTGTAATTTCCAAAAGCATGGAGTCCATTTCATAAATCAACTCATCGAGAAGTTGCATTTTCTTTATTTTGAATAGCCTAACTTTTATATCATCCTAATTTTCAATTTAGCAACATTTTCTCTCCTTTTTAACTGTTATCATAGGGTCTGTTTGGATTGAGGAGAGCGAGAGGGGAAGTAGAAGGGAGGGGAGTAAAGTAGAGTTGGTTGAAAATAAGCTAATTTGAGGCTAATTTTACTCTACTTTACTCTATTCCCCTTCCCTCTCCTTCAATCCAAATGGACTAATAATTTTCTTAAGCATAACAATGTCGACCTCATCCTTGCATTCCAGTCCCTGTTATTTGCCTTTCAAGGAAAAGAATAAAAGATGATTCATGGTTGTAACTTGAAATTAGATGAAAAGACTTACAATAAAATCAATCCAATAGCCTTAAGAAAGAAAAAGTTTAGAGCACCTGCATCAGTTTGTACAAAATAACTTAAGGTCAAATTTTGCTGAATAAAGTTTGGCTAGAAACTTGGTTGTAACTAATAGTTATAACTCTATTAAATACCTTTTTATTGGATGTGAATTTTGAAAAATTCACTATTAGATAACATTTCTTCTTATGTCCTCTATACTTACAAAATTTCCAGAAAATCATAAATCAATAATTATGTCATCAATTAAATGTTTAAATTTCAAGTTTTTGTAATTAGAATTATGCATAAAAAATAAATTTATGTATCAAATAATAAATAACATCTGATTAGTATCACATTTGACATGTGTATTAAGAATATAAAAAACATGCAATCTAATATATGATTAGATTTTGAAAATATTTAGTCATGTTAAATTTTTTAGCAAGAGTTGTAGCCGTTAGTTACAAAGTGAATGGCAGTTGTGGATCGTAAAGAGAGAGAAACAATTTTAAAAAATCAAAATTTTTTGATATTTTAATGAAATAGGATATAAAATAGATAATTTTATGTTAATAATTTTGAAAAATTGTTAAGTAAAATAGAAAAAATAAATTTTTATAGAAAGCTACGCGAATGCTCTGAACTTGTTGATTACGCAAGAGGCAGAGACCTTCTTCTTCATCGTTGACTAGACTATTCTATGGTTCTCCACCTACCATGCATTTAAATCTTCCAGATGACCTCATACTGATAAAAATCTATCATATATATGCAGCGTAGATCTTTTCCTTTAATGTAAATCACCAGATACATCTTTAGTTCTGTTATTACCATTATTTACCAGCATGGATATCAGTTACAAGATAAACTCAATCAGTAATCTCACGGTGCTATTTCTTCTTTTGTTTATGTATGGGTCTCCATATTTGGAGATAATCAAGCCCTGTTCATGCAGTGAAGATCATACTAAGGTCAAATGCATCCAGACTGAAAGAGAAGCACTTCTCAGCATCAAGAAAGGTCTGACTGATCCTTCTAACAGGCTTTCTTCTTGGGTTGGTGAAGATTGCTGCCAATGGAGAGGCATAGCGTGCAACAACATATCAGGACATGTTATCAAGCTTGATCTTCGGAACCCATTTCAATCCGGCAGTTATGATTCCTCGGCATATAAGAATTCATGCCTGGGTGGTGAGATAAGTTCTTCTTTGATTAACTTGAAATATTTAAATTACTTGGATATAAGTTTGAATGATTTTGAAGGCATTCAAATTCCTGAATTTTTTGGTATGCTTGAGAATTTGATTTATCTCAATCTCTCTTCTGCATCCTTTGCCGGGGAGATTCCACCTCATCTTGGAAATTTGTCAAGCCTGACCCATCTTGACCTATATGCTGATTCATATATGTCATTCATGGGGGAGTTGAATGCCACAAATTTGGATTGGATCTCAGGTCTATCTTCTTTGAAGTACCTTGACATGGGGCAAGTCAAACTCAGTCATACTGGAGCAGATTGGCTGCAAAAGGTTAATATGCTTCCTTCACTCTTGGAGTTACATTTACATTCATGTGGGCTTGAAAGCCTTCCACATTCACTTCCATTCATTAATTTTACCTCCCTTTTTGTCCTTGATTTATCTCAAAACTCCATTAACTCTTCCATACCTCAGTGGCTGTCTAACCTTACAAGCCTTACAAAACTTGATCTCAGTTGGAATTCATTCCAAGGTACCATTCCAAACGATTTTGTGAGCCTAATAAATCTTGAGTACCTTGATTTGAATTCCAATGTGCTCATCACAAGTCAAATGCCAAGCTTTTTTGGACATCTTTGTAAATTGAAAGTTTTAGATCTTTCAGGGAACAAATTTAGCGGCAATATTGATGGATTTTTAGGTAATTTCTCTGCTTGCTTGAACAATAGCCTTGAGTCCCTAGATTTGAGTGCTAATCAACTAGTAGGAAAAATTCCTAATTCATTAGGGACACTTGAGAGCTTGAGATACCTTAACCTGGCAAGCAACGTTTTTTGGGGTTCAATTCCAGCTTCTATTGGCAGTTTGTCATCCTTGCAACAATTGGACCTCTCTTTTAATCAAATGAATGGAAGCATTCCTGAAAGTTTTGGACAACTCTCAGAGCTGGTTGAATTGTATCTTCAAGTGAATTCTTGGGAAGGTGTCATAACAGAAGCCCAATTAATGAATCTTACAAGCCTAGAATATGTTATACTAAAAAGTAACACAAACCAATCTCTAGTTTTCAATGTGACATACAACTGGGTTCCTCCTTTCAGGCTCAAACAACTTGATCTAGATAGTTGTCTCATTGGCCCCAAATTTCCTATATGGCTTCAAGTTCAAAGTGAACTTACCTCTGTCAGCCTTCAAAACACCGGAATTTTGGACACCATACCTGAGGAATGGTTCTCTAAAATATCTTCTCAAATCACTTCCTTGTATCTAGCCAACAACCAAATCATGGGGAAGCTGCCGCACCAAATCGTATCTCCAAAATTAGGTGTGATTGATCTAAGTCATAACTACTTCAAGGGTCCCATCCCACTTTGGTTTACTAATGCTACCCACATATATCTTCAAAATAATTTCTTTTCAGGCCCCATACCATCAAATATTGGCGATCTAATGCCAAGCTTGGAATATTTAGATCTTTCGGAGAACCTCCTCAATGGTACAATTCCCTTATCCATTCAAAAGATAAATAATCTTCAAGTCCTTTCACTCCGGGGCAATCAACTTTCAGGGGAGCTTCCTCACAATTGGAATGAGACACAAAGATTGTGGGTTGTGGACATTTCAAACAATAACTTATCTGGAGAAATTCCAAGCTCAATGGGTTTATTGGGTTCCCTTACTATATTAATGTTAAGCAACAACAATCTTCATGGAGAAATTCCTTCTTCCTTGCAAAATTGTTCTCTTTTGAGCATTGATCTTGGAGAGAATCATCTCTCAGGGAAACTTCCATCATGGATAGGATCAAATGTGTCATTATTTTGGATGCTACGCCTTCGATCAAATTTATTTAGTGGAATCATCCCTCGACAATGGTGCAATCTTCCGATTCTTCACATCCTAGATCTTGCAGAAAACAACCTTTCTGGGGACATTCCAGACTGTTTGGACAATTTGACTGCTTTGATTTATGGTAACAGCAGCACCGTGTACTACAACTTATTTCGCTCCCACAGGTACTACTACATGGAGTAAACAGCAATAGTGACAAAAGGAAGACAACTTGAATATGGTAGAACTCTCCAATATGTTAATATCATTGATCTTTCAATGAATAATTTGACAGGAGGAATTCCTAATGAAATAACAAGCCTCGTAGACTTGGGTACACTAAACTTGTCAATGAATCACCTAACTGCAAATATTCCTGAGAATATTGGAAACCTGCGTGGGCTTGAAACACTAGATCTCTCACACAACAAACTTTCTGGATCTATTCCTGGAAGCTTGTCTTTATTAACATTCTTGGCACACTTGAACTTGTCTTATAACAACTTGACAGGAAGAATCCCATCTGGTAATCAGCTTCAAACATTGAATGATGCATCTATCTACAAGGGCAACCCTTCATTGTGTGGCTCTCCTCTTCCGACCAAGTGCCAAGGAGATGATCCATCCAATGTACCAAATTTCAGTGCAGGTGATGTGGAGGAAAATGAAGACAAATCTGAAATGTTGGGAATCTTTATTAGCATGGCAACAGGGTTTGTTGTAGGTCTTTATGGTGTTTGTGGTACTTTATTGATAAAGCAGTCATGGAGGAAGGCCTATTTTCAGTTCGTAGATCACATGAAAGATAGTGTATCCAATATTATTATATTGGGCATGATTCATTTGCGAAGGAAAATGGGCTTAAGTAGGATATAAGGGTGTTGGGAGTCTCCAGATACTCCTTTGTGAGTGAACATATTTTAATAGTTTATGCCATGTTCTATCACAAGTATGCAAAGCATGTATGCTATCACGAAAGGTCAAGGATTCTTGTTTATTCTCTACTTCCCAAACCCTCCCCCCCTTTGTGCTATCTTTTTCCCGCATTAGCATAGATTTTCTTTTTCTCACATCAATCTTGTTAAGCTACTCGTTTTGTAAGACGTTAAATGGTGGTAGACAGGTCACAGAAAACAACATCCTTGAAAATATATAGATTTCAGATGGGGGGGCAAAAATCCAAGCTTATAAGTTGTAATTTAGATTTTAGCCTAAAATATTTATTCATTGGAAAATGTGTGGCAAAAGAAAAATAAATACATCAAGGTCTCACATCACATGGTGAAACTACCAAGAACAATATCAATGGGATTAGAGCACTCACAGCAATGGTGCTAAAAAGCCATATTGATATTTGTAGCTCCTCAAACACCTAAAAAGCATGCTCCAGCAGTGGAGCTAAACTTATTTTTTTTAGCTCCATTACTATAGTGCACATCTATAGATAGATGTGCACTGTAGTTGAGAGCTAAAAAAAAAAAAAAAATTTACTTCCGGGTGGATTAAAATAATAAAAAGTGGTTCTCTCTCTCTCAGTCACTTCGTGCCTCTCTCTCTCTCTCAGTCACTCTCACCTCTCTGTCTCAACGTCTCCGACCCACGCCTCCGCCGGCCTCAATGTCACTGGCCCAAGCCGACCCAAGCCCCAAGCCGCCGATCCATGTCTTTGACCCACGCCTCCGCCCAGTCCTCCATCTCAATGCTCACCCAACGTCGATCAAACCATTGCTTTGGTTTTCTGTCAATCAGACCCATCTGCCTTAGACCCACTTCTCTTTCGCCGATCAGACCCACGCTGACACTGTCCTCCTCATCGAATCCCAGCTCTGTGATTGGTGATTTTTTATTTTGTTTGTGATTGGTGATTTTGTTTGGTCTGGGTTGAGGAAAAAGATTGGAGATTTCGATTGGTTTTTTTTTTTTTTTTCCTACTGTGGACTGGTGGTGGTGGTGGTTGTGGGTGTGACTGATGGTAGAGGTGGTTGTGGTTGGTGCTGTGGATGTTTTTTGGGTAGTAGGATATATTATTTTATTGTAAATGATATATTATTTTATTGTAATATTTATATTATTTTATTGTATTGAAAGCTAAAATAGATCCACTGCTGCAGCATGTGTGTAGGTAAAATAGATAAAGTAACTTTTGGTAGAGTTAAAAAGCTAAATTTTTAGCTTCACTGCTGTGAATGCTCTTATAGCTTAATGGTAACCTATCACACGGGTAATTATTAAATACTTCCGGAGTACCATAAATGCGTATTCATTTCTCTCACATAACTGTAGGTTCTACTAATTAAATTTATGGTAGGACTCACAATTCATGTATGAGGGAGGAGTACGCATTAATGGTACTCCCGGAGTATTAAATAATTTTCCCTATCACACTCTATTCTTGTCCATATATATATAATTTCAACCTAAACGTTCACTCGATAAAATAGTTGTAAGACATTAATGCCAACTATACCGCCAACAAAAAGAGAATTAATTTCCCATTATCACCACTACCAACAGTGCCTGCAGCTTTCCCCATCCCATTGGGTCACAAACACAACCAATACTGCTGCAAAGAATCAGAGCCACTACAACCACCACCTGCCACCTTTTCCATCAAAACCTTTTGTGTATTGCTCAAGTAGTACCGTACCATGTGTCCAAGCTTTGCATGAGGGAGTGCAATCTAAGATGGAATGGTTTCCATATGCATGCAAAGATTGTTGCTCATTCAAACCCAAGGCAATTTTCAGGATTCAGTGTTTCGTATACATGACCTAAGCATTCAAATTTTTGGTTGACTTTTCCTTTAAAATGGCACAAATTTTGTTCATGTTGGATTCACAAACTAAAAAGTAAATTCCTTAACAAATTATAACAAATGCAAATCATAAATTAAAAATTTATTTCAAACGTTCATTTTATATCTAAACTACGTAAAAGCCAATGCCAAAATTAGTGGGAATGCTAATCCTCCTCCCCCTCTCTCTCCTTGTCCTCTCGGCCCCTACAGAGGGCGAAATCTTTGCATGCCAATTTTCTTCGAGAACTAGATAGTTGTCTAAACACTAGTTTGTTATCAAGTTTTAACACTAAATCAATGTATTTTGTTTTAAAGTGCTTATAAACTTAAAATGTATTGTCTTTTCTGCGCACAACAAATACACCAAAAAAAAAAAACTTATATACATACGCATCACACCACCACATTGCAGGCACTATAAAATGCTACTAATCAAGCCATTTTACAAAATGCTACTAAATCCTATCAATAATAATTGTTGCGTCAAGTGCAAGAGCTTTGTAGCACAATTGGTACCTCCTAGCTTACCCTGCAATATAGACTAAGTTACAACAACGAAGCATCAATAGCTTGACCCAACAATTTTGGTAATTCCTTTTTCCTTTTTTTTTTTTTTTTTTGTTGGGGGGGGGGGGGGGGGGGGGAATTCAAAACAATGAAAAACAGACTTCGTAACTTGAATTCCTCCACAAAAAGTAAGAGCTAGGACTTTCCTTATAATTTCAACATTGCTTAGTTAAGGAAGTCACTTGAATGAAGGTAAAGATGCCAATCAAGTCCAAACCAAAATTTTACATGGAAGTTATGAGAACTATATGTATATACTTCCAACATTGCTAAGTTGATGAGATCATTGGTGCGATGAGATCGAGACGACGTGATCGGCGGCACCAATGAGCTTTGGGTTGAGAACGAGAACGAGATCGGTAACGACGGCGTCGATGAGCAACGAGAACGAGATCGATAACGACGGCACCGATGAGCTTTGGGTCGAGAACGAGAATGAGAATGACGGCGCCGATGATCTCGGCTGCGCGAACTCGACGGCGCGATCTCGCCAGTGCGTCTAGGGTGGGGCACAATCTGGGCTCTGGGTTCGTCGGCAAAGTCGAAGGCTCTTCTTCTTCTTCTTCTTCTCTCTCTCTCTCTCTCTCTCTCTCTCTGCGCGTGAGTCCGGAAATGAAAATTTTGACTGAAAATATTTTCCGGGTCAAAGCCATTAAAACACACAGTCAACTGAAAATATTTTACGAAAAATTTATTTTCCATGCGCAACCAAACACCTGCATTTACGGAAAAGCATTTCCGAAAGTGATTTGAAGCCAAAACAAACACAGCCTTAATATCAAAGCCATGAAAAAAATAAAAAATAGAAAATAAGTTTTAGCGACGAATTTTTTCGTCACAAATATAGCAACAAAAAATTGTTTTAGTGACGAAATATTTCGTCACTAAATGTAGCAAAATTTTGTAAGAAATGGTTTTAGTGACGAAAATTTTCGTCACTATATGTGCCTGGATTTTCTTAAAAATAGTTTTAGTGACGAACTTTTTCGTCACTATATGTACCCGAACATAGTTTTAGTGACGAAATTATTCGTCACTAAATATGATTTAATAAACTAAAGTGTTTTTAGTGACGAAATATTTTCGTCACTAAATAGTGTTTTTAGCAAGGAAAACATTTAGTGACGAAACGTTTTCATCACTAAAAGTTTTTTTTTTTTTTTAAATCAAATCGGACTTTTAGTGACGAAATTTTTCGTCGTCAGGACTTTTAGTGACGAGGTTTCAGTGACGAAATGAGTTTTGTCACTAAAAGTCCAATTTCGTCACTAAAGGTCCTTAGTGACGAAAAACTGGACTTTTAGTGACGAATTTTTTCGTCACTGAAAATACATTTTGTTGTAGTGTGTAAAATTCTCTAAATAATATCTTTTACTTTTCACTATTCTTTAAAAAACTGTATATATATATATATATATTTTTTTTTTAAGGTTTAACTCTAGTTTAATACAACTATAAAAATAAATAAATCAATGAAATAACTTATCCAAAATGAAAACTAATGCTCTGTTTGTAAAATTTGATCAAACTTCAAAATATTTTATATTGACTGAAAAATCTTTGTAAAAATTTGTAAAATGTTTTACTAGAAAAATTAAAGTAGGTAAAACATTTTACAAAGCATACATCCACACTCTCCTTCCCTTTTTTCTCTGATGGTGATTGGGATGCATCAATCTAGTTGTTGGCGTCAATTTTAGGCCGATATGGCAGTTTGTGGTTGGATTTGGTGGTTTGTGTTTGAAAAATTGTAGGTAACATAAAACACTTGAAAATTGTTGAATAAGTTGATAGTATTTTATATTTGAAAACGTTTTACAACGAAGCAAACAAAACATAAAATTGTATTAAGAAGTTGCAAGAAATTCTTGACCTATTGATTTTGGTGGAAGACATTTGTTATTTTAGAGCATTAGCATCCAAGATCGCAAAAAATGTTATATTTTACCATCTAAAATACTACTTTATCTATTATATCATCCCACTTTACAATATACCCAACATCCCATATTTTATTTTTTACATATAACACATTAAAATAATATAACCTACACAGTAAAATAATATAAAAATATATATCTCACTTCTCTCTCTTCCTCTCTGTTTCTCTTACTCTCTGTTTCTGTCTCTCAACCATCCACTACCATTGTTGAGCAACCCAAACGCACCACCGCCCACCACCACAGCCTTGGATTCAAACCCAAACAAAACACAATACCCAAACCAAAACTCAAACCCAAACTACCATATATTTCTCTCTTCTACACCACCACCACCATAGCTACCACCACACCACATACCCACCAAAACCCATAACCCACACTAGACACCAGACCACCCCGCAACCCAGCAACAACCCATACCACAAAACTCATAACCCATGTGACCCACAACTCCCATGCTATCACGACCTACAACTACGCCACCACTGCACCACCCCAAAACCTAGGCCAAAATTGAGAATTAACCCTGTTTGCCAAACAATATAATTAGTAGGCATTGTTACAAAACTATATTTTTTACTAACATCTCGAGTTTAAGAAACTCGATTTAGGGCTTATAAATCGAGTTTCAAAGACTCGGTTTCAGTGTTCTCATCACGTCTGATTTGGTATTTTTTCCACGTGGCTCCATCTGGAAATCGAGTCTTAGAGACTCGATTTATAAGCCCACCTTTTACCCTGCATATTCAGCCTCCTTACATGTTCAGCTCTCTCATTACACACGTCTCTTATGTACACCCCACCCCACCTTCTCATTAGACCATGACAAACCCCCACGCCACCATGCAGACCTGACCAGAAGCCAAAGAACCCACAGCCGCCCGATCCAGCCAAACCACGCCACCACCGCACCACTGCGCCAGACCCACGCCGCGCGACCCAGGCATCAACCCACAGCCACCCGATCCAGCCAACCCACAGCCACCCAAACTCCAAACCACCAATCCGGTCAAGCCAAAGAACCCACAGCCGCCTGATCTAGTCTAACCACGCCACCACCACACCACCGCGCCAGACCCACGCCACGCGACCCAGGCATCGACCCACAGCCACCCGATCCAGCCAACCCATAGCCACCCAAACTCCAAACCACCAATCTGGTCAACCCATAGTCACCCAAACTCCTATCAGAGAACCCCAATCAACAGCCACCCGTGGGTTTTTGGATTTTCTTGCAGAGAACCCCGATCAACAAGCCAAACGGGTTATGGGTTTTAGGGTTTTTATTTTTTTAATCTGGATTTTAGGTGGTTGTTGGGGGTGGATTTGTGCTAAATTGTTGGATTAATGCTCGGATTTGTGGGTTGATAGTGGCTGGTCTGTGCTTGTATTTGGTGGTGGTTGATGGTGGCTGATCTGTGTTTTGTACTACAGACACTTGAAAATATTTGCACTGTAAATGTTTTGCAAATGTAAATCGAGTCCTTAAGACTCGATTTTCAGGTGGACGCCAATTAAGAGCGCCAGTTCAGATCTGATCAAAACATGAAAATCGAGTATTTGAGACTCGATTTACAGGCCCTAAATCGTGTCTTTTAAACTCGAGATGTTAGTATGAAATATACTTTCAAAACAGTGTCTACTAATTATATTGTTTGGCAAACAGGGTTAATTCCCAATTTTGGCCTCAAAACCTAACAGCAACCCACAACCTAGTGACCCACAGCCCACATCCGCTGCAGCCACCTACCCACGCTGCCGCAACTACTTGACCTATGCCTTCACTGCGCTACCACCACACAATCACAGAGAGAGAGAGAGAGAGATATGAAAAAGTAACTGAAAGAGAGAGTAAAAAACTAATAAAATAAGTTTACAACCATGATACAGTCAAGTCTATAAATTAGAGTTCACTATAGCTAAATTATAAATTATCTTAAGAACAGCTCTCCAAATAATACTCACTTTTTGTGGTTTGATGGTATAGAATAACAATTTGAGAGTTTTAAAACTTCTAATGTTAATGCTCTTAATATTGTACTAATACCAAACTTAAGAAAAAAAAGAGAAATATAAATCTTATGTTTCACTTTATGCCCTACCAAATTATTACATAACTAAGTAAATTCAAACAAATTGTGATCTATAGAAAGTATAAAGTGAAAAAAAAAAAATGGTACAAGATGGATAAAGAGAGTGGGATCAAACCAAAATAAGCACGGCTTTAAGTGATGACTCATGGGTCATGAAGTGAGTAATTGGAGCAGAGCCATCGATTCGAACAGTCCACATCGTCCTCTGAAACCAAAATACACTCTCCTTCACACTCGCAGTTTCCACTTGCAGACTTACTTCCTCACTCTGCGCGGGAACTCGTGGAATTTTCTCTCACTTTTTCTATATATATATATTTTATTTATTTCTCTCCTTCCAAAACAACAAAGCCATCAACAACATTGAATACCCCTGAACAAATACAATGTTAATACTCAGAGCCGCGTTTCTCAGTCCAGGTACAATCATGACGCTCCCTAATCATGCAATTTTTCTCTCTCTCTCTCTCTCTCTTGTCAAAAATGACACATCAAGATTTCTGTGAGGTTCAATTAATTAACTGGATAATAACTTGAATGGTCTTAATCATTGCAGTTCCACAACCCACGACTTTTTCTGCTGCTTCTTTTTTTTGTTTTGCAGTTTCTTTAAACTGGCTACTTACGTGTGTTTAAATAATTATTTTTAAATTTTTTTAAAATATGTATAAATAAAAATATATATTAAAATATATATAATATTATTTAAAAACTAAAAACATGTATTTAAACACATATATCAAACGAACTTATCCTTTCATTTTGTGACTTTCTCTTTTGGATAGATGGCAACAATCTAAACACCAAAAGCATTGATAAACCTTGTGAGTTTTAGCAAGGAAAACAAACATAAATACCAATAACCAAACTAGTTCAATCTGGTTCTTATCTAAGTTTTCTCTCTAGCGAGAAAGTCTTTTTGGGCCCATTTGTTAATTATGGGTGATAAGGGAGATACAACCAAGAAGCAACCACAACAAAAGCAAATTTCAACTTCTCCCAAAGACCCACTTGAGGAATCGACAGAGTCAAGGCCACACCATCACCAACAGTCCCCTCCGGTCGTTGTTGCTAAAGGAGCTTCTCCCTTCATCTCTGTCCCTCTTTATGTTCCAAGTGGTGCTACATCATCACCATTTGAGCAACAATTTGAGGCTGTGAATCCAAAGAGACCTAGGTATACGGGGCAATGGAAGCTTCTACCTTCTCCAACTTCACAACAAAAACAGACCCAGTTGGCTATGCTAAGCTCCGAATCAAGCCCATCACCGACCACACACGCAACCAACCCACAAACCCAGCAACACCACACAACAGCCGCTTCCTCTTCAGACACAGCCTCATCGCCATCTCACTCTCCTATGCCTTCTATGTCTGCTGCCTCTGGCCAAGACACAGACAAGCTAGAGGGAGAGCAAGCTCATCATCAAATCAGAAAAGGAAAATATGTGAGCCCAGTTTGGAAACCAAACGAGATGTTGTGGTTGGCTAGAGCTTGGAGGATTCAATACCAAGGTGGATCTGATATAGGGTCTGGCTCATCTTCAAGAGCAGAGCAATTAGAGGGTGGTCAAAGTAGAGGTAAAACTAGAGCAGATAAAGATAAAGAAGTAGCTGATTTTCTTCAAAGACATGGGGTCAATAGGGATGCTAAAACTGCTGGGACTAAGTGGGACAATATGTTGGGGGAGTTCAGGAAGGTGTACGAGTGGGAAAGAGGGGGTGAGAGAGAGCAAGTTGGAAAGAGTTACTTTAGGCTCTCTCCTTATGAAAGGAAGCTCCATCGATTGCCAGCTTCGTTTGATGAAGAAGTTTTTGAAGAGCTTTCACAGTTCATGGGTTCTAGAATGAGATCATCTCAAAGTAGAGGAAGCTTAGGAATTGTAGCTGGGGATGATAGTCGAACAGTTCTCACTGGGACAAGAGCTTTGCCTCCACCTCCTCCATTCAAAGAAGATGAACTCCCTCTCTCAGGTTTGCATTTACGATAGAAAAATCAAGTATAAATTTCCATTGTGCGTGTGCGTGTGCGTGTGAGTGTTTCCAGGATTATTATGCGCTTTGTCAATGAAAACTTAGGTTCTACAGTTCTATACTTCAAAGTTCAAAATAAAGCTGTTTTGTTATCTGTGCAGCTCGGGCAAAACAATTGGTTATGACCAGTGGTAATGAACCTTTATTCCATTGTACCAGAGGGACCTTACTAGGGTTTGAGTCTCCTCTAGACATTGTAGGCGCTTCATCTTCTTCATTATCTAAAGAGCTCCGTCGAATTGGAAAGATACGAATGACATGGGAAGAATCAGTGAGCTTATGGGCTGAAGAAGGTGAGCACCATAGAGGAAGGGTGAGGCTCCAAGGTTCAAGCTTTTTAAATGCAGATGAGCTTACTTTCTTTGACGATTCCACGGTCCCTTGCAACATGGAAACCTTTGAAGATGGGCCTCTTAAAGGCTTCTCTGTAGATAGATTCGTTTCTGGACAACAAGTCAAAGTTTTTGGCAGGAGGAAAGCTTCCTCTACAGCTTCTTCTGGTACAAATAAAATTTGTTATTAGGCAAATATTATTCCTCTTTAACTGTTTTACATCATCTAGGAATCTAATCTCTCACTCATACCAGGCTTCACTGAGAGAGTCCAGCTTCCTTTCAGTGAACCCTCTATCAGATGTAAGTGGAATTTAATTTCTTAACTTGCTATATGTTCAACTTCCCAATATTTTAGTCTTAAGAGTTAGTATCATGTTATTAGATATGGCTAAAAAAAGAGCAATACTAGGGATTATTCAAATGTTATTACATCAACAATACAAATTCATGTTTTGTTTAATATAAGAAATAATTTAAACATTTATTCAATATGTTATATTGAAGGATATCAATCCCATCTGTTGTCCCATCAAAACTGTAAACATTAGCACTTTCTTTGACGAATTGGTGGGACTCTTTTGTAAGTCTAGTAGGTCGCATTCATTGGGGGGTCCAATTTATCAAATACTATGTGGTAGTATGGAAGTATCTTGGCATCAAGAATTTTTCTGTGCCCTTGAGTAAAACTAGACTGGGCTATATATTATTAGATTTTTCATTCTCTGTAGAAAACATATACAGAAATTATACTGAATGTATTCACACATGCCGGCAATTTATTATGTTTTTATCTCTTCTCTTTATTTTTATTCTTGACACTATGCAATATGCTCTATGGTCCGTGTTGGTGCAGCTATTCCTCCATGGGAATATCAAGATCCAACTGAGTATTACGTAGGGTGTCTGCGAGTTCCACCACCAACACTACCAAGCTTGTTTGAGCTCTCATTACACTTACAAGAACCACCACCTGAAGAATTGCGTTTTCCACTGCGAAGAGATGTTTACCGGGACTTGCCTCTAGGGAAAGAGCATTTCTTTACAATCTCTACCGAGTTATTAGACTGTAGAACCTTCATATACGACATTCTTAGCCCAATTATCCGAACTAACCCTAGCATTAGCAGTGCCACTTTTACAAGTAGAGACTCTTTTATTGGCCTTTGGGATGATTGCATCAATAGGATTGTGTCTAAATTCTGTTCAGTTGAAATGGTTGTTATAAGAAAACCCTCTTCAGCGTCGACCGAGATGTTGCAGGATCAATGGCCTAACGTGACGGGTTTTGTTAGAAATTTTTGCTTATGGAGAGGTGAGGAAGCTGATAAATCAAGGGATGAAGCTTTGGATCCTTCATCTTCAATTGCTGAAAAGCTTTTATGGACGTACATGGATCTTCCATACATTTTGGGCTACTATGCTGTTGGTTATTTGGTAACATTTTGTGCACTAACCCGTGCACAAGACCGCATTATCCGAACAGATTTATGCTCACTAGACCTATCTTCACCGGTGGAGAGACTCAAAGCCCTAGTCCCATGTTACAGAATTGCTGGGCTTTTGCCATTGCTAGCTGATCGGTGCTTCAATAACATCAACAACAGTGGTGGGAATTACAAGCAGCTGTTTGCTTATTGTGATTTTGAGAGACTTGATTTGGGTAATGGAAATTTCATCGAAATGACTCCAAATACCGTGACCAGAATTTTCTCAAGCAAAAGAAAATGGACTGCAGTGAAGGAAATCTACGATTTTCTTGACCAACGTATCCCACATGCGGAATTCATTTTCCGATCATCGGAGAAAGACTTGGCATTGGTTTTCAAGCCAAGAGGGTGCAAATTCAAGCCGACAAACTGTGACCAACTCGTGGAGGCACTCAAGTACGTGACAAAAGCCTTAGTAGCACTACACGACCTATCTTTCATGCACAGAGACTTGGGTTGGGACAAAGTGATGCGACGAAGCGACAGAGAGAACGAGTGGTTCGTCTGCGGGTTCGAGGAAGCAGTGGGCGCACCACAAATATACCCGCACGGGGCGGCTGCCGCCGGAGGAGTAGGAGACGCGGCGGCGCGTGGGAGACACGCGCCAGAGATGGGAAGGGGGCTGCATGGAGTGAAAGTGGACGTGTGGGGTGTAGGGTATTTGGTAAAAACAAGTGGGTTAGGTGGTAATGGAGTTGTGGGTGGGGTCCCAAAGATGCTGAGAGAGCTTCAGAACCGGTGCTTGGATCAGAACCCAGAGCAGAGGCCAACTGCAGCCGACTGTTACCACCACCTGCTTCAGCTGCAGTCATCTCTGTCAGCTTCTTCTGGAGGAGGGTACTGATAAATCTCTGAATACTCTGCTACTACTACTGTTATGATTGATAGGTAGATAGATAAAAAAGAAAAAAGAAAAAGAAAAAAAAGGGGTATTTAATTAATGGGGGTGGGGTAGGTTTTTTAATATATATTTTTACTTTTTGTTTGTTGTAGATGTTGTTGTTTTTGTGGCTTTGGAGGGCGTTAATATATTTGGTTGTTGTTTTTAATTTTGATACCTTAAAAATGGGAGAAAGGTTCTGGCTTTTAAAGGGAGGGGTGTTGGTGTCTGGGATTTTGGGGGAGAAATGGCGGCTGATGCCGGGTAAAGTTGGTTCTAGATTTGTTGGATTTGTAGGGTATGTTCCATCAAGTCAAATCAGCAATTAATACACTGATGCGCAACTGTAATAGTGTTTTTTGGGGTTTCGATTAATTAATGAATGAATACAATCTCGATGGGATAATTTAAGGCATTTGCTTATTATTTATTTATTTATTTTTGAATACTCGGGGCAGTTTAATATAATATTTTAAGTAACAGTTTTCAGTTTTTAAATAATATTATACGCATTTTTATATATTTTTATTTATATATATTTTTAAAAAATATAAATAATATTACTAGAACAACGTTATCAAACGGGCTTTTGGCCTCTTTGATTGTTGATTGCATGTTTACTTATATTCTATTTTATGTTCAAATTTTTTTTAAAATGTAATTACACCTTCTCACTTGAGATTTGAGAAAATAACCTCCATTCTAAACTTGAAGGGAAAAAAGAGATGCGAAGAAAATAACACTCACCTCCTTTCGTATATATTTATATTAATAATAGAATATTCTAAATTTTTATAAAATTTTTCTTTGACAAAGTTTATCCATGATTTATAAAAACATAACTTATAAATTTATAATTAAAATTCAAAGTTTATCAAACACCAAAATATTTGCAACAACAAATCCAAATATAGGTTAGTATAAAACATTTTTAATGTTAACAAAGTTTGGTCAAACATATGTCAATGGGTGGAAAGTGTTTTTTATTCTTTAAGTTTGGGGTAGAGTGTCATTCCCTCAAATCTTAATAGAGGAGAATGTAATTACATTTTTATTTTAAATTAGTTATTTTTTGTTAAAAAAAATGTGGCAAATTATGACTAGTTGGAGTGGGACATAAGGGCAAAAAGTTTAGTGGCACAAATTTTGCAAACCTACGTGACAAGTTGTGAGTGATTGAGAAATAGTATTGTGAGTCCATAACTTCACCACTTAACTTGTTTTCACCACTCAACTTGTGCTAATTGTGGTAAAAGTTGTGCCACTTGTTAAGACAAACTTTTTGCATAAAGTGGAACAAAAAAATGGGATGAGATTTTTATTTTAACATTTATTCTATTGGTTTGATTAATGAGAGTTTTTAGGGTATTTGTTAATTAATCATTAAAAAAAAAAATTATACCATTTTTTATGAAAAAAAAAAAAAAAAAACAATTACATAAAAAGTTACTAAATTTTTTATACCAATTTTTATGAAAAATATAAAAAAAGTGTCTAAATTTTTTTTTTTTTTTTAACATAAAAAGTTATTAAATTATTTTCTCAAACTAATATTCTTAAGATATCCGTTAATAAAATTCACATTTTATTACAAGATTGTTGCATATTAAAGGTATATTTGGTACACTAAATGTAGATTAGATTAGGAATAGTAATCTTTATTACTGGAAATAGAAGACATTGTAATGGAATAACTATTACCATTCATGAGTTTGGTTGTTACATATGGAAAGCTTGTAAAAGATAATGTATAAGGAAACTTTATATTTTTGGAAATATATTAATTTTAAAACCTATTATATGAACTAGGAAATAGCTATTACATCCATTTTAAAGAGGAATAGATATTCTTCAATTTAAAGAATAGTTATTCCAATGTAATAACTAATCCATGTAATAAAGATGCAACCAAATGACCGAATTGATATTACACATGAATAACTATTCCATTATAGGAGCTATTACAGCATACCAAATGTACCTTAAATGTTTTTCGCATGCGTTGTAGTGATTGCATAGACAACTATGGAGTCAAAGCTAGGATTATAAAATTGAAAGGTAATTAGAAAATACTTTATTTGTAATTTAATATTATAGGTAAATTGTTAATAGACAACTTCTTTGAGGTCCTCCCCCCCCCCCCCCCACACACACACACACATATTAATTAATGTATTTCAGGAAGTTTTGTGAGGAAATAACCCCTTAATTTAAGGTACTTATACAAAATAATAAGGGTCCATTTGGTAATGTTGTTTTAGTAATGTTGTTTAAGTTTTTTGAAAATACGTGTGAGTGAAAAAGTATTATAAAAATACGTGTTATGTTGTTTAAATACCCTTACTAAACACCGCCTAAATCTTTTCAAGAGTTTTGAGACTACTATTCTTGGTTTCACAAGCTCTAAGTCTTTTTTACCAATTTATTGCCTTCATAACACAATGCCATGGAGGCTCTCTCTCTCTCTCTCTCTCTCTCTCTCTCTCATGTACACATTTGAAATTGCTATGGGTTTTTTCTCTTTGATTTTATTTTCTTTCTCAATGCTATTCTAAAACCCTAAAGTCATTTACATCTTAAGTTGAGATGCTTAATAGAGATTTTGTAATTGTGGGCACACTCTTGAAACTCTAATTGATTGTGTTTTTTCTATCTTGGATTTGCTTGAATTAGAACAATTACAGATAAGGAATGATATGAAGAGATTGAATTTTGAAGAACTTACATCAAATTAGATCTTCATCAACTGCTGCATAATTATTATTAAAGGCTTAATGACTTCTAGGGTTTTCTTGCTAGTTTTAATGAATTATCAATGACCAACTGGTGCTTGTGTGATTGAACTTCAACCACTAGAATTTCCTAATTTAAATACCTAATTAGTTATTGTGAATACCCAAAATATGGCTGTTGGGCTCAACCATTGATTGGGCTCACAGTCTATTTGTATTGTGGGCTTTGGGTTTCCTACTATGGGTAGTCTTATGCTCAGAAACCGGGGTTCACACTCTTGTTTTTACAAGCCCTTCCTGTATTTCCTAGTTCACCCTCTTCCTCGTTTCTTCTCCCATTTGTTCCCCCCCCCCCCCCTTCCTTTTTCTTCCTCTGTTTATCATATTTATAGCCAAGAGTTAGTGGGGAGTTATGATTATTCTTGTGGTTAGTGGAAAGGGGGTCCAATGTCATTAACCCAAAGTGGGTGTTTAGTTGGGAGTGGGGTGTGGTGGGAGTGGCATCGGAATTGGTTCTCACTTCAACATAAATGCCCGGCAGTGATACTTCCCAAGGCATTGCTGGGCATCTGAGAGACAACACCCCAAGCAATTGTCTTCTTGCCCAGGAGGTGGTCCACTGAGTAAGGCCCAAGAATCGATGCTAGGTGTGTGCTAATTAAGGTTGTTTACTCATTGAGTTTTGAGGCAGCGTGAGACCTGGGCTTGTAGCTATTTTGGGCTTGGGCTTGGGCCTTAGGTAGAAAGGGTTTGGCGTCATGGGCCATAATGTTGAGTCAGAATCCAAGGCCCAAATGGGTTTGGGTACTACGGTGTCGTACAATTATAATTGTGATTAAGCTTTACTTTCAACACTGGTAACTTTGGTGTTTAACCTATTAAACTAAATTATCATGCCTATAAATAAAAGTCAGTTTACTTCGTAAAATCACATTCTAAAATATGAATCAGTATCTCAATATAATTTTCTCACAATGATGCAAAAATTGGTCTAAAAGTTCTGCTTTAACATGACATAGATAACAGACCAATTCAAAGCTTTGTGAGGGTTGTGAGTTGAATTAATAATCATGATCAGATTTGTAAGTTATTTTCTTTATGGATAACGACATAAATGCATTTTTCAAATTGTTAGGAAGCCATTTGAATGAATGCCATGAATTTATAAACAAG
The DNA here is from genome assembly GCA_030021035.2 of Notholithocarpus densiflorus. Taxonomy (NCBI): domain Eukaryota; kingdom Viridiplantae; phylum Streptophyta; class Magnoliopsida; order Fagales; family Fagaceae; genus Notholithocarpus; species Notholithocarpus densiflorus. The sequence goes on from JARYZH020000005.1 coordinate 11,389,525, forward strand.
AAGAAATAAAGTGTGTATTGTGTGAATCCCTCAACTTCATTGCTAGAGCATGATCATGTACTATACAATAAAATTTACTTTCTACAGTTGCATCAAGTAGATTAACGCTATGTGGTTCTATAATTATTAAGATAATTTGACATAAAAAAATTATTAAGATAATTTAGTCTAGGTAAATTTCTGGTTTAAGAAATATAAAATACAACTTAAATTAAAATACAATTATTAAAATTTTCCAGAAATTCAAAATAAATTTTATGATTTATTTTAATCATCTACCAGTTTTTTTAACAAAAACTTGGTCACATATATGCATCAAAAGAAATTATTGTTGCCTTTAAAATTCTCAAATTTAGAATTTTTTTTTTTTTGGCTCCAGATCTCGTGTAGAATTTATTAATGCTGCGAATGCTGGAAATGTTTTTGTTTCTTCTCTTCTTTAATGCGAACTATCAATTTCGGCAACAATAAACCCCTAAAACAGAGTCAACCATATAATTATTGAAGTCGCGACCTTTGTTATATAGAAACTAATTAAACCAACAAAAGTTGTTTGAGATGGAAAAACTCAAAAACGAGAATGCTTCTTTGTCATGTCACTCAAATGTCACAGTCAAATAGATGTTTGCTTTCTTGAGAGCTGAGACATATTTTGTTATGCTTATTTCATTGCTGTTTTATTTTGGCAAAATTAATATATAGCCCGCGAGCCTGTAAGTGCCCAGTTAATAATAGGTCCCTGATCCGTTTGTTTTAGGTAATCTAAGGTCAAAACTTATCTCCTCCTGCACTGTTCAGCGAATATATGTCACGGTTAATGTATATCCTGAGGACAAGTGAAGAACTTACTGGATCGAATGATTTACTAACGTATGCCCTAAGAGCATACGTTAGTAAAGCCCTATATGATATTATGTAGACTAGGACAAGTGAATAACTCACTCGAACAAAACTTTAAGAATTTTTTATTATTATAAGAGAAAAGGCGAGTTAGAAGACCAACTGATAATATAACCCCAAAGTCTAAAACCAAGCAATCATGGTAAGAGTGACATTAATGGAAATCATGTCTCAAAAATGCCCCAAGCATTATCCTAGGGTTTCAAAGGGAGTTGTTTAGAAGTGCTCTAGGACCCTATGTGTGGGATGGGGGACTACAGGCTCAAAAGAATAGTTGAGTGCTCGAAAAGTTTAGGTACCCTCTTTAATTGGAAAAAAAAAAAAAGTTTAATTAGTACAACAATGATTACCTGCCAAGTTCAAAAACACATCCAAAGAGTAAAAATTTCCCACCACGGTCCTCCTTTCTAAGATTGAATCTTCAAAGTTCGTAGACTTGTCAAAGATCTATTTCTACCAAATTGTTAAATAAAATGTGATTTGAAGTCTTTTATTTTTTATTTTGAGAATCAAGTATTGTTGGAGTCTAACTAGTATGAATGATAAATCATGATCGAGTGCAAATATTTCAATGTTTCACTAGTGGGACATTAGTCGATCGTGTGGTATATGCTAACCAATACCCCGTAGCCCTGCATGTTGGGGCCAACGTGTTTCCATAATGGTTTCACTGCCCAAAAAATCCCCATCCATGTTCAAGCATTTAAAATTTGCCATCATGGTTTGGATTTTTATGTGAAGTTCGTGATTTCTTTGCAACTTTTATCAGCTAATAAATCACGTAGTCCATACAATAATACATAGCTTCTGAATTGGTATGCGGCCAAAATATGGCTGGCTATGTCAGAGCATCTTAAAAGTTCAACATATGACAGCTGACATTGAGGATTCCCTTTTGGATGCATAATTTAACTTTATTCGTTGTTGGCCTCTGTCCTACCAAAATAATTTTTACTTCTTGGAGCATACAAAACACAAAACAGCAAGAAAATTAAGATACATTTTTGGAGATTATTTTTTAAAAATTAATCTTCAAATAGTCTCTTTTAAAAGAGAACATTATTTTGAGTTAGATTTATGAAAGATTAATCTATCACAAATTAGTAACATGGTTTTAAATTTTTTTTAATATCAATAGCATCACTCTATTTTCTATTTAAATATATATGTTAGAATATTCAGAAATCAAGTCGATGAGCTTATGAGTTTTATGTTACTTTGTCTGAGCCAAAATAAAATAAATTTTTTTTTGTGGTACTCTGAAGTTTGAACCATAAACTTATGGTGCTTCTTGTGATCTTGCTCTTCTTCTTTTTTTTTTTTTCTTTTTTTTTTGTTATTAATGAAACCTTATATTACTTTTTTTTGTTGTTGTTGATAATCGAAACCTTATGGTAACTTTTGTTTTTTTGAGATACAAACCGTATGGTACTTATTGAGGATTCCAAGATTTACAGGATAGATCATTATATCTTTATATAAGTTTTTAAAATTCTTAAATATTATTATTATTATATAATATATATATATATGTTAATTAAACCCCCCCCCCCCTTTTTTTGCTAGGATTAAACCCAATTATAAGTCACCGTTTTATATATGGAACTAATAAACTGCTTTTTATTTTCTCTTCTTTTAATAAATTCAAATTAAAGTAGGTCTCATCTCTTGTTCACGTTATATAATTTTATTTTGTACTTATCAATAATTATTAGTTAAATACGTATCATCTATTATATATAAACATTTTTCACTGAAGTTACTTTGCATTGCACAGATTAACTATCATTAGTAGAATGAAAGCATTTAATATAATTTTTTATAAAAAATTTCTCTATATTGTCACTTAAGCTTTTAAAAACCGACATATTCTACATCAACATTACATTAAATTTTCTTTTATTTATTTATAAAGAGTGTTAAATTTTTGCATACCGATTAGAACTCACCATTGTATTAGACAAAAATAACATAAGACTAAAATAATTTGTGAATAAATTATGTTTGTTATTTTTAAACAAATTCTATTTAAATTAAAATCTTTATATATATATATAAATTCTATTTTTTTTATTGATACTTATTAATTAATATTTTTCATTAACTTTCTGGTGAATCCCATGGATTACTAGTATATGTTTAAATAAATTAAAAAAGTTAACGAGTTTCAAATGAGAGCTCAATGGTAATACTAAGAGCGTCCTTTATAGTGTCCTATGTCCACCTCCCCTTCCTCATATCTAACTATCAAAATAATGGACACAGCTTCTGTTCAGTGCACTAGTCACTAGAATGTTGGATAGTTAGCTAAGTGCACCCAATTCCAGCAAGCCTGCAAGTGCGTGGAGAGCTGTAAAAATATTGTACCGGGCACAACGTAGTTGGGCCGAAGTCTATATTGGTCATTAGGGCTGACTTTGTAGCTTTCTCTTTTATTTTTTTAATGTGCTTAGTGCCCTAGCTTGGGCAATCTAATTATAAAAAGTACAAAAGTGCAAATCAGCCCAATCTTAGGCCTACCTGCTATGAGTCCTATAGCCTAGACAATTTTTTTATTATTATTATTATTATTTTTTTATGGTCTTCAAAAGTTCAAGTCCAATAAATCCAAAAATTATTGTATACTGTTAGTTTTTTTAAGACATTTTTTTAATTTTGTATGTGTTAAAATATTTAGTATTCTTTAAAAAAAGAAGTAAAGCTAACTTTAATGAATGTGTTGTATCCATAATAATAGTGGTATCAAAGTCTCAGTCGTACACATAATGTTACTCATTATCATGGGGTCAATGAATCCACACTTAAAACCCCTTTTTTTATACAAAAAAAAAAAAAAAAGGCTAACAATTCATCATTGGGTTGTTTTGGAACTTATGAGTTTGCCATTGGATTGACATGATTACACAACGTAGTGCAAGAGATTATGGTCATTCGTTCCTCAAAAAAAAAAAAAAAAAAAAAGATTATGGTCATTCTTGTACCTTCATTCTTTTGTACCTTCATCCTAATCATGTGGTCCTAGCAATGTTTCACTGACCTCTTATTTCCAAATTTAGAGCCACAGCTTTCGTCTTTGCGCCGCTACAATTTAAATGAGCGTCAGTGTCTTCTATGCATATCTCCTTCGAAACTGCCATTGGTCTCTAAACAAGTCTGGCATCAACCTGACTTGCATTGTTTGTATTGTCAATCTTCTGTGAGAATTGTGAAAGTATTTAGGGGCACGTTTGGATAGTTATTGTCAGTAAAATCATTCAAAAAAAAAAAAAAAAAAAAATTCTACCATGTCCAGAAACCAAACTGCACCACCAAGTTCCACCATTGATCCCTGCTATGAGTACCTCCAAATTGTCCCAAATCATGACAGTACTGATCATCACAATATTGCTGGTACCTCCCCTATCATCACCAAAGATGTCACTCTCAACCCAAATCACAACACCTGGCTCCGCATATTCCTAGCTAGCTACCAAGTCAAGCACTAGCTAGTACCTCCAACAAGACCACAAAGTTTCCTCTCATTGCATGTGTACTACCATGGTGGAGGCTTTATTACTTCAAGTGCTGCTTCCACTATGAACAATGACTTTTGCTCCAACATGGCACTTCAACTCGCCGTCGTGGTCGTCTCCGTCGAATACCCGCCTCGCTCCCGAGCACCGCCTTCCTGCGGCGTACGATGATGCAACGGAAGCGTTACATTGGATAAAATGTACACATGAAAAATTGTTACGTGACTTATCAGGTAGGGCTACGTGCATCTACAGCCGTTGATGATTTTAAACCAGTGAAGATCAAAGGGTTGGTTTTGCACCACCCATTCTTTGTTGGGTCACAGAGAACTAAGTCAGAGCTGAGATTGGTCAACAATCCGGTTTTGCCACAAAGTGTTAGTGATCTTATGTGGAAATTGGCCTTGCCAATTGGGGTTGATCGCGATCATGAGTATTGCAATCCAACGGTGGGTGGTGGACCTGATCATCACATTGATCAAATTAGAAAGTTGGGTTGGTGGGTTTGGGTGATAGGCTGTGATGGAGACCCATTGATAGACCGTCAGATGGAACTGGTGGAGATATTAAATAAGAAGGGTGTTCTTGTAGAGGCGCAGTTTAATAAAGGAGATTATCATGGGGTGGAACTAATGGATGCCACAAAAGCTAGTCCATTGTTTGAGTTCCTAAGCCACTTCATAAAACCAAGGTTTGCTTTGTGGAGGCCATACTACCGAAGATACTTTAAAGTTTTATTAATGACTCTATTTTTAAAATATTTTGTAGAATTTATGTATCACAGTATCACTATTAGAAGGATTATCTTCCTTAAACGAGAGTTTTTTTTTTTTTTTTTTTGAGAAACAAACATACACACGAGAGTTGACCTCAAAAACAAATTGGATACATGTCACATGGCTGAACCTTATTGGAATACACTTGCACAATGGTGAAATTTTTTTTCTTTTTCAAATGGGCTCATGAAAATTATTTTCATACTACATGGGTTGGACTTTACCCAACACATCCCTCACTAAAAATAAATTTGGGTCCATAGTCGTATAAACCTCAGCAATCTAAATGGGCTAAAAACCCATTACGAAGCTAAAAGCCCAAAATCTCTCAGCCTAGCTAAACCGAGTTCAAAAGCACAAGCCAATATCCTTTCCTTCTCATTAAACCACACGATATGAGCTACTAAAAAATTTCCGTGGTTTCCTTCACATCACATCACAAAATAGGCATATAAGCCCAAAGAAAAAGAAGTAAGTCAGACGACTCACATGGAAAAATGCCTTCGGCCATAAAAGATTGGCCCATTTCCAAAACTTCAATCTACACAAAGAAACAAAGAAGCTCAGCCCACTATTAAGTCCTGTAGAACTAGCTATTGTTGGTTTTGTTTCTCTTTAAATCAAATTAGACTGGCTAATAATTGGACTAGTGACACCATAGGACAAAGACTTAAATGCTAAACTATGCACTTTGTTTGACAGTTTGCATACCTTCACTAATTAGGAATAGAGACCAAATAGCTTGAAGAAAACAAACTTATTATATCTTTAGCAAAAGACTAGCAAGAATAGTCAATCCTCATTGCTAATTGGTTTAGAGTCCTTCCATGTCTACCAATTTCATTCTTGCACTTCTAAAGCACTATAAAATGAGGGTATTAGCACAAGTGCAACAAATAGAAAAAGAGAGAAAGTCATATAGCTATAATAATAGGTGGAATTCATCTCTATATAAACACTTTGCTCTTCAACTCTTCCATAAAATTCTGTCTCTCCAAACCCCCTAAAACCCAGCTTTCTTAGAATCTTAGAATAACTCACTATACAACCATTTCTTAAGCATGTCTTGATGAGAAGAAAGCTTACTTGAAGTATTGCTTGCAAACGGCTATACACTTTTTCTCTCCCTTAAATGACGTATTTGTCATAATTGAATTTGTCTATTGCATGGATTTACTATTAGATAATGAAATGCAGTGGCTATTAGGACTTCTTTGAGTTATTTACCGCTGGACCTTTTTTTATACTAATTAATCGCTGGATAAGTCATACATATTAATTTGTGGTTGGAATTCTTTTGTGTTAACTCATTAGTCATTATTGCAGGTGATTATTTTGACCATATTAAAATTAGGCCTAAGGCTAGTTCTTTGTTTTGCGGCAAGAAAATACACCAGTAGGTAGTAGCCATTGTTCTCTTTCTCTTGGGCCAACGTTGAGTTCCAAGCTAAACTCCCAAGTCTTTAAACCATTTGTGTCTTCAGGAACTTGGGTGGCTTCTTGTATTTGTTTTGACTTGTGAATAATAAGTTTTTTTTTTTTTTTTTTAATAGAAAACTTGTGAATAATAAGTTTGATTTATAGGCATATAATATATGGAATTGTATATTGTTTTTTTATTAGGAACTAAGCCCTTTATTGTATTTGTTGTTAAGTTTCCAATTGTTTGTAAATGCTTGAATGAGACCGAGAATGTTAAATTCATTATAGTGGTTATAGAAATAGCTAAACATGAGAGATTTATGTTACAAATGATAGTACTTTAAAAAATAAAATACTTGTTACTTGATAGCAATCTATGCCACTTGTATATATGGATTACAGTTTGTAAAGAAAACTAGTTGCAAACCCATGCTACGCACAGGAACCTACTTGTTTGTGTAGTAAACAGGGGCAACGCTAAAGCTATTCCAGGGGGTTCATATGAACCCCCTGACTTGAAAAAAAAAATGTATATAATATATTTTTTATTAGTTTAATTTACCGTTAAAAATATTATTGCACACCCTAACTTAAATTTTACTCACTCTAATCACATATCAGCCTAGTCCAAAATCAAATAATAACACAAATCACAAATCTCTCTTTAATGAATCTCATCTCATCTCTCTTCTTTATTTGACTAACTCAATATCTTCTAACTATAAGACTAAAGAGTGAATATTTGTGAGTTGTAAGTGTCTCTCTATTTATTATAAATTCCCTTTATTATAAATTAATTTATATTATATGTGTGTGTGTGTAATATGTGCGTTATTATTATTATTTTTTTGTTATAATGTTACTTGTGTGAATTGTGATGTATGTGAATATGTTCATGTATAGTATAAATATAATATAACTTTATATAATTTAATAATTAGAAAATATAGAGGGTTTATCACACTTGTGTATATTGTTATCATGTTATAATAACTTTTTGTTATAAAGTTAGTGATTGTTCAAGAATTTGATTGGTTAAATAGACACTTAGTGTATTATTTATGTATGGATGAGTGTGGCTATGTTGGTCAATAATTAATATAGTGCAAGTGAATTGAGTTTTGTCATTTAGATTAAATTATTTTTATAAAAACAATGAGAAATATATAATGGAAATTGCATAAAAATAAAAAAGATATATAAACTTAACAAAATAAAATGGTCACACTTAGCTACATTGACAATAAATAATGATAGCGGATAATAAACTATCATGTAACGATTTTAAAATATGAAAACTCGTAAAAGGAAATTGTAAAACTTCATGTCTTTGTGATTTTTTTTATCGATAACTAGATATATTCAAATTATATTTTTATTAAATTATATTGAATTTAAGTTTCTTAATGACCCCCCTCAAAAATATTCCTAGAGCCGTCACTGGTAGTAAACTAAAATAAATTTTATAAAATCTTAAATTGATTATGAAACTATACCATTCCATAAATTATTCCAATCTTTTATGTTACTATTTGATAAAGAAACCATTGTTTGAACGTGCAATGGGCTTGCAAAAAATCTGCAAAAAAAAAAAAAAAAAAAAGAAACCCTAAAAAATTTAGATATTTTAACTTTCAAAGGCTAAAAAATATTAAAGAATCAAAAGATTCACTCATAGACTGGAAATGATTGAAAAAAATATGTGTGTGTGTGTGTGACTACACAATAGAGAAACATAAGAGAAAGATGTGTTATTTTCACAAAAATAATCCATAACTATAATTGTTCAAATTTGCCAAATAATATTAAAAAATATAGATGTTAAAACTTTCAAAAGAAAAGAAAAGAAAAAATTAAAGAATCAAAACATTCAAAGCCTACAAATTATAGAAACAACAACAACAAAAAAAAAAAAAAAAAAAAAAAAAAAAAAATTGTGTTTCTTTCATGTACTACTAAAAGTTAATTATTTTTACATCTGTTTTTAGCTTATCAAAGACTTTTGGTTTGGGTAGGGTTTTTGAGTTTTTGGTTTACATGTTTGTTTTCTAGGTTTTTGGGTTTTTGATTAAGTTCTTCCTTTTTATTAGTTACTTGCATAAAAAGTATCTTTTCGTTTGTCGCTACTATCATCTTAAACTGTGAAAATAAATAAATAAAAAATATAAGCCCTAAAATTTTTCAAATATAAAACGAATAGAACTTGTACAATTTTTATAAATTTAAATTGAAGCTATTTCATTGTTGAAAAAGAACAAAACAGCTAAGAAAAATCTTATGAAATAACTAGTTGTATAAATCAATGTTATGAATACCGTTTCGGATCCCATTTTGGTTTGTCCAGTGGAATGGAATATTTCGGTACCAGCCGATTTCGGCGAACCATTTCAGGGTGTTCCTAAAAAATAATTTATATATATTCTTGTAGAACATAAAATTGTCAATTCTAATAAATAAATAACTAAATATCAAATAATACAAATCATTTAGTCTTAACTCTTAAGTCTTAAACATCAATATAACATCAATTTAACATCACACAATAAGAAGATTTACAAGTCAATAACTAAATATCAAATAATAACTCCTAAGTTCTTAACCATAGAACAAATCATAAGAAAAAAAAAATTTATGACAGAGGGAGAAGGAATGAACAAACAAAAGACTTTTTTTTTTTTTTTTTTTTTAACAAGCCAAATCCTATACCGGCCGAAATTCACATCTCGGCCGGAATGACCCGAAACGGTCCGAAATCTGACCCGAGGTGGAACGTGAGGTATTCTCGTACCGGTTTACATACCGGTACGAAAAATTCCAGCCGGAACGAAACAGAATCAATAACAATGGTATAAATGACATCTATTATTTAAAGAAAATAATCCAACATCGAGCAATCATACCAGAATTAGCCATTAATCATAAATAGCCAAGACCACTTAAAACCTCATGGAGAAGTAGAACACTTCTTTCAAAGCATGTAAATTGAATTTGATATCAAAGTTCATCAAGAAAATAATCACTAATAATGCACAAATATCATTAGTGAGTTGATTGTCCACACACGTGCCAATGGGTGTACCTGAAGAACAAAAGAGAAGAAGTAGTCAAAGGGCACTAGTGGGGTACTGGCCAAAGACCCTCCGAAGGTTAAGTTAGTGATAGAAGAATTTTTAAGAACTCAAGAGTTCAAGAGCTAGGAAGAATTCATGTACCTTAAGGAAGAGGAGGCCTAGTGCTTATATAGTGGTGTAGAGTTAACCAAGATCTCTTGAATGTAGGGTTTTTCCTTGTAGAGAAGATTGGGAGTTAAGACCTCGAGATCTTAAGATTTTCTTCCCATATAAGGAAGACACGAGCGTGGAGTATGGTCTTTAGGTGTGTAATGCAAGTTATTTCCATATAGGGATGCATGAGTGGAGAATATGTAAAGGTTTGTGGGACCCAATTACTCAATCGTCGGTATCACCATCTGTCTGTCGGTATGAATACTTAGGATAAGACGTGACCATCCGTTGGGTACATATGCAACCATTCATTGGGCATATATGTGGAGCACTGATTTGCAAAGACTTCAAGGAAGTCAAATGAGGAGTTCATCCTGACGGGTCCGTAGTTGGCAGGTCCCACTAGAAGAGGCACAAACCTTGACGGGTCAGTGGCGGAGTATTCCATCCTGATGGGTCAAAGTGCTCGAAGGACTTTATTAGACAAAAATACCCTTATTAGTGTGCAAGTTGGTTTGTTGATTGGACGAGTATAGTGTCTGCATGTTTTGGGCGATGAGTAGGGTACCTGACGACCCCTTGATACGTAATGACCGTCAAGGCGGAGCATGTCGGGTGGTGTCAAGGAAGGTACCTGTTGACTATTAGATCCTTGACGACCCTTTGGTACTTAACGACCCATTGATACGTGACGACCGTCAGGGCGGAGCGTGCCATGTGGTGTTAGGGAAGGTACCTAACGACCGTTGAGTACCTGACGACTCATTGATACGTGACGACTGTTAGGGCGAAACATGTTGCGCGGTGTCAGGGAAGGTACCTGACGATCACTAGGTCCCTGACGACGCCTTGGTACTTGATGACCCATTGATAAATGACGACCGTCAGGGCAGAACGCATCACGCGGTGTCAGGAAAGGTACTTGACGACCACTGGGTACTTGACGACCTATTGGTACCTGACAACCCATTGATATGTGACGACCGTCAGGCCGGAACGTGTCGCGTGATGTCAGGGAAGGTACCTAACGACCGCTGGGTACTTGACGACCCCTTGGTACCTGATGACCCATCGATATGTGACGATCGTCAGGGCGGAACGTGTCGCGTGGTGTCAGGGAAGGTACCTGACAACTGCTGGGTACCTACCGACTCCTTGGTACCTGACGACCCATTGATACGTGACGACTGTCAGGGCGGAACGTGTCGCGTGGTGTCAGGGAAGGTACCTGACGACCACTGGGTACCTGACGACCCATTGATACGTGACGACTGTCAGGGCAGAATGTGTTGCGCGGTGTCAGGGAAGGTACCTGACGACTACTGTGTACCTGACGAGCCCTTGGTACCTGACGACCCATTGATACGTGACGACTGTCAGGACGGAACGTGTCGCGCGGTGTCAGGGAAGGTACTTGACGACCGCTAGGTACCTAACGACCCCTTGGTACCTGACGACCAATTGATTCGTGACGACTGTCAGGGCAGAGTGTGGCGTATGGTGCCACGCTCCTTTTGTGACCGACGATACTTTTGGTGACTGAAGATTCTAAGGTGTTAGAAAAAATTTTCTAACTGGTGAAAATATTCCCTATCAATCACAATGCCCATCAATCATATCCATGAAAGCAATGGTCCAAATTTTATCAGAAGCAAGTTAGAATTGTAAGGACGTAATTGTCTTAACCCCTAAGTCTTTAACCTAAATTAGGATTACTAACTTGTTTTTTGGGCAACTTGTTGGAATTAACTATAGACGACTCATGCATAGTTCTTAACCAAGTCATGCAACATAATTCCCATTAAAAAAAGCATGCAACATAATAATAATTGAATTTCAATTCATCAACATATCATAATTATACCTTAGTTATTGTTTTGCATGTCAGACAAAGATGAACACTCTAATTCCTAAATCCTAGTACAAAACAGTATTGAGAGTTTATATAATCAAGTCCGACAGGTTGACCATTGCTAATTCTGGGATCCAATTGGCTTATCCAAATATATATATTTTTAAAATATATACACATAAATATTTGAAGCACTCAGTTCAGAGGAAAAATTGTAATTTTAGGATTTGAAACACCACCCAACCCCCAAAAGAAAAAAAAAAAAAAAAAAAAATCTAATCTTTGAAATTATTTCAAACAAAAGGTACGAACCAAACAAACCTGCTCTTTTTCCATAGGTAATGGAGTGGTATTGTTGGCAGCCATGAGACCCTTGAAATAGCTAAAGAGAGTCACAAAGGTTTGAGAGTTCAAATAATATTGTAAAAAATATTTATGTGTGTTAATTTTTGTTGGGTTGTATGGTTTTTGAGGTTTTGGTTCCACGTTGGTGTTTTAGGTTGTAGGTTTTAAATCCTAATTCTAATGTGAGTCTCTCTAATATTGCAGTCTAATTAAAGAAATTAAAAAATAAAGTAAATTATAATGAGGTGTAAATTTGTAAAGCTTGCAAAACTGATGTGTCAAAATTTTAAAAAGCCAACAAAATGTCAAAGGTTTCAGTTTTATATTATACTAGTATTATTCCCGTGCGATACACGGCTTGATAAAAATTCATATATAAGCTATTTTTTTAAAAAAAATAATTAAAACAAAATAATTAAATAAAAAGTAATAATAAATTCTAAAATAAGTAAGTAGTTTTAATTAAAAAAATTACTTTAAGTTCCGAATGTTTAGAGTATGGACATTATCAGTGTTTATCTATTTTTCTATTTTAAAATTCTCTTTGTGCTTTGTGTTAATTTCTTAATATGAGATATGTAATGAGTTTGATTATTCCTATTTGGGTTATGCCATAGCAAACACAAATAACAATAAACAAAATAGTTCCTCAATACAGATTTTTTTCCTAGTGATAGTTTAATTAAAAAAATAAACACACGCACAAATTAAATATAATAATCAAAACCCAAAATCAAAACATACACAAAAGAGTTCAAAAATTGAGAATATAAAAAAAGAAAAAAAATTTAAAAACTTACATAAGAGAATCAAGAATTTAAATGGTGCCCATTGTTTTGCTTCTTTATAGTAAACTTCCTTTGGCATAATATTCTTCATGCAAATTTAGAAGTAAAGAACAATAAGTAAGATGCATTTATTAAATTAAAACAATAAGCGTGATGAACAATAAGCGTAAGTTGCATCTTGGGAAAAAAAGTGAAAAAAATACAAACACATGTGGTATATTATGTGGGATTTAATTTTATGGATGACTTTATTGGTTAAGAGTGATTATATTGAAAAATCATGACTTAATATAAATATATATATATATATATATTCTGAAAATTTTGATAATAGACTATTAGTTGGAGTATAATTTAAATTTTTAAAACTAAGATGATAAAGTTTTATCTAAATTAAATTATTGTTAAATCTTATCCCTTAGTCAAGATTCTTTTAGCTTATATCCTAATAAAATATTAATTTGATAAGATGCAACTTGAGGAAAAAAAATAAAAATAAAACTATGAGTTGTGTGGTATTTAAGTTTAGAAAATTTTTATGATAAACTTTTAGTTTTATTTAAATTAAACAGTTGTTGAATGTTATCCCTTAATTTGAGGAAATATATCATAACAAACAATATAAATTAATTTACTAATTAATTATTCTTAAAATGTTGATAATAAACTTTTAGTTGGAGTAGATGTCAAAATGATGTTTTTTTTTTTGAGAAAAAAAAATGTAGGTTGTTGTTTGGGATTCAAGTTAGAATTTTTGATAATAGACTTTTAGTTTGAATATAATTTAAATTTGTTGAAGTTTAATGATAAGTTTTATCTAAATTAAACAATTGCTAAATATTATCCCTTAATTTGAGGAACTATATCATAACAAATAATATAAAATTAATTTATTAATTAGTTGTTCATAAAATATTGATAATAAAGTTTTAGTTAGAGTAGAAGTCAAAACAAGGGGTTTTTTTTTTTTACAAAGAAAATGTGGGTAGTTGTTTGGGATTAAAGTTTATAATTTTTTATAATAGACTTTTAATTTAAATAGAATTTAAATTTGTTGAAATTTTTAAATGATAAAATTTTACCTAAATTAAATAGTTTTTAAATATTATCTCTTAATTTGAGGAAATATATCCTAATAAATAATATAAAATTAATTTACTAATTAGTGAGAGTAGTCATTTGGCACAACTAAGATTTCTAAGCTTAACTTTTTATTATTATTATTATTATTATAATATATAGTATATGATATGATTCGTGAGTTATGTGGTATTTAAGTTTACATTAGCAACCAATTGCCTTTCCTAGTTTTTATGTGTTCCAAACTTGCCTGAATTAATCAATTAAGTAATTAAACCAATTCACATTCACCAATCCAACAACTATAACTTGTTTTCACGAGTGAAAGTCAAACACATAGCAAATTCCATCTTCACGCAACTATATTACTCAACAGTTTGAGCAGATAGCTCATCACAAAGCTAGAGAGTAGAGAGTCCGCCATGTCAAGTCAAACTGCTCCCTCAAATCCCACCGTTGATCCCTACCAACACCTCCAAATCGCCCTCAATGCAGACGGCACGATCACACGCCTCCGAGAAGTCCCGAACACTCCACCCACACCTGATCCTAGCCACCCCACTCCAGTTCTCTCCAAAGACATCCCTCTAAACCAATCAAACAACACCTGGGTCAGAATATTCCTACCCAAAGAAGCACTTGATCATAACTCCTCCACTAAACTGCCTCTCATAGTTTACTTCCATGGAGGAGGGTTCATCCTTTATAGTGCAGCCTCATCAATTTTCCATGATTTTTGTGCCAACATGGCAATTGACCTCCACGTCATCATCGTATCCGTCGAGTACCGCCTCGCCCCAGAGCACCGTCTGCCGGCGGCTTATGATGATGTTATGGAAGCGTTACACTGGATCAAAACCACCCCAAATGATTGGCTAAGAGATTATGCTGATTTATCTAACACGTTTATTATGGGTAGTAGTGCTGGTGGTAACATAGCCTACCATGCAGGATTACGAGCAGCCATGGAAATCGATAAACTTGAGCCTTTGGTGATCAGAGGGTTGATATTGCATCAACCAGGCTTTGGTGGGTCCCAAAGGACTCAATCAGAATTGAGGGACAATGATCCAAATTTGCCACTAAGTGTTTGTGATCTAGTGTGGGAATTGTCATTGCCAATTGCTGACCGCGACCATGAGTATTGTAATCCAAAGGTTGGAGATGGGCCTCAGCTTCTGGAAAAGATCAAGCTACTAGGATGGAAGGTCTTGGTGATGGGCTGTGATGGAGACATACTGCTTGAACATCAAATTGAGCTGGTAAAACTGATGAGAGAAAATGGTGTGTCAGTGGTGAGCCAATTTGGTGAGGGGGGTTATCATGGGATAGATATATTTGAGCCTGCCAAAACTAAGGCACTCCATGTGGTCCTTAAAAATTTCATATTATCTTCATTGGTTGCCTAGGAAGAATAGTCCACATGTCAAAAGTCTTGCACAAAGAATAACGTTGTAATGTTGTTGATGTGATTAATGCTATGTTGTTATATGTATTGAAAAGTGGTTGTTTTGGCTTTGATGCTGTTAAATCATAAATAAAACACCATTTTCATAATTATTGTTTTCCATCTTCTCTGTTAAAAAGGAATAATGCTAAAAATACCACTATTTTACAAAAAGTTTTACAAACTGCTGATGTAGTGAGTGATTATTGGTAACTGAAAAAGTAATATTAATGATGGGCCTAGATAAAACCAATAAGATGTTGGCCACATCAAAATTTTGTAAAAATGTTATAAAATAGTTTGTGTCTGTAGTATTACTTATTAAAAAGACCATTAATTATTGGCATGGGGTTATGGCGTATGGGGTGTTTTATGCGTAAAAAGTGGAATAATTTTTTTTTAAGGGGCAAAAAAAAGTGGAATAATTGAATTAAAAGTTAGAACTGCATTTTATTATATTAATAATAATAATAATAAAAATTACAATCTTTTTATATATACGGCTCTACCATATATATAATCTTTGAAAATAAATAATGATACTTAAGAAACACAAAAACTTTAATGAAAATTTAATTTTTGTGCTTTATAGTCATCTACACATCAAATATCTTTCAAAAAAAAAAAAAAAAAAACACACATCAAAATATTCATAATACTATAAATAAAAAAATAATAAGAATACCTGTTAGGATATATATGTGTGTGAAGAGAACAATTGAGTTATTGATCTTAATATTTGAGAAATAATGAGGGTATATATAGTTAGCTCAATAGATAAAGTCTATTGCGGAAATGTGTGAAGAGAACAATTTCAACTGATAAAGTCTTTGCATGATAAAAAGTAATCATTACAGAGATAATAAAGAGTAATTATCATGAAGAGACATAAGTAGAAATTCTATTTTATATATCTTGAAATTATATTTTATATATCTTATATATCTTAAGTAAACAATTGTTTGATCTAAATTAAACAATTGCTAAATATTATCCCTTAATTTGATGAATTATATCATAAAAAATAATATAAAAATAATTTATTAATTATTTGTTCTTAAAATATTGATAATATACTTTTAGTTGAAGTATAAGTCAAAACGTGGATTTTTTTAGAAAGAAAACTTGGGCTGTTGTTTGGGATTAAAGTTTAGAATTTTTTATAATAGACTTTTAATTTGAATAGAATTTAAATTTGTTGAAATTTAAATGATAAAGTTTTACATAAATTAAACAATTGTTAAATATTAACCCTTAATTTGAGGAAATATATCCTAAAAAATAATATAAAATTAATTTACTAATTAGTGAGAGTAACCACTTAGCGCAATCATGACTTCTAAACTCAACTTTTATTGTATAGTACTAGTATTATGCCCGTGCGATACACGGCTTAATCAAAATTTATATGTAAATAATTTTTTTTATTAATTTACTTAAAATAAATAATCAAAATAAATGAATATTTTACTTTTAAGTTACATAATGAATGCATGTTGTGTGAATCTAAGGTATCATAAAATGCATATATATATATATATATATATAATTGAACGGAAGATGGTAGAGGTACCTAAAAATATATATATAAAATGATTTTCAATAATAAAATAATTGAAATCATGTTTAAGTGAAACCTCAATTCAATAATTAAGAACAATCTAAACTATTAAACATTTAAAAATTTGAAGTAGAGAGAGACTCACATAAGAATTTAATTTTTGTCCTTGAAAGCACGGAAGAAGGCACTAAAACTTGAGTGAGTTTCACCCTACCAAGTTTAAGTTTAAACTTAAAGTTTAAGTTATGTGCATTGCACGCTACATGTGTGTGCATATGCATGAAAAATTATCTGAATTTAATGTTTATTGTAGAAAAGAAGTGATGTAATCTTACCCCTATCTAGCTAATTCTTGTTATAATTCCTTCGTGTAGCGTGTGTATATGCATGAAAAATTATCTGAATTTAACATTTATTGTAGAAAAGAGGTGGTGTAGTCTTACCCCTGTCTAGCTAATTCTTGTTATAATCCTTTTGTTTTTTAGGGAGGGAGAAAAACCTTCTTTTATAATAATAATAAAAAAAGCAGCGTTAATATATAATAACTAATATATTAATCTTAGGAAGTGGTATCTCATATAGATTAGTATTTCAATTGTGGGTTTTGGTAGTTAGAAGTTAACGCATAGTAGTTAATAATTAGAAAATTACTTTGAAATTTTTTTAAACCAATCCCTTAAAAAATTTTTAGTAGAGTTTAAATCACGTTAACAAATTATCTCACTATTCAATTTTTTTTTTAAATCATGTAAATAAAAAGTTACTAACAAAACTATTATTAGTGAACATTTCTTAGGCTTATCTATTTAGCTTTGTTGCCAATTTTATATAAACTCTTTTATTTTATTTCTTTTTTTCCGAAGAATATAACACAACCAAAACCCTATAAACAACAATTTACATTCAATATAAAGAATATAATCAAAATTATTCATAATTTAAAATAAAGAAATTAACACAAATTGTAAATTAAGATATAAATTTAGAAAAAGAACAAAGAATAAACTTGTTTGTTTTCTCTATCACTTTGAGAGATGAAAGTGTGAGTATGTAACTAAAACCTGAACCAATTATTGTAGAAGAGAATAAATGAGTACAAAAGTTTAATATTATAAATTGGGTTAAAACGTATGTGAGAAGGTTTTATTAATTTTTTTGAAGTTAAAGAAAAATAGCTTAAACAAAATGAAAAAATAATAAAGAAGAAAGAATGCATACATGTCATGGGATTTAGGCATTCACATATTGGAATAAACTTCACTTCAAAAAGGATATATTTATATATATATATATATTTATATATATTTGTTGGTATCTCATAAATCCCATAAAAAGTGGATTAAAAAAAAAAACAATTTTTTTTATGGAAAAAAGGAAAATTTTCTTTTCTAACCCAAAAAAAAAAAAAAAGTGTTTTTGGAAGAACAAACGTTTATTATATATAGATAACTTTTTTTTAGAAGAAAGAGAAGGTGTTTATTTTAAACTCAAATATTTATTACCTTATTTACAATTTTTTTTTTTTTAACTTTATCCAAAAAAAAAAATTTGGTAAATTGGTATGAACAATAATTATCTAAAAAAAAAAGTAACGTGTGAAGAGGAAGATTTTGTTGTTGAATACGTTTTTTTTTTAATTTTTTTTTATGGGTATTATGTTTTTCTTTTTACACGAAGTAATATAATTTAAATTTAAAAAAAAGGAATAGATGAAGATTGTTGCCGTTTTTTTTGTTTTTTACGTTTTTTTTAAAATATAATTTAAATAAAAAAAAGGATTAGATGAAGAGTTTGAATTGTAATTAAATTAGAAAATTTTATCAACTTATAAATTATAATAATAAAAGGATTAAATGAAGAGTTTGGATTGTAATCAAATTAAGATTTTTACCAATTTAAAAATTATAAGAGAATAAGATAAGTACAAAAAAAATTATATTAATTTTTTAAAAATTCTAAAAAAATTTCTGCAATTTAGTGCAGCCATTTGGCGCAACCACAATTTCGAAGCCCAACTTTTATTATATAGTCATAACTTTAATAATTTTTTATATATAAAAACTAAAATTTTATTATATAGTATATGATATGATATAAATAGTGTATTTTAAAATTTTGGTTTTTATATATTAAAAATTATTAAAGTTATGACTTACTATAGTTTTTTTTTTTTTTTAAATGTCCTGTTTCTGAATAAAGTTGTGTGAACTAATATCAAGTTCTTATCAGTGTTCCAATTTTGTGTATTATAATTTATACTTTAAGAAAGACGTCAAAAAACAGAGCCATTCTCTTGTTGTATACTTGTATATATCTAAACCATGATATATAAAAGAACAAAGCTTTTGATTAAAAAAAACTAAATCAACATAATTGAACAATTTTTTTTTTTTTTTGAAAACACATAATTGAACAATTTCAATTTTATTACTTCTACTTTTTTCCACCTTGCCGAATATGCAGTCGTATTACTTTAATTCATCTTTAATATATGTGACCTATAACGTATAGTGAAGAGACCTGTGGAAGTGTGGAGTCCCATTAGACGGTTCAGTGGATTGGTAAAATCTTGTGTACATATGTTTTATATATATAATCTAATAAACGATCATAAATAGTGTCTACCAAATTTTTTTATCCTCGACAAAATTTTAATGTATATTACAAATTTACAATATATACTTTTGAACTTTGAAAATAACTTCATTAATTTGCAGGTAAGTTTCAATTAGCACAATTGGTAATATCTTATACTTAAGTTCTTAAAAATGTGCCCAAAAAAATTGTTTTAAAAAAAAAACCATATTTTTGCAAACCCCTAAAATCACGGTTTTGATTTGTTGAGCCAACTTTTTCACTTCAAAGTAATTATTCAGTACTTCAAGATTTTTATTCTCTACTCTCACAAAATTGTAAGTATTAATAAATAAATTCATGCCCACAGCTACTCTATCTGGTACATTTTTCAGACTCTAATATTGGCAGTAATGGCATCGTCTCTATGTATTGGAAGAAGTTTGGTTTGAGATTTAGTTGTGTTTTAATTTTCTAATTATTTTATTAGGTAATAATAATGAGAGTGTGATTGAGTGTGGTAGTCCTTAGGCTTTTTATTCGTAAAAATTTGATATGGCATGTTATTATTGAAGGGTGTAAAAAGGGATATTTACACCAAATCCTTATTGAATTTAATCTCTTTTTATAAGTGGTTGGTGAAGAAAATAAAGAGTCCCAAAAGAAAATTGGAGAGAGAAAATGCTAAAGACAAATTATTTTACAAAATGCTGATATAATGAGTAGTTATTGATAAATAAAATGTGATGTTAGTGGCGGGTTCAAATGAAAACCAATAAGAATTTACTATATCAATAGTTTGTAAAAAAATGTTATAAAATTGTTTGTAGCTATAGCATTGCTCTTAAAATAGTAATACCAAAAAAAAAAAAAAAGTAGAAAGTATGTGAAAATTTGACCAACTAAAATGTTATTTAGGTCAATGCCAATACCAATTATTCATTTAGACTAGCACATGTGGACCACATGTGCTAGTCTAGATGAATAATTAGACCGCATGATGTGGTATAATTTTTTTTTGTTTGATACATCTATATGGGGGATTTGAATAATCCCCTCTCACAAATAAAGTCTACTTGGCAATTTAAAATTTACATAAGTGATGTATATCTAAAATTCACTCCTTATTTTATTATGCTCATAAGGATATCCTCTCTTTGCGTATATATGGAATAGCATTGCTGTAAAAGAGGCATAGCTAAAATATATCAAATATATGAAGTTTGACTTGCTACCTTAATATATATATATATATATGGATGACCACTTTATTATTATTATTATTATTTATACAAGATAAAAATTCTATTCTAGAATAATTTAAGTGTATATTTGTATGAAGTTCCCTCTCAGAGACTTGAATCCCGACCTTTGGTTCCCACACCTCACAAACATTTATACTTATGGAGTGACGATCACGATTACCACTTTGAACAATACAAGAAGAGCTTATATATTTTCCTTATTATTCAACTATTTCCTTTATTTTATAGCAAAGACTACTTAAATTACTGAACGAATACTATATATGAGCACGCCTAACTTGTGATGTTAGCAATGTAATAAACTACAGATCACGCAATAATAGTCCATCTAGCAACCCACGAAGTATTAAATACAAAATAGACCAACGAACTGAATCACATATAAAGTAGGAACCACAACACCATCTAAGCACTACACTGCTAAACAATCTTTCTTCGATTCTCAAAAAACAAAAGAAAGCTTTCTTTATCCTTTCATCAACAAGATCAGTGCCATGTCCGGAGACCAAACTGCACCACCGGTTTCCACCATTGATCCCTATGAGTACCTCCAAATCATCCAAAACAGTGACGGTACCATCAAACGTCTCTACGAAATTCCTAGCACCCCTGCCGCGCCTGATCACAACTGTTCCACCCCTGTGATCACCAAAGATGTCACTCTCAACCCAAATCACAACACTTGGGTCCGCATATTCCTACCTCGCCAAGCACTAGATAACACCTCCACCAACAACAGTGTCGGTAATACAAAACTTCCTCTCATTGTGTACTACCATGGTGGTGGCTTTATTCTTTTAAGTGCTGATTCAACCATGAATCATGACTTTTGCTTCAACATGGCACTTCAACTCTCCGCCGTGGTCGTCTCCGTCGAATACCGTCTAGCTCCCGAGCACCGCCTTCCTGCGGCGTACGACGATGCAGTGGAAGCGTTACATTGGATCAAATGTACACAAGAAAAATTGTTACGTGACTTTGCTGATTATTCCAAGTGTTTTCTAATGGGTACTAGTGCGGGTGGCAATATAGCCTATCAAGTGGGGCTACGTGCATCGACAGCCGTTGGTGATTTTGAACCATTGAAGATCAAAGGGCTGATTTTGCACCACCCGTTCTTTGGCGGGTCAAAAAGGACTGAATCCGAGCTAAGGTTGCTCAACACTCCAGTTTTGCCACTATGCAGTACTGATTTGATGTGGAAATTGGCTTTGCCAATTGGGGTTAACCGTGATCATGAGTATTGCAATCCAACGGTGGGTGATGGATTTGATCAATTTGATCAAATTAGAGAGCTGGGTTGGTGGGTTGTGGTGACAGGTTGTGATGGAGACCCATTGATAGACCGTCAGATGGAGCTGGTAGAAATGTTGAAGAAGAAGGGTGTTAAGGTTGAGGCACAGTTTACTGAAGGAGATTATCATGGGGTGGAACTAATGGATGCCACGAAAGCTAATGCACTGTTTGTGTTCCTAATGTATTTCCTAGAAAAATGCTAGGATGGTTTCTCGTTTCTGCGATTTCACTTGGAACCTATCTTGTTTTCTTTTATTTTCTATGAATAAATTTTTTATTTAATAAGCAAACTAAAATTAAGTTTCTTATGAGTGTTCTCTAATTCTGTGTATTGTAAAAGTTTACAAGTAAGCTGGAATAGAAAAATTCAGCCTCCTCAAGTCCACAACAATTATGAGTCGGTTGGGCTGTGTTTATACGTTATAGTACTCCTACTAGCTCTAATCTTTATAGAGACATTTAATTTTGACTTATAAACAAAAGCTATCAAGAGGTTTATCTTATCCTAATCTTTAGACCGTACACAGCTGCTATTTTATCTTCAAATCAGACATAGTGTTTATTTTCTTCTCAAAAAATAAAGTCAAGGCAACAAGGTTGTAGGTTGTAGCCGCCCTTTGCTGTTGATTTGTCCTAAAACGCGTCGCAAAAAGAAAAAAAGAATTGCAACTTGTATTATATATATTTTTTTTTTGCTCTGACGTGTATTATACTTTTATACTTAAGCAAACTGAAAGAGCCATCCTCTGGTTGTATCTAAACCAAAGTCAATTGCTTTAGAAGATAGATGGCCCTAGAGCAGTAAGAGGGAAGCCTAATGACCCGTTTGGTAACGTTATTCTAGTAATATTTATATTTTTTGAAAATACGTGCGAACAAAAAAGTGTATAAAAATACGTATAATTTTGACTTATAAACAAAAATTATCAAGAGGTTTATCTTATCCTAATCCTTAGACTGTAAACAGCTGCTATTTTATCTTCAAATCAGACATAGTGTTTATTTTCTTCTCAAAAAATAAAGTCAAGGCAACAAGGTTGTAGGTTGTAGCTGTTGATTTGTCCTAAAACGCGTCGCAAAAAGAAAAAAAGAATTGCAACTTGTATTATACTTTTTTTTTTTGCTCCGACGTGTATTATACATTTATACTTTAAGCAAACTGAAAGAGCCGTCCTCTGGTTGTATCTAAACTAAAGTCAATTGCTTTAGAAGATAGATGGCCAAAGAGGGAAGCCTAAGGGTCCATTTAGTAATGTTGTTCTAGTAACGTTATTTGTATTTTTAAAAAATACGCGCGAGTAAAAAAGTGTGTGAAAATACGTGTGTAAAAATACGTGTAATGTTTTTAAACACTGAAAACTGTTGTTTAAACAACGGTAACAAACAAGCCCTACAATTCCTCATTTGAGAAATCCGTTGTCAAATATTTATTGTTAATGAGTATGCAAATCACATGTCATAAAAAAAAAAAAAAAAAAAAAAAAAAAAAAAAATTCATTCAAGTAGATGCCTTTTAGGTCTTTTTCAAACTATTTTGTTGTTATGGGTCTAGCTTTATCTCGAATACAGTTTAAAATTTGATGAAATAATCTAGTTCAACAAGAAGAGTGGATGTAAGTTGAGGTTGCCAATTTTGATTTGGTTATCAATTTATTGCCAACCTTCTTAATTACTTACTATTCTTTCCCTTTTCTCTTTAGTAATTTCTAACTATTTCTCTTTTCCATGGATGATATTTGGTCAAGTTCATAGGCACTGCAACCTGAACCAATAAAATAGGGTTTACCGGACTAGGATTCGGTGCAATACCTAAGGTATTGCACCGGGTTTAATACCAATTCACCTCATTTGTTTCACAAACTTTTTCTACTTTTTACTTCTTATTAAATTTTTCTTAATTTTTTAAATCAATGGTTGAGATTGAAAGTTACTTTTTGCAACTATCAATCTCAACCATTAAAAGTAATTGCATCAGGTGCAATCTGATCTCAATCCGGGTTTACCAGGGAAAAACTTGACCCAATTTAGGTCACTGATCAGGCGATAAGGTTGGGTTGAGTTTTTTTTTTTTTTTTTTTTTTTGGTGGTAGCTTGTTTTGGACTTTGGATTATTTCCTTATAATATTGTTTTGGGCGGGTCGGTTTGGACCTAAGTTCTAAAATGGATCCGAGTGTTTGGCCTAGGTCCATGCTTAACCTTGCTTGGACTGAAGGAAATTGAAGTTTCCTCTAGGCAAATCAAATGTAATTATCACATATTCCTACCTAGGGGTGTGCAACCAATCCATCAACCCACCAAAACCGACACGACCCAACCCAACCTGCTGGGTTGGGTCGGTTTTTAGTGGTTGGTGGGTTGGGTTGGATTATGAAAATTTTTTTAATAGCGGATCGTGTTGGGTGCGGGTCATAACAATCACAACCAGCCTAACTCGATCCGACCAACCTATATATTTAAATTTTAAATTATATATACAGAAATATATTATATAATTAATAATGTTTTCTCATATTCGGCCCTTCCTATCTAAAACCCAATTACCTTACAAACCCTAACAATTTTATTTCTCTCTGTGCCGCCTCCCACTCCTACTCTCCCATTCCACTCCTATTTGTTTATAACTGAGTTGAGATACTAGTTCATGTATATTTTGTTTATCAACTTAGTTGGATATGTTTTGTTTATAACTGAGTTAAAATACTAGCTTATGAATATTTTATTTATCAACTTAGGTGGCAAGTGGAATATATATTTTTCCTGCTCAAGTTAATAATAATAGTAATAAAAAAAACTGTCAAACCCATGGGTTCAACCCGACTCAACCCGATCTATGTGGGTTGGATTAGGTTGGGTTGAATCTTTGTGATGGTTTGGGTTGGGTTGAATTATTTTTAACCCACCATGGTGGGTTGGGTCGAAAAATCCCCTCAACCTGACCCGTGCACACCCCTATTCCTATCACATGTGAGTTAGGAATACCATCCTCAACAACTATACTATTGTAGACACTCGATTTTGCACCCATAATTTAATCAAGGAAGATGATTGGAATGACCATCCATATACCCCGAAAATCATGATTGCATTACATGCGTCAATTTGTTCTTGCATCACATGCGTCAATTTGTTTTGGCATTACATGCATTAATTTGTTCATTGCATATCATAAAAATAATTTTGAGATTCTAACGGTCGCGATGGTATGTTTGGTTTCCAAATTGGACCATTGAATCGAATGATATCGCATAATCAAGTTTGTACGGTCAGCATGCATTGTGTCTAGGTAGAGTCGACCACACACGATTAATTTAAATTAGTTTTGATTGGTTAAAAAATTAAAATTAATTAAATAATTTTGTGATTGGTTGATAATTAGTGTTTAAAATAGGGATGCATGCATAGCAATAAAATGGATAATTAGATAACAATAAAATTGTGGATAATCTGAACTTTATCAAGGTTTATTCTAAGGAATTTATCCACAAGATAATTGTTCCTGAAAAGTCTGAATTATCTGGAAAAGAGATAAAAAATCATGGATTAAGGATGAAAACACGTCTAGGTGCAAGGACCAGATCAAAAAACCCTAGAAAGAGA
Organism: Notholithocarpus densiflorus; assembly: GCA_030021035.2. NCBI lineage: Eukaryota > Viridiplantae > Streptophyta > Magnoliopsida > Fagales > Fagaceae > Notholithocarpus > Notholithocarpus densiflorus. The sequence goes on from JARYZH020000005.1 coordinate 11,415,165, forward strand.
GTCCAAAAGGCACCCGAACACGAAAGAACGTTCAGCATGCAAGAGCACCATTTGGCACTTTTGGAGTGCTAAACAGCACTTTAAAAGTGCCGAATTGGCTCCTTTTGGGCTTTGGCCCAACTCCCTTCGGGTGACGATAAGGCACACCATTTTCAATCTTTTCGCAGAAAGATGAGTCCCGATTCGCATTCTACACATCGGAACTATTTTTTAGAGTCTTCTGGCCTCTATAAATAGAAACTAAATCTTATAATTCAGCACCTCTTTTCCTACGCTCTGAGAGGCATACGTTTTGAGGCTCTCAAATTGCTGATATTTGCTGATCCTTTTTGATATTTGCTGCTAAAATTAGGGTTTTTAAGTTTCAAAGATAATTGAATAAATTTCTTTGAATCCTAAAACATCCTCTCAAGAACAAGAAGTACTCCATGCAAGAGGTTGTTTTCAATCACCTTATTCCTTTTCTTTATGTCTTTTTTATGTTGTTGAATGTTTTTCTTTATCCATGAGTTATTAATCATTGTTTTGTTAAAACATGATTTTTTTTTCTTTTATCTTTTTTTTAAAAAAATTGTTATGATCTCTTTCTTAATTCCAATAATCTGCATATGATCAATGCTTTTTCTTAAAATAAAAACTGTTCTGCATCTTTCTTAGATGTAGATCTAAATTTTTCTCAAATAAAAAACTGATTTGTATCTTTCTTAGATACAAATTTGATTTTTTTTAACATATGCAGATTTTGAAAAAAAGAAAAAGATTATGCATGAATGTGTTTATTGTTGTTTGTTGTGTTTAGTCCATGTTGCATAAATTTATCTTATGAATGAAATTCTCTTCTCAAAAAAATCTTTTTCATATTTTTTAAACATATAAAAACATATTTGGTTTTTTTGTCATCAAAAGACCATTTTTTTTAGTTCTTAAAAACAGATCTGGTTTTTCTGTCATCAAAAAACCATTTTTTTTAGTTCTTAAAAATAGATCTGATATTTTTCAAATCAAGAGACTTTGTTTTATGTAATAAACACAAATCTGAATTTTTATCTCCAAAAACCATTTTTTTTTAGATTCTTAAAAACATATCTGATTTTCTTTACAAACCAAAATCAATTTCTTTTAATCCCCAAAACAGATCTGAATTTTCCACCAAAAACCACTCTTTTTTATTATTACAAAACAGATCTGATATTTTCAAAATCAAAATAAGATCAAATTTTTTTATCACTAAAACATATCAGAATTTTTTTAAACAAAAAAGAGGATTCATTCATAAATAAATTTGCGTGATTTAGTTTTGTTTCACATGTTCAACATATCATTCATGGCATACATAAAGGGTACATAGGTCACAAAAGTCTAGAAGACCAGACTCTGTCTGGGCAGAATGGGTGCCAAACATCTTCCCATTCCGTAACCTAGTCTCCGAATTTAGGTCTTTGGATAAGTAGATCTAAGCCTTGTCTTTATTTTATTTTGGGTAGAATGTAAGTAAGACAAAAAGCTATGTATTTTTGGTAGATTGTAACTAGGACCCAAAACCATGTAATTTTCAAATTTTCAATTATGTAATATTTTTTATTCAATCAATGAAAGGATACTATTTAGTTATGTTTTATTTATTTTTTCTTATTTTTTTGTATAAAAAATAAGTGATGACTCTACACCACTTACTCAAAAAATGAGATGTTATAAAAAGTACCCAAATCTCTTTTTTTGTGAGGCACCCCAATTTTGGCGGTCTCTCACAACTATTAGCAAATTTATGCCTAACCCTCCCTCTCAGATCCAATCTCAGCTCATCAAAAAATGTCAGGTCAAACACCTCCATCAAACCCCACCACAGATCCCTACCAATACCTCCAAATAGTAAACAACTCCGACGGCACCATCACACCCCACCGCAAAATCCCAAACACCCCAGCCACACCAGATCCCGACCACCCCACTCCAGATCTCTCCAAAGACATCCCTCTAAACCAATCAAACAAAACCTGGGTCAGAATATTCCTACCCAGAAAAGCACTCGATAATACCCCTTCTTCCAAACTGCCTCTCATAGTGTACTTCCATGAAGGAGGGTTCATTCTTTACAGTGCATCCTCAACAGTGTTCCATGACTTTTGCGCAAACATAGCCATTGATGTCAATGCTATCATCGTATCAGTTGACTATCATCTTGCTCCTGAGCATCGTTTGCCTGCAGCTTACGATGATGCTGTGGAAACATTGCACGTGATCATAACCAACCAAGATGAATGGCTTACAAATATGCTGATTTTTCTAACACTTTTATTATGGGTACTAGTGCAGGCGGCAACGTGGCCTACCATGCAGGACTACGTGTAGCTTCTGAAGTTGAAAATCTTGAGCCTTCGATAATAATCAAAGGACTAATACTGCACCAACCATTTTTAGGTGGGACCCAGAGGACTGAATCAGAGCTAAGACTGGTCAGTGACCCTGTGTTGCCATTGTTTGTGAATGACCTTATGTGGGAGTTGTCGTTGCCGATTGGCGTTAACCGTCATCATGAGTATTGCAATCCAACGGTGGGTGGTGGATCTCAAAGGTTGGAGAAGATTAGATTGCTTGGATGGAGGGTCTTGGTGATTGATTGCAAAGGGGATCCACTGATCGACCGTCAGATTGAGCTGATTAAGATGATGGAAGAGAAGGGTGTAGTTGTGGTGAGTCAATTTGACGAGGGTGGTCACCATGGTGTAGATCTTCAAGACCTGTCTAGGGCTAAGGCACTGCATGTGGTCTTAAATAATTTCATGCTACCTTCCTTGGTTGTCTAGGAAAAATAATGGGTCTGCTTTATTTTAGAAAAAACATATAGTAAAATTACTAAATTTACTTGTTTTTCGTTATTTTTGGTTTCAAATTTCAATATATTGAAATGGAGCACTGCCTTAATTTGTTATTGTTTAATTCATATTTCAAATCTCATATATATTAACACCGCTATAGAAAATGTAGGTATATTTTAAATGTTTTTAGGACTTATACCCTCATTTTTAGAACTTATAGACTTTTTTCTTTCTTTTTTGTGCGGAAGTATTGTTTCATTTAGCATTTTTCTTTTCTATGAACGAGATTTTATGTTTCCTTTAGTTCTCTCTCTCATTACATACCCAATATATCATATACTCTCTTCTGTTCTTAAAGTTAAAAAAATGATCGACCAACTAACCACTAAGTTAAGAAGTAGCAAAGCACGGAAGATTGCTAAGCAGACACTATATTTTATTTCGAATAACAACGACCCTTTACATTTGGCTCAATTTAGTCATAAAGATAGAGTTTTATAGGCTATTGATAAGTTCAATGGCAACGGCCAAGAAGACATGCCAAACTGAGATTTCATTTTTGGTACAAAAAATATGAATACAAAAATCTTTATCATGAAAGAGATATATAGTAAGATTAAAAGCTAAATTAATCTCTTCTTCACGGATAATTTAAAGATGGTGTTGTCAAGAAAGCCTTGATGATGAATAGGATACTCTTACGAGTCTTATCAATTGGGCAATACAGAACTGGAAAGGAAAAAGTACTTTAAGGGCTGATTGTTGTAGTCAAGGACAGAACCACATTGGGGGTTGTAGGGCCATGGCCCCCTCAACTTTTTTTTAAAATTTCACTTCTATATATATGTACACAAAAAGTTTAAACATTACACCCCAAAATTTATATTCTTGGCCCTCCTTCCCAAAGAAAATTACAAATTGACCCTTGAAATCCAAAAGGAAAAATAGACAGATTATTTGACCTACCCTTTTGCCCAATTGGCCAATTGTCTCAAGAATAACAACAACAACAACAAAAACTTAAAACAAATAAAAATACCCAACTAAACAAATCATAGATCTGGATAATAAGAATACCCTTTAGACCAAAAAAATACCATCATTTAACAAATCAAAATCTGTTCTAAACAACAAAAATACCAATAAAAAAAAATCATAAACCACAAATTCTCTCACTCAATCAAGATTAGGAGAAAATATAACTTTCATTCTTCTATTCACCGCTCCACTCCAATGACATCGATCAATGCTGCCAACCGCTGTACAGAAAAATCCGTTGGCATCTCCACCTCTTGGTCAGTCCCCTATCTCTGACTCTCTCTCTCTCTCTCTATGTGATGTCTTGTGAAGAGTGAGTAGACGTATGACCCTCTAACTTTTAATAAATAAATAAAAATATAAACGTATGGCTATAATTTATATATCAAAAGAAAAGAATATGTAATAAATTATAGGGGTAATTATACTCTTCTCATTTGAGATTTGAGGAAATGACATTCTACCCCAAACTTAAAAGGAAAAAATATTTTCCCCCAATTAACATCCGATTGACAAAACTTAGTTAAATTAATATTTAAGATGTTGTGTGTGAATTTTGCTTGGTATTTTTTTTTCTTTTTTCAATGGGTTATAGAGAAATTTTCCATTGCAAGTGTTTTGGTGCTTGATAAATTTTTTATTTTTATTCTAAATTTATCAATTTTTTTAACTAATTATTGTTAAATTTTTGTAAAGAGATTCTTATAAAAATTTAGAATATTTCATTACTAATATAAACAAAAAGGGGGAGGAGTTTTAATTTCTTCAAATCTCAAGGAATGCTTGGGGTGAAGTGTCATTCCTCAAAATTTTAAAAGAGTGGAGTATAATTACCTTAAAAAAAAAGAAAAAAAAAGAAAAAAGAGAAACTCATTCAAGTAGACTTTTTAGTTCTTTTTCAAACTATTTTATTGTTATGGGTCTAGCTTTGTCTCGAAGACAGACAAAAATTTGAAGAGTGCATGTAAGTTGAGGTTGCCAATTTTGTTTTGGTTTATCAATTTATTGCTAACCTTCTTACTTTCTATTCTTTCCCTTTTCTCTTTAATAATTTCTGGCTATTTTCTTTCCCATGGATGATATCAGTGCCAACTAGTTGTAATTTAATTGCAAGTGATATGCTTCACGCATATTATTGCTGGAATTTATTACACTAATTGAGAAATTAAAACATTGACCCAATTAACGAAGCCACATGTGACTGTGAGTTGGGAATACCACTATGATTCCTCAACAACTATTATTAGCAAATTTATTTCCTACACTCCCTCTCAGATCCAGTCTCGGCTCATCAAAAGGAGTCCAAAAATGTCAGGTCAAACACCTCCATCAAACCCTACCACCATTGATCCTTACCAATACCTCCAAATAGTCAACAACTCCGACGGCACCATCACACGCCACCGCAAAATCCCAAACACCCCAGCCACAGCAGATCCTGACCACCCCACTCCAGTTCTCTCCAAAGACATCCCTCTAAACCAATCAAACAAAACCTGGGTCAGAATATTCCTACCCAAACAAGCACTCAATAATCCCTCTTCGTCCAAACTGCCTCTCATAGTTTACTTCCATGGTGGAGGGTTCATCCTTTACAGTGCATCCTCAACAGTGTTCCACGACTTTTGCTCAAACATTGCCATTGATGTCAATGCTATCATCGTATCAGTTGACTATCGTCTTGCTCCTGAGCATCGTTTACCTGCAGCTTACGATGATGCTGTGGAAACACTGCACTTTATCAAAACCAACCAAGATGAATGGCTTACAAAATATGCTGATTTTTCTAACACTTATATTATGGGTTCTAGTGCAGGTGGTAACGTGTCCTACCATGCAGCACTACGTGAAGCTGATCAAATTGAAAATCTTGAGCCTTTAATAATCAAAGGGCTGATATTGCACCAACCATACTTTGGTGGGACCCAGAGGACTGAGTCAGAGCTAAGATTGGCCAATGACCCTGTGTTGCCACTGCCACTGTTTGTGAATGACCTTATGTGGGAGTTATCGTTGCCAATTGGCGTTGACCGTGATCATGAGTATTGCAATCCAACGGTTGGTGGTGGATCTCAGAGGTTGGGGAAGATTAGATTGCTGGGATGGAGGGTTTTGGTGATCGATTGCAAAGGGGACCCACTGATTGACCGTCAGATTGAGCTGGTTAAGATGATGGAAGAGAAGGGTGTAGTCGTGGTGAGTCAATTTGACGAGGGTGGTCACCATGGTGTAGATCTTCAAGACCTGTCCAGGGCTAAGGCATTGAATATGGTCTTAAAGAATTTCATGCTACCTTCCAAATTGGTTGTCTAGAAAAAATAATGGTCTGCTTTATCTTAGAAAAATCAAAAAGTAAATTACTATATTTACTTGTTTTTGTCATTTTTGGTATCAATTTTCAATATATTGAAATGGAGTGCTGGCCTAATTTGTTATTGTTAATGCATATCTCATATATATATATATATATATATATATATATATATATATATTATTTCTTAATGTAACTATCATTCATTCAGCCCATTTCTTTTCATATACCCATTGATCGAGCAACTAACCACCAAGCTAAGAAGTAGCAAAGCACAGAAGATTGCTAATCAGCAACAAAGTATATAAGAAGCAGAACACTATATTTTATTTCGAATAACAACTACCCTTTACATTTGACTCAATTTAATTAGTCATAAATATAGAGTTTTATAGGCTATTGTTAAGTTCAATGGCTACGGCCAAGAGGACTTGGCCAAACCAAGATTTCATTTTTGGGACAAAAATATGAATACAAAAATCTTTACCATGAAGGAGATATATAGTAAGATTAAAAGCTAAATTAATCTCTTCTTCACATGCTCATTTGCTCAAAGAATTTAGAGGATAATTGAATTAAAGATGGTGATCTTGCTCAAAGAATTTAGAGGATAGTTTAATTTTTTTTTTTTTTTTGAGAATGAGGATAGTTTAAATTTTTTTTTTTTTTTTGAGAATGAGGATAGTTTAATTAAAGATGGTGTTGCCAAGAAGGCCTTGATGATGAATGGGATACTCTTATCAATTGGGCAATATAGAACTGCAAAGGAAAAAGTGCAAGGGCTGATTGTTGTAGGCTAGGCCTAGGTTGCATGGACACGCCATTTTTGGCATCGTGTCGGTGTCGGACACCGGAACGGGTACGAATCGCCGGGTTCCGGTGTCCGGCGAGTGTCTCTTTTTTTTTTTTTTTCACTTCTCCGACATGGCGCCGACACAGCTCCGACAAGTCCGACACGCCAGCGGTGAGAAAAAAAAAAGAAAAGAAAAGGAAATCACAGATTTTGACAGATGTTACCATTGATTTTGTGAAACAACAAGCTTGAGAAGTCCCGAAACCCACATCTCTCACTTCTCAACCCACCGTCCCACCCACCCTCTGCTCTGCCCGCTGCTGCCTCTGCCCTCTGTTCCTCGCTGGAGCTAGATCGGGCCGATCGGCGAGGTCTATCGACGTCGACGCCGTGCTTGTCCCTTCCGATCTCTCTCTCTCTCTCTCACGGCGTCAGGTCCGATGTCCCTTCCGATCTCTCTCTCTCTCTCTCACGGCGTCAGGTCCGATGTCCCTTCCGATCTCTCTCTCTCTCGGCGTCAGGTCCGACCTCTTTAAGCTTCTATCTGTTTTTTTATTTTTTATTTTATTTTTTATTTTTATTTTTTTTTTCCAGATATTTGGCCATTTGGTTTGGGTGAATGACTGAATGGGTTAGTGGGTTACTTATAACGCCTCTTTTCTTTTTTTTTCCTTTTTTTTTTTTTTTAATCCCACTCTCACTGCCCTGTTACTGTGTTTTTTTACTCAGCCACTCAACCCTTTATTTTGCCTCATAATTTATAATGTTTATTTTAAATTTAGTGATTTTTATTTTTGTGTGTCCTGCTATAGTTTTATTTATTTATTAAAGTTAAATATTGTAGGTGATTTTACTAAAATGATACTGAAAGTGAAAAATCAGTTCAGTCAGTTGCCTAATTTAAATTCTAGACGTAAACGTATTTTATGACTAAAAATATTTAAAAATATGCCTAAATAAAAAATTTAATTAATTATTTAACCGCTGTGTCCCCGCCGTATCGTGTCCTTATTTTTCAAAAATTGGCGTATCCCTGTGTCCATGTCCGTGTCGTATCCGTGTCCGTGCAACATAGGGCTAGGCTCTAGTGCTGGTATATACCATGTTAAGCACCAAAAAATTGTGAGAACAGAGGAACAAATTTTAGGGGTCATAAAGGATTAGGTGAAAAACTGGATTGAAAGTTGTGAGAACAGAGGAACAAATTTTAGGAGTCATAGAGAATTAGAAGAAGAACAGGATTGAAAGTAAAGGTGTATATCCCAGCTCTAGTATATTTTTCTTCAACATATGGGGCATCTCAGATGTTGTATTTAAGCCTAAAGTTTGATTTGTGTGGCGGTACAGCACACTCCAATTGTTGTAGATTGATAGATTCTTCCTCTTGTTATTTTGGTTTGTTGGTTGATGGGATTTTGTCCTTGTTCTCCGCCTTTGGGTAGTCGGTCTCGATTGTGTAGTTTAGCTACTGTTGTCTTCTTGTTGTTGGCCATGTTGCTGCCTTTGGCTGTTGTGGCTGGTTTTCCAATTTGTTGCTTAGTATAATTCACTTGATTATCAGAAAAAGAGAAGCTAAATTAATTCATGAAAAATAAAACTAAATTTCTATTCAATATTAACCAAATATAAATAAGAGAAAAAACTTAAGATAATTACTTTTTGATACACATGAATTTGTCAAGAGCCTTATAATTTAGTGGCATAGTCTATTCTTTTTTATTAGGAGAACCATGATTCAAATCCCTCCTTGTTGCATTATTTAATTATTTAAAAATAAATAAATACATTTGAACTCATTATATATCCACTATTCTTACACAAAAGTATCAAAAATCAACGAGTTGCCAAATAAAATAAATAAATACCATATTAGAATTGTTGTTGAAATTGAGAGCAAATTATAGAGAAAAATAGGGAACTGGTTCAATTTAACGCATTATGTCCACAACATAAAACCCCATATGACTACACTTTTTATATATTGTTAAAATGGATCCAACATATATGGGAACATATTAGATATAGTGTGATAACTTTAAAAAAGAAGCAATAGATGGTAAGTGTTTAGAACAATAATAAAAATTGTTTTTGAAAGTTTGTAGCTTTTGTAATTCAAAAATAATGTGTATCTTGAAACTTTTAATATTTCTTTCCATCAGGGGCGGTGCTAAAGCATATTCAGGGGATTCATTTGAACCCCCTGACTTCAAAAGAAAAAACTATATATATAAATTTTTTTTTTTTTGTTAGCTTAATACTTTGATTTATTTTTAAAAATATTTTTTTTGCACACTCTGGCTTAAATTTTGCACATTTTTATTATAAGTATTTTCGACTTTAAGAATAAAGAGTAAGTTTTTTTTTTTTTTTTTTTTTTTGAGAAACCGAATAAAGAGTAAATGTTTGTGAATTGTAAGTGTAATTCTTTTTATAAATTTATATTATATGTGTGTGAGTGTGTTTAATATTGATTGTGTACATTACTTTTTTTTATAATGTTATGTATTTGTGTAAATTATGATGTGTGTGGATATTTGTATGTACAATATAAATATAATATAACTTTATATAATTTAATAATTAAGAAATAGAGAGGGTTTTTTTGTACATGTGTGTGTATTGTTATCATATTATAATAACTTTTTGTAATAAAGTTAGTAAAATTCAAGAAAACAATTGTAAAGTTAATGATTGTTCAAGCATTACCACTGTACACCCTTGGTGCGATGGTCACTCCATAAGTATAAGTGTTTGTAGAGTGTGGGGGGCAAGGACCGGGATTCAAGTTTCCAAGATGGAGCTTCACATACATATATACTTAGATTAGACTAGAGTAGAATTTTTATCTTATATATATATATATATATATATATATATATATAAAATATTGTTCAAGCATTTAATTGATTAAGTAGACACATAGTGTATAACTTATGTATGAATGAGTATGATTTTATGCGTTAATAATTAATACGGAGCCAATGAGTTGAAATTAGTCATTTAATCTAAAATATTTTTATGAAAACAAAGTCAAATAGATAATAAAAACTGTATAAAGATAAAAATGTTAGACAAACTAAACAAAATAAAATGATCATAGACTCATAGCTATCCACATTGGCAATAGATATTCATAATGAATTATCATGTAACATTCAAAATTTGAAAACTTGTAGAATAAAATTGTAAAACTTTATGTATTATTATTATTATTTGGATAACTCAATATATTCAAGTTCTCTTTTTATTAAAATTTTGTAGTGACCCCCCTAAACAAAATTCCTGGAGCCACCACTGCTTTCCATATATATAGAGCCGGACATGTAACTTGTCCTTAGCCAAAGAATCAAAAGTGTTTGACATCAATTAAATGGTCATAAAATTGTTGAAATCAATATATGATCAAAAGGTTTCTTTATATATATATATATATGTGTGTGTGTGTGTGTGTGTGTATTATATATAAACCAGTCATCAAAAGTCTTTGCCAATGTATATACGTTGAAACAAGTTAATAGCCAAATTAAGTTGTCTTTTAGTGTCATAATGCTATTGAAAACAAAACAACAGCCCATAACGTGGCTGATCTTTAGATATCAATTAATATTTTCCTTTGAAACTTTGACTATACACAATAGTTACAACTAAGAATGGAAAGCAAGTTGTAATGCTATAAACCATCAACGGTAAATTATATAAATATATAGTTGTATAATTTTCTAATACTTTCCATCTATAACGTTACTATTAAATATATTAAAAGAAACATTTTAAATCAAAAGTTTATAAATGAAAGTATACTAAAAGCTGGCAATATATGGTATTAAAAATCATATTAATTTTCAGAAATTTTCCTAACTAAAACCATTGACAATAGCTATTCAAATTTTGAATTATATTTGAATTTCAAAATTTAGCAATCAACGTATCTGACATTAAGGAGTAATTGATTTCCTTAATTCACATAAATGAGTATTAAAATAAATATGATATTTTTTATAAAAATATCCAACAACTACTATTAGAATAGTCCATGATATTTTATAAAACCATTGTGTATGTGTCTAGGTACTTACCATCTCCTTAATTATATTTGGATCTAGATCTCGTGCAATATCACATAGGTATTGCATGGTGCAATACTTTTGAAAAGTGCAAATTGAAAGTTATTTTTGTAATTTTTAATCTAAACCCTTGAATGAAAAAAAAAAGGCTGCTGTCAAGGAAGTCCTAGACGGGTTTGAAGGGCTATTGGCCAAGTTGCCAGAGAGTCAAAGAGCTGCGTTGCAGAGGTCTATGGGGCTTAAGATTGAGCAGTTGAAGGCTGAGCTTCAACAGTTGGACGAGTAATGAGGTGGGTCTATTTGGGTTTTTCTCAATTTTGTTTCATTTTGTGGAAAACAATTTGGAAGATGATAGAGTTGGTTATTGCATTTGCGGTGGCTAAGAATAGAGATGAATTTTGAATAATGAATTGGCATTAGTTTATTCATAATAGATGAACGTTGCTAATGTGAAATTTATGTACTTATGAATTGGTGCTGCATTCAATGGCTTATGAAAATTTATGTTTCTACTTTTGTTTATTGTTCCATAGTTCTTGCATTTTCATTTCAACTAGTTAAGTTTGTTGTGATTTTCACGTCACTATTCGAAACTAATGTAATGAATGGCGTTGCTTGCTTTTGAGGTTGAAGATCTATCTCAAACATGTTATAGATGTTATGGTTGTTAGAGTGATATCAATACAAAAGTACCTTACAGCTCTATGGGATTTTTAAAGGATAAATGATCAAGACAGGGTATTACCTATTACCTAACCCTTACAACAGTTAACAGACATTCCAACTGAAAGGAATAAAAACCAGAACTAACCAACCAAAACAAAACCTCCCTAATGATCTAATGAGGTACTTATTGATTCTGAAAACGTCTAGAAGAAATAAGTTTTTTTGAGAAGGAATTAATGACACTAATAGAAAATAAAGAAAACCCATAATGATGGCAAAAGGCAGATTATGATTTTAACCCATAATAGGGCCAGGATTCCTAGTGGGGAGGGTGAGGATACCTTGATTTGGCAGTTGAATCGCAGTGGTGTTTTTGATGTGCGATCCTTTTATATTGCTTTATTGAAAGCCCCTTCTGTTTCTTTCCCTTGGCAGAGCATTTGGTGTGTAAAGGTACCTAAAAGGGTATCTTTCTTTTTATGGACTGCTGCTAGGGGTGGGATTCTCACAATAGATAACCTTGTTAAGAAGAACTTGCCCCTTGTTAACTGGTGTTGTCTATGTAGGTGTGATGGGGAAACTGTGGATCACCTTTTGCTTCATTGTAAGTTTGCATCTGCTTTGTGGAGTGAGGTCCTTATTATGTTTGGGGTTCAGTGAGTGATGCCGGATACTATTGTTTCTCTTCTTTTTGCTTGGAGGAATTGGTTGGGAACTTACTCTTCAAAGTTTTGGAATATGGTACCAGCATGCCTTATGTGGTTAGTATGGAAGGAACGCAATGCCCGAACTTTTGAGGACGTTGAGAGACCTATTGATATGTTGAAGAACTTGCTTGCTAGGACTTTGTTTGAGTGGTCTCGTATTTGGGGTCTTACGCATTGTAGTTCCTTGTCTGATTTCCTTATGTCTATTAGACTTTCCTTATGATTTGATTGTATTTGTTTCAAGGGCAGTGAGTTTACAATCGTAAACACATTGTTCTTTTTCATCAATAAAACTCTTATTATCTATAAAAAAAAACCCATAATAGGGCCACATCACTTGTCTATCTTGCAAGTTATGATACATTCTACTTTTTGGACTACAAGATGATTTAAAAACCATATGTTCCCCTTTCCTGTGCAAAGGATCTAACCAATCTCACTAATCAACGGAAAAACCCAAGTTGGTTGCTTGATTGCAACCAGATCATTACTTCAGCTGTGACTCTTTAAATCAACTATAATATATCGATAGGGTTTCCTGATGCATTCTTTGGTGGCATTTGTTCACCAGTTTATACCCTGAGAGGGTTTCATGCGGTGCAGCGGTTGTCTCAAATTATGTTCTCGATTTTTCACTTCTCTTCTAGTCATTGTTACACTTGTCCAAGACCCTAAATCATATCACGACTATTGAAATTCCAAATCCTGTTAGTGGAACAGATTACTTTTTTCACAAATAAAGGAAAATAGTTTTCTTTGCTGCTAACCTGTGACTAGAGGTGGCAAATGGGCGGGCACCTTTCACGAATGGGGGCTGGTATTCTGGGCCTGGTAAAATTCGAGGCGCTAGCCCATATCTTTGACCTATGCCCTAAGGCCCAAATGGGCCTGGGTACAAGGGGGCCGTACAAAACTCATTACATATCTCATATTAAGAAATTAACACAAAGCACAAAGAGAATTTTAAAATAGAAAAATAGATAAACACTGATAATGTCCATACTCTAAATATTCGGAACTTAAAGTAATTTTTTTAATTAAAACTACTTACTTATTTTAGAATTTATTATTACTTTTTATTTAATTATTTTGTTTTAATTATTTTTTTTTTCAAAAAAATCTTACATATGAATTTTTATCAAGCTGTGTATCGCATGGTAATAATACTAGAATACTATAAAACTAAAGCCTTTGACTTTTTGTTGGCTTTTTAAAATTTTGACATATCAATTTTGCAAGCTTCACAAATTTACACCTCATTATAATTTACTTTATTTTTTAATTTCTTTAATTATACTGCAATATTAGAGAGACTCACATTAGAATTAGGATTTAAAACCCTACAACCTAAAACACCAACGTGGAACCAAAACCTCAAAAACCATACAACCCAACAAAAATTAACACACATAAATATTTTTTACAATATTATTTGAACTCTCAAACCTTTGTGACTCTCTTTAGCTATTTCAAGGGTCTCATGGCTGCCAACAATACCACTCCATTACCTATGGAAAAAGAGCAGGTTTGTTTGGTTCGTACCTTTTGTTTGAAATAATTTCAAAGATTAGATTTTTTTTTTTTTTTTTTTTCTTTTGGGGGTTGGGTGGTGTTTCAAATCCTAAAATTACAATTTTTCCTCTGAACTGAGTGCTTCAAATATTTATGTGTATATATTTTAAAAATATATATATTTGGACAAGCCAATTGGATCCCAGAATTAGCAATGGTCAACCTGTCGGACTTGATTATATAAACTCTTAATACTGTTTTGTTCTAGGATTTAGGAATTAGAGTGTTCATCTTTGTCTGACATGCAAAACAATAACTAAGGTATAATTATGATATGTTGATGAATTGAAATTCAATTATTATTGAGAGGTGCTACGTCTACAACATTTTTACAACAAATCATAGGTGGTTAGTTGTTATTGGTTCAAATTTGAACCTAACACTAAAATTACATTTTTGCCCCAACAATAACAACCAGTAACAACCTGCCACTTAGGATTTGTTGTAAAAATGTTGTAAAAATGTTGTAGACATAGCATTTCTCATTATTATTATGTTGCATGCTTTTTTTAATGGGAATTATGTTGCATGACTTGGTTAAGAACTATGCATGAGTCGTCTATAGTTAATTCCAACGAGTTGCCCAAAAAACAAGTTAGTAATCCTAATTTAGGTTAAAGACTTAGGGGTTAAGACAATTACGTCCTCACAATTCTAACTTTGGACCATTGCTTTCATGGATATGATTGATGGGCGTTGTGATTGATAGGAATATTTTCACCAGTTAGAAAATTTTTTCTAACACCTTAGAATCTTCGGTCACCAAAAGTATCGTCGGTCACAAAAGGAGCATGGCACCATACGCCACACTCTGCCCTAACGGTCGTCACGAATCAATTGGTCGTCAGGTACCAAGGGGTCGTCAGGTACCTAGCGGTAGTCAAGTACCTTCCCTGACACCGCGCGACACGTTTCGCCTTGACAATCGTCACGTATCAATGGGTCGTCAGATACCAAGAGGTCGTCAGGTACACAGCAGTCATCAGGTACCTTCCCTGACACCGTGCGACACGTTCCACCCTGACCGTCGGCACGTATCAATGGGTCGTCAAGTACCCAGCGGTTGTCAGGTACCTTCCCTGACACCACGCAACACGTTCCACCCTGACAGTCGTCACGTATCAATGGGTCGTCAGGTACCAAGGAGTCGTCAGGTACCCAGCAGTCATCAGGTACCTTCCCTAACACCACGCGACACGTTCTGCCCTGACGGTCGTCACATATCAATGGGTCGTCAGGTACTAAGGGGTCATCAAGTACCCAACGGTCATCAGGTACCTTTCCTGACACCATGCGATGCGTTCCGCCCTGACGGTCGTCATTTATCAATGGGTCGTCAAGTACCAAGGGGTCGTCAGGTACCCAGCGATCGTCAGGTACCTTCCCTGACACCGCGCACCATGCTTTACCTTGACAGTTGTCATGTATCAATTGGTCGTCAGGTACCCAGCGGTCGTCAGGTACCTTCCCTGACACCACGCGACACATTCCGCCCTGACGATCGTCACGTATCGATGGGTCATCAGGTACCAAGGGGTCGTCAAGTACCCAGCGGTCGTCAGGTACCTTCCCTGACATCGCGCGACATGTTCCGGCTTGACGATCGTCACATATTAATGGGTTGTCAGGTACCAATAGGTCGTCAAGTACCCAGCGGTCGTCAAGTACCTTTCCTAACACCGCGCGATGCGTTCTGCCCTGACGGTCGTCATTTATCAATGGGTCGTCAAGTACCAAGGCGTCGTCAGGGACCTAGTGATCGTCAGGTACCTTCCCTGACACTGTGCGACATGTTCTGCCCTAACAGTCGTCACGTATCAATGAGTCGTCAGGTACTCAACGGTTGTTAGGTACTTTTCCTAACACCACATGGCACGCTCCGCCCTGACGGTCGTCACGTATCAATGGGTCGTCAAGTACCAAAGGGTCGTCAAGGACCTAATGGTCAGTAGATACCTTCCTTGACACCACCCGACATGCTCCGCCTTTACGGTCATTACGTATCAAGGGGTCGTTAGGTACCCTACTCATCGCCCAGAACATGCAGACACTATACTCGTCCAATCAACAAACCAACTTGCAAACTAATAAGGGTATTTTCGTCTAATAAAGTCATTCGAGCACTTTGACCCATCAGGATGGAATACTCCACCACTGACCCGTCAAGGTTTGTGCCTCTTCTGGTGGGACCTACCAACTACGAACCCGTCGGGATGAACTCCTCATTTGACTTCCTTGAAGTCTTTGCAAATCAGTGCTCCACATATATGCCCAATGAATGGTTGCATATGTACCCAACAGATGGTCACGTCTTATCCTAAGTATTCATATCGACGGACAGATGGTGATACCGACGATTGAGTAATTGGGTCCCACAAACCTTTACATATTCTCCACTCATGCATCCCTATATGGAAATAACTTGCATTACACGCCCAAAGACCATACTCCACGCTCATGTCTTCCTTATATGGGAAGAAAAGCTTAAGATCTCGGGGTCTTAACTCCCAATCTTCTCTACAAGGAAAAACCCTACATTCAAGAGATCTTGGTTAACTCTACACCACTATATAAGCACTAGGCCTCCTCTTCCTTAAGGTACATGAATTCTTCCTAGCTCTTGAACTCTTGAGTTCTTAAAAATTCTTCTATCACTAACTTAACCTTCGGAGGGTCTTTGGCCGGTACCCCACTAGTGCCCTTTGACTGCTTCTTCTCTTTTGTTCTTCAGGTACACCCATTGGCACGTGTGTGGACAATCAACTCACTAACGATATTTGTGCATCATTAGTGATTATTTTCTTGATGAACTTTGATATCAAATTCAACTTACATGCTTTGAAAGAAGTGTTCTACTTCACCATGAGGTTTTAAGTGGTCTTGGCTATTTATGATTAATGGCTAATTCTGATATGATTGCTCGATGTTGGATTATTTTCTTTAAATAATATATGCCATTTATACCATTATTATTGATTCTGTTCCGTTCCGGCCGAAATTTTTCGTACCGATATGTAAACCGGTACGAGAATACCTCACGTTCCACCTCGAGTCAGATTTCGAGCCGTTTCGGGTCATTCCGGCCGAGATGTGAATTTCAGCCGGTATAGGATTTGGCTTGTTATAAAAAAAAAAAAAAAAAAAAGTCTTTTGTTTGTTCATTCCTTCTCCCTCTGTCATAATTTTTTTTTTCTTATGATTTGTTTTGTGGTTAAGAACTTAGGAGTTATTATTTGATATTTAGTTATTGACTTGTAAATCTTCTTATTGTGTGATGTTAAATTGATGTTATATTGATGTTTAAGACTTAAGAGTTAAGACTAAATGATTTGTATTATTTGATATTTAGTTATTTATTTATTAGAATTGACAATTTTATGTTCTACAAGAATATATATAAATTATTTTTTAGGAACACCGAAACACCCTGAAATGGAACGCCGAAATTGGCCGGTACCGAAATATTCCATTCCACTGGACAAACCGAAATGGGGTCCGAAACAGTATTCATAACATTGATTTATACAACTAGTTATTTCATAAGATTTTTCTTAGCTGTTTTGTTCTTTTTCAACAATGAAATAGCTTCAATTTAAATTTATTAAAATTGTACAAGTTCTATTCGTTTTATATTTGAAAAATTTTAGGGCTTATATTTTTTATTTATTTATTTTCACAGTTTAAGATGATAGTAGCGACAAACGAAAAGATACTTTTTATGCAAGTAACTGATGAAAAGGAAGAACTTAATCAAAAACCCAAAAACCTAGAAAACAAACATGTAAACCAAAAACTCAAAAACCCTACCCAAACCAAAAGTCTTTGATAAGCTAAAAACAGATGTAAAAATAATTAACTTTTAGTAGTACATGAAAGAAACACAATTTTTTTTTTTTGGTGTTGTTTCTATAATTTGTAGGCTTTGAATGTTTTGATTCTTTAAATTTTTTTTTTCTTTTGAAAGTTTTAACATCTATATTTTTTAATATTATTTGGCAAATTTGAACAATTATAGTTATGGATTATTTTTTTGAAAATAACACATCTTTCTCTTATGTTTCTCTATTGTGTAGTCTCTCTCTCTCTCTCACACACACATATTTGTTTCAATCATTTCCAGTCTATGAGTGAATATTTTGATTCTTTAATATTTTTTAGCCTTTGAAAGTTAAAATATCTAAATTTTTTAGGGTTTTTTTTTTTTTTTTTTTTGCAGATTTTTTGCAAGCCCATTGCACGTTCAAACAATGGTTTCTTTATCAAATAGTAACATAAAAGATTGGAATAATTTATGGAATGGTACAGTTTCATAATCAATTTAAGATTTTATAAAATTTATTTTAGTTTACTACCAGTGGCGGCTCTAGGAATATTTTTGGGGGGGGTCAGTAAGAAACTTAAATTAAATATAATTTAATAAAAATATAATTTGAATATATCTAGTTATCGATAAAAAAAATTGCAAAGACATGAAGTTTTACAATTTCCTTTTACGAGTTTTCATATTTTAAAATCGTTACATGATAGTTTATTATCCACTATCATTATCTATTGTCAATGTAGCTAAGTGTGACCATTTTATTTTGTTAAGTTTATATATCTTTTTTTATTTTTATGCAATTTCCATTATATATTTCTCATTGTTTTTATAAAAATAATTTAATCTAAATGACAAAACTCAATTCACTTGCACTATATTAATTATTGACCAACACAGCCACACTCATCCATACATAAATAATACACTAAGTGTCTATTTAACCAATCAAATTCTTGAACAATCACTAACTTTATAACAAAAAGTTATTATAACATGATAACAATATACACAAGTGTGACAAACCCTCTATATTTTCTAATTATTAAATTATATAAAGTTATATTATATTTATACTATACATGAACATATTCACATACATCACAATTCACACAAGTAACATTATAACAAAATAATAATAATAATAATAATAACGCACATATTACACACACACATATAATATAAATTAATTTATAATAAAGGGAATTTATAATAAATAGAGAGACACTTACAACTCACAAATATTCACTCTTTAGTCTTATAGTTAGAAGATACCGAGTTAGTCAAATAAAGAAGAGAGATGAGATGAGATTCATTAAAGAGAGATTTGTGATTTGTGTTATTATTTGATTTTGGACTAGGCTGATATGTGATTAGAGTGAGTAAGATTTAAGTTAGGGTGTGCAATAATATTTTTAATGGTAAATTAAACTAATAAAAAATATATTATATACATTTTTTTTTTCAAGTCAGGGGGTTCATATGAACCCCCTGGAGTAGCTTTAGCGCTACCCCTGTTTACTACACAAACAAGTAGGTTCCTGTGCGTAGCATGGGTTTGCAACTAGTCTTCTTTACAAACTGTAATCCATATATACAAGTGGCATAGATTGCTATCAAGTAACAAGTATTTTATTTTTTAAAGTACTATCATTTGTAACATAAATCTCTCATGTTTAGCTATTTCTATAACCACTATAATGAATTTAACATTCTCGGTCTCATTCAAGCATTTACAAACAATTGGAAACTTAACAACAAATACAATAAAGGGCTTAGTTCCTAATAAAAAAACAATATACAATTCCATATATTATATGCCTATAAATCAAACTTATTATTCACAAGTTTTCTATAAAAAAAAATAAAAATAAAAAAAAATAATAAAAAAAAAAAAAAAAAAAAAAAACTTATTATTCACAAGTCAAAACAAATACAAGAAGCCACCCAAGTTCCTGAAGACACAAATGGTTTAAAGACTTGGGAGTTTAGCTTGGAACTCAACGTTGGCCCAAGAGAAAGAGAACAATGGCTACTACCTACTGGTGTATTTTCTTGCCGCAAAACAAAGAACTAGCCTTAGGCCTAATTTTAATATGGTCAAAATAATCACCTGCAATAATGACTAATGAGTTAACACAAAAGAATTCCAACCATAAATTAATATGTATGACTTATCCAGCGATTAATTAGTATAAAAAAAGGTCCAACGGTAAATAACTCAAAGAAGTCCTAATAGCCACTGCATTTCATTATCTAATAGTAAATCCATGCAATAGACAAATTCAATTATGACAAATACGTCATTGAAGGGAGAGAAAAAGTGTATAGCCGTTTGCAAGCAATACTTCAAGTAAGCTTTCTTCTCATCAAGACATGCTTAAGAAATGGTTGTATAGTGAGTTATTCTAAGATTCTAAGAAAGCTGGGTTTTAGGGGGTTTGGAGAGACAGAATTTTATGGAAGAGTTGAAGAGCGAAGTGTTTATATAGAGATGAATTCCACCTATTATTATAGCTATATGACTTTCTCTCTTTTTCTATTTGTTGCACTTGTGCTAATACCCTCATTTTATAGTGTTTTAGAAGTGCAAGAATGAAATTGGTAGACATGGAAGGACTCTAAACCAATTAGCAATGAGGATTAACTATTCTTGCTAGTCTTTTGCTAAAGATATAATAAGTTTGTTTTCTTCAAGCTATTTGGTCTCTATTCCTAATTAGTGAAGGTATGCAAACTGTCAAACAAAGTGCATAGTTTAGCATTTAAGTCTTTGTCCTATGGTGTCACTAGTCCAATTATTAGCCAGTCTAATTTGATTTAAAGAGAAACAAAACCAACAATAGCTAGTTCTTCAGGACTTAATAGTGGGCTGAGCTTCTTTGTTTCTTTGTGTAGATTGAAGTTTTGGAAATGGGCCAATCTTTTATGGCCGAAGGCATTTTTCCATGTGAGTCGTCTGACTTACTTCTTTTTCTTTGGGCTTATATGCCTATTTTGTGATGTGGTGTGAAGGAAACCACGGAAATTTTTTAGTAGCTCATATCGTGTGGTTTAATGAGAAGGAAAGGATATTGGCTTGTGCTTTTGAACTCGGTTTAGCTAGGCTGAGAGATTTTGGGCTTTTAGCTTCGTAATGGGTTTTTAGCCCATTTAGATTGCTGAGGTTTATACGACTATGGACCCAAATTTATTTTTAGTGAGGGATGTGTTGGGTAAAGTCCAACCCATGTAGTATGAAAATAATTTTCATGAGCCCATTTGAAAAAGAAAAAAAAATTTCACCATTGTGCAAGTGTATTCCAATAAGGTTCAGCCATGTGACATGTATCCAATTTGTTTTTGAGGTCAACTCTCGTGTGTGTATGTTTGTTTCTCAAAAAAAAAAAAAAAAAAAAAACTCTCGTTTAAGGAAGATAATCCTTCGAATAGTGATTACTGTGATACATAAATTCTACAAAATATTTTAAAAATAGAGTCATTAATAAAACTTTAAAGTATCTTCGGTAGTATGGCCTCCACAAAGCAAACCTTGGTTTTATGAAGTGGCTTAGGAACTCAAACAATGGACTAGCTTTTGTGGCATCCATTAGTTCCACCCCATGATAATCTCCTTTATTAAACTGCGCCTCTACAAGAACACCCTTCTTATTTAATATCTCCACCAGTTCCATCTGACGGTCTATCAATGGGTCTCCATCACAGCCTACCAAAACCCACCAACCCAACTTTCTAATTTGATCAATATGATGATCAGGTCCACCACCCACCGTTGGATTGCAATACTCATGATCGCGGTCAACCCCAATTGGCAAGGCCAATTTCCACATAAGATCACTAACACTTTGTGGCAAAACCGGATTGTTGACCAATCTCAGCTCTGACTTAGTTCTCTGTGACCCAACAAAGAATGGGTGGTGCAAAACCAACCCTTTGATCTTCACTGGTTTAAAATCATCAACGGCTGTAGATGCACGTAGCCCTACCTGATAGGCTATATTGCCACCCGCACTAGTACCCATTAGAAAACACTTGGAATAATCAACAAAGTCGCGTAACAATTTTTCATGTGTACATTTTATCCAATGTAACGCTTCCGTTGCATCATCGTACGCCGCAGGAAGGCGGTGCTCGGGAGCGAGGCGGTATTCGACGGAGACGACCACGACGGCGAGTTGAAGTGCCATGTTGGAGCAAAAGTCATTGTTCATAGTGGAAGCAGCACTTGAAGTAATAAAGCCTCCACCGTGGTAGTACACATGCAATGAGAGGAAACTTTGTGGTCTTGTTGGAGGTACTAGCTAGTGCTTGACTTGGTAGCTAGCTAGGAATATGCGGAGCCAGGTGTTGTGATTTGGGTTGAGAGTGACATCTTTGGTGATGATAGGGGAGGTACCAGCAATATTGTGATGATCAGTACTGTCATGATTTGGGACAATTTGGAGGTACTCATAGCAGGGATCAATGGTGGAACTTGGTGGTGCAGTTTGGTTTCTGGACATGGTAGAATTTTTTTTTTTTTTTTTTTTTTGAATGATTTTACTGACAATAACTATCCAAACGTGCCCCTAAATACTTTCACAATTCTCACAGAAGATTGACAATACAAACAATGCAAGTCAGGTTGATGCCAGACTTGTTTAGAGACCAATGGCAGTTTCGAAGGAGATATGCATAGAAGACACTGACGCTCATTTAAATTGTAGCGGCGCAAAGACGAAAGCTGTGGCTCTAAATTTGGAAATAAGAGGTCAGTGAAACATTGCTAGGACCACATGATTAGGATGAAGGTACAAAAGAATGAAGGTACAAGATGACCATAATCTTTTTTTTTTTTTTTTTTTGAGGAACGAATGACCATAATCTCTTGCACTACGTTGTGTAATCATGTCAATCCAATGGCAAACTCATAAGTTCCAAAACAACCCAATGATGAATTGTTAGCTTTTTTTTTTTTTTTTTTTTTTTTTTTTTTTTTTTGGTATAAAAAAAGGGTTTTCAGTGTGGATTCATTGACCCCATGATAATGAGTAACATTATGTGTACGACTGAGACTTTGATACCACTATTATTATGGATACAACGCATTCATTAAAGTTAATTTTACTTCTTTTTTTAAAGAATACTAAATATTTTAACACATACAAAATTAGAAAATACCTTAAAGAAACTAACAGTATACAATAACTCTTGATTTATTGGACTTGAACTTTTGAAGACCATTAAAAAAAATAATAATAATAAAAAAAATTGTCTAGGCTATAGGACTCATAGCAGGTAGGCCTAAGATTGGGCTGATTTGCACTTTTGTACTTTTTATAATTAGATTGTCCAAGCTAGGGCACTAAGCACATTAAAAAAATAAAAGAGAAAGCTACAAAGTCAGCCCTAATGACCAATATAGACTTCGGCCCAACTACGTTGTGCCCGGTACAATATTTTTACAGCTCTCCACGCACTTGCAGGCTTGCTGGAATTGGGTGCACTTAGCTAACTATCCAACATTCTAGTGACTAGTGCACTGAACAGAAGCTGTGTCCATTATTTTGATAGTTAGATATGAGGAAGGGGAGGTGGACATAGGACACTATAAAGGATGCTCTTAGTATTATCATTGAGCTCTCATTTGAAACTCGTTAACTTTTTTAATTTATTTAAACATATACTAGTAATCCATGGGATTCACCAGAAAGTTAATGAAAAATATTAATTAATAAGTATCAATAAAAAAATAGAATTTATATATATATATATAAAGATTTTAATTTAAATAGAATTTGTTTAAAAATAACAAACATAATTTATTCACAAATTATTTTAGTCTTATGTTATTTTTGTCTAATACAATGGTGAGTTCTAATCGGTATGCAAAAATTTAACACTCTTTATAAATAAATAAAAGAAAATTTAATGTAATGTTGATGTAGAATATGTCGGTTTTTAAAAGCTTAAGTGACAATATAGAGAAAATTTTTATAAAAAATTATATTAAATGCTTTCATTCTACTAATGATAGTTAATCTGTGCAATGCAAAGTAACTTCAGTGAAAAATGTTTATATATAATAGATGATACGTATTTAACTAATAATTATTGATAAGTACAAAATAAAATTATATAACGTGAACAAGAGATGAGACCTACTTTAATTTGAATTTATTAAAAGAAGAGAAAATAAAAAGCAGTTTATTAGTTCCATATATAAAACGGTGACTTATAATTGGGTTTAATCCTAGCAAAAAAAGGGGGGGGGGGGTTTAATTAACATATATATATATATTATATAATAATAATAATATTTAAGAATTTTAAAAACTTATATAAAGATATAATGATCTATCCTGTAAATCTTGGAATCCTCAATAAGTACCATACGGTCTGTATCTCAAAAAAACAAAAGTTACCATAAGGTTTCGATTATCAACAACAACAAAAAAAAGTACTATAAGGTTTCATTACTAACAAAAAAAAAAAGAAAAAAAAAAAGAAGAAGAGCAAGATCACAAGAAGCACCATAAGTTTATGGTTCAAACTTCAGAGTACCACAAAAAAATATTTATTTTATTTTGGCTCAGACAAAGTAACATAAAACTCATAAGCTCATCGACATGATTTCTGAATATTCTAACATATATATTTAAATAGAAAATAGAGTGATGCTATTGATATTAAAAAAAATTTAAAACCATGTTACTAATTTGTGATAGATTAATCTTTCATAAATCTAACTCAAAATAATGTTCTCTTTTAAAAGAGACTATTTGAAGATTAATTTTTAAAAAATAATCTCCAAAAATGTATCTTAATTTTCTTGCTGTTTTGTGTTTTGTATGCTCCAAGAAGTAAAAATTATTTTGGTAGGACAGAGGCCAACAACGAATAAAGTTAAATTATGCATCCAAAAGGGAATCCTCAATGTCAGATGTCATATGTTGAACTTTTAAGATGCTCTGACATAGCCAGCCATATTTTGGCCGCATACCAATTCAGAAGCTATGTATTATTGTATGGACTACGTGATTTATTAGCTGATAAAAGTTGGAAAGAAATCACGAACTTCACATAAAAATCCAAACCATGATGGCAAATTTTAAATGCTTGAACATGGTTGGGGATTTTTTGGGCAGTGAAACCATTATCGAAACACGTTGGCCCCAACATGCAGGGCTACGGGGTATTGGTTAGCATATACCACACGATCGACTAATGTCCCACTAGTGAAACATTGAAATATTTGCACTCGATCATGATTTATCATTCATACTAGTTCTTGATTCTCAAAATAAAAAATAAAAGACTTCAAATCACATTTTATTTAACAATTTGGTAGAAATAGATCTTTGACAAGTCTATGAACTTTGAAGATTCAATCTTAGAAAGGAGGACCGTGGTGGGAAATTTTTACCCTTTGGATGTGTTTTTGAACTTGGCAGGTAATCATTGTTGTACTAAACTTTTTTTTTTTTTTTTCCATTAAAGAGGGTACCTAAACTTTTCGAGCACTCAACTATTCTTTTGAGCCTGTAGTCTCCCATCCCGTACATAGGGTCCTAGAGCACTTCTAAACAACTCCCTTTGAAACCCTAGGATAATGCTTGGGGCATTTTTGAGACATGATTTCCATTAATGTCACTCTTACCATGATTGCTTGGTTTTGGACTTTGGGGTCATATTACCGGTTGGTCTTCTAACTCTTAAGGACCTTTTCTTTTATCATAATAAAAAATTCTTAAAGTTTTGTTTGAGTGAGTTATTCACTTGTCCTAGTCTACATAATATCATATAGGGTTTTACTAACGTATGCTCTTAGGGCATACGTTAGTAAATCATTCGTTCTAGTAAGTTCTTCACTTGTCCTCATAAAATATTTCTAAAAATTGATGATTAATATATGTTTTAAGAATATACATTAACCGTGACATATATTCGCTCAACAGTGCAGGAGGAGCATAAGTTTTGACCTTAGATTACCTAAAACAAACGGATCAGGGACCTATTATTAACTGGGCACTTACAGGCTCGCGGGCTATATATTATTTTTGCCAAAATAAAACAGCAATGAAATAACCATAACAAAATATGTCTCAGCTCTCAAGAAAGCAAACATCTATTTGACTGTGACATTTGAGTGACATGACAAAGAAGCATTCTCGTTTTTGAGTTTTTCCATCTCAAAGAACTTTTGTTGGTTTAATTAGTTTCTATATAACAATGGTCGCGACTTCAATAATTATATGGTTGACTCTGTTTTAGGGGTTTATTGTTGCCGAAATTGATAGTTCGCATTAAAGAAGAGAACAAACAAAAACATTTCCAGCATTCGCAGCATTAATAAATTCTACACGAGATCTGGAGCCAAAAAAAAAAATTCTAAATTTGAGAATTTTAAAGGCAACAATAATTTCTTTTGATGCATATATGTGACCAAGTTTTTGTTAAAAAAACTGATAGATGATTAAAATAAATCATAAAATTTATTTTGAATTTCTGGAAAATTTTAATAATTGTATTTTATTTTTCTTAAACCAGAAATTTACCTAGACTAAATTATCTTAATAATTTTTTTTATGTCAAATTATCTTAATAATTATAGAACCACATAGCGTTAATCTACTTGATGCAACTGTAGAAAGTAAATTTTATTGTATAATACATGATCATGCTCTAGCAATGAAGTTGAGGGATTCACACAATACACACTTTATTTCTTCTTGTTTATAAACTCATGGCATTCATTCAAATGGCTTCCTAACGATTTGAAAAATGCATTTATGTCGTTATCCATAAAGAAAATAACTTACAAATCTGATCATGCATATTAATTCAACTCACAACCCTCACAAAGCTTTGAATTGGTCTGTTATCTATGTCATGTTAAAGCAGAACTTTTAGACCAATTTTTGCATCATTGTGAGAAAATGATATTGAGATACTGATTCATATTTTAGAATGTGATTTTACGAAGTAAACTGACTTTTATTTATAGGCATGATTATTTAGTTTAATAGGTTAAACACCAAAGTTACCAGTGTTGAAAGTAAAGCTTAATCACAATTATAACTAATTAGGTATTTAAATTAGGAAATTCTAGTGGTTGAAGTTCAATCACACAAGCACCAGTTGGTCATTGATAATTCATTAAAACTAGCAAGAAAACCCTAGAAGTCATTAAGCCTTTAATAATAATTATGCAGAAGTTGATGAAGATCTAATTTGATGTAAGTTCTTCAAAATTCAATCTCTTCATATCATTCCTTATCTGTGCACTATGTGTTAAGGACATATTTTGTGTAATTGGCTAATCTTTTGACAAAATGCACTTTACTTGTATTTGGGTAGATCTAGGATAAGTTTAATATTTCAAGGAACATGTTGTTCAAGTCTAGTATTAAAACCATAAAGATTGGACCAAGAAACAAGTGAAGAAAAGTTGTTCATTAAAGCTGGACAGATAGCTCGACACCTGCGGACAGATAGCTTGACAGCTGCTCGACACCTCTCAACAGCTGGCTATCTATCGAGCTCTTAAGGTGTTTCTTATCGCAATCTCGACACCTTCTCGACAGCTGGTGGATCGATCGAGAAAGCTCATGTCCCCTCGACAGCTTCTCGATACCTCCTCGACACCTAGCTATCTATCGAGATTTAAAGCTCGACACCTTCTCGACACCTGCTATCTCTCGAGATTACGGGAAATCAAAATTTTTAGATCTGATTTTTGGGCCAGGCTTTTGTATTTGTGTAGGGTTTCTTTTCTCACAACCCTAGACCTATATAAGGCTTATTTTAAAGGCTGTCACATAAGAGAATATAAGGAGAACATATGCAAAAGGTGACCGATGCCTTATTCTCTCTGAAAGAAGCTACTGCGTCTTTGCGCCTTAGGGTTTTGTAACCAAGTGCTTCTTGATCTTCATTGTTGATGAAGTGAAGAACTTTGCAGCCAACAATCTTCTTCTGGTTGGTAATTAAGTCGCGCACTGGGATCCGCGCAATTGGTTAGTTACATACTTGGGATTCGTGCATCAAAGGGTAGCATTCATATATTGAAGAGTTCAAAGGTTCTGAATCGGTAGAAGGTTTCTGCTGTGAGTTCATCTACGGGGATTGTAGAGTCTAGGGACAAAAGTTTTGTACTAGATCTGAAACTTCTCTTTACTATAGTAGATTGCTTTTCGGGAAGGTTTCCCCCCAGGTTTTTTTACTGTGAAACTAGTTTGTTTCATTGGTTTTCCTGGGTCATCATATCTTATCTTATTTACTTTTCCGCTGCATTCATTATTGACATGATATTGATGTTTGTTTGTTTTAACAAGGTTTATTCATAATTAATCTAATTAACAACTTGGGTTTAAAACTTGTTAATTATATCAACCGGGGTCTAAATTTTCCAACAAGTGGTATCAGAGCGAGTACACTCTAATTGGATTAATTTCTTGAGTATGATCCCTGACCCCTGTTGTCATGGATCGTGGAAAATCTCTTTTGATTCCTCCTTTATTTGATAGAACTAATTATGCGTACTGGAAAGTTCGTATGAAAGTATTTTTGCAGGCTTTAGGTGAATAGGTATGGCAAGCTGTTGAAGTTGGATGGATTAAGCCAAAGGAAGCACTAGTGGATTAGGATGATGCAACAATCGTAGCGGCAAATTTCAACAGTAGGGTCTTGAATGCTTTGTTTTGTGGGGTGAACAATGAGGAATTCAAGAAAATATCATCCACGGAAGTTGTTAAGAAAGCATGGACCATTCTTGAGACCACCTATGAAGGTACCCAGGCAGTAAAGACTGTTAAGTTTCAAAGACTCACTAGTAGTTTTAAAGAAATAAGAAGGGCAAAAATGAGAAACCCCTCATCCAATGCCATGAGTGCAAAGGTTTTGGTCATATGAGGATAGAGTGCCCAAACTACCTCATGAAGGAAAAAACCAAGGAGTCAAAAGATTGGTTGCTACTTGGAGTGACACTGAAAATGACTCTTCTGATGAGTATGTAGGTGAATGTAGTCACGTTATGGCCTTTGCTGCCTCAATCGATAAGGTGATTGTGGAAAGTGCTAATGACAATGAGGATTCTTCTGATAATGAAGTACTCAAGAAGATGACCCTTCAGGAAGCCTATGATAAGCTATGCACTGAATTCATAAAATCTGAAAAGACTTCTCATCTTTGTAGAAAAAAGTTTAATGAGGTAAAGACTGAAAAAGCTGATTTGTTAGTCAAACTAGATGAGACTACAAGGTTAGTTGAGACTCTTGTTATAGAGAACACCTCATTAGATGAGAAGGTCAAGAATCTTGAGGTTGAGTTTAGTCAAGCTAGAACTCAAATAGAGAGGATGTCTAGTGCAAGTGCAAAGCTTGATGAGGTCTTGAGTGCTCAAAAGCCTAGTTCTGGTAAGACTGGCTTAGGATATGCTGTTTCCTACAGCCCCTCCTCTTCCACGGCTTCTGAATCAAAGACTGTTTTTGTACCCCAATCTGAGAAAGGTAATAAAGGTTAGAAATCCAAAACTGATCTGGCTAATTCTAAATCCTTTGTTAGGCCTCATGTTTGTCACCATTGTGGTGTTTCTGAACACATTCGTCCTAATTCCTTTAAATTGTATCCTCAAAAGCAATTGTCCAAACGGTCACCGGTTTCCTCTCAAGGACCTACACCTTTGTTTGGAGAGTTATTAAAAGTCTTGAACTTTTTAACTCAATTTCAGGAGAATTTTAATTCTTTTATGTCCTTTAGTAGACATACTAGGACACGTGCCTTTTCATCTTCATGGCCAAAGACTTATGCTGTGTGGGTAAGAAAGGAGCCTAAGATTTAATTGTCTTTTCTATTTGTCCTCTGCTTTAATTCTTTCTATCTAAAGTAGGACTTTCTTGCTTGATTTCTTATCTGTTTTTGGAATCATGTTTTCATGCATCTGCACTTTTCTATCATGCCTTCATGCATATGCATCTTTCTTTCTACTTTCATGTTGATTGTCTGTTTTTGTCTGGTTGTTTAGTTTTTTATTTTGTTTTGTTTTCAAAATAAATAAAAAAATCAAAAGGAAAAATTAGAAAAATACAAAAATAGTGTGTGTTTTGTGTACATTGGTACTTGTGTACCTTGGATGGCCATTGAAACAAAGTTTTCTAAACTTTGTATCTTTTGTAACTTAGATGAGCATTCCTATGCACAACTAAGCAAGTGAGCTTTGTGGCTCTTGTTTGTGATGAGTAAGATTAAGTTATCTCTTATACTTAACACTCGTATCACTCTTTTTGACGGGAAAGATTAGAAAATCCTAAAACAAATACATAAATAACAATCTCACCACTGTTGCCCGCCAATCATAATATGACATTTGTGTGCTTAGGTATAGCAAAATTGGAATGTCAAATGCTTAACATCTTGGGTATTTCTTTTCTCTCTCTTATATGCCCATGCATGATTTGCTTAAATAAAAAAATGCAAAGAAAAATAAAAAGCAAAAAGATAAAAAATGCTTTTAAATATGATTGTAAGCGTGTATTTAAAGAGATGTGGGAGTTATAGGATGTACCTCGAAGGTGATAATCTCCATCAAACAGTTATGATTGTGTGTGAGTTAAAGTGATTTTCTCATATCTCAAATCGTCATAAAATGTATACACTTATGCAATCTTGCGATGTTTTTCACACATAACACGCAATATTCTTTACTACTCTTGATACATGTGCAGGTACAATGTGATTTGGCCATCACAAGGTTTTACATGTGCTAATGTATGCTCACTAAACTGTCTTAACTTGTTTTTTTAAATATAAAATTGGTTAGACTTGTTTAGTGCGTGTGTGTGTTTTGGGTTATATGTGCTTAACATTCTTCTTGTTGAGAGATGTGTTTTTTACATGTTTTGCATCCTTCTATTATCTTGTTATCCATAACATCTTATTTCATTACATTAATGCATTTTTATGGATTTCTTGTACCCCCTTGATCATTCTTGATCATCTTTATGTTTCTCGGGTGAAGCTTTCTCGCTTCTTATACCCTTTGTCAATCATGACAAAAAGGGAGGAGAAATTGTGGAGAATATGTGGTTTCTTTCCGGAAGATTCTACATGTTAGAAGGAGAAATACATGCCCTTGTAAGGGGGAGTTTTGTTTCATCTTGTTAGGGGGAGCACTTACCTCCTTCTTCTTGTACATCGGTCTTGTGACCATGTTTACATACATTGTGCGTATCTTTGATATATTTATGATGATGTATGTCTTTTTCACCTACCTCTACATGTGTTGTTTCTTTTCTTTCGTTATACACATATTTCTTATATCTTGTATGCAATCTATTATTTCTGTTTCACATTAAGATGTCTTGATGAGTTTTGTTCAAAGTGTTTCAGAAATACAGGTTGTCAAAGTCTACTTGGCATGAACTCTCTTCTTACAAAGTTTTTCAAGAGTTTGTGTTAGAATAGATTTAGTGTATTCAACAAGTGAATATGAGTTGAGTGATTTATAACTTCTCTCATATGTTCATTTGTTTATTGTGGTTTTGTCACGGATTGCCAAAGGAGGAGATTGTTAAGGACATATTTTGTGTAATTAGCTAATCTTTTGACAAAACGCACTTTACTTGTATTTGGATAGATCTAGGATGAGTTTAATACTTTAAGGAACATGTTGTTCAAGTCTAGTATTAAAGCCATGAAGATTGGACCAAGAAACAAGTGAAGAAAAGTTATTCATTAAAACTGGACAGATAACTCGACACCTGCGGACAGATAGCTCGACAGCTTCTCGACACCTCTCGACAGCTGGCTATCTATCGAGCTCTTAAGGTGTTTCTTATCGCATTCTCGACACCTTCTCGACAGCTGAAGGATCGATCGAGAAAGCTTTTGTCCTATCGACAGCTTCTCGACACCTAACTATCTATCGAGGTTTAAAGTTTGACACCTTCTCGACACCTACTATCTATCGAGGTTACGGGAAATCAGAATTTTCAGATCTGATTTTTGGGCCAGGCTTTTGTATTTGTGTAGGG
This sequence comes from Notholithocarpus densiflorus, assembly GCA_030021035.2. NCBI lineage: Eukaryota > Viridiplantae > Streptophyta > Magnoliopsida > Fagales > Fagaceae > Notholithocarpus > Notholithocarpus densiflorus. The sequence goes on from JARYZH020000005.1 coordinate 11,446,961, forward strand.
TTTCTTTTCTCACAACCCTAGACCTATATAAGGCTTATTTTAGAGGCCGTCACATAAGAGAATACAAGGAGAACATATGCAAAAGGTGACCGATGTATTATTCTCTCTGAAAGAAGCTACTGCGTTTTTGCGCCTTAGGGTTTTGTAACCAAGTGCTTCTTGATCTTCATTATTGATGAAGTGAAGAACTTTGCAGCCAACAATCTTCTTCTAGTTGGTGATTAAGTCGCACACTGGGATCCGCGCAATTGGTTAGTCACATACTTGGGATTCGTACATCAAAGGGTGGCATTCATATATTGAAGAGTTCAGAGGTTTTGAAGCGGTAGAAGATTTCTACTGTGAGTTCATCTACGGGGATTGTAGAGTCTAGGGACAAAGGTTTTGTACTAGATCTGAAACTTCTCTTTACTATAGTGGATTGCTTTTCGGGAAGGTTTCCCCCCAGGTTTTTTACTATGAAACTAGTTTGTTTCATTAGTTTTCCTGAGTTATCATATCTTGTCTTATTTACTTTTCCGCTGCATTCATTATTGACATGATATTGATGTTTGTTTGTTTTAACAAGGTTTATTCATAATTAATCTAATTAACAATTTGGGTTTAAAACTTGTTAATTCTATCAACCGGGGTCTAAATTTCTCAACACTATGTAAATTTCAGAATACAAGAATAAGAGAGTGTACCTTGGTGTGGTGAATTTCAAAACAAAGATTGTAAGCACTTGGGAATACTTCTAATTTTCACTCCAATTCCACTAACGCCCAAGATGTGTAGTCTCTCAATCAGTTATATGAAATATTCAAGAGAGAATTCTAGAGTGTCCAACACTCACATACATCATTTCATGTAAAAGGTTCTCTTCTAAATTCTGTATGTTTCTTTCCTTATAACTGATTATCTAATTGGGCTAGCTTTTTGGGTCTTTCCAATTGGGCCCTAGTATGTGGCTTGGAGTGAGACCAAAAGGGACCAATAAGATACTAGGTCCAATGGGCCTTGGGTTTTTCTGTCAACTCTTGACAAGTCCAAAGTTACCATTAACTATATTTAATATCACTATATAAATATAGTTGCACTCTAGGCCTTATCTATAAATTATATCCCAATACTTTATTGTGCATGCAACCCCTTCATAAAATATTCGTAGTTATACAAAGTCATGAATGTAGACTGCCACTTTGTAAATTACTACATCTTAATCCTTGAGTACCCGGTTTAATTCTTTTAAGTTATTCACCATATATTTATGAAATCCAATTTCATAAATATATACTTTAGTCTTACTAAAGTGGTTAGGTCTAACTCTTTGAATAACAAACTCATTAAACTTATCTCAAGAGAATATTTTGTTTCTCCATTAAGAGACTTTGAATTCCATCTTGAAAATATATGTTCCATCAATACTAAATGTGGCTGCCCAACATACTGAGATTTTGACCGTTACTTTAGATCTCACTCCTGATATATCAAAGCAGCCTACACCTCATGATCAGGTCCATTATTCTCTCAGGATTAAAAGTTCATGCAAATACAAGTCCTAAAATTTATTATTCAATTGACAGCCGTTAGGAGAATAATAAATCTCACAGCGGTCTAGTTCAATAAGTCTTAACTCTTAAAATATATCAACATATCAACTAGAAGTCTCCACTTACATGATCAAGATAAATCGTCGTAATTGATATGTTATAGTTTTCGCAGATGAAACGCCCAATTTCATTACCGACTACGAACTACAATTCTAAGTTTACAAAGAACTTGTAACTTATATCTTCTGTAACTAAATCACATAAATCACATACTATGCATCTCATGGACTATATGATAATGTCTGAATATTCATGTTACCATTATTTCAGATAATAATAAAACAACTTTATTAAATACAATATTAAGTCATACATAATATTATACATAGCATCATACAATAGAATTTAAGGGCACTTATCCTAACATGTTCTAATTCAAGCAAATCCTAGATAGAAAAAACAAAATCAATTAGAGTTTCAAGAGTGTGCCCACAATTACGAAATCTCTATTAAGCATCTCAACTTAAGATGTAAATGACTTTAGGGTTTTAGAATAGCATTGAGAAAGAAAATAAAATCAAAGAGAAAAACCCATAGCAATTTCAAATGTGTACATGAGAGAGAGAGAGAGAGAGAGAGAGAGAGAGAGAGAGAGAGCCTCCATGGCATTGTGTTATGAAGGCAATAAATTGGTAAAAAAGACTTAGAGCTTGTGAAACCAAGAATAGTAGTCTCAAAACTCTTGAAAAGATTTAGGCGGTGTTTGGTAAGGGTATTTAAACAACAGTTTTTGTTGACATAACACGTATTTCTATAATATTTTTTCACTCACAAGTATTTTCAAAAAACTTAAACAACGTTATTAGAACAACATTACCAAATGAGCCCTTATTATTTTGTATTAGTACCTTAAATTAAGGGGTTATTTCCTCACAAAACTTCATGAAATACATTAATTAATTGTGTGTGTGTGGGGGGGGGGGGGAGGACCTCCAAGAAGTTGTCTATTAACAATTTACCTATAATATTAAATTACAAATAAAGTATTTTCTAATTACCTTTCAATTTTATAATCCTGGCTTTGACTCCATAGTTGTTTATGCAGTCACTACAACGCATGCGAAAAACATTTAGGATACATTTGGTACGCTGTAATAGTTCCTGTAATAGAATAGTTATTCATGTGTAATATCAATTCAGTCATTTGGTTGCATCTTTATTACATAGATTAGTTATTACATTGGAATAACTATTCTTTAAATTGAAGAATATTTATTCCTCTTTAAAATGGATGTAATAGCTATTCCCTAGTGCATATAATAGGTTTTAAAATTAATATATTTCCAAAAATATAAAGTTTTCTTATACATTATCTTTTACAAGCTTTCCATATGTAACAACCAAACTCATGAATAGTAATAGTTATTCCATTACAGTGTATTCTATTCCCAGTAATAAAGATTACTATTTCTAATGTAATCTATATTCAGTGTACTAAACGTACCCTTAATATGCAACAATCTTGTAATAAAATGTGAATTTTATTAACGGATATCTTAAGAATATTAGTTTAAGAAAATAATTTAATAACTTTTTATGTAAAAAAAAAAAAAAAGAACAACTTATTTTTAGACACTTTTTTTTTTTATATTTTTCATAAAAATTGGTATAAAAAATTTAGTAACTTTTTATGTAAAAAAAAAAAAAAAAAAACACCATTTTTATACAGTTTTTTTTTTTTTTTTTTTTTTTTCATAAAAAATGGTATAATTTTTTTTTAAATGGTTAATTAACAAATACCCTAAAAATACTTATTAATCAAACCAATAGAATAAATGTTAGAATAAAAATCTCATCCCAATTTTTTGTTTCACTTTATGCAAAAAGTCTGTCTTAACAAGTGGCACAACTTTTACCACAATTAGCACAAGTTGAGTGGTGAAGACAAGTTAAGTGGACTCACAATACTATTTCTCAATCACTCACAACTTGTCACGTAGGCTTGCAAAATTTGTGCCACTAAACTTTTTGCCCTTATGTCCCACTCCAACTAATCATATTTTGCCACATTTTTTTTTAACAAAAAATAACTAATTTAAAATAAAAAAGTAATTACATTTCCCTCTATTAAGGTTTGAGGAAATGACACTTCACCCCCAACTTAAAGGGAAAAAACACTTTCCACCCATTGACATCTTGACCAAACTTTGTTAAGTTAACATTAAAAATGTTTTATACTAACCTATATTTGGATTTGTTGCAAATATTTTGGTGTTTGATAAACTTTGAATTTTAATTATAAATTTATAAGTTATGTTTTTATAAATCATGAATAAACTTTGTCAAAGAAAAATTTTATAAAAATTTAGAATATTCTATTATTAATATAAATATAAACAAAAGGAGGTGAGTGTTATTTTCTTCATATCTCTTTTTTCCCTTCAAGTTTAGAATGGAGGTCATTTTCTCAAATCTCAAGTGAGAAGGTGTAATTACATTAAAAAAAAAAATTAACATTGAATATAAGTAAGCATGCAATCAACAATCAAAAAGGTCCAAAGCTCGTTTGATAACATTATTCTAGTAACGTTATTTGTATTTTTTAGAAATACATGTAAGTAAAAAAGTATGTAAAAATACGTATAGTATTGTTTAAAAACTGAAAACTGTTGTTTAAAAATTGAAAACTGTTGCTTAAAATATCATACAAATCTGTCCCAAGTATTCAAAAAAAAAAAAAAAAAAAAAAAAAAAAAAAAGTAATGAGCAAATGCCTTAAATTATCCCCACGAGATTGTATTCATTCATTAATTAATCGAAACCCCAAAAAACACTATTACAGTTGCGCATCAGTGTATTAAATGCTGATTTGACTTGATGGAACATACCCTACAAATCCAACAAATCTAGAACCAACTTTACCCGGCATCAGCCGCCATTTCTCCCCCAAAATCCCAGACACCAACACCCCTCCCTTTAAAAGCCAGAACCTTTCTCCCATTTTTAAGGTATCAAAATTAAAAACAACAACCAAATATATTAACGCCCTCCAAAGCCACAAAAACAACAACATCTACAACAAACAAAAAGTAAAAATATATATTAAAAAACCTACCCCACCCCCGTTAATTAAATACCCTTTTTTTTTCTTTTTTCTTTTTTATCTATCTACCTATCAATCATAACAGTAGTAGTAGCAGAGTATTCAGAGATTTATCAGTACCCTCCTCCAGAAGAAGCTGACAGAGATGACTGCAGCTGAAGCAGGTGGTGGTAACAGTCGGCTGCAGTTGGCCTCTGCTCTGGGTTCTGATCCAAGCACCGGTTCTGAAGCTCTCTCAGCATCTTTGGGACCCCACCCACAACTCCATTACCACCTAACCCACTTGTTTTTACCAAATACCCTACACCCCACACGTCCACTTTCACTCCATGCAGCCCCCTTCCCATCTCTGGCGCGTGTCTCCCACGCGCCGCCGCGTCTCCTACTCCTCCGGCGGCAGCCGCCCCGTGCGGGTATATTTGTGGTGCGCCCACTGCTTCCTCGAACCCGCAGACGAACCACTCGTTCTCTCTGTCGCTTCGTCGCATCACTTTGTCCCAACCCAAGTCTCTGTGCATGAAAGATAGGTCGTGTAGTGCTACTAAGGCTTTTGTCACGTACTTGAGTGCCTCCACGAGTTGGTCACAGTTTGTCGGCTTGAATTTGCACCCTCTTGGCTTGAAAACCAATGCCAAGTCTTTCTCCGATGATCGGAAAATGAATTCCGCATGTGGGATACGTTGGTCAAGAAAATCGTAGATTTCCTTCACTGCAGTCCATTTTCTTTTGCTTGAGAAAATTCTGGTCACGGTATTTGGAGTCATTTCGATGAAATTTCCATTACCCAAATCAAGTCTCTCAAAATCACTATAAGCAAACAGCTGCTTGTAATTCCCACCACTGTTGTTGATGTTATTGAAGCACCGATCAGCTAGCAATGGCAAAAGCCCAGCAATTCTGTAACATGGGACTAGGGCTTTGAGTCTCTCCACCGGTGAAGATAGGTCTAGTGAGCATAAATCTGTTCGGATAATGCGGTCTTGTGCACGGGTTAGTGCACAAAATGTTACCAAATAACCAACAGCATAGTAGCCCAAAATGTATGGAAGATCCATGTACGTCCATAAAAGCTTTTCAGCAATTGAAGATGAGGGATCCAAAGCTTCATCCCTTGATTTATCAGCTTCCTCACCTCTCCATAAGCAAAAATTTCTAACAAAACCCGTCACGTTAGGCCATTGATCCTGCAACATCTCGGTCGACGCTGAAGAGGGTTTTCTTATAACAACCATTTCAACTGAACAGAATTTAGACACAATCCTATTGATGCAATCATCCCAAAGGCCAATAAAAGAGTCTCTACTTGTAAAAGTGGCACTGCTAATGCTAGGGTTAGTTCGGATAATTGGGCTAAGAACGTCGTATATGAAGGTTCTACAGTCTAATAACTCGGTAGAGATTGTAAAGAAATGCTCTTTCCCTAGAGGTAAATCCCGGTAAACATCTCTTCGCAGTGGAAAACGCAATTCTTCAGGTGGTGGTTCTTGTAAGTGTAATGAGAGCTCAAACAAGCTTGGTAGTGTTGGTGGTGGAACTCGCAGACACCCTACGTAATACTCAGTTGGATCTTGATATTCCCATGGAGGAATAGCTGCACCAACACGGACCATAGAGCATGTTGCATAGTGTCAAGAATAAAAATAAAGAGAACAGATAAAAACATAATAAATTGCCGGCATGTGTGAATACATTTCAGTATAATTTCTGTATATGTTTTCTACAGAGAATGAAAAATCTAATAATATATAGCCCAGTCTAGTTTTACTCAAGGGCACGGAAAAATTCTTCATGCCAAGATACTTCCATACTACCACATAGTATTTGATAAATTGGACCCCCCAATGAATGCGACCTACTAGACTTATAAAAGAGTCTCACCAATTCCTCAAAGAAAGTGCTAATGTTTACAGTTTTGATGGGACAACAGATGGGATTGATATCCTTCAATATAACATATTGAATAAATGTTTAAATTATTTCTTATATTAAACAAAACATGAATTTGTATAGTTGATGTAATTTTTTGAGAAGGAACACAAACAGAAACAGACAACACAAGCGAAACGGAAAAAAGGCATAATATCACACAATTTACTCGTTATAAAAGTCGGTAACCCTTGTAACGTGTATGAAGGCTTTATACCCGATTTTGAACTCACTCTTAAACAATGTAGAACTGACCCACGTTTTTTCTTTTTTGAGAAGGATCACAGTCAGACAACACACAAAGAATGGGAACAAAGACATAATATCACACAACTTATCCAATACAAAAGCCAGTAACTCTTGTATAGTTGATGTAATAACATTTGAATAATCCCTAGTATTGCTCTTTTCTTAGCCATATCTAATAATATGATACTAACTCTTAAGACTAAAATATTGGGAAGTTGAACATATAGCAAGTTAAGAAATTAAATTCCACTTACATCTGATAGAGGGTTCACTGAAAGGAAGCTGGACTCTCTCAGTGAAGCCTGGTATGAGTGAGAGATTAGATTCCTAGATGATGTAAAACAGTAAAAGAGGAATAATATTTGACTAATAACAAATTTTATTTGTACCAGAAGAAGCTGTAGAGGAAGCTTTCCTCCTGCCAAAAACTTTGACTTGTTGTCCAGAAACGAATCTATCTACAGAGAAGCCTTTAAGAGGCCCATCTTCAAAGGTCTCCATGTTGCAAGGGACCGTGGAATCGTCAAAGAAAGTAAGCTCATCTGCATTTAAAAAGCTTGAACCTTGGAGCCTCACCCTTCCTCTATGGTGCTCACCTTCTTCAGCCCATAAGCTCACTGATTCTTCCCATGTCATTCGTATCTTTCCAATTCGACGGAGCTCTTTAGATAATGAAGAAGATGAAGCGCTTACAATGTCTAGAGGAGACTCAAACCCTAGTAAGGTCCCTCTGGTACAATGGAATAAAGGTTCATTACCACTGGTCATAACCAATTGTTTTGCCCGAGCTGCACAGATAACAAAACAGCTTTATTTTGAACTTTGAAGTATAGAACTGTAGAACCTAAGTTTTCATTGACAAAGCACGTAATAATCCTGGAAACACGCACACGCACACGCACCCGCACACACACAATGGAAATTTATACTTGATTTTTCTATCGTAAATGCAAACCTGAGAGAGGGAGTTCATCTTCTTTGAATGGAGGAGGTGGAGGCAAAGCTCTTGTCCCAGTGAGAACTGTTCGACTATCATCCCCAGCTACAATTCCTAAGCTTCCTCTACTTTGAGATGATCTCATTCTAGAACCCATGAACTGTGAAAGCTCTTCAAAAACTTCTTCATCAAACGAAGCTGGCAATCGATGGAGCTTCCTTTCATAAGGAGAGAGCCTAAAGTAACTCTTTCCAACTTGCTCTCTCTCACCCCCTCTTTCCCACTCGTACACCTTCCTGAACTCCCCCAACATATTGTCCCACTTAGTCCCAGCAGTTTTAGCATCCCTATTGACCCCATGTCTTTGAAGAAAATCAGCTACTTCTTTATCTTTATCTGCTCTAGTTTTACCTCTACTTTGACCACCCTCTAATTGCTCTGCTCTTGAAGATGAGCCAGACCCTATATCAGATCCACCTTGGTATTGAATCCTCCAAGCTCTAGCCAACCACAACATCTCGTTTGGTTTCCAAACTGGGCTCACATATTTTCCTTTTCTGATTTGATGATGAGCTTGCTCTCCCTCTAGCTTGTCTGTGTCTTGGCCAGAGGCAGCAGACATAGAAGGCATAGGAGAGTGAGATGGCGATGAGGCTGTGTCTGAAGAGGAAGCGGCTGTTGTGTGGTGTTGCTGGGTTTGTGGGTTGGTTGCGTGTGTGGTCGGTGATGGGCTTGATTCGGAGCTTAGCATAGCCAACTGGGTCTGTTTTTGTTGTGAAGTTGGAGAAGGTAGAAGCTTCCATTGCCCCGTATACCTAGGTCTCTTTGGATTCACAGCCTCAAATTGTTGCTCAAATGGTGATGATGTAGCACCACTTGGAACATAAAGAGGGACAGAGATGAAGGGAGAAGCTCCTTTAGCAACAACGACCGGAGGGGACTGTTGGTGATGGTGTGGCCTTGACTCTGTCGATTCCTCAAGTGGGTCTTTGGGAGAAGTTGAAATTTGCTTTTGTTGTGGTTGCTTCTTGGTTGTATCTCCCTTATCACCCATAATTAACAAATGGGCCCAAAAAGACTTTCTCGCTAGAGAGAAAACTTAGATAAGAACCAGATTGAACTAGTTTGGTTATTGGTATTTATGTTTGTTTTGAGAAAAGGGGGAAAATAAAGAGTTAACAGAAGCATTGTGTCATCTACAATATAGTCTCACCAGTCCCTACATATTCATGTTGCAGGCAGTGTTTCGGAGATCCAGAACTATTCTTACAAATCTTAGTATTTCCTTTGCTACAACTTACCATGGAAAATTATCTAGAGAGTCAACATACATTTGAAACAGATCATTACATTTTTGCAAATGAAAATGACCTTCAGTGAAGTGAATGATGTACAAATCTCTCAAGTTCAATCCAGATTGAAGCATCTCTGTATTACTAAGACAATGTTTTACTTATGTCAATCTTTAAAATAATTAAAATTGAATTCTGTTTCTGGCCTGAAAAGGAGTCTCACATAATTGTAAAACCATTTGGATGAAAATGGAGAAAAAAATGGAGTAAAAAAGTGGAACAACGTATTTGATTTTTTATAGTCTGAAATTTATATTTTTGTCCATCACTTTCGCCCATCACTCAAATTCATGTGGACATAAAAGTAAAAAAAAGTATTCATATTTGTTCTATTTGTGTTGGGTTCTAAGACTTTAGGTTTAAATGTATTAGAACTTCAATTTGTAATGTTGGCAAACCATGATCAAAACGTTTAGTCTTGTTTTAGACTTGCTCAAAGTGTGTTTAAGTGTAAAGTTGGAATCGAGTGTAAAGTGTGTTTAAGTGTAAAGTTGGCTTGATCGGTCGAGAATTAGACTCAATTGATCGAAGCTTGTGTAGATTGTTTTTCTGCAAAATTTTCCAACTCAGCCCAAGCCCGTTTGACGTGCAGGGTTTTATGTTTTTCCTTAAGTATAAAAGGACAAACCCTAGCCACGTTTTAGTGTTGCTTTTTATGCTGTGTGTGTGAATCTTCTGTGAGATCTAAAGGTGGTTGCCTTCACATACACTTAGGGTTATCAAGAATCAAGATTATGTCAAGAACTTGATGATCAATTCAGTTGCTGTTTCAAGAGTTTAAAGATATACAAGTGGGAGTGCTTGTGATTGCTGGGAATCCAAGAAAGAAGTAGTCCGTGGACTCGGAGCTGTCACGTGGTCGAGGTAGCAAGTTTTCTACTCGAGGTAGCAATAGGATGTTAGTGGTCTAAGTCGCTATTGTGTAAACTTCAATTCTTTCATAGTAGATTTGTTTTACCTTGAAGATAGCTAGATTAAATTCTCCACATGTTTTTTACCGGTTTGGTTTTCTTGGGTTATCATATCGTTGTATTCTTTATTTTCCGCACTTTACAATGATATGATATATTTGTGTTAACCTAGATCTAATAATTTGACTAAGTAATCACTTGGCTAAGTAACTAGGTTAATCTGGTTGTGTTTTAAGGGGTCTAAAAATGTACAAGTAGTATCAGAGTGGGTAGCTCTTTTGTTTTAGATCTTTTGATCTAAGAGTTGATCATTGATCCCCGTTATCATAGATAATTTGAAGTATCTTTCTGCTCATGTTTGTGATAATTTAAATAAAAAGGACACTGTTGTTTCTGTTGATCTTATTGATGCCTGTGAAACTCTCTATAAGGAATTATTGAAATCTATGAGAATTGCTAAGAAATTCAAGGAAGAGTTAAAATTGACTAATCTTGAAAAAGAGGAATTGGTTATTAGATTAGATGAATCTAATAAAAAGAAGAGAAATCAAATTTCATCTCAAGATGTGAAGATGAAAAGCTTGGAACAAGAGTTAGTTGAATTTAAAGCTAAAATTGAAAATTTGACTAGTACCAAGCCTGCTGTTGATAACAGAAGTGTTTCTGTTTCTCTTAAGCCTAAAACTGAGAAAGTTTATATCCTTCATTTCAAGAGGAATAATAAAGAAAAGGCTTATTTTGCTAGGTTAGACAAAGGTAAAAATTCTAATGTAGACGCTGAAATTTCTAAACCTATGTTTAAACTTACTGTTAGAGAGCATAAGAAATCTGTTTTTGTGCCTACTTGTCACCTTTGTGGTGTTGTTGGTCATATTAGACCAAATTGTTCTTTGTTGAGGCAAAAACCAAAATTTGAGACTAGATTTATTGTTAGGAATACTGATGTTCCTAAATTTGTTCCTGTTTGTCACTTTTGTGGTGTCTCCGGTCACATTCGTCCTAATTGTCATAAATTGAAATTTAAAAATTCTGTATTTCAATCTAGAATATGTGATGATATTTTTCCTGCCATAAGTACATATAAATTGTTTCATATTCTTTTGAAAAATTTAAACTTGTTGGCTTGTGAAAGGAATTTGCAGGATTTCAGTCTTTCTCAGAAGATTGGTGTAATTCCTCAAATACACTCTGCTTCTCATGGATTTTCACCTACAAAGCCGAAGACTCGTGCTATATGGGTGAGAAAAGACTTGCTAAGGTGAGTATTGTTTACTTGTCCCTGATTTAATTTTTTCAATTATTTGTGGACATGTTTTGTTTATGTTTTTGGTTGTTTTTTTTTTTTTTTGTTGTTTTTTTAAAAAAAAAAAAATCCAAAAACATTGAAAAATTTTCAAAAAGACAAAAATATTTTATTTTGAGTCTTGTTTTATTTTTCTTGAGAATTACATGAATTATGATATCTCTCTTTTGATTTAGAACATGCTTGACTTTGTGGAGAGACTTGAATAGTATGTGTTATATATGTGCTAAGCTATTTTTGATTTTGTGTGAGTATGTACTAGTTTGTACATGTACTCATGAGTTAATTAAGAAATTAATATTTCTTGTTTGTGTACCCTCTATAACTTAGTTGAGCACTACCATGCATAGCTTTGCATTGTTCATTTAGCATAATATGTGCTTTTTGTTTTTGGTCATAAAAATCTTTTAACCAAAAAGATTTATGTGTTTTGTATATCTTGGATTTGTAATCAAGGTTGGCCATATTATCTTTACATAACATGTTTATGTACCTTGTTTAGCTTGGATGAGCTTATTTTATTGCACTTTATTAGTTTGAGCTTTGTAGCGCATGTTGAGTGGGAGATGTTTATAGTTTTTGATCACTTGTTCTTGATCTTGAAGTCACATGTCTTTGATTGTTGGACTTGAACTTATTAAGAAAGGCATAAATAACCATCTCATCACTGTTTACTAGCTAAGCATGAACACCTTAGTGCATATCATAAGATTTGTGTTCGAGAAAGTGTAGCATATGCACAAAAAGAACATAAGGTGTAGTCTCGGTTTAAATGCTAAAATTGGTGTGTACATTATCTTGGCTATTTTAATAAGTTTCAAATCAAATAAAATTGGTGTGTACATTATGAAGCAAATCAAGAAACTTACATGATTGCAAGCTTTTATTTTAGGAGATGTGAGAGTTATATGATGTAACTCTTTAGGTGATAGTCTCTTTCAAATTTTTGTGATGAATTTTGTAGAAATTGTGATTGATCACTATTTACTTATCACCTCACATGTATCTCAAGTTTTTGCCAGTTGCACACATTACACAAGTTACTATTTGCTAAACTTGGTACATTATATTGTGTGTGATCTTGTTGTGGTCATCCAAGATTACATGTTCCTTGATTTTAATGCAAAATGTGTCAGAAAATATTTTTCTTAAGAGATATGATGGATAATCAATGTGCAAATATTTTTTCTACTCATGTAACTGTTTATGAGTCACATAGTGTCAAGTTTGCATTTATTGAAAGAGATAATATTTTTTTTCATGTGTATCCTCAACTTAGTTTTTAAGTTTAATATGTGTTTTTTTATTTATCCCCACCTCCTAAAGTTTTCCCAAAAACTGTTTTTCCCAAAACTTGTTTTGTTTTTCCTATTTTTATAGGGGGAAAGCTTGTTTTTAACATTTGTTGTTCATAGGGGGAGTTGTCTCTATTTTCTATAGAGTTGAATTGTTTTGTGTTCTCCTAATTCTCTATTTTCTCTTATTCTCTGTTGCGTATGTTTTCTGTCAACCTTCTGATTGGGTTGTCTTTGTCAATACGTGACAAAAAGGGAGAGCAATAGATGAAATGTGGGAATCCTGTTTGTTTTGTTTAGGGGGAGTTGATATTGTTTATGATAGGGGGAGATACTTTAATTGTATATGTTTCTTGTTTCACATTGTTTATTGATTTATATTTATAAGGTTATTCATGATATATGTCTTGTAGTTTATGTTTATGTGAAATCAAGAATTTATTTTGTTTTACTTGTATTTTCCACATATGCGTTTATGCGTTTGTTGAGTGTTTTAGGAATATACAGGTTGATTCAGTCATGCTGTCTACACTTGCAACTGATAGATAGTAGTTAGGTTGAATTTGTTTTGTTGGGCTATGTTTTTGTAATAGGCTAGTTTTTGTAAACTTTGAGCACTTTGTTTATGTTTGTGTTTTGTCACGGATTGCCAAAGGGGGAGTTTGTTGGTTTTTAAGACTTTAAGTTTAAATGTATTAGAACTTCAATTTGTAATGTTGGCAAACCATGATCAAAACATTTAGTCTTGTTTTAGACTTGCTCAAAGTGTGTTTAAGTGTAAAGTTGGAATCGAGTGTAAAGTGTGTTTAAGTGTAAAGTTGGCTCGATCGGTCAAGAATTAGACTCGATCGATCGAAACTCATGCAGATTGTTTTTCTACAGAATTTTCCAACTCAGCCCAAGCCCGTTTGACGTGTGGGGTTTTATGTTTTGCCTTAAGTATAAATGGACAAACCCTAGCCACGTTTTAGTGTTGCTCTTTATGCTGTGTGTATGAATCTTCTGTGAGATCTAGAGGTGGTTGCCTTCACATACACTTAGGGTTATCAAGAATCAAGATTATGTCAAGAACTTGATGATCAATTCAGTTGCTGTTTCAAGAGCTTAAAGATATACAAGCGGGAGTGTTTGTATTGTTGGGAATCCAAGAAAGAAGTAATCCGTGAACTCGGAGCTGTCACATGGTCGTGGTAATAAGTTTTCTACTCGAGGTAACAATAGGATATTAGTGGTCTAAGTCGCTTTTGTGTAAACTTCAATTCTTTCATAGTGGATTTGTTTTACCTTGAGGATAGTTAGGTTAAATCCTCCCCAGGTTTTTTACTGGTTTGGTTTTCCTGGGTTATCATATCATTGTGTTCTTTATTTTCCGCACTTTACAATGATATGATATATTTGTGTTAACCTAGATCTGATAATTTGTCTAAGTAATCACTTGGCTAAATAACTAGGTTAATCTGGTTGTGTTTTAAGGGGTCTAAAAACGTACAATTTGTATCTTCAAAAGTACGATTATTTCAGTCTTATAATATCTATCCATATCAAACATAATGTGAATAGTTTTAACTATCTGAAAAAGTGCCTACCAAACCAATTCCTCCCCTTGAACAATAGGTCAACCACTCTACTTCGTAAACATCCATTGGACCCCAAAAGTTCTAAATGCCAGGCTCCATAAGTCATAGGTAACCTCATAATGAATGAACAAGTGGTCAATTGTTTATCAATTCACCGACACATGCAACACCATCCAATTTAGGTAAATCCTTGCTTTATAAGATTATCATAAGTAAGAATCTTCTCCTAAGATGCTCTCCAAACAAAGAATGAGACCCCCTTATGGACCTTAACACACCACACTATTCAAGGGGAAAGAGCCAACCAATGCACCTCAAATAGCCTCATAATAGGCTTGAACATTAAAACCATCAATACCTTAAGCCCTTGTTTGGAATGAGAGAATGGAATGGAAATGAATGGAAAAAATAACTTTAGAATATTCTTCCCTTCCTTTGTTTGGGAATTTTAATGGAGGAAATGGAAAGTTCATTCTCTTATTTGGGAGTTTAAGTGGGAGGGAACGAAATGGGTAGAAGGGAACGAAATGGGTAGGAGGAAACACTCATTCCTCTCTATTCCCTAAAAACCTCAAATTTTTATTCTTCCCGAAATTGAGAGGAATCAGAGGGAATAAAATTAGATTTAATGAATTTTTTACTAAAGCTCCCAAAATACTCCTATATATTCAACCCTTTATTTTAAAATAGGGGTCTAATAGTAATATTGTCATAAAATAAATCCATTCCATTCCCACTATGTTACTCCCAAACAAGATTACTTACATTCCATTCATTTTCATTCCTTTCCATTCCTTTATTTTAAAACATCCAATCAAGGTTACTTAATTCCATTCAATTCCATTCTTTTCCATTCCTTTCCTTTACTTAAATACATTCCATTCCATTCCATTCCCTTATGATCATTCTATTCCATTTCTTTCCCTTATGAACTCCCAAACGAAGCCCTAAGGGTAAATTACAACTTACCTTCCTGTGATTTAGCCAAACTTTAAGTTGCCTACCTGTGGTTTGAAATTTGACAATTTACCCACCTGAGATTAGTTCAGTTAGAGTTCCGTAACCCACTTCTGTTAAAAACATAGCTAAATATGTAATTTTGCTCCACTTTTATGTTTCTCTCTTCTAAAAAAAAGATATATATATATATATATAAATACAATATCAAATAAGATAAAAAAGAATCTAGTGAAACACTTGTATCATAAGATTTCAAATCACAGGTAAGTAACTTAAATTTCGGTAAAACCTCAGGTGGGTAAAGTGTCAAATTTCAAACCACAGGTAGACAACTTAAATTTTGGCCAAATCACAGATAGGCAAATCGTAATTTGCCCATACCTTAATTTCACTTTCCATATAAGCTTGTTGCACTCTTCTCTCCTATGAGTATTAGAATAGAGAAGATAATTTAAATAATTGACCGACTTCAACTCCCAATCAGAAAAACTTGGACAAAGTTTAGATACAAAATTAGTTGTAGTCTTAGGCTATAAACTTACTTAATATCTTTTCATTTGAGGTGAATTTTGACAAATCTACCATTGGATTACATCTTCTTCTTATATCCTCCATGCTTGCAAAATTTCAAAAAAATTAAAGATCAATAGTTATGTCATCAATAAATTTTTAAAATTGCAAGTTTTTGTAATTTAAAATTATGCACAAAATATAAGCTTAAAGATCATATAGTAAATAATATCTGATTGACACAAAATTTAACATGTGTATTAAGAGCGTAAAGAACATGCAATTCAACGGTTAGATTTTCAAAATATGTTGTAATATTTATTTTATTGAGTGGGTTTGTAGTTTTAAGGTACAACTAATTTTGTAGCTAAACTTTGTCCTTAAAAATTTAACGGCGAATGTAATTAACGAAGCATAATGAAAGGGGGACATAGGTTTTGAAAGCCAATGAACTGATTTACAGGCAAACCCAAACTTAAAGGTTAAAAAATGTATCTTAACAAATTTTTTTTAAATATATAATTTGAATAAATAATTTTGATGTTTTAGTTATATTTCATTTTATAGTTTTATTAATATCATGCATGGACACACTATTATTAGCTATTCAATAAGTCTATATGGGGCACAATAAATTTAATGATATTTTTCACAACTTTTTGAGGTGTTAAGTTATTATTGATATATAATAAAAATGATGTTAACGACATGGTTTTAAAAACCAGATCGGTCAAAAAACCAGAAAAGAGGCCAGTTCTCGGTTTAACCCTGTTCTTGATTGGGGTTTTCTAGTTTTTTGTCGGTTTTGACCGAACCAGTTCTAGGTTCGGTCTTGGGTTCAATCGGTTGAATCAATTGGTCCGGTTCAATTTTTAAAACAGTTAGCGTTAGTCCTTTGTCAAAAAATGATGTTGCACTAATTATCACAATCTACTACCTCAACAAGTCATGAAAAATTTATAAAATTATGTTGAGTTATTATAATCCTATATATACTGTACAAAAATTACTAATAGCAATCCCGAACTCATGACTGTTTAATTATATAATTTTTGTGACTTTAGAACATTATCATTGGTGGTGGTAAAATAGCTTTTTAGCTATTTTACCACCTCAAACTCCAATTTAGTGTCTAACATGACAACATTGGTAGAGTTAAAGGCAAATGTTTTTGTCTTTTTGCTATAGTGAACGGCCAAGACTTGCAGTTTACTGTAGCAAGAAGGCATAAAAAAAAATATATCTTCTTTGTTGGGTTTCATGTCAAAGAGGAAGAGAAAGGAAGTGAGAAAGAAATTAATAAAAAAATGAATAGTATTTGACTGATGGTAAAAATAAGGTCATTGATGTAAGGTATATTATGAAATTGTATATTAAAATAGATAAAATAATTTTTTTTCTTTTTTTTGGTAAACAATAAAAAAAAAATTAATTTCTTTCTCATAAATAGGTGGATGCATCATCTTTGTTTTATGTTGCACTCCATTGTCCAAAAAGAAAAACATAAAAAGAAGTTCCTCTCTGTTTCTTTTTTAGAGAAGAGTGGCGCTGACTGAATGGAGGATCTTCATTTCATTTATACAATTATCCTTACGTTTTTATAAAGTATGATATATACACACATAAAGCCTTTTGTGCTCTCTTACTCAAATGAAAGGTAATAAAGGAAGCTGGCGATCGAGGGAGCATGCTGTACGCTTCCCAATAGCAGAGAGCTGGCATTCAGTCAGTAGAACTGTAGAACATTTTTCCAAAAAGCTTTTTCCATTTCCTTTGTAGCTTCATATATATATATATATATATATATATATATATATATAAAATTGAGTTTAAGTTACATCTGTTATAACTTTAAGTAATATTATACCACTCAATATTTTTTAATTGGATGCGAATATTGACAAATCCATCGTTAGATTACATTATCTTCATATATTCTCCGTGCTTGCAAAATTTTAAGGTGATCAAAGATTAATAGACATGTTATCAATCAATTGTTAAAATTTAAGTTTTTGTAGTTTAAAATAATGCATAAAAGATGAGTTTAGGGATCAAATAGTAAATAACATCCGATTGATGTGAAAATTGGCATGCATGTTAAGAACATATAGAGCATGTAATTCAACGGTTGGATTTTCAAAATATTAATTCAATAACAAGTTATTGGGTAGGTAAAGTTACACAACTTTATTACCATTAAAGCCATGTCATGTTTCTGTCTGGATTTGTTCCATCTTACAAACAAAAGTTCTGAATTTCATCTCTTTTACAAACAAAAGTTCTGAATTTCTCTCTTTTACTATTAATTCTCACCATAAAAAAAGGACTTTTGAAAGAAATATCTATGATTTGTTTTAAATGAAAGAATTTGGAAAATAAGTTATTAATTTTTTTTGAAATATTCTATTTGAAACCCTATTACCAAAAGTTGTAACAAATACATGAAGTATTAGCTATTAATTCCTCATACATGAAGTATTAGCTATTAATTCTTCTTACCTGAAGTATTAGCTATTTTTATTATTATTTATAAATGTGATATAATTTCAACTTTTAGCATTGTTCTATGATGATTGCTTATTATGATTAGGCCAAGAAATCAATTAGTTTTTGGTGTAGGTAGGGTTCGAACTCCAAAATTTTTTATTCGACGACAAAAGACTTTACTAGTTGATTTAACTAAAACCTACAAAGTATTAGTTAAATTAATATGAAAGCATATTTAGAATTTTTTTTTAACACAATGTATTTGTTTTAAATTCATTTATATTAATTAGTCTATGCATTGCAATGGTCTAATACTAGTGATATATATATATATATATATATATATATATGAGTTGGGTTCAAGTTACACCTAGTCTTTAAGCAATGTTATACCACTCAATATTTTTTAATTGGATACAAATTTTGACAAATCTACCATTAGATTACATTATCTTTGTATATTCTCCATACTTGCAAAATTTCAAAATGATCAAAGATTAATAGTAATGTCATCAATCAAAATTTTAAATTCAAGTTTTTGTAGTTTAAAATAATGCATAAAAGTTGAGTTTAAGGATCAAATGGTAAATAACATACAGTTGACATGAAAATTGGCATGATTGTTTAAAACATATAGAACATGTAATTCAATGGTGGGATCAAAATATGAATTCTATAACAAGTTATTGGGTGGTGTAACATTACTTAGACTTACACCAGGTGTAACTTGAACCCAACCTTATATATATATCTGTGATAGAGTAGCTAATTAAAAATTGAAACCTTGCAAAGCTTGTTTGTAAGAAACGTTTTTCCTTTTATTTTTACTTATTTATTGAGTGAAAAGGGGAAAATTACATTTTACTAATCTAAACTATACTTCATATTATACTTTGCACTTTAAGCTTTTCAAATGCATGTTTTGCACCCCAAATTATGACCATTGTTACACTTTGCACCTGAACGTTAAGTTTGCTGTTAATTTGGACGAAAATTCAAAATTTGGTGCAAAATGTAATCAGGACTCAGGATTATAATTTAGGGTGGTAAAGTGTAATTTTTCATTTGCTTTTAAATGATGAGAAGATGTGCAACTAGGTATTTTCATACTTTTCCATCCAAACTAACTACAAACTTGATGTCAAGATGCAAAGTGTAATCGGAGGCATAGTTTAGGGTAGTAACATGTCATTTTTCCAAAATAAAAGAGTAAGAGTAGCACCTTAAGCATCTGGCTGAATACCAAAAAAAAAAAAAAGGTTTACGGGCAGGGCACAACTGGTTGAAAAAAAAAAAAAAATGTTTTGAGATATTTGTGGAGGCGGTAGAAGTAGAACAACTTAAAAAAAGAAAAAAAGAAAAAGAAAAGAAAAAAGAAGTCAGTGTTTTTGCAAAGTCGTCCTTCTTTGGCCGAAAATAAATGTCCATGCCCACTGCACAGTGGTTCTTTTTTTTTTCCTTCTGCAAATGAATGCTCAACTTGAAAAGTCTCCCAACTCCTACAATCTCGCTTTTTTTCTAACAAAACCAGATACAACTAAAAGGAGCCACCATTGCTATGATCATTGTCATTGACGTTTACGTTTAGAGGCATTGCCATGGCTTCGATTATGAGTTTTACAAGCTATGAACCTTTTGGAAATTGGTATGACAAAAATTTCTTGTTCTGTCCCCCTCTATCTCATGTGGATTTTTTTTGCCTCAAAAAGGTGACAAGGTAGAGATGAGTTTTTTTCTGCCTTAATTAAAGGTCTATATTTATATTTTATTTAAGATATATTTGTGGATTTTTCTTGCCTCAAAAAGGTGACAAGATGGGGATGAGTTTTTTTCTGCCTTAATTTAAGGTCTATATTTATATTTTATTTAAGATATATTTAAATTATTTTTATATATAGTATACTTAATATATATATATATATATCCTACTTATAATTCATTTTTTGCAACTTATTCTATTATCAATTTTCACAATATTTGATTTTTCTTTCTCTTTCATCTCTATTTTATTAATGTAAAAACCATCTTAATTATTAGAAAGTAATTTTTAAGTACTCTCGGAGCACAGAGAATAATGCTTTCTTTTCTTATATTTATAGTATGGTCTACTCATTAAATTCATAGTGAGGTTCATTATAAATGTGAGAGGAGAGAGCATAATTTCTTTGTGCTCCGAGAGTACTTGAGAATTTTCTCTTATTAGGAATAATAAAATGCCTCCAACTTGCATCGCTTTGAACTGCCTTGCTACGGTAAAATATAACCCACTTATTTCAAAATTAATAGAGAAAGAACTCTATAGTGCAATCACCCTAAGAACTCTAGGATCTTAATCCAGATACAACACTAACAAACTATATCTAGATTTTGCAATTGAAACAGATGTATTAAGGTTTTATAAAATCGGCCAAGAGTTTTATAGTTCAACTTACATCTCTTGGTGTTTCCTATGGAAACATCTAAGTTTCAAATCTCTCATCTTTCAACTATCGAATAATAAAAAAGAGAAGATTGTATAGGATTAAAGTAGATATTGAATACTCTATGGGTATAATTAGTACGTGTGAATAGATCCTATAATAAAATAATTATTCAAGTGGAATATCATTAGAGATATTTTTGTTGCATTTTCATTACTAATGCTCATGATTTGAATAGTTATATTTTTCTAAAAAGGCTATAATAATTAATAATTTTTTTGAAATAATTTCAACCTATGATGTCTGCTCCTATTAATAACTTTTTATTATTAGACCAAGACACCAATCGATTTTTGGTGTAAGCGGGGATTGAACTCCAGAGACTTTACCAGTTGAGCTAATTAGAACCCGCTAATTAATACTTAAAGCACCTATTAACTTTAAAAATCAATATCAATAAACAAAAACTTTTTCTATACACATAATATTTATAAAAATGAAAAATCTTCAAAAAACAATTTCTCTTACACTCAACAAAAAAATCATAAAAAATTGATACCTAAATATTTATTTTAACCACTCTCACCAAAAGAGTTAATCAAATTCATCCTTTGTAAAGTCGAACTGTCCTTCTCCTCCATAATTTCTTTTTACCTAATGACCTCTACTTTTCAATTTGTCATGTTGCCATCTCTAGACCTCCATGCCATCAACCCCAACCTAAAAAGTAATCTAAAACATCAATCTCTTCATTATCTTTATGAATCTCTAAGTTTAGTTTCCAAATATATATATATATATATATATATATTTTTGGATGAGATATGTTTGTTATTATGTAATTGAAATGTGAAAAAGCTTTCTTCCTTCTTCTTTTTTATTTATAAATAAAATTCATATTGATTTGAAAAATGGGCAATGATATTAACTTCAAAAATGTCCATTCTTTTTTTATGAACGAAAAAATGTCCAATTTTAGGATAATTGACTCCCATACAAATATAAATGTAATTGTATAAGATATTTAAAAAATACAATTTTATTTATTTATTTATTTGAGATAGAAATACTCGTGTAAAACTCAACCATGAAGACTTGAACTTCGGTCTCCATCCCTCTACTTGACAAAAACTTATACATATAGATGAGTCCAAATCTTCTGTCCTACTTTTCCTGCTCCACTCTATACTCCACCAATAAAATTTTGCCACATATTTACCTAATTAATTAAATACTACCATTAATTAATAATGATAATATTAATAAGTCAATAATTGATAGTATTTAATTAATTATGTTAACATGTGGCAAATTTTTATTGGTGGAGTATAGAGTGGAGTAGGAAAAGTGAGACAGAAGATTTGGATCCATATAGAGTGACCATTAATGCGCAATGTTTGTTTTTTCTTTTTATTTTATATAAGAGGAAAATTATTAGGTACTCTCGGAGTACCATAAATGCGTGCTCCCTCCTCTCACATGAATGGTGGGTCCCACCATGAATTTAATTAGTGGAACCCACCATTCATGTGAGAAGAGAAAGCACGCATTTATGGTACTCCGGAAATACACAATAATTTTCCTATATAAGAGATCAGTGCTTTACCGGTCCTTAATTTTCTGAAACCGTTAGCAATGGCCTATGGAAAGTTAGAAACACAGAATGACAAGTAAATGGCATGTAGTGAGGGAAACCTCTGTGAGGCCCTACCTCAAAAACTTTAAAGTTCAAAGACCCTAGCTCTCTCTAGGCCGGCTAGTTCCTTCTCATCTACTCTCTCCAGCTCACTTATACACTATTATCCGCTGTGTTTTATGTTCCTTCCAGCGGGTACAAACTGAAAATGCATTTCTTTCAAAGCTATTCCTATTCATAAATCCAGCGCTTTTTTGCTTCAATGAAGTCTGCATCGGAGATGGGTAGTCCTATATTTATGTCCCGTAAGTTTCTAAAACCAGAGAATAGGCACCATAGGATGAGTAGGTTTGGTCTCTTTTAACTATAAAACATGCATGTTGGGATTTGCAAAGATTAAAAGGCTGTCGCCAGAGCCTACTCTTTTGGCCACTTTCGAAACCATTTTCTACATTATTTGTCCCAAACTTATGGTTCTACACTCTACTACAACCTTTAGCTCTGCACTAGCCATTCTTTATTGTTCTTCAACCCTTTTTTACTCAGTTTTTCTTTTCCTCTTATTACGGATCTCATAAATCGAAAATATATTGTTCAGCCATGGCTAATGGCTATTAGTGAGTTTATACTTTATGCTTTTTCACTGGTCTACCATCTACTATTTGATGTTAAAAGCTCATCCATCGCTAACATGTGAATTTCGACTTTATGCATGTTTTTCTTTTTAGAAGCCTTTCTTTTTGGGTACGTATCAGAATCTGCACTGTTACTGTTATCTTTTTTTTGGTTAAAAGGATAAGCTATATCTTAAATTCTACTCCTACTTAAAATTTACATGTGATATTAGTGCCTTTACAGTTAATTAAAGGGACCACACGGAGAGTGCTCCACATTTTACTTTATGCATTAGTGCACGAAGCTCCCCACATTGTCAAGGCAATGAAAATAATACTTTCAACACGCATAAATAAAAAAAAAATTTATATTTGCAAATTTGTTAAAAAACTACATTTGAATGTAATTGAGTAGTTTCATTATAAATAATATTTTTTATCAAATCAGTTTATGCATTGGTTTAGAGCATTGAGGTGTAATTTCTTTTTTCACAGAATTATATTTCTGAGTCATTTTTCATTGAATGTAGTGTAGTTTATATAACTATTTTTACGAATGCACTAAAAAAAAACTGACTTATATTGGCAGTGGCGGCGCCACGTTAAAAAAAAAATTTATATATAAATTTTTTTTTTATTTGAATACCCTTTTAAAAAAATTTGGGAACACTCTCAAATTTTTTTTTATGCCAATAAAATTAAATTTTTCTCTATTATTTGTTCTACTTTCAAGCAAAAAGAAAAAGCCCAAAAAAAATATTTTAACTAAAATCTAAAAATAAAAAAAATTAACATAGCAAGCCCACCACAGAGGAAAAAAAGCCCAACATCAATCCTAAACAAAACTAACCCAAATGGATTCTCAAAAAAATTTTAGTTAAATTTTTATTAACTAAATACAGCCCAACCCAAACAGATTCTCAAAAAAAAAAAAAAAAAAAAAAAAAAAAAAAATCCAAAACCCAAATTACCAATACACGTCTGCCGATTGATCAAAATCATCAAATGGTAAAGCAAATTAGCAAAACTGAAATAAGAACTGAACTCCTAACCTAAACGAAAAAAACCTCATCAACGATCAAGCTCCAAGCACATCGGCGCAACGGCGCCTCCGCCCGGACCACCTCAAACTCGAGCAACAGAGCACATCGGGCCTCAAACTCGAGCAGTAGCGACGGCGAGATCGGATCAGAGATTGCTTGGCTTGCCTCGTTGCCTCGACCCTCGTCCTTTGAGTCCTCGCCTCGATGTGCTACCATGGCGCCGCCCCTCAGGCCTCAAGGTATTTCAGTTCTTTACTTCTCTCTCTTTTTCTCTATCAGTCTATCTCATCTAAATCTTACATCTTTGGCTTTGCTAATTGCTATGCTCTGATCTGAGAGTGATTGAGTGAGAGCAGAGCTTTCTTTTTGAACTGAAATGAGATTCTCTTTATCTCTCTGTTTCTCTGTTTCTCTATGTCTAAATGTCTAATTGCCTTTACTTTATAACTTTATTTGACATTTTGACTTTATTTGTTTGTGAGTTTGTTGTTTTGTGTTGTGAATTTTGTGTGTTGTGAATGTTTTATATGATTAATATTTTGTGGAATGTTGATTGGCTCTTGTGACTCTTGTCTGTTGAGTGGACGGTGGATGGGGCCATGGGGCCGTGGGATGGGATATTTGAATTCGGGAAGTGGACAGGTAGAGGCAGTAAAGACTGAAGGTATGCAGAGGCAGTATAAAAGACAAAAAATTAAATTATGTTAGACACTAGGCAGTGGGTTGAGCTGTAGATAATGCACATGGGGTGTGTGCTAATGAGTGGGGTGTGTGCTAGACTGCTAGTAGTCAGTAAAGAAAAATAATGAAGCAACTAAACAACAATAATTAATAATTTAATTAACCAATACATTATAAAAGCTAAACAAATTAAATTATGTTAGGCAGTTGGTTGAGCTGTGAATAATGCACAGTAGGTTGTGAAATTTATACTCCTTAAGAAACACCATGAGAAAAATTCCTAGAGCCGCCACTGTATACCCGCGTTTTCTCCCCGGCATTTTTTTAAAACTGCTACTATAGGTCACCTATTACGGCAGTTTTAGTAACTGCCGCTATAAACAAAGGCCTATAGCTGCGCTCAAACCCAGGGTTTGGGCATTACTATAAGATACTCATTGCTATCTGTGGTTGATGTTGCCTGCGCTCGAACCCAGGGTTTGTGGAACATTAAAGATTAATCACTGACCAGCAAGAGAGGCTAATCCACTGGTCCAAAAAGGAAGAGAGGCTATTGTAAATTTGTAATAGCAGTTGCTTTTGTGGAAAATCTATCACTCCAAATTAGTTATATCTCATAGCCCATTTCTATCGCATGGTTAGTGGTCTGACACTTAAACCCAAGCTTAGATTTCACTAATTAATAAAGCCCAAGACTGCCACAATTTGGTTGGGCCTCGTCGTCCATACTTTCTCAACGCTCATCAACATCAAAGTGCCGTAACTGATTGACCTTTATTAAATTTATTAATACTTAATAGGCAGTTCTCTATTATTATTATTATTATATTAAAATAACTTGAAATATTTTAAATTACTAGTAAGTGATGTAACGTAATACATGTGGCCGATCTTAGCTAATTTGTTGAGATTCTATAACTGACCCTATAATTTTGAGACTAAGGTTTTGTTGTTAATGTATAGTAGCTTTTATTTAAATAAAAATTATAATAGAGTATTAAAATAATAAAATATAAAATATAAATTTTTTGGTAATTCAGTTTTTAGACTTTTAGTTGAATTAATATTATGAATTTGTTTTTTTTTTTGGGTAAAATAATATGTATTTTTTAAAACTTTGGTTATATGGCTTTACTTAAGCAAATTAATAATAATATCAACATTCTTATAATACAACAAATAGAAAAAGTACTTTACACACAAACACCCTCAATGATTAAGAAGTAAAACATGCCCTATATGAATGGTAAAACAAACTTTGATTTCATAATTCTTTTTGGATTGGATTGGTTTGGTTTGAAATTTGTTCTATAGTGTGGGTTTCATATTGTTGGAACTTTACTGGAGAGGACCACCATCACTGTTGGCATTGGAGCTGGGATGGTGAGGGTGATGCCAAACGTTGAATTTGGGATGGTGGTGGGGGAGCCATTGACGTCGGGTGAAGGTGAATATTTATTATTATTTTTTGACTTGGCTATAGACTAAGATTTAACTCAATAAATTGTAACACATGACATAATTATATTATTGAGTGAGAGGATCATAGACATTGTTGATTTGATCCTCCTAGTAGATTGAACAATTTCTCCTAATTTTCATGAAATAGTGTTCAATTTGAAGATTAATTATCTTTCATTTTATGGTGGAATGATGTTTTAAATAACAAGTCACCACATACACTAATATTTCATAAGAACAAAATCTATGCCATAAAATAGACATTTTTCATTCCAAAGAAAATGGAGATTAGCAATTTTGATTTTTACCTTAATTACGATCTCAGCATGAAAGTGTGAGGTGAATGGTGATTTCATGTTTTCAAAAGTGCCATAGTTAGAGACTTAGAGTAGTTTCACAAACATAATATTTTTAATAGTTGTTTCTTAAATCTGAAATTTAAGCCAAATGCTTCTCATTGGATCTTAAGAATCAACTTCGAATATCTTTCAGGATGAAGTTTCCTACCAATTTCGCACAAGTGGACCAAGAAGTCATTGGTGATTAATAGTAATATACTAATATGATTCTTTTTAATAACCAGAAATCCTATATATTATGCAGCCTAGTAGCAAATACATAAGCAATTTATAGAAATATACTTGTTCCTTCACAAAGGTAGTGGCAATGTCTTCTAATAGACAACGTTTCCACGCAAATCATAATATATAAATCAAATGGTGGAACATAAAGGGAACCAAAATAGAAACGACGGTATGTACCGTACCTCTTGACCTCCAATCTGTGTCTTGGAAAACCAATGTCATTTTAGGCCAAGAAAACACATTCCAATTCGACAAACTAAAATCAACTTTATCATCTCATTTTCGATTTGGCCCATGTCGTTCTCACATCAGATTTTTCCATTGCAATTTTCAAACCCTTCAAACCCGTATCAATTTTGTTCCTATTGTCTTCTTCAGCAGTGTCTTCCATATAAGATACCTCTTTTTTCCTCCTCCCAACACCACCATCAAGCCACTCTGCCACTTCTATCATGCTCGGCCGGTTCTCGGGGTTACCATCAGTGCATCTCATTGCAATCATGACCGCCAATTTCAGTTGATCTCGATCAAAGTTGCCCTTCAACATTGGGTCAGCAATGTGATTAAATGCACCCTTTTGTACATAGGGTGTGATCCATTGCACAAGGGAGTTTCTCTATTGGCTTTTTTGCACTGATTATCTCTAGAAGTAAAATACCAAAGCTATATACATCACAGCTCTCAGAAACCTTGCCCCACATGGCATATTCAGGAGCCAAATATCCTAGAGTTCCCTTCACTCTAGTAGTCAGATGAGTAACACCTTCTGGTATTAGCTTTGCAAAACCAAAGTCAGCAACTTTTGCTTCAAATTCAGTGTCTAAGAGGACATTACTTGCCTTTATATCTCGGTGAATTATATGAGGATTGGCCTCGTGGTGCAAGTACCTTAACAATAAGCAACAGATATAAAAAACAAGTGAGAGTTATGCTAGGTACCTAATAAAAATTCATAAAATTTCCAAATTAGTATAAAAAAAAAATTTGAAATTGCACATTGTGTTGCAGCTGTATGTAAGATGGTAGGCTAATTTAAGAATGATGTGAAATTATTGTGAATTTTTATTGTGTTAATAGCTAGGTTGAATAAGTATTGCTAAAAATCAAGTACAATTAGGGAAACATCTAATTTTTAAGAACAGAATTCAAATTAATGTATTAATTTTCATGATACTGTGGGAAACAAGCATGCTACATAAAATTTCCAAAAGAATCTCTGAACAGTTTCATTTTTGGCCGGTCTGTATAGTTCAAAATAGTGGAATTTAGTAGAATTCTTCATAAGTAGCTTGATCATTTTTTTTTTGTTCCTCCCAAAAAAAGAGGTATTAGTTACTTACGCTAAACCTTCTGCTGATCCAATGGCGATTCTCATTCTCCGAGGCCAATCTAGTAGACAATCTTCAGCAAGTTGGCCATGCAAATGGGTGATCAAGCTATGATTAGGCATGTAATCATAGACAATTAGCCTCTCATCCCCACCAGCGTAAAATCCCCTCAAACCCAAGAGATTCTTATGCCTCACCCTACCAAGAATTTCAACTTCCACAGCGAACTCCATCTCTGCCTTTGCGCTCATTGCCTTTAGTCGTTTAACGGCGATCTGTAAGAACAACTTGGGCAATTCAATATTAAAAAAAAAGAAAAAGTACATGCTTGTCTTGCATGGCCGACCATACAAAATCTTGCCAATAGATAAGGAAACCGAGACTCCATAGATAATTAAATAAAAAATGAGAAGGAAAAAAAGGAAAAAATAGACGTGCTTATTTAAGAATAATATTTAAAGTTTTTGAGACAAGTGATAATTTTACTAATTACCTCAGTGCCATTACTTGTCTGACTCCAATAAACACTTCCAAAACCGCCTTCGCCAATTTTGTTATCCTGATGGAAGTTGTTTGTTGCAAGAAGTAGCTCCTTAAGAGAGTATATATCCCATGGATATTCCCTACTCTTGCTTTCACTTAAAATTTTTAAAAAAAGAGTTCCTCAAAAAAAAAAAAAAAAGAAAAGAAAAGAAAAGAAAAAATAACAGTTATTGAAGTATTTTGGTGGTAGCTATAACATGGATTTATTAACATAGCAATTGCATAAGAATATAATCAAATTAATTATTAACCATACCTGATCTCCTGATGTTCTTCTGGATAGATGCAACAAAAGCATCTCCAGAAAATCATCTTTCCTTATGGGAAGAAAGCGGAAACACAATAAAGACAAATTGAAATGGTGTATATGCAGTGGGAGAGAGTGAAGAATGAAGAAAAAATTGGCTGTTCAAGCAAGAAAGCCAAAATTTCGGAGAATTCAACGCAAAAAGGAAGGAGTCTTATGGTGCAGACAAAAGGCAGCCTTGGAAGTCAAGGAATTTGTTGTTTAATGTTATGAATAGGCTTAGGCTGTTCACAAGAGGCTCTCAAGATTCTGTATTCTAGTGTTTGTTTGCTTTTGAAGCTACATTTTTCCTTCGGAAATGTCACATTTTATATTTTCATATCAGACATTCTTAAGGATTATTAAATAGTATATAGTTTATTATGAATATAATTTTCCTATCATCACTTCTCTTGGACCTATAAAATTGGGATGCACTAGGTAGGACCTTTTCTATATTCAATAGATAACTAGCTAGGAAAGTATGTTAATTATTATATGCACATTTGTATTTTTTTTTTTTAAATGAAAATTGACACCATTGTCACCTTTGAATTGGGCATTAACACGTTGATCCAACCTTCCAATTGGTAAGCGGCATCGACGGTGGAGTGCAGCTCCAAATTGTCTAGAGAATTAGCTGTACCCAATTCATTAAAAAACAAGAAAAACCCACCCAATCTATTTGTATCCTCTATGCTCTAGCGGTCCTATAAGGTGTAGTTCCCATAAAGTTACTGTATTTTTTTTTTTTTCACCCTAAGAAATAAATTAAGCAATTATTTGATATGATTTGTAACCATTACTTGAGGGTAAAATAGTAAATGACAAATATATATATATTTTTTTACAAACAAATGAAAAGATAATGGTAAGGGTTTATTTATATATTTATTTTATCTTTAATATATATCTACACTAGAGATTGATAGTTTTATTAATATGATTAAGGAAAATTATTAATTTATACTAATGGTGTACACCTCCTTACACACCATGTTCACATTTTACATATGGCGTGTATGGAGTGGAAATTTTTTATATGAAACAATCAAGGTCCAATAAAGAAAACCTTACTTTGATCTCTCTCTCTCTTATTGTTATTATTATCTTTTAACATACATAATATTTATTGGTGGCAATATCCACTATCAAAATACAATTAGTTAAAAATGTAATATTTTGTTAGGAAAGTCATAATTTGAGAGGGTATGAACTTATCTGTTGTATTTATACAAACTTTAAGATGTAAAGTATCATTTATCTAAATGTCATTTCTTGAAACATTGAGAGGGGACAAGGGGGAAAGGAAAGAGTGTTATTTCATTAAGCCTCAAATAAGGTTGGTGTAATTTAATTCATTAATTTTCTCTTTAGTCCAAGTGCTTACCTACCTTATTAGCAAAACTTCAAGCTTTAACTAGGAGAACTCAAATATGCACATTAATTATTTCTCTAACTGGGCCTCCATTATAGGCCTTTTTTTTCCCGGTCTTATATAATCGGCTTGGTCTTACATTTTGGTTCAAATTTTTATTGGGTCAAAAGGCTTAGTTGACCTTCTCTTAGACCAACCAAAAACTCAGGTCCATCTCAGTGAAAGACCCATGGAATTCTTTGACAACACCATTGAAGTAGGCCGATTTTGCTACAAGAGCAAGACTTCGGGTTGACTGCGAGTTTTTGACATTTTGTTCCACCCCTCCCAATTTAATCTATAAAAACCGAACCATTTGAATTACTTCAACAAGGAGAGGTTCAAAATTTTGAAGTACAAATACACGTATTATTTTTGTAAAATCAACAAAATCCACTAAAAATAATATCTCTAGAAAATTAAACCTACTTTCAGATGTATTTTCACAATTTTCTTAAGGAAAATTAAAAAAAAAAAAAAATAAAGCATAAAAAAATAATTTTATTATTATTTAATCTCTCAATTACAAATCATTTTATCCTAATTGAAACAATATCATTTTTTAAAAATAAATATATTAGTTGGAATGTAGACACGTATCATGAGAAGCAAGATTATGTTAAATGCCCTATAAGATGGTGGCTCACTTGGCATAATGATTCATATCTTTGTTAGAATAATTGTTAAATAATTCATCATATTTTTTTATAATTTAAACTTTTGGGACAATAATAGTTCATCATAGTTTTAAAATTGGTGATATTAAGTTCAAATTCAATCTCCACTTTATCTCTCATATAAAAAGTTCAAAATCCTACTGAGTTTTAATATTGTTTCCGCTCTAACTTTATGTTGAGTGTTGGATTTTACTTATTACTTGGGATTTTAAATCAACAAATGATGGAGAGTATTATTATAATGGTTAAATAATTAAAATTAAATTTTTTAATTGTTTAAGCTTTTGCAACAGGTACCAACTAGTGGTTAGTAAATGTCTTTTTGTGTGTGTTTTTGGTAAAACTACAGCCCACAAAGGCCAAGAAGGGTTTCAACTTTCAACTTTCAAGTAAAAGCACAAGTACAAGTACAACCAGGGACGGACACAGATGGGGCCCAGGCCCCCCTTGGCCCAATTTTTTTTATTAGTAGGTATATTTTCAAAAAAATTAATAATAATAATAATAACTTGGGCCTGCCTAAACCGCAATAGACCCCCCCCCCCCCCAAAATTTTCAACCCCATTACTAGTCGGCCAGCCCAATGTAAATCATTAAAAAAAAAGTAAATACAAAAATTCAATCCAAACTCCAAACAGAGAACGCAATAGAAAAAGAAAAAGAAAAACTGAGAAGAAAGAGCAAGACTGCAAGACAGAGAGAATTTTTTTTTTTTCGCTTATCTCCGGCCCCCCTAGCTTGAATTCCTGGGTCCATCCTTGAGTACAACTAATTAAAGAACAGAACATAATTACAAGTTGAGCTTAAACCAACCCATGCAACTAAAATCCATGTGACGTTGCTCGAGTTTTTGGGTTAAAGAAGTGACCTTTTATCTTTAAAAAGCTAGCTAGGTTTAAGAGCTCTTAAGGTTTTTTTCTTGTAATTTTGAAGGCTGAAGCAATATTACATAACTGTTACAAACCCAAAACTAAACCTTCAAAGAGTAAAAAGAATATTTGAGCTTGTGCTTTTGTTTTCCTTGAATAGATTGTGTGTTCAATTTGGGTTGATTTCGTTGAAGGAGATGTTCTGCTTGTGTTCTTGTACTGTTTTCTTATATTTTAGAGCATGTTGTGTTTGATTAATTTTGAAAATTTTTGGGTTTTTGTTTGAATTTGAATTTTCCGGGTTTGTATTTTTGTTTTGAATTTCTTAATTTAATTAAAATTGAAATTTTAAAGTTTGAAAGCATTAATTTAAAAAAAAAAAAAAAAACTTTTGATTACCGAAAATTAATTTTTGGTAATCAAAGTTTTTTTTGAAGAAATATAAGGGTCTATAGCTGCGTTTTCTAAATGCGGCTGTAGGTTGAGGACCTATAGCCGCGTTTGTTAAACGCGGCTATAGACCTATCAGACCTATAGTTACGGTGTTTAGGCCACGTCTTGAAACGCGGCTATAGAAAACACGGCTATAGACCAAATGGACCTGTAGCCACGTTTTTAGGAGCTATAACCGCGTTTTAAAAACGCGGCTATAGGACGCTTTTTTTGTTCCTGCATTTTTATTACCTATTCTCATTGTTCAAATTATCAAATTATTTTTTAAAAAAAGAAACAAAACAATATCCAACAAAAAATAAAACTTCTAGACATTTGACAATTGGAATTATGTACTTTCTAATTAGCAGAAAAATTATCAAGGGTAAGAAACTTTATTTTTTATTCTTAAAGAGAGAAGACCATTATGAAACTTGAATATAAGTCGTACCAGATTTAAACCAATGCTCTCCCCGCCCCTAACAAAAGGATAAAATTAATTACTTTGCATTAGATCAAAAATTTAATATTTGATGCTTTTTAGGTTTAAGGTAATTATTTCATTGTTTTAATGCTTTTTAGGTCAAATTAGGCTCCTATTTTGGTTATATATTAATTATGATTTATTTTAGAATATACTACTTTCTTGTTTGTCAAGTTTTACTAAGTCTTTAAATAAATCTTCAAGTCTATAAACATTTTTGAAGAATTGAGATTCAGTTTAATAAAATTATTGAGTGTTCTTTATTGTTTTTCTGGTGGATTCCAGATTTATTTTCCTTATGAATTCGAGGTTATTTTTTGGAAACAAATGTATTTTGTTTTTTTGTTTTTATTTTTATTTTCTAGAAGTATAGACAAGTTCTATTTTTGTTTCTTATTAATAAAATACCTCGAAATGAGAATATTAATGAAAATTGGTAATGTATTAACTAATTCTTTTGTAAAAGTAACATGGTGGAAACTGTCGAATTAACAGTCGACTTAACATCATTGTTAGCATCACAAATTTATCATTAGTCATAGTAGTTGTTGTTTTATTATCATTTTGATTCTTTTAATCTTTGCATTCAGTTCTTTTCATATAAATATATATTTTTTTTTCTCGTAATAGAAGAATTTTATAATCTTCCTAGACTGAAATCTATTATCTTGATTCTGACTTGTTATTGAATTTACCATGATCATTTGACCTCATACTTTTACTTACACCCCTATTCTTTGTGACAAAAACTTGTTCTTGTGTCATCAATGCCCACATCTTTTCCCCTAATTTTGTATTGAATATGTTGTCTTTCACATCACTCGACAACAACACCATTAAAATCAGAGTTATAAATGATACCGCCAAAGTTTTTCTTAACTGTTAGGAAGAGTGCTCAATGGTTGCAAACTTGCAATGCCTGTAACTCCTCATCTAATGTTATCTTCATTGTAGCCAACTGATTCATCAAAGTTTACAATTCACTCAAATATATATATATATATATATATATAAATATATATTTATATATATATATATATATATATTATAAGATAAAAATTCTACTTTAGCCTAATCTAAGTGTATATGTATGTAAAGCTCTCTCTTAGAGACTTGAACCTTGAACCTTGCCTTCACACCCCATAAGCACTTACATTTATTGAGTGACCATCGCGCCAAAGGTACGCGGTGATACAATTCACTCAAATACTCAACCACAACTATTCTCCCTTTAAAATCATAAATTCACAAGCTTCCTAATTAACAATTCTTAATTTTGAGAAGTCATTCGCTCGTACAAGCTCTCCTACTCTTTCAAAGTGTATAAACACTAGTCTCACTTGCAATGTGATGAAACGCACAATCATCTACTCATGACACATAAACCTGATAGTTTTCCTATTTATCTTTTTCCATCCTTTTTTAGATTTCTCCTTTGGATTGGTCATATCACCTTCAATAGGCTCATACAAATCCTAATAATAAAACAAATCCTCCATCTTAGGCTTCCAAACAGGATAGTTTGGAACCCATTAATTTATCATGGTCTCAATTGTCTCTTCCATCTTATTTCACATAATAAAACACACACTAGATCAGCTAAGCTTTGATACCACTTATTGGGCCACAATCTAGCCTTATGCATATTAAGAAATTCAACAAATTATATGATTAATTTTAACCAATTCCAGATATTCTAACTAAAATTACCAAACCAAGATTTCATACTACTCCAAGTAAATAAGTTTTCAATGTGAAGGGAAAAACCATAGGATTAAATTTGAATAAATCTACAATAACAAAATCAATTACATTAGACTCTAATGTTTATGTCTAAAACTTGAGTTTAGAACAAATTCATTAATATCACCTTTAAGTTTGTAGAAATTAATATAAACTCAATTAAAATCGTCACTTACTCTTAGTACTTCTTTGTTTAGATTAAGTATCAGATTTTTTTGCTAAATAATAATTACAGGAAAAACCAAAAGAAAAATACAATAGATAATGTGGGGAGAGACCATGCACCTAGAGAAAGATTACAACCAAAAACAATCCAAAATTTGTGGAGAAAAACCAATACGATCTAGCAAACATTTCTATATTTTCCAAGAAAATCAATACAATTTGGTAGATATTCTTATGCTCTCAAAAAGAACATTACAATCTGATTTGCCTCATAGACACCAAAACCAGATTTAGAAGAGAAATCCCACTTCATTGTGAAGGTAACAGGGCTTGGTGCCAAGAGTAGGAAACCACCAGCACTAGAGAATCCATGTAAAGATCCAACAATCAGGTGCTAAGGAACTCAGATCCAAATAGCTGTGAGTCAAACTTGGTCCAGATAGACTCCCTCTAAGGGCTTTAAAGGGTGGCTCAGCTGCCACCGGTGGACAAGACACAGCGGATCTAGGCTGGCACGTATCCACAACAAAGATGGAGAAAAACACCATTGAGGGCGGCAAGAGAGACACGAGAGTTGAGGAGGGCTTATGTAGAAGCTAGAACTTGCAGTAGAGTTATGGAGGACTCAGGCACATGTTAGCACCTTGTGCTCATCGCGAAACTTTCTCTCTCTTGTGAAAGAGAGAAGAGTTCCAAAAATTCTTTTCTTGATTTTGCAATTACTTTAAATACTACAACTCTATGTAATTGTGGCTCTCAAAAATCTCTCCTTAGAGAAACCCTTAATTTTTTTTCCCTGTGACATGTGACAACTAAAAAAACTCTTCTTATTTTCTTTGCCCTCTCAAATGCACACCACACAATATCTATTTCTTTTTCTTCTCGCTAGCTCTGTCTGGCTCTCGCTGTCTGCCTTTTTCTTTCCTTCCTGATAGCACTCTAAAACCACAAATAAATTCTGTAAATATAAGAAACCTCAGTGAGCTTTTGTTTTCTCCTAAGCAAATAAGCAATCGTTTGTCAAATGCAAAAAGCATTAGGTCTACTTTTGCC
Organism: Notholithocarpus densiflorus; assembly: GCA_030021035.2. Taxonomy (NCBI): domain Eukaryota; kingdom Viridiplantae; phylum Streptophyta; class Magnoliopsida; order Fagales; family Fagaceae; genus Notholithocarpus; species Notholithocarpus densiflorus. Next base: position 11,482,539 of record JARYZH020000005.1, read on the forward strand.
GGTGATGTGGGCTACTGACTTATAAACTAGTCTTGTGTGGGCTGGACTTTGTGTCCGTACACCCAATACAAAGATCATTAACAATAATATCAACTTACCATCAAATGAAGTACCTATGCAAGTTATGATTTGAGTTTCCAATATAGTCTATTCGCTATATGTTTGTATACCAATTACACAATAAAACATGGCCATTTTAGCGAACATAAACTGAGACAAAATAATTAACATGCATGCAATAGTGAGCTCTTGAAATGATAGCCAATTAGCTAATTAATTATTATGCCAACTGCATATTTTCTAGATGAAGCTGAACTATTCCTCTAGAAACAGTTTCTAAAAAGTTTTACAAGATATCTCCAACTTTAAAGATTCCATTGAATTTCTTCACAAAAGAAAAACCATTAAAAAAATGTGAAAATTCAAATACTTTCAATGTGTTAACCAAGTTTAGGGTTCAGATCAAGGGAGTGGTTCTCAGCCAGTGGATACAATGTCACTTTCAAATGTATCTCGATGATAAGATGAGATCATTCAATTTCTGTTGCAACCCAGATAGATCAAGGCATCCCAAATCATTGCCCTGTAAATCAAATTGGACAAACTCGGGCAAAAGTTTCTAGCCGTTTGGTATTTCCTAATTTTATGGAAACCCTAAACCTAGAAATAAATGAATTATTATCAAACGCACGTACCTTGGATTGAATAGAGTAAATTAACCTTTCATTTTCTCTACTCGAAAAACAGTGAACTACATCAAGTCCTTCTCTGAGCAAGATTTCAAGCACTTCTGATAGAAGCAAACCTTCATTGACATTGGTTGTTACTAAAATTTGAACCCCATCACAACAAGGTTGGACTACAACACTCAAATTCGATAAATTTTTAAGCTCATTCCTCCTCACACTCAATTCTTGGATCTTATTCTTCAGGTATGTAATATAGTTCATGGCCTCGTTTGTGTGATCCGATGCCGAGCGCTTCCCCTAAAAACCCACCAAAACAACAATTATGCAAAGCAGGAAAAAAAGGATACATAGCCATGTCTTGACAGAACATTGAAATTCTATAAGTTATGTGACATATGAAGGAAGAAAATTAAATGAAGGTTCATGAATCCTAACCTTAATCATTTCCATAGGGAGCAGTGACCGAAGTGATGCATTAAGAATGGCCATTTTCTTTCTTCTTTGTCTTTCAGTGTCCCTACGCATGATCTTCTTATTAATAATAGTATTTGCTTCATCATTGTCTAATATTTGATGCATGAAGCATTGATCCGGTACTTGATATTGTGGCATTCTATCTTCTTGGTGTGGAATGGATGAGAATTGCCACACCGCCTCATCGCTTTGGTGGTAAGGAAACATTATTGGATGAAGACTACTGTTTCTTCAAGCTTTTCCTCTTTGTTGTTATTTATTATATGTGAAAGCTAAAAGAATTAGACACCCCTATTGTTACATATAGAGGCTCTCAATGGTTTTTTTTATGGGCCTATTATCAACTTGCTAAGATTCTCTTTAATCTCTTCCAAGGCTAAGGCACAGGCAAGGTAAAATATAGCATGGGAATGATGTTAAAGTTCGTTGTGGGGCTATCTTTTTTACTTTTGTACCGAACAAATTCCGATCCTGCCCATTTTCTTTCACATTTGGTTGACCAACACTTGTCGTTAATCGACGCAGTGAGGATCGGACATTATTGGGCTCGGCAAATTGACACGAAGCTGTAATATAAACCACATGGTTCAAGCAAATAGAACATTAGAATATTGCAAGGATTTTTTAACGCACTAAGAACTATAGAATTAAACTAATAAAATGGTAACATGTCAATTTTTTATTTGCGTTTCCCAACCTTAAAGACACTTTCAGGTAGCGTTTCTCATTCGTCCCCTAGTTTGTATACTATTTTTTTAACTGTGTTCCTCGTTTTTGGTCCATTGCTTTAAGTTGTGGATATGTGGATATATATCATTGGTGATTGGTTTCAAGAATGCAATGAACATGTAATAGACTGGAAAAGCATGAGAAAGAATTAATTATTTGGAAAAGCCAAACTAAGTACCCAACCCCCAGCTTGGGGTTGAGTATCTTTGATGTGTTTGTGTAATTAAACACATTAAAGTACTAATTCTTTTTGATAATTGAACTCATTAAATTACTAATTGAATCATGTACAAACACGTGACACAAACTAGAAGAATATCTCAAAAAATTCCAGGCCAAAATTGTTAGGTTCTAAATATTTATGATTAAATATGTAGGTTCTAATTTTATGTATGTTAGCAAACTGAGTACAAAAACATGTCAAGTATAAGATATTTATGTCTTAGAACAGTTTTAGACATCGCTTAAGTTGTTTCAAGTCAAGATTTAAGAACAGTCAAGCTGAAGAAAGAAGAATTCAAAATCTGCCTTGTTCAACCGATCGAGAGACTTCTTCGAGATGTGTTTTCTGCAGATTTTAAATAAAGCCCAAAAGCCCTCAAAATGTTTAGGGTTTGAGTCCAACACTGCTAGGTATAAAGGCAAGACCCTAATACATGTTTTTCAAGACTTCTGAGTTACTCTTGTGAGATCCAAGAGGTTCTGTAACCTTCTAACTCAACAAGCATCCACCGTAGATTAGATTGATATTACATGAACCGGTGGAGATAAGTTGCTACATACAAGATCAACTACTACTGATGATCTAAAACCTTTGAGTGGAATCTCAAAGTCACAAACTGGAGTGTTTGTGTGTAACAAATTCAAATAGAAGAATCTGTGAATTTGGAGCTGTGTATGGTCACGTGAGTAAGTACTACAAGAGGTAGAATTAGATTTAGGGAAAAATCTATTGTAAACACTTCCATTCTATTTGGTGAATTTGTTGTCTTGTGGATTGTTTAAGTTCAATCCTTCCCAGATTTTTTACTTTTTAAGACGGTTTCATTGGTTTTTCTGGGTCATCATATCGCTTGTCTTTTTTACTTTTCTATTTTATGTAATAAATCTAAGTAACTACTTGGCTATTATATTAGATAGGTTAAACAATCTGAGTATATAGGAGTCTAAATCACAAAAAAAAATCATTTTTTGTTTTTTGGAAATCACAAACAAAATCTTTACAACTATACACAGCATGGGCGATAATTCTATGCCGTTTGCCACATAAGAATTATAATCAGAATCCCTCGCGGACTATGGAATTGCTTTATAAACTGTATGGTGGTGCTGAATAATGCATTGTCAAAGTAAAACTTGTATGCGTGTGATATTTATTCAAAAAATACAAGAAAGATCGGGGGACCTAACACGAACGTTGTGGTATAGATATATGTGTGTCATTAGTAAATACAGATTTTTCTATGATAGTTGTCTAGATTCAATGTATCACTACAGTACTGTCCTACCATTGTAGTAGAGTATACATGTACCATTATACCATGTACTGTTGAACTTCTATACTTTTATCGTACTTTAGTATGCCTATATAAAAAAAGCAACTCATATACAGTTCTCATAAAATATTTAAAAAAATGAATGATTAATGTGTGTTTTAAGAGCATATATTAATCAGACTCATTTAATTAAGTGAGCAACCACTCAAATCAAAAGATTGAGAAAAATGTTAGGACTGCAAAAAAATTACATAAATTTTACCACAATTCTCTATTTGGTAAATTGTGGATGATGAAAAAAAGTAATGGGGTCCATATTGATCAAATCAAAAAATTGAGAAAAATATTAGGACCACAAAAAAATTATACAAATTTTACCATAACTCGCCATATAGTAAATTGTGAATGATAAAAAAATGGTAAATTTATGTGGGTTCACCAGACTCAAAACTTGCCAAATGTGAAATGTGACAAAAGTTGTATAATTTTTTGTGGGGGTTATAGGTGCTCACACGCCTGACACACAACAGCAGCATCAGGATGCGTGTTCTGTGTGCCATGTGTCACAAGTTGATGTTGTCACATTTCACAATCTGTTGCTGCCACACAGCTCTACAATGTCAGCTTGCCACGTCAACTACTATGTTAGCACCATGTCATTAGAGGTGCACATCACTCCACGTCATCTACTATATTAGTGGTGGCCGTTGTCCATTGACTTTAATAATTGAGTGTTGGCTTTGACCTGGTGTGCACTTTATCCAGTTTTTTGGGCTAATATCAAAATTTTAGTTGGTTTTTGCGTTAAAAATTTTAGAGCCCCTTTGATAGAAGAGTTTGAGTAATGTTATTTATAGTTTTTTAAAATATGTGTGAGTGAAAAAGTGTGTATAATGTTATTTAAAAACTGAAAATAGTTGTTTGAAATGGCCTACCAAACAAGCCCTTAAAATCACACAAAATTGTTCTCTTTTTGTATACATTGTTAAAATTTTAAAATATAAATGATTAAATTCACTATCTTTTAATAATTTAAGTTTTTGGGACAATTAAAAATTTAAGTTCTATTCTTGTTTTCATTCAATCTCTCATCATACTGTTTACAATCAGTAATTTAACACATAGTTCTTGATTGGGAGAACTATAATCTTTAGGCTCAAGTTACGTGCTTTTCCTCAAAAGCCGTAAACTCTAACTTTATGTCACTAAGAAACGTAAAGCTAGCATTTATCAAATTTTCACTCTATCTCTCATCTTAGTACTATTTACAATCGATAATTTAACACACATAGTTCTTGATGGTGTGAACTACAATCTTTAAGCTCAAGTTACTTGCAGCTTCCACAAAGGTTGCAAGCTTTGGCTTTATGTCGTTGGAAAACATATACTGTGTTTGGTTGCAAATGGAGGAAGAGAAAAGAAATGAAAAGATTAAGGAAAAAAGAAATGATAAAGAACATGTTTCCTTTGTATATGGTTGGAAGTAGCGAAGGGAAGAGAAAAAAAGTTATTTATAAATTTTTTATTTGTTTGGTTTGCAAAAGAAGAAAAAACTATTTTTTTTACCTTTATACCTCTATTAAGTGGACAAGTGAGTAAAATGCTAATAGGCAAAATTGTAATTTCAAAAACCTTTCTCTTCATTTCTGTTCAGTTTGGGCGGATTGAAATAGGTGGGCCCGGTAGATTTAATTTCTTTTCCTTTCCCTCCATTATTTCCAACCAAACAGCAGAAAAATAATCCCTTCCCTCCAATTCTTTTCCCTTCTCTCCTCTTCCTTCCATTCCAAACACAGTGGTAAAGTTAGCCTCTCCATCAAGACTGAGAAAGAGAAGAAGTTAGCATGAAGTTGAAGGTTATGACATTGTAAGCTTTTTCCTTGCCATCCCCAACCTTAAAGACGCTTTCAGTGAGCATTTCTCATTCGTCCTTAGTTTGTATACTATATATTGTTGCTTTTAACTTTTAAGTTCTGGATATGTGGATATGTATCATTGGTGATTGGTGAGAAGAATGCAATGAACATGAAATAGAATCGAAACGCATGCAAAAGAATTAATTATTCCTTCTTGAGTTGGAAAGCCAACTTAAGTACCTAACCCCTGGCTTGGGGTTGATGAGTATCTTGGGTGAGTTTGTGTAAACAATAAAGTACAAATTGATCAATTATATACAAACACGTGACACAAACTAGAAAATTATCAGAGAGGAATATATGGCAGGCCAAAAACCTCACAAGTATACACAGCATGGGCAATAATTCTATGCCACTCGCCACATAACAATTGTTGCTCAGAAAATAAAAAACTCCATATATTTGGAGCACAACTTTTTTTTAATGGCATGGCATGCTCTTTATATGAGAAGAAAGTATGTTTGTTTTAGTTCTGTTTTGTTTAGATTTGTAAATGATAATTGTGGCTTGGTGTTATCTAAGACGAGGAATATCAAGTTATGAGAAAAAGAGTTAAGAATTGTAGTCTTCTCTCTTTTACAAGAAGAATCAAAGTTTGAATTCTCCATTTTCTATTGTTGTTACTATTGAATTATGAAAAAATTATCTAAAAAATAAAGATATAAATAATAAATCCAACATTATAACCAAAACCCCTCCAATATATGCATTTTATGGCCCATTCACCGTCCACCACTTGTATTTATGAATATATAGCACGCTAAACTAACTAGTGAAGTAAGATGGGTTGGGTTACTTACAAAAATAGAATCGGGGATAGGCACCCTCGGGAGCATGATTCTCTTTGTTTCACTTAAATGACACACTAAAAATTGCTTTGTAAAGCATATGGTGGTACTAAATAATGAATTGTTAAGGTAATATGTGCTTGATAATGTTCTAAAACACAAGGGAGATATACCCCTTCAAACAGTACAAATTATGCATAACGAATATTGTAATATATTTGTGAATAGTATATCTCACATTGAGAAAAAAAATAACGAAAAAACTAAAGAAATTGATAAACAAGATTGGATCTAAATTTTTTAGAATTAGACTTTTAAGTTAATGATGTCTTGATATGTATATGAACACTACAATAAAGATTCTCTTAGGTGTTGAACCCCCTAACAAAGAAAAGATAGATGCCATTGGCCGTTGCAAAGAACACTTTTAAATTTATTTGTTTCTTTTTTGGGTTGAGAATGGAGAATAATATATGCTTTGAGAAAGGAGAGCAGCATCACGGACAGTACCAATGCATATAGGGTTGGAATACTTAAACCCAATATAATACAGGCAATCTGTTGCTGAACCAAGAACTGTTGTTATAAAGTAACATAAAGGCTAAAGATTAGCTTAGCTGTTTCATGACTTCACTCTATTTAATATACTTCCTAATTATGTGTTTGGGGATATAAAGGGTCAATATATTATGAACATATACTAGCTAGCAGACTAGGATTATAAAACAAAAGTGGATGCTGTGTATAGTGTAGGTCCATATTTCCGCTTTCTAATTTTTACTCATATTTTTAAAAGCAATGTTGGACATGGCCCTGATTAAGGATTAACGGGTCTAAGTTAATAATCTCTCCACTAAGATATGTGTTCTAGTATATATATACGTGGAATCTCCCAAAAACTTAGGTTTTGTTTGGTAAAAACAAATTTGTTTTTGAGATCATTCAAACAAAAAACAGATATTTTTTTTGGTTGAAAGAGGCTACATAAACCTATCCAGAAATTCTTCTCAAAAAAAAAAAAAAAAAAAAACCTATCCAGGAATTGACATACGTCTTCTAGTTCATGCATAGACCCTTTCAACAAACAAAGGCTCCTGAAATCTCTCCAAAAACAGGCATATAACAGATAGATACCCCAAGTGCTTAATTTAAATCCTTGAGTCCGTACACAATCTTGTGGATACTTGGTACTTTATTCCATGAAATTCTTTTGCAAACAAAGATAGCTGAATATACCATAAAAAAAAAAATAAAAAAAAATTAAAATTAGGGTAGCTGTCTAGCTGAATATTAGATATTCGATGACAGTCAATAATAACGTCTTTAAGTTTAGTTTCACTCGTCTTGGTTAATAAGATGAGCTAAGCCCAAGCTTGAGCTTTTGTTTATTAATGTAGTATCTATTTTAAATTTTATGTCATGGTCCTCATGGATAGGGTAGAAGAATATATATATTTATTTTATTAGCAAAGAAGTTGACTTGATTTCTTGGTGTGAAAGAAAAACGTTCTCATTGTTAAGAAATAATTTGATTTTTTAATTATTTATCGATTATACATAAGCATTGTTTTTAAGGATTTCTGTGGTTTTGGCCCAAGATGGTCTTTCTATGTGCATATATGGTGGAGTTACGTGATAAAAAGAACACTCTGAATTATATGTGAGTTGAGAGTTTCAGAATGTCTTTCCCCCTCCCCCCTTCTCATACAAATAGAAGATTTTCTCTACCATTTTGTAGGTTTTGCCGACTCTAAAGAGTTTGAATCTTCTTTAAAAAAAAAGCGAGATTTTCGGGTTTTAATCTGATTGATTTCGTTATAATTTTAAATATCTTGTAAGTATTATTATCTTTTTAGTGTGTTATCATCAACAAATTGTATATTAGCATTTTAAGGAACGGTCAATGGGCATGTATTCCTGCTAGATCAAAAGACTTGGTCAGAGTCAATGTACAGTTGGTAAAGGTATTTTATTTCGGACAAAATTTAGTTATAAAATTGGTTGTAGTCTAAGGTTACAATCTTGTAAGGTTGAATTTAATCAACCATCTTGTTGGCTTTATTTCGTGCCAAATTTGCTTGTATTTTAGCAATTAGTAACCCTGTATTTATGTGGGAATTATGTAAGGGTAGTGTGTGAGAGAGTGTGAAGAAATGCTCGAGATTGTGCAAAGAAGCAGAGACTCGCGGCTGGAACTCGCGGGTGACTTGCGACTGGCAAGCCGCCAACTGCAGCACACGAGTGAAGCGTGTAGGAAGATGAACAGTCACGCCAGCTGGAGCACTACAAGACAAAAAGTCCAGACTGACCAGACCATTAGCTCACGACTTGAACTCGCGACTCAGTCAAGTCGCGAGGCCAAGCCGCCAGTCAACTCTGTTTTGAAAAATTTGTCTCTTCGCATTCCACTCTCACCCTAGTATAAATACCCCTTATACCCACGAAATGTAGAGAATTTCCAGAGAGAATTTTGAGAAAGAAATCTTAGAGAAGAATAAGATTGACTCATCTCCAATCTTCACATAGAGACTCTTCAAATTCCTCTACTCTCTTCCTCTCCATTGTTACATTCTTGAGAGGTTCTTAATTAAATCCTTTTCTCACCATACCCACATCTGTGAGAAGGCTTTTTGGTGCTTTGGGAAGCAGTTAAGAAGAGACCAATGGTTATTAGTTGATGCTATGGGCTATAGCGGAATCCGATAAGCTAGAAAAGATAAAAGTTCGGCACAACCTCGTTGGAACAAGAAGCTTGGAGGGCTTAGGTACACTGGGTAGATTAGGCTTGAAGGGTCTATTGTTGTTCATGTATCCCAACTACATTTTCTAGTGGATTATTGACCGCTTGGAGGGCGGCGGAGAGGTTTAACGCCGAGGGTTTCGGTTTCCTCTTCGATAACACATCGTTGTGTTGTCTTTGTGTTTGCATTTCTCTTCCCTTAATCTTTACCTTTTAATTTCTGCTGTGGATGTGATTTTAATTAGTTTAAATTGTTTATCAATTCTGTTATATGTTTATGTTCATATTCCGCATATTAATTGTTTGATAATAAGCTTGAATTGATAACTTGTAATTTGGGAGTCTAAACGTTCAAGAGTGTTTTATACGCTTTTTGAACTTTCAATACTTAATATCATTAACATTACTATATATTTTGAAAATCTAACTGTTGTATTATATGTTTTTTATGCTTTTATGTCAAATCTTATGACAATCGGATAATATTTACTATATAATCTATAAAATTATATTTTATGCATAATTTTAAACTACAAAAATTTGCAATTTAAACAATTTATTGATGACATAGCTATTGATCTTTAATTTTCCAGAAATTTTGCAAGCATGAAAGATATAAGAAAAAAATGTAATTCAATGGTGGATTTATCAAAATTCACATTCAATAAAAAGATATTGAGTAAGGTTGTAGGCTTAGGCAAGATCTTAAATGACAAATTTGTAGAGCAGTTAGCGCTAGTGCATTGACTTTAAAAATCTGTCAATATTTATAAGTTTGTTATTTTACTTGATTTTATTATATCTTAGATTTTAGAAGAGATTTTGAAGACTAGTATCTATTACACACATTAATGCACACATTAAACACTCAAAAAAACAATTGAAATCATGACTTAATTATGATTTATTATATATGAATGAATCAATTATAAGTTTTTAGATTCAAAAAAGGAATTTGAGTAAATCTCCAACATCTCATTGCAATTTCTGAGGAAAATAATATGGTCTTATGACTCTTATTGCTAGGCAAAGCATTCAATAACCTAATCTTTCACTCGTTCTAATGCCCCTTTCAACAGTTCACGAATATATATAGCTTCATTCTATTATGGATCAATAACGTCAATTTTTTTTAAAATGGCTCGTACTTCATTTCACTTAAATCTAAATGCACAATATATACACAGGTTCAACTTCTGGGAAGTAACTTTCAATTATTAATAACATATAAACCAGCAAAAGTACTGGAAATATCCTGTTCTATATACGAAGAACATTTTGTTATAAGTGACTCAAGTATGGTTTACTCCTTTGGAATCTAGTATAGATTGGAACTATAAAACAATGTGGTTAACAAGTTTATATGTTGGACTGTAATTCTACCATCTTTTGGGAAAAAGGGGGGGGGGGGGGGGGGTGGTTCTAGAATCCAAAAACTTCTGAATAAATAGTGTTTGAAATCTTTAAAAGTGATATATGTCAGTTATGATGGAGTTTTGTAAGACTTCTACAATATGGCTTACTCATTGATGATGTAATTAAGTGTACGACATTAATAGTCTTTCCCAGGAGTTCTGTACATCACTGGCTTATAAATATTTACACATGCATAAGAAATTCTTTCAACTCATACCTGGATGCCTAATCAACCCACACAGTTTACTTATAATTTAAATAATTCTCAAATTTAATAAATTTTTATATGAACACTAACATCAATCAATGGCATTCATAGATCAATATTTGAATCTTTACAACAAGGACACATGTGCGGTGCACACACGCACACACACATAAATACAAACGTACGAGTGCATGAGCGTACATACACAAGCAATGCAAACAACATACATACGCATACATCTGCACATGCAAACACAAATGCTCACAAATACACATATAGAAGCGCGCGCATGCAGACGCACAACACACACTAAGATCAATTTATGAATTAATTCCAAAGTAGATCAATAATTAAATCTCTACAAAAATGGACACACAAGCGTATGTGTGCACGCGCACAAACACTATTATTAATGCATGAACTAATTATAAATTATATCAATAATGAGATTTTTATAATATGGATACACAAAATATTGATGTATGAACTAATTCTAAAGTAGATCAATAATGACGATCATATAACAATAATCAGATCTCTACAGCATAGATACGCGTGCTTTAATCTTATATCTCTCAGAAAGTATAAACTAATTCTAAAGTAGAAATGAGTGAAATTTACAGGGGTCACACACACAAATAAGCCACTTACCGTAAGTAAACATACACCCTAACATTAATGTATGAACTAATTCTAAAGTAGAAATTAGAACTAATTCTAAAGTAGAAATTAGTGAAATTTACAAGGGTCACAAACACAAGTAAACCACTTACCAAAAGATTAAGGTGATACAAATCCATGAGTAGAACTCATCATTGAAAACCGGCTTACAAGAATGTCCAAGAACTTATATACACATGGTTAAACTTACACTTAAGACTCATGTGGGACACTTGGATAGTAACATACCACCATACTTTGCAGCTCCGATCACAAATCCACAACTCATTCAATCTCATACTCAAAGAGTTATGTCTGATACTAAATGATACAAACTTATGGGTAGAACTCAACCTTAAAAGTTGACTTACACGGGAAGGGTATTCAAGAGTTTATATACACATAATTAAATTTGCACTTAAGTCAGGTGGGACATCTAAATTGTAACTTAACGTAATTAAGTAGATATTATTGAAATTTACAAGAGTCATGTTAGCCTGACATGTGTGTTCTGTCAAAGAAAACAAACAGATATCAGGAGAGACTTATAAAAGTTGACTTCAAAGTTTATTAAGCATTTAAGTCTAGGGATATATATTTGACTTACCCTCAACTTAAAAATCAAAGCTAACTGTACCATATGATTTCCTGATGCCTAAGTGTATCTGGTCAATATCAATTTACTGCACTCTACATTATGAAGTTGACAACATGTGCTTCAAAATGAATGTTTCCTGATGCAAAATCCCTCTGCATGGGCCATGGAGGGAAGAGGCCTTGAGATTTGGATTTTTGGTCTTAGATATTTTAGCATTATAACTAGTTCCCAATAATACAAACCCAGATTAAAAAAAAAAAAAAAAAAAAACTTGTGCCTCATGACCATAATTTCTTCTAATGATTTCTAAATGAAGCTAAAAAAATCTAAATTTGTTATCTAAAAAGAGTTTTAAAGATCAAGAGTTTCACATCCCATTGTAATTAAAAATAAAAAATAAAATAAAGAAACAAACAAAACAAAACGCAAAGGACGAACTCATCAAATAGTGCTACAAGTTATATACAAACACACAGCCAAGTCTAGGGTGTTCTAATCAAGAAGATCAAGAGAGTGCAAGCAAATACTTTCACAACAAGAGTACAAAGTCACCCGTAATTGAACATAGCATTTAACTTCTGTTGAAGCTCAGATAGATTGAAGCAAGTCGGATCGCAAACCTGTGAAACACATATATAATGAAATATATTTGCAATTTGATGAGAAGTATAAAAATTTTAAACCCTAAACACAGAAATGAAAAAATTATTGGAAAACCATATATATACCTCGGACTGAATAGTAAGAAATAACCTTTCTTTTGTTTTGTTGGAGGCACACCTAATCACACTAAGTCCTTCTTCAAGCAATAATTCCAGCACTTTTGATAGAAGAAAACCTTCCTCTCTCAACCAGCTACTCATCAAAATCTCAACTCCAGCCTCGGATACACGAACTGTAGCATAGTTCAGTGAACGATTATTCGAACTTTCGATCCCTGGAATAAAAGCAGTCGAATTGGATAGATTCTTCAGCTGATCTCGCTCGACTTGGAGTCCTTGGATCTTCTCTGTCATGTGTTTAATGTAATTGGCAGCTTCGTTTATGAGATCCGAGGCTGAACGCTTTCCCTGAAAGTCATCAACAAAACCTTAAAAAAGCATAGTAGTTATACAAACCTTATGAGCTTCAAGCATATATATTAAGGAAGAGAAAGATATAGAGGTTATTGACCTTGATGAATTCAAGAGGGAGAAGCAATCGAAGTGATGAGTAGAGAGAGGCCATTTGTTCCCTTCTTTGTCGTTCGATGTCCCTACGCATGATCTTCCTCTCATTATTATTACATAAATTTTCTTCATTATTGTCCGGAGTTGCTAATAATTTATGTGACCAACCTTTACTCATATCAACCTATACTGATACGAGATCTTGTTGGATTTTATTTTTGATGGGCAGTGGAGGAGATTTGGTCACCAACTCATGGCTTTGAAAGGAGAAGAAACATTGAACAAGGAATATGATTTCGAGGTTCGAGCTTCAAATCTTTTTTTTTTCTTTTTCTTTGTGATATTGGATTTAAAGAAATAGATACGTTAGGTACAGTGTGATCAGGTTTCCGATGGGCCTTACTAATTAAGATGCTGAGATTCTCAGCAATCTATTCCTATGCAAAGAAAGGTGAAAGCTTCCTCGGCAGCCATGTTAAAGTTCTGTGTGTGGACACTTTTTTTGTTTTCAACGACTTAGTGGGCATTTACACACACATATTGTGGACCAGCATTTGTCGGAGTCGCCGGCCACACCCGGTTGAGGCCTTGACGAACCGAGTCCTAACATGGGACAACCTCACTCGAACCGGGGTAATTTATAATTGCATATCATGGTGACATGGTCCAAACAGATATCCCAAATTAAACTATGAATAGTACTGATTATACAAGAAATTGTGGTCCATGATCTTATTATATATATATATATATATATATATATATTTATGCTATTTTTTTTTTAAAATACTATTTTAATAAACATGAAAAGAGAGGAGAAGATTTTTTAAAGAAACTTACAATAATATATATTCTATTAAACTTTAATTTTTTCCCATTCTAAAACATAATAGTAGTTTAAAATGAATAATTAATGTCCCATCTTTCTCTTCTTTTCCCAATCCCAAAAGAATGTCTCAAATGGTATTTTGTACTAGTTTTTTAAATTGTAAACTATATTTTAAGGTTTTTTTTTTTTTTTTTCATTGCTTTAGGGTGTCTAGGAATGTGGTAAAAATGCATTAAAGATGAAAAAGAAACATGCAAATTATTTGGAGGGACAATTATTCCAACTTTAAGTTAAAAGAAGGCGACCTAATCCATTGCACGTTATTCTCAAATTTTAATGAAAACAAAAAATGGGTCATTGCACAGAGAATCTTTGTGCCTTTTCGTTTTTTAGGCATGTGAGATTTAAATAACTCAAAATTTCAGGAAGACAAACAGCAATGGCAACAGTATCAAGGGAAAGATCTTAAACATCTTATATTTTATAGGGCGTTCATTACTTGGGCAGGAAGCTGGTGTGTATATTTTAAAGTAGCATAAAAGCTCAAGATAATCCTAGCTGTTTCGTATCTTAATTTGCTCCCCAAAATACGTTGTCTTATTATATGTAGTGGTTATGATTATGATGGAAATTATTACCTATAGAATACTCTAATGAACGAAGCTAATTAAGCATTTAAGCTGATCGTCCAAATATTTGCTTTTAAATTTCCAAATGGATGTGGGGCTCAATTTCCTGACAAGGATCTGATATGTTATCTAATAATTAAGTTGATTATTAACGTACTTAAAACTGAGGGTTACAGCGATGTTTCAGCTCTAGTGCATGCATTGAAACTTTCCCAAAACTGACATTGATACCTATAGTACTTGCGAAATTCCACAGATTCCAGAAAAAGGAATGATCATGCCACACCCCACATTAGGGTAATGGTCCTAGCTAGTGGATGGTTTCATACAGTACTTTAAGAGGTGCAAAAGAGCCTAACTAAATTCTGGGGTGTTTGAGCAATCTTTGTTTTTTTTTTACAAATGATATGTGTCATGTGTGCTTAGGTTATTGTAGTTGCCGCCCTAAGCTCGAGCATTCATACACTACTAACCAATAAAATGAACCTTAAGGACTTTGGGACCTCTAAACTCTAAGTGAGATTTGTAATTGCCAATTACAGAATCATTAGACTATGTGATCAGCATTATGATGAAAATGGTATCCTTCAGTATACTGCGCCATTGCAGAAATTGTGGAAATATTATCCTTTCACATCCTTGATGGGAATGAACATATTGTGAGCCTTCATAGATAAGAAATAACCTTTAAGCATCATTTCTAATTAAATGATTTATGTTGCCAAGTCCATAATTGCAACAATGGAAGGGGGATTTGAACCCTAGTTCTTCATGTAAAAAAAAATTTATGTTGTCTATACCCATAAAAAATAAGTCTAGATACACAATAAATTTCATAATTTTTTTCACAAATGCTAAGCTGGAGATTGTGATTGGTGTACAATAAAATGGATTTTAGTGGTGGTTCTATATAAAATGATATTGCACTAAAAGCAATGCATATAGAATATTTTTCACAAGTGTTAAGTTATTATTGATTCTTATCTGAGTCTACCATTGATATCACTTTATTGTCTACCATTTACAATCTATTATCTTAGAATTTGTGAAAAAATTGTGAAAAGATTGTGGTTCTAGACTTTTATTAATCCATTGTCTAGAATCACAATCTTTTCACAAATGCCAAGATAGCATATTATAAATAATAGACAATAAAGTAGTGTCAGTGATAGACTCATATAAAAATTAATAATAACTAGCAACTCAATAGTTGTGAAAAATATTGTTTACTTAACATTACTCAATTTTATTATATAAGTCTTACAAATCAAAGCGTGAATTATAACGCATAACAAAAAAGTAATTAATTAAGAAATTTAATTAACATATATACTTTTTTTTGAAATTAATCATATATAATACATTAAAACAGAAACACTATCAAAATAAAAATTATTTTTTAATTGTGGTTTAATTTGCGCCAAGTGTCCATTTTAATTTTCTTAATTTTGGTGTCAAGTAACTCATTTATAATACTAGTGTAAAAACAGAAATCACCTATTCACTTAGTTAAGATCACCTCATCCTCACAACCGTTGAATATTCACAAGTCATGATCTAGCTTATATTTATTTTTGTGATTTTGAATATTAAGATTTATAATAGTTATAACATTCTCCATATATTTCCCACCACAGCCATGATTTAGGCAGATGTCAAATTAAGCTTCCTTGCGCGCTTTCACTGTCACAAGTTGTCCATTTTTTTTTTTTGCTAACCGTCACAAGTTGTCCATTTGATAAACTCATTCATACTACTTTCATATTAACTAATGTAAGTGAAAAGCACATGTAAAAAAAAAAGAGTACTGTCTCATTCTCATCATTGGCAGTGGGTCTTTTGATGCTTTTCTATTACATTGCCTTTTCCCTTTTCTTGTTACTGTTAATGTCATTTTCCCTTCCAGTCTGAAAACATTTGTTTAGAATGGTGGTCAAGTCACTCAAGAGAAAGTTGACACGCATTTGCTGATTGTTGGATGAAGCTCGAAAAAGTAGATATGACAAACCTAGCTAGCGAATCTAATCAAGTTTCTACCAAAAAAAAAGGAATCTAATCAAGTTTTTCTCTTTCAACAGACTGCTTTTCCAGTAGCCATTTTCACCTTGTGACTGCTCAGCTGGTCCCCCTTGCCTGCTTTTGCAATACCTCTTCCCTGAGCCAAAACATAAGACGTGTGGTTTACATTGTCTGCATCACCATATTGATTATGTGAACTCAACAATAGGTTGCTTCACTACTGACTCAACTTAGGGTATTTAAATACAAGACATAGCAACAACAAAGTAGCTAGGAAACAAAGTTTGATATTGTTCTCTGTCTCTTGTTATTTTAATTTAGATTTTCCACAAATTGACAACAATCAATAGACAAACAACCAACAAGTAAATATGTGTCGGGTGATATATACTACCTGAGAAAAGTAGCCCACTGGAAGATTATCAATTCATCTAGATGGTTGGTAAAGCCTTCTGTTTATAAATATACCTATGATAGTTGAACATTGTTTTTGATTGAAATGGATTTATTGCCTTCCTGGGAAAAATAAATAAACTTTCTGCCTGCAGTAAGGTTTGAGATAAATGCAACAAAGATAATGAAATTGCCACAAGTAAGCCCACATTGCCTATATGTTATTTTTATTGGAACCATAGACTTTCACCTAACTACTTTATTCTTATGAGCCTCACTCACAAACGGTTATGATACTATCGAAGTAAGAACACAATGTTCAGTGGAAGTCAAAATATGATATAGATCACTTAAAATTTTGGCATATGATCCAGACTTCAGGTGATAATTGAAAGATGTGGTGAGCCTCAAAATACAAATTCAATGTCTTCAATACAGTTTCTGAAGTGACATATCATAAGAGCAGCAGTAAATGCAATTATTTTGTAGGTTTGTGTTTCTGTTTCAGGATTTTTCTTAGCTTCCTAGTGACACTCACTAACTATATGGATTCCGTTTTTTACACTCTTCAGAAACTCACTCACTAACTATATGAATTCCATTTTTTACACTCTTCAGAAACTCTCTTCTATTGACCTGAATACTCTAGCAAATACAATACACTTCTAAATATTAGGTCATATATGTTTTTTTGAAGTGTCAACAAAAGCTCATTACAATTTGATCTTCATACAGGATATATGTATATATATGTGTGTGTGTGTAATTTCTCAATTGATATAAAACTTCTATTATTGGTTGGGCTTACAGAAGTTTAATATTAGAAATTAAATAAAATTTACAATTCCTTGCTATATCAACTCAATAAAATTAAAAACCTATGACCTGTTCTAATACACATACCCTACAAATCAATTCTAAAAGGAGACATCTTAGCATTAAGTTCATCAGCAGCTAACCTGGATTGAAACAGCTACATCTCAATCAATTCATGTATGTAATGGATCAAAATAACCATAAAATTCATTGCAATAGGTTAATTTACCAGTTTATTATGTTAAAGACATTGCTACTTGTAGCATTAGGAATTAAAATGATTGACCTTAACAATTTTTTTCCTTAGGTATTGGTATATTTCTTTTTGATGAAAAATAAAACTATGGGCACAAATAATTTCACAACAAGTTGAGATAGGACGTTGTGAGTGGTGTAGTATCACTTTTATATTAGCCCACCAATAATACTATGTTCATTTTCCACTACTCACAACCTATAGCCTCAGTAAATTGTAGAAACAGTTTAGGAATAAGTTGTGTCATTATACTTATTCAAAATAAAATGAGAAGTTTATCAGCAATTCGTCAAAACAAATATCTTGCCAAAAAAATGTGCATTACAATCAAGTATTTTGGCTCAAGTTTTTATCCAAAAACCTCCCCTATAAATAGCCTTTAACCACTAGAGACTGTAACTGAGCCAAGCTGAGTTCAATATCAAATGCTTGAACTTGATTTGACATGAGTAATAAGGTATTTAATCTCTACTCAAGGTTGTCTTGAGCTTGTTAAAATTTTAAGTTCCTTGAACTTAGCTTGCTTTTAGTCAAAGCTAAGCACAAGCTCAAGCTTAAGCTCAATCTCACAAACAAACTTTGTTAATAAAATAAAAAGAGAAAAAATTTAGAATAAACTCCATCTAAAGGGTATAAAATGAAAAGGTAATTACTTTCCAAATAAATACAAGGTTATAAATAAGTCGAGCTGAGCCTTAAACAAACAAATTTTGTAAAATATTTTTCTCAAGCCCAAAACATACTTTATTAGTGAGCTTTAAGTTAATTCCAAGACTCTGATGGTTGAATAAGAGATCTGGGGTTCAATCACCACCTACACAAAAAATCGATTGGTATCTTAATTTGATGATAAAGAGCACAATTATTATAAGCAAACGCTATAAATTGAAACAAGAAAAAATTTCTCAAAAAAAAAAAAAAAAAAAAAAAAAAACCCAAGCCCAAGATCAGCTTATTTATCTTTAAATTCTACTCTCACAAACTTGTTAGCAAAATAATATGCTTAAGCTCATTTACTAAACAAGCCAATATTAGGCTCAAACTCAACTTATTTATAAACAAACGAACTTTAACAAGTAATTTTACCAAGTTGAGCCTTGTTCATAAAACAACTTGATTTGTTTACCGTGTTGTCAAGAACATTTGCAAACATGAAACCAATACTTTGTAATTTTCAAGTATTCTTACCTTTGGTTTTACTAGGAGATTGAAAAAGTTCTGATGTAGTTATCAAATGTTCATTATCTGCTAAAGTTCCAACTAAATCCAATCCAAAGCAAAGTTATACATGCACGAACCAAATCCTAGTCAGATAAAATTTTTATTTATTTATTTAAATTATGATGATGGGAGACAACAGTTAATTTAATGACACCATTCACTTTATCACAAAGTTTCCAAGTATATCAAAGATGATACATGTATAGATCAAATGGAACTCTAACAATTGATTGCTGACAAGTGCTATGCTGCCCAATGTTCTTGTTTTTTTCATAGGGTGATGCACTCGCAATAAATACAAGTCTCCTCACGTTTTGCTTAGTTCAGTTGCGAAATAATTCCAACAAAAGATTGTAGAGGGTGAAGAATATGTAAACAAAGTCAATCAAGCAAAGCATTTTATGTAAACACACGCATATAATCTTGTGGATAGAATTTTTCTCAAAGTTAGTTTGCAGGAAAGTTTATTCATTCTACAACATATAATTTTAATCATACCATTTCTTTAGATAATATTATGAATCATGTAATTAAAACATATGTTGATTAGACGAAATTCATCTTAGTTTTGGAGAAAACCTTTGTTCTAATCCTATTGTTATTTCTATGCAAAGAGGAATGTTGATCAACTTACTCATGGACTTATATAAGAAGCTTACCCAACTGCATGTGTGCATCATGTTAATTAGATCACTAATTATACCACAAAAGAGGAGGTTTAGAACATGGAAACCACTCTAAATTCCATCCACAAAATATGTGTACACAGGCAACAATATTTTCCAAATATGTTACAAAGAAATCAGCTAGTTACACATTCCGGCAAAGTTTCTCACCCAAGAGAGGAATATCAGAAAATTTTAATGCACAAGACACCGTTACTTGGGAAATTTCTGTTATTTTTTATTTGGTAGGATCTTAACTTTGTGCACTTTTTTTTTTAATCAAAAGCGATAGCATTTCTTAACTTTGTGCATTTTGGTTGTGCTTTTCTTGAGCCATTCTTTGGTATCCCCGTCAAAATATTCTGTCATTTTTCAAGACAAGATTACAAAATCAACCCCCATATTGGGCTTGGCTTTTTCTTTGTCTTTTTTTTAGGATCATATAATATATATGAATGCTTTAATTAGCCTCCTTTTTTGGCATAAGGATATACTCCATATAGAGAGAGATTCATTTATTATATTGTGTGAATTAGTCAATACGTCGTGACCTCCACCATGTCATGCCACTGTGTTTAGATTTAGATTAGGTGGGTGTTTCATAATCAATCTTTATTCTTTTTGACTCGCAGTTCTGCCTCTCATGCTTAACGTACCACTTGGGCCATTGTATATTGAATTATATCCTTGTATTTCATTTCGATGAAATGTTCAATGACCTCCTAAGTTCAGCAATGTCGCATTCCCTAATCAGCAAAGCTTAGCCAAAGTGCTAAACCATCTTATATATTCATAAATATACTAATGTCTAATTAGAATGCGACACTGTACCTTCCAAAGCCCAGTTGAGACTCCAAGAATGACTAATTAATTAAACCAAAAAAATTTGAATACACCAATGGTATACAATCTTACATCTGGCTGAACATGTGTATTGTGCTAGATTCTCCAAGTTTTTTATACTTCCTATTTTTATTTGACCCAAAAAGATTAAAAATATATAATAGGCCACGTTATTAGGCGAAACAGATTGGAATTTTGATGTATCTTTTGGTATAGATATATACATCGATCAGGTGGGTATTGCAGAGTGATGGGCCATATATAGTTTAAGAAAATAATTTATCATCATTGATTTTTCAAGATGTCAATTTTGATTGTAATGACAGGATTTTAGTCATTTAAATCAATTTCAGATGTGGGGTTCACTTGCCATCACCTAAACTTTGCTGTTATGTTATTGTTTATCACCTTTTTTTCTTTCAATCTATCAGATTAGGTGTGTTTCTTACGAAAAAAATAAGAAGAAAAGGCAGATTAGGTGTGTTTACCATTTTGACAATTGCTCACTACCACTCTCAAATTTTTTTCGTACCTATTAACCGCCAACATCAACAACCAATGCATTTGTCATATGAACAATTTCTTCTGTCGCTATTGTGGTGAGCACAGCACAATATAATATAAGCTTACTCCAATTCCATACATTCATGAGCATGTACAAGACTCATGATAGTCCAAATAATTGCTATTCCTACTAATTAAGCTCTCATATTAAAAGACTTTTATCACCCATCAAAATTTATATATATGAGTGAAACTTACGTTAGGAACTATAGGTCAAAATATTCTATGCAGCTTAAGAAACTACGATCCTAACATCAAAGAATGTTACAGCAGTGAGAGTGAGGTAACTCTCAAAAAAGGGTGTCAATATTGTTCACCTTGAAGGAGTCATCATCTCAATGACTTATTATTATTCGTAGAATAAGGTTTAGTTTTGGGAATCACCTTTTAATGTTATGACTTATGAGCTAGAATGCGACCTCTTCATGATCATCTCAACTTTTCTTGTATTAGACCTAGTTTTCATGCCTTGGAAAGTTCCTTGCAAATACCAAATGATAGTCATTTAGGATTGTACGGCACATGCAGACAATATACCCGTTTTTGTTCTACATAATTGGTTGGCTGTTACCTAATTTATCATAGTTTCATATTACTTTGTGAGATTAAATATTATTGAAATTCTATTTTTAATTTATTATATATAGAATAAATAAATTTGATAAAGAAATAAAATAATTAAATTTTGTAAAGAGTAATTACAAGAAAGGAAATAAATATAAGAAGAAATAGACATTAATAAACTATAGTCATTTTATTTGCAAACATAGCATGCTGAAAAAGATTCTTCAATAGTCCTAGGTCCCAAAATTGTATAAAAAATACTGTCAAAACCCAATATTACAGAGGAAATTAAGTAAAACAAAATCCCAATGGGACTTTTAGGACAAGTTACTTTGTGAGATTAAATATTATTGAAATTATATTTTTAGTTAATTATAAATAGAATAAATAAATTTTATAAAGAAATAAAGTAATTAAATTTTATAAAGTGTAATTACAAGAAAGGAAATAATTATAAGAACAAGTAGACATTAATAAACTACAAGTCATTTTATTTTCAAACATAACATAATGAAAAAGATTCTTCAATAGTCATTTTTTTTTACAAGATAGAAATTCTACTCTGACCTAATCTAAGTGTATATGTATGTGAAACTCCTTCTTGGAGACTTGAACCCCAGCTCTTACCTCCTACACCCCACAAGCACTTATATTTGTGAAGTGATCATCGCACCAAGGATGTATGGTGATGATTCTTCAATAGTCCTAATCCCTAAAAGTATATGACAAAAACCATCAAAGCCCAATATTACAAAGGAAATTAAGGGCCTATTTGGATTGAGGGGGAAGGGAGGGTAAGTGGGAGGAGTGGAGTAGAGTTGGCTGAAAATAGACTAATTTTGGGCTAATTCTACTCTACTTCCATCTCTTTCCCTCAATCCAAATGGATCATAAGTAAAACATATTTCTAATGGACTTATGATAAGTCATTTTCAAAAAGAAAATTAGAAAAATGTAGTCTATTTTCTCTTTAGTGGTATGTTTCTCATTTTTGTGGTCTCAATTTTGTTTAATCACTTGTTGAGGAATATATAGAGGTCTCAAATTTCAACCTAATTAATTTTAGGAAGAAAAAAAAAACCCTAAAACGCCTTTTTTTTTTTTTTGGAGAGAGAGAGTTTCAACCTATAGCGTCCGCTTCTGATGATAGCTCTTTATCATCAGACCAAGACACCAATCAGTTTTTTGTATAGATAGGAATTGAACCTCAAGTCTTTTATATAACTACCAAAGACTTTATAAGTTGAGCTAATCGAAACTCAAAAAGAAAACCCTACGTAACATGCTATTGGACTATTTCCGTATACTTAGGAAAAAGTTGGTAAATACTAATAACTTGATGGTACCTCATCCAATCACCATATACTTTTTCGTCGTTTCTGAACCACGTATTGCGTAGTGTACGGTGCATCAATGAATAACCCAACCACTTTCATAGTTACCCAACTAAAAGTGCACCCTGTCCCAATCCAAAAAGCAAAAATTACACTTGCACTCGTCATTTTAGGACCATAATTAATTCTATACCAATTTTTACAATAATTTTATATGGATATTGTAATGGATTGTTAATTATTTTTACATAAATTATTACTATTTTTTACTATTTATATTTAAAAATGAGTATGAAATTATTAATGAGTCTAATTAATGAGTGTTATTAGAACATTTGTTAATGGACTATTTTTTTAAGAAAAATACTAAAAAGCCCTATAAGCATTGTTTTTATTTTATTTTATTATTTATAGAGTTTCAATTTATTCTAATGATTGCTCTCTTTATCTTCAGACTAAGACATAAATCTGTTTTTAGTGTAGGCGAGAATTGAACCCAAATTTCTTATTCAACCATAAGAGATTTTAACAATTAAGCTAACTGGGAAAATGATAAAGCAATTAATTTTTTTAACTTTTTTTATATTTCCTATGAAAGTAGTGTTAAAATTTTTCTAATATGGTTCATTAACGATTGTCTTAAAGAAACCTGTTAACATGACATTTTAAAAAATAATAATAATATCACTTTCATGAAAATTATAAAAATGAGTCAAAAAATTCAATTACTTCTTTTTTTTTTCTCAAAATTTTTTTTAAAAAAATAATTACTAAATCATTCCCTCTATATGTATATTGTTCTATAATTTATAGTAGGAGTAGACTAATAGACACAAGAAATTGAAAAATCTCCAAAATCCCACCATTTCATCGGGGCATTTTGGTCATATTACATAAACCGAGGTCATTTTGGGAACACCCGAAAAAACCCACCTCGAGGCGCGTTTTTTTATTTATTACAGCCAACGGCGACTCACGGAATTTTAAAACGCAGGGAAATAAAATCCCACTTCCCACTCTGCTTTTTCATTCATTTCTTGGAAATACTTTTCGTTTATTAAAATCAATTTCTCACAACAACTTGCTTGTTTTTGTTTTTCTCGAAGTACTTAGCATTAGCAGTAGTGTTTCCATTTTGTTCTTGCTTCCAAACATACAAAAATAAATAAATAAATAAAGAAGTTCGTATCTGGTTTTCTCTTTTCTTCTCTTTTCTCATCAAACAAACATATATTCCTTTCTTTCTCTTAAAAAAACAAAAGTCACTGAAAAATCACTTTCAGAAAACATGTAGTAACTGCCTCAACCGATGTCGATTCAACAGGTAACGTGGAAATAATCACTGTCCCTTCTGTCAATGCAGTTACTGTTTTACACTGTCTGTTTTTCCAAACATGTTTTATTTCCTTTTTGTTTTTTCTGCAATTTCTCTTTGCTTTTGGTTTCTGGGGTCGATTCCAAAAACTTTTTTTTTCTTGATTCATTGATTGTTTGGTTTTTCTTGAGCTCTGTTTGGTTGCTGAGGAAAAAAAAAAAAAAAACTGACTTGAAGAAAAGAAAGTGTTCATGAGCTTGATCAAATGCTTGTCTATTTTTACGAAGTAATTGTATATTTAATTGTTTAACCATTTTTCTATGTAGTGATCTTGATCCTCTGCTCTATATTTAAATTTTTACTTAGAAAGATTGATCATCAGATAGATAGTTTAGTAAAATATCTATTGGTGCCAGATGGGATTTCTCGTTCTAATCAAATTTAATAAATTCAGAGCAGAAATGAGGTAGTTTATGGCGTACAAGTCTAATATTGCTAATTGATTAATACCCTTTTTTTTTTTTTTTTTAAGTTTATATGGTAACAAAGTCAAATTGAAACTAATTGGAAAGATAGTTGTATTATAATCTAATCGGAAATCTCAATTGGGTCTTCTACGTTGTTGTCATTGTGTGCTTGTGTTGAATTGTGCATTAAGACTTTTTCTGGGTTGTTTTAATAGAATGTTCTTTTGGCATATTTCTGTGAGTTTGTTGTTGAAATCTCTATTTGACTTCTTGGGTGGCTATGAATATTGAACAGTTGATCTATAAGTTGACTTCTTAGTTTTTATCTTCATGGATTGAGTAGTAGGATAGGATTTCTAGTGGTTCAGTTTTCTTTTTCGACTTGGTTTTGTTGAAACATTGTTGGGCCAATATGCAGGTTGGTCGAAGGATTGGACAATTGAATAGGGAGTATTGAAGAACAGAAGAGGAGATGAAAGGGGAGTCATCGGGGTTGATTATTGGGATTTCCATAGGCGTGGTGATTGGAGTGGTTTTGGCTATTTTTGCACTGTTTTGTATTAGGTACCATAGGAAGCGCTCGCAGATAGGGAATAGCAGTTCGAGGAGAGCAGCAGCTATCCCTATCCGTACAAATGGTGCTGATTCTTGTACTATATTATCTGACTCAACCATTGGTCCGGAATCTCCTGTGAAGTCTGGACGTAATGGCAGGTCCTTATGGCTTGAGGGATTCAGGAGGAGCAATGTGGTCTCGGCATCTGGAATACTTGAGTATCCTTATAAGTATGCTTTCCTTTGCACTTTCTGCACCTATACACCATGGTTTTGGATGAAATAGTTTCTTATCATTATCATATCTATATATGTCTTAAGATTTTTAACAATGATCAATTGTATATATAGAAGTGGCATTTTGGCCTCATATTATCTTTTTTTTTTTCTTTTTTTTTTTGTGCCCCTGAAAAGGTGCAACTTTATACAATTTGTGAAAATGTTGACTATGCTCAGTGGAGACCTATCATGTCTTTCCAGTATTAGAATCTTAAAAAAAAAAAAAAAAAAAAAAAACAATTTGATGATAATCTGTCAACAATCGAGAGAATTGGTTGGAATTTTTCATGAGTATAACCCATGTTACACCATTCCAACGATTATTGGATTTGTCATTTTGAGATGTGCTCTTTTTGTGTTTTGGTGGCTATTAATACAAGTAGTAGCTGTTCTCCACACCTAGGTTTCTTTGAGCTTTCCTTTTACCCCCTTTTTAATTAATTTTGGCTTAATGGTTTTCATGCAGGGATCTGCAGAAAGCAACTCGTAATTTCACAACTTTAATAGGACAAGGTGCATTTGGTCCTGTTTACAGAGCTCAGATGTCAAGTGGTGAGACAGTTGCTGTTAAAGTGCTTGCAACTGATTCTAAACAAGGGGAGAAAGAGTTCCAGACAGAGGTAGTGATGATTAATGGATGATATTTTTTTATATTCATGTACCCAACAGCATATATTTGTCTACAAAATAAATTTGGTGGGAAAATTTGGTAGAGTATGGGAGCTCGATGATCAGCCAATCAGGAAAGTGAGACAATGTAATAACTATCAGGAAAACTAATAAACAAAATCCTCCCAGAAATTGCTGCTTATAAACATGTATGAGAGCTTTATTCCATCCTTCAAGAAAAAACTACTCCTTTTGCCTTTGTGTAAACAACCACCAGTTTGAATGTGTCTTAGTTGCCATTCATTGACATGTAACTGATTTCTTTATGTAATATTTTTCTGTTCTTAAAACAGTTTAATCAGTTTTAACCCCCCTTCTAATCATTCTCAGGTTATGTTATTGGGAAGGTTGCATCACCGGAATCTTGTGAATTTGGTTGGATATTGTGCAGAAAAAGGCCAGCATATGCTTTTATACGTCTATATGAATAAAGGCAGCTTGGCTTCTCATTTGTACAGTAAGCAGCCTATCATCTTAATGATATAACTCAACTATATTGAGTTTCTACAAATGCATGATTTGTATGTCTCTGGCATGACTGAATTTTTTGGTCTTCCTTGACCTTTTTTCTTTCCTTCCAGCAACTTGAGTCATTCTTTCATAATGCATCGGTGTATTGAACTAACCTTGTGCTAGAATAACTCTGTGCATTTTATTGTTTTATTTATATATTAAGTAATAAACATCATAATTTTCTTCTTAATGCAGGTGAAAAACATGAAGCATTGAACTGGGATTTAAGAGTTCATATATCTTTAGATATTGCAAGGGGTTTGGAGTATCTTCATGATGGGGTAATTATACATCTTATGTCTACTAAATGATGGATATCTGTCTTTTTGTGTGAACACCTGTACATGTATATGATTTATTTAAGGTGCTTATTTGTTATTACCTATATTATCACTTCAGGCAGTTCCTCCTGTAATACACCGTGATATTAAATCTTCCAATATTCTGTTGGATCAGTCCATGAGAGCCAGGGTATGTCTCTTTTCATGATTGTTGATTATCTTTGCCTCCAAAGAGTGTAATTATTTTGCTATTTGAAGAGGACCTTTATATTTAAGCCCTTGATAGACATTCCTGAGTTTTGGATCGTTTGAAATAAAACTTTTCCGAAGATACAAGTCTATTACCAATAATTGGTTAGGCCGCCTCTTATATTGTTGTAGCTTGTTGTGCTGGATCAAGCAGGTTGCTGATTTTGGGCTTTCAAGAGAAGAGATGGTGGACAAACAGGCAGTTAATATACGGGGTACTTTTGGGTATCTTGATCCCGAGTATATATCCACAAAGGCTTTCACTAAGAAAAGTGATGTTTACAGTTTTGGAGTGTTGCTCTTTGAACTTATTGCTGGCAGAAATCCTCAACAGGGTCTCATGGAATATGTTGAGCTCGTAAGCTCTCCCTCTCTCTCTCTACGTGTGTGTGTGTGTGGGTATTAATGCAAATAAAGCAATATAGGAATGTAGTACTGGAAGTAGATTGTAATTCTTTTTGAGTAGTTTTAATACAATCTGTATTTGAGCTTCCTCCTATGTTTAATATAGTTATTTTACTTAGAAAAAAAAGTGTGACACTGGAAGTGCAAGGGTCATTACCTTGAAGTTTTGAATGATATTTATGATTCCTCTATTGTTTTTGTCATATAATAAAATACTAGAATAAGTGAAAATGCACCGAATGTTAAAGAATGGCTGAAGACAAGCTTTGCAGTTAAGGCCAAAGGTCACAATTGTTTTATCCAATCCCAAAGGGAAAATTTTAGTTACTCAAAGAAAAAGGATCATTGTTGGCTTGTGTTGCAGAAGTGCTGACCTGGTTGCAGTCACGTATGCTTGCTATTTTAATGCATTTTCTTGTTTGATGAATAGGCAGCAATGAATATTGAGGGAAAAGTTGGATGGGAGGAAATTGTGGATTCCCGCCTGGAAGGGAAATTTGATGTGCAAGAACTCAACGAAGTGGCAACTCTTGCATACAAATGCATCAACCGAGCCCCAAGAAAACGACCTTCCATGAGGGATGTTGTGCAAGTGCTGTCAAGGATCGTTAAGTTGAGACACAATAGGAAACATCACAAAAATTCTTTATCTGCCACAGCAGATGAAGTCTCCATTGATGTTGACCAACTAGAAACCAGGTCTCCAATCTCTGAACACCGAAGAGAGGAATCTACGGATAGCACAGTTGACACCTATGAACTATAGATGATGGTTTTTCCATTTGTTAATTTGTTTTGTTCCTTGGTTTCTTGGTTTTGCTTTTTGCTGTATATCCAGCCTAAGGAGTTCAAAGGCTAGCAGATCTGTTGTAGTTCTGATTTACTCGAGTGACTTAGGATTCAGATCAGTGTCTCGTGAATTTTGTGCAACATAGTTGATAGTTGTCTTTTTCCTTAGGAAGCATAGACACTTCATTTGGGATGCCATACTAGTGTCTTACCAGTGTTGTACCTTGCTGTGTCATGTTATAATTTTTCAAAAATTGTTTGTCACCGTGTCTTATAGGTACCCATGTCTGTCTGTGCTTCCTAGCTTTCCCCCCCACCCTCTCTCTCTCTCTCTCTCCTCTTTCTCTATGTTCGCTAATATGACACGACACATCTTTATGTTTGTAAATTCATACTTAAGAAATGAAAATGAAGGAAAGTAGCTCCTTACCTCTATTTTATTTTGGAGTGGTATTGGCTTTCTGTCAACCCAATCATTATCATGCTTGTCTCTAGTATTACCCCCTCCTAAGGTTTCACTGTGGTAACTGATAACCTCTTTAAAACAACATACCTTTTTAAGATAGGGTGCTCTTATCTTTAGTTTTCTCTCTAAATAAATGACTTGTGGCAGTTGTGGGAGAGATGACTCATTCTCATCATTCACCAGTACCACCACGGCACCACCGGTCCATTCATTATGGAGTAGATTGTTGCTTTTCTCGGTCAAACCTTACGGCATATTTAGTACGAAAGAACCTACTTAGAATTGGATGGCTATAAATTTGTAATAAGCTAATACTCATTTGGATGTGTTTTCATTATAAAGACTTCTTTTTTAGGTGTAAACATTATAAGGACTTTAAATAAGGTTTTTTTATTTTTATTTTTTATTTTTAAGATTGAAACTCTCAAAAAAATAATAATAATAATAATTGCTCCTCTATAATATTGTAAGATCATTTTTTGTTAATAAAAAGTAACATTTCTAAATATTAATTGCAATAATTTAATACCATAATCATTTTATATTATAGTGTTAAATTTAATAAAAAAATTAAAAAAAAACAAAACAAAACAAAACAAATTGCAAACTCATTTTCTTTATGTATTAATTTAAATTTAATATATGTACTACCTTTTTATTTATGAAACATGTATTTTTTTTTAAAATCAAACTTGTTTAATATATAATCATGTTTTTCAAGCGTGCAAATTTGTTATTTATTAGAATTTAAAATTTAGGGGAGATATTAAGATAGCATTTTTTTTTAATTTATAAATACGACAGTATTTCACACCTATAGTTTTTGTTCTATGATTGCTCTTATTAATCAGGTTAAGAGACCAATTGTTTTTTAGTGTAGGTAGAGATTAAACTCCAAATCTCTTATTTGTCGACACGAGATTTTACTAGGTGAGATAATTAGATAGTGATCTACACACACACATATATATTAAAAGCCAAAGTTTAGGGAAAACCCAATTAAATTTCAATTTGATTCTCAAAGTTACACCACGTGTTCCATTTAATTTTTAATTTTTATGCCAAGTGAATTATTGAGTGTAAAAATTAAATAGTCCAAATCCAATTAATTGGATTTCAATTGAAGTCCAATTTTGCATCCATCTAGTTTTTTAAATTTTTGTGACAAATGAATTATTGAGTGCAAAAACCGAAAAGTATAAATTCAATTAAATTCTAAATTTTATATATATATATATATTAATAGGTAAAACTTAGAGAAAATCCAATTAAAATTTCAAATTAGAGTCCAATTTTGTGCCATGTGTCCTAATTTTTTTTTTTTTTAGAGAAAGTATTATTTCCTAATTTTAGAATCAAATGTGAGACCACATCATAAATATTCATCCAAGTGAGTTATTGAGTACAAAAATCAAAAAGTCTAGAATAAATTAATTGTAAAAGAAAAAAGTGCTTCGTAATAACAAAAATTAAGAAGTAATAAATAAACATGGACAGTTTACATTTTATACCATATAATATTCTTACAAGACTTTTTTAAAGAGTTAACAAAATATAAGATTCTTACAAGACTTTTTAAAGAGTTAACAAAATATAAGAATGACTATCAATAGTATTTAAATTATATATATATATAGGAATTATACTATCCATATTTTAATATATCTTTTAGTGTATCCATGCATATGCATGGGGTTACAAGCTAGTATATAATATATGAGAAACCATTACATATCTTAGAAATGTATTGTTTAAAAAATATGTAAGTTAATACCATGTATAATTTGGACATCTTCTCAAGAAAATATATAATTTGAACTGTGTAATTGTAATTGTTTTTAATTGTACCCGTGCATATGTATGGGGTTGTAAACACAAAATTTCTCAATTGCAGAAAATCAAACAAATTGTAAAAGGTGTCACAAATTTATTTTTGTATTAATCAAGTAGTGAGTACAATCTTTGTTTCGATTCTTTCACAAAAGAATACTCATCTGATTCTATCTTTTTTGTGGTCTTGACTCGAACAGGAATCCTCTTGGCATTCTACATGTGTCATGCCACTGACCTGTGAGTCAAAATTTAGAGGTAAATGAACACTGTATTCTTCTCACAAAAATAACATAAGAACACAAATAAAAACCTAATAAAGGGTTAAACCTAGTACCTGAGATTGGATAGTGTATATTAATCTTTGATTTACTTTCGTGGAAACGCAGCTAACAACAGCAAGCCCTTCCTCAAGCAGTATTTGGAGCACTCTTGAAAGAGGCAATCCTTGTTCCATGAAGCTACTGTTTACAGTAATCTCAACACCATCCAAACATGGATGGACCATAACAAAGGTTGGTAAACACAAAGCTGAGGTTCCACTCTCAGGTTCAAGAGCTATCAAATCGGATAACTTCTTTAGCTCATCTCTCTTGGCACCCAGTTGCTTAATATTTTCCTGTAGGTGGTTGATGTAATTCACAGCCTCGTTCATGTGATCAGATATTGAACGCTTTCCCTAAATCACAATAGTTGTAACCCCAAAGTGATTATTTTCGAAACCCAATTACCCTAAATCCACATAAATAATAACAAAGTACTAAGAAACTACAAGCTGAAGAAGGAAAAGAAAGTGTACATAGTTTATTCACCTTAATGTATTCAAGAGGGAGAAGAGATCTCAGTGACCCATGTAGTTTGTTCATCTCTTTCCTTCTATTCCGTTCCATGTCCCGATGCATCACCTTCCTATCATTGTCCTCATGAGTGATCTCACAGCTATCCAAAGTTGCTAATGGTTTTTGACGACGGCCTTTTCCTTTATCATTGTTAAGAGTACTGTCATCCATTAAAGCATCAGGCAAAATCAGATCTTGTGGGACTGTGTGATGTTGGTATGTTGTAGTGGACAACTGGAACACCTTCTCACCATTTTGGTCTGAAGAAAACATTGTTATTTTGTAAAGAAAATTGCTCTAAGTTCCCTAACCTTTAATGGCAGGGTGGCAGTACTAGAGGCAAAGAAAGAGATATGTTAGTTAGGGTATGAGATCTTCCATGGGCCTAATATTCTGAGATTCTCACATAGAGGCAAGATTGGCCTCATAGGCTACATAAGAAAATAATTTCACCATATAAAAAGTCACTTGTGGACACTGTTCCTTTGTACAAACGAGTCCGTCCACCTACTTTTTTTTTTTTTTTTTTTTTTTGGGTCAATGAAATGGACCAAATATTTAATGTTTCTGAATTGGCAAACAATAAATAGTTAAATACAGTTTGAAATTATGAAAGCTTCTGTTACTACTAAGACTAGATAACTTTCAATTACCTACATTATATTTACACGTGCGGACACTGTAGTTATGGTGGCTAGCTTTCAGTGGGTCCTTTCAAAGACCATCTGGCATTATGGCCTCACACGATCCTATGATCATACTGTTCGCCTAATTTGGATTATATATAATGCTTACCTAGTTTGCTAAGAATATAACGGTGGTGACTAGACGTGTCAAGACGGCCGGGACTCATCCCCATGTGTATATTATGCAAAAAAATAATGGATTCTGGATGCTCTTACTTTTATTTGAAAAAACTGGATGCTTTTACTTAGTATAAACAGTTTAACAGTTCAATCATATAAAAGTCATTTTAGCAATTTAAACAATAGAAACACCTATACAGCAAGGATGTTAAAATAACTCATTGATATAATATTTTGACTCTTTATTACAGTGGGTTGTTAGAGATAGTAGCCCACTCTAGCTGAGAGTTATATGCAAAAAAAAAAAAAAAAATTTATTTTAATCACACAAATCATACTCATGGTATCAGCCTCTCCCACATACTCAGTACTTCCTCACCTTTAATTTATGTAATAAAGAAAATATTTAAATAAAAAACTAAAAATTTTAGATACTTTAATGTTGGATGTATTGTAAAGTGAGTTATTAAAATAAATAAAGTAGCTTTTTAAGTTGCTAAAAACTATAATTTTTAACAACTTTACTGTGAGTGCTCTAAGATTGTTAAATTACCATATTTAATAAAGTAAATAATCAAATATAACACTTCGGTTAAGGGTAGGTAAAACTCAAATTATCAAATCGCAGTTAGTGATTCTTTTTTGGATAGGTAAATAGTAAAGGAGGAAAATAGAGTTCAAACTTCAGACAGCGAGCATTACACCCTGCAGCTCGTAAATTGTTCTTTAGTGAGAACCCTTAAATTTGTTGGTAAGATATGCCATTTGTAAAGTAAAGTCTTATAATTGGCCATAGAAACAATTTTTTTAGTGGTTGTTACTACTTAAAAAGTTTCAAGTTTCTTAGATATTACATGTAAGACCCAACTCTCACCCAATATTATAACATCTCTCTCTCTCTCTCTCTCTCTCTCTATCTATATATATATACAACAACATATATGTCTATATGTCAAACAAATCAAAATTAAGAACTTGCACACAAAATATTATCACAATGAATCCTACACTTGTTAAAAAAGATGGAAATTATATAAATTACAGCTTATAAGTTGACTAGAAACGTTTAGATTAATTAGGCCATTGAGGCTAAGGGTGATGGTTTAGTATCATTGACTTATTGGCCGTACTCCCAAGTAGTTTGGGTAGTGGAGGTTCTAGGTTTGATTCCTACAATAGGAACCTACAATAGGAAGCGCTTGAAGAATGCTTACGAAGTTCAAAGTCAGATACAAATCCACACAGGACATCACACAAACATGGTTTGAAGTTTACTCCTATAACCTTTTATGGAGAACAGTGCAAGCATCCCTAACTCTCCGAATCATCACCAATGAAATTTATTCATTCAATTTGAGCACAAAAGTGGCAACATTTCTATGTTATTTTTAGTTTATTAACCATCAATAATATGCCTAAATCCAATCCTACTTGATATATAAGTAAAGAATTCGATTTGGTGTGCAAGCATATAAATAAAAAAACTACTTAAATTTTAAGTATTATTAACATGGTTTGCCTAAGTATTATAGCCATGGTATACAAACTGCAAGGGCACAAATGGACCTACGGCCCAAGAACGACCAGATAGTGGCCCAATGAGCCCACCACAATAAATTTGTTAGAGAATGGGTAGGATATTGACTACTTTATGAGCTAAAGTTAATCACAATGAGAAGAAATGTCAAAGAAATAACTAGGATCATACAATTATGAAGAAAAATGGATCCTCGGTCCAGCCCAAGGAAGATCTTTTATATATGAGTCTTGCTTTCTCTTTTTCACAAGTATTTTTCTTCTTTAAAAAATTCCTCCACTCTCTCCCCCCTCATAAGGATCTTCATTTTCCTTTTATATTTACACATAGATTATCTCAATCCTACACTTGGAGGGCTAAGATTGCATTCCCAGGATTTCTGTCTCATTCGGAACATGCTAGTAAGCTTCTGCCTTGCAATTTGAGTTATGCCACCATTGTTCATGGTTATTTTCTCATTAATGCGGCCAAATGAGTAGTTGTCTTGCATTTAATGCAGAAGGGATAGCTTCCACACCCTTCTCCTTTCACTCTCCTCGTAACCCGTGCCAAGTTTACTTTCTTCTCTCTGTTATATTTTAACTTTATGAGCCTCCTATGGTTACTACTCGTCCCCAAGGTCAACGAGTGCTCGTCTCGTGGTTATCCAGTGCTTGTCCCCAAGGTCCGAGGTGCATCCTCGGAAATCATCTTAACAATCCACTTAAATGAGATTAGGGATCCTTGTCCACACACAAACACTTCTGTGTTATTATTATTATTATTATTTTTTTATAGTAAAAAAGTTTAGCTCAAAATTGACCTTAGTCAACCAAGGGCAAACAACATTGGACCGATGCAAATTAGGCACCATTAGAAAGAGTATAGAAAAACCTTTGATTTAATGAGTTCAAGCATGAAACTTCAAACAAGTCACTTGAACTCATGAAAACACAAAATTGGAAACTTTGAATAAAACTGTAGTTTGGGTTGCTATGTTAAAATTTTCATAATGAAGAAGCTGAAGCACAGCAAGTCTAGTACTATTAAAAAATTGGTAATGTAAGCTTTCCAAAGGCACCACACTCGATCAAATTGATATTGGGAAGATCATAAACTAAGAGTACGAAAGTGGAAAGGTTCACTGGTAATCTTGGATCTGTGACACAGAATCAGCTTATGGTACAACTTTTGCCCGCAATTTTTAAAAATATTCCTTCTAGTGTTTGATAAATTCCAAAGTTATGTATTGGAAGGGTACCGAAAATTAATTTCATTGTGAATTTAACCATTAGTATGGAGATGAGAATACAATATTTT
This sequence comes from Notholithocarpus densiflorus, assembly GCA_030021035.2. Lineage (NCBI taxonomy): Eukaryota > Viridiplantae > Streptophyta > Magnoliopsida > Fagales > Fagaceae > Notholithocarpus > Notholithocarpus densiflorus. The sequence goes on from JARYZH020000005.1 coordinate 11,517,854, forward strand.
AGTTATTTTGTATTATGATAATTAGGAGAGTACAGGCACCATTATGGTAGTTGGTCAGAGATGGAAGAAAAATCTGCTAGTAGCACCAACAATATCAAGGATATCTTCATAAACACATATTTTATTCTTAGTACAATATCATTTGAACAAGAAGCTCTAATTGTTTATGTTGTAAAGCATTATATAAAGACCCAAGAATGGATTAGTTGCTTAATATGTTTGCCTGCCAAAATCAAGTATCAGAAGACACTGTTTATAATAATACATAAGGTGGTTGAAAGAAATGTTGGAGATAAAGCACTGATCGGATCATGAATCCCGGAATGGTCTATAAATCTGGATGCATCCCGAACCCTACCACAGGGGTTACCCTTATCCTAGTATTAGACATAATGGCCCTATATATGCATAACTCTCACTTAATAATTTATTATACCCAACCTTGTAAGAGTTTGGCCATATGTGTGTCCACAATTTGCTAAACCTAAAATAAGTTGCATTATTGAGGCCACGTGAGCCATTCATTTCTTTTTTCTTTTCTTTTTTGTTTTGTTAATTCTATATGATTTTATTCCTTGGTGTTCACGATAATTAGGCAATTGTTTATATGTATTATAATCATCAGATAATCCTGATTTTAGAATTAATGATTTTTTTAATAATGATAACAAACGGAAGAAGAGGTGCAAAAGAGGAATGGGTCAGAGGAGCATCTTTGTGATTAATATATATTTGAAATGCTAAGCAACTATGGTCCCTATGGAGCTACAAGAACCCAGTTGATCTGACTGGATTATAAAAATCATTAATTAATATAGAAAGAGATTATACTATGATATGTTCTCAATAAATAAATATTTTATACATGGGCTTAAAAGTTTGTTGATATTGATAACAAACCAGAAGGAGTGCAATGTATATACGGAAAAGTTGATAACATGAGTTGATACATGGAAAGGTTTCATAATTTCTTCTTTCTTTTGTTTATTTATTTTTGTGTAAATATTAAATACGACTACGCTAGACACCGTATGCACCTAAGCAAGCCCCATGAGCATAATTTGAAAAGTTTAGCTCCACCATCTCATAACTAAAATATTCAGCCAGCTTCTACAACTCAAACTTCTTAATTCGATGCATAGACCACATTGTCGTCCTTTACAATATGTTGATGACATGATTATTATAGGTAATGATGAGTAGTATTCGAGAACTCAAGTGATTCCTTATTTAGCACTTTAAGATGAAGGATGTTGGCCTTTTTTAGCTATTTCCTTGGTCTCGAGGTTCCCTCATCATTTGATGATGCATGACCATCTCAATCAAGCCAAGTATACCTATAAGTTCTAACTTTATCTCTTGAGTTGGCATCCCAAATAGCAAGATAGTTGATATATCGACCGATCGAGTACACTTGCTTATGAGCTCATGACTACGAACATCTTCATGATACCACACTTTACAAGCAACTAGTTAGGAGTCTCGTCTACCTCACAGTCATTCGATTAGACATCTCCTATGCTATACATATCATCATTCAATTTTAGCAACACTCAAAATCCTAAGTATCTGAAAGGAATCTTATTCCATGGTCTTCATTTCTTTTTCTAGTTGCCATTGACACTCTAGGCTTACACCGATGTTAACTAAGTAAATCGTTCCTCAAATACAATATTTTTTTACAATTTAATTAGGAATTCTCTTATATCATGGTGCTATAAGAAGAAAATTGTAGTTTTCACTCTAATATAGAAGCTAAGTATCAACTCTAACTAATACCACATTTGAGTTTTCTGCCTTCAAAATCCTATTTATTGTGATAATGAGTGCTATTCTTTTTTTTTTTTTTTTTTAAGAGAGTTTCAACCTATGGCGTCCGCTCCTGATGATAGCTCTTTATCATCAGACCAAGACACCAATAAATTTTTGGTGTAGGCGGGGATTGAAGCCCAGATCTCTTATACAACCATTAGAGACTTTACCAGTTGAGCTAACTGGAACCCACATAATGAGTGCTATTCAAATGGCTAACAATGACCTTTTTTTATGAATATTTCAAATATATTGAGATTAGTTGACACTTCGTTTGTCATTACTTGCTTCAGGGTACTTACAATTATACTTTTTCTACCCTAAGATTAGTTAGCTTAAATTTTCACCAAATTGCTTATGTGATCTTGGTCTCAAATCTCAACTTGGTCTCTCGAAACCCAAGATTAAGAGACTATTAGAAAATACTACCTCTATACTAGTTTGTTTGTTCTTTATTCTATTTTAGGATGTCCCAAAATATTGCCATGTTTCTAAAAATAAAAATTATTAGTTTATTAATGTTCCTATTATACACCTACTTTATTTTCAAAACTATTTGAAAAAAAAAAAAAACTAATTAATATTTAAAAAAATCAATTTAATTGGGACACATTTTTAGTTGCTTCATTAAGAATAACTCTTTTTTAAAAAGTTGATAAATTTATTTAAGGGTAGTTTTGTAAACTTATACATTTTTATAAGGCAGATAAGACAATAAATGATATTCCTTTAAAAAGTTTGACTTTTCAAATAGAACAAACAAATTAGGATGGAATGAGTAATAAGCTTGCGTAGGCCTAAGAACCCAGGCCAAGACATAAATGTTGTGGTTTTGTGTATCAGTGCATTGTACTACAAGGTATTGCTATTATATATTTTGAGAAGTAATTCTTAGGTACTTCCAGAGTATAGAGAATGGTATTCCCTCCTCTCACATTCATAGTAGGGTCCGCTCATTAAATTCATGGTGGGGTCCATCATGAATGTGAGAGGAGGGAGCATCATTTCTCCGTGCTCCGAGAGTATCTAAGAATTTTCCTATTTTGAGTAATATTTATTTTACATAAAAAAATAAAAAAAATAAAAAAAATAAAAAAAAAACCTGTTTGACATAGTTTAATTTACACACCCCTAAAAGTCACAATTTTAATTACGTATTTGTATACACCTACTTAAAATAGTCATTGTATAGTTGCACACAGTCCAATATACATACTTTAATCCTTGAGTCTTTTCATACAGTAATCTGATGTCCCTTTTGGGTCGACTTTCATTTCAAGGACAACATAATAGTATTTGATCTGGCATCAGTTAGAGCATCCACAGCCGAAAATTCCATCCTATCTTATTTTACCATCTCAAAAAGCTACTTTATCAATTATACAATACCATTTTACAATACACCCACCATCCCAACTTTTATTTTACCATACTACACATTAAAATAATATAAAATAAAATAAAAAATATATAAAAATATTTCTCACTCTCTAATCTCTATTTCTCTTAACTCTCTCTATTTCTCTCTGATCTCAGTCACACCACCCACCTCCGCTGAGCAAAATCCAGCTAAAATCCATAGCAAAATCAAAATCCAAATCAGTCACAAACCCATACAACTCGCCGCCGCTGCACCACCTGACCCACGCCCTTGCTGCCGCTGCACCACCTGATCCACACCCACATCAGTCACAAACCCACCACCGCCAGAAACCCACACAACTTGCCGATCTCCACCGCTAGAAACCCAAACCACTCGCCGATCTCCACCGCCAGAAACCACAAAAAATACCCAGAGCAGCCAGAGGAGAATCCGATTTGACAGTGACTTGGACAACGGCAAGGTGATAGTGCCAGAGATATCTTTGATGGGTTGCAACACGATCTCCGATACCGTTGATGGCTACTTAGATTTGGGTTTTTGGGTTTTGGGATTGCTGTGAAAGATTTGGGTGTTTTGAGCACCACTGCAGATTTTGCTCACTTGAGCCATTTTTCTCTCTCTCTTTCTCAAACTGAAGCTTTCTCTCTCTTAAACTCTCAATTTCTCAAATGGGTTTTGGTTTTGGTGCAATGGGTGTTTGTTGAATAGGACTGACTATGTGAGGGGAGAGTTCACCAAACCAAAAAGCTCTGCTACCAGAAAATTCGAGAATGTACTTTGTTTTTGTTTTGTGCTATGAGTGCTTGTATGTTGCGCTTGAAATATTGTAGAAAGAGAGAGATGAAGAAAGAGGGAGACCTTCTCAGACCGTGAAAGAGAAGACAGAGGAGTGAGAGAATAAAAGTTATTAAAAAACTGATACAATAGTGCTACAGTGCCATCCTACATTTAGGATGGTACTGTAGCAGTATTGTAAAATTTTTTACAATTCTTCCCATTTAGCCTTCCAGCTGCTGAGCACATTTTGGGCCTAAATGCCAAATGTACCTTACATTTGGCATTTGGCCTTCCAGCTGCAGATGCTCTTACTCCAAATTCCAATTTCTCTATAAGGAACTTTAATCATGATAGTTACTCAATGCGACTTGCTAGTAACTTCATTTTTGACGAGGTAACTTCATTTTTGAATTAGTTTATTGGCATACTACTGGCATATTTTCTTTTTCTTATGGGTCTTGTTAGGTACAGAAGCACTGGAAATTCCAACTGAAGAACCATGGAACACCTTTGGTCTCCGGGAAGCATGATACCAAGCAAGTAAAAGGACCAGCTATTTGTACGAATTCCCAAATTTGAAAACCTGTTAGGTAGATAAGCATCTAAATTTTCAAATGGTTCTGAATTCAATTTTAGAAATTATATTGGAAAGAAGAGAGGTTAGACAAACCAAACAATTTTATATTTTTGGGTACTTATTAGAGGTGGAAAGTGAAAGTGTAAAGAAAACTAGGATAGAAAACTTCCCAACGGGTCCACATTCTCTTTCTCATCAAAGTAGAGGTAAGAATGAGTTGTCTTTTGTTTTAGTTTTTATGTTTTATTTTTTTAAAGTATCATAAATAATTCCTTCAATTGTATATGTAATACTCTCTCTCTCTCTCTCTCTCTATATATATATATAGACACACAAACCAATACAACCTACGAAACATAAATTTGGAGGTGTTTTAGTTTGTTTCAATTCTTTAAATAAATTTGGGGAGTTTTTGCGGATACCATTTTTTATTCTATTGTATTTTTAAAAAAAAAAAATGATAGGAAAAGTAAATGTTGCACCAGCCGGGAATCGAACCCGGGTCTGTACCGTGGCAGGGTACTATTCTACCACTAGACCACTGGTGCTTGATGTTTTTGGTAGAATTGATATATCTTTTTTTATTTTTTTGAGAACGGAATTGATATATCTAAATGTTGACTTCTTCTTCTTCTTTTTCCATAAATGTCCTAATGTTTTTTTATTTTTTTAGTTTTTTTGAGAATAATTTTTTTTTTATTTGATGGGAATATATTTTTTTATATAATGGTACGTTAGATATTTCTTTATATAATGATATGTTAGATAAAGTTATTTTGAGTTTTTATGCCCCATGACGTCATGCACTATTCAATCTAAAACCCGATTGTTTAATAGATTCTAAAGGATACAAAATATCCTTATTTTAAACATTTAATAAATAAGATAGTTCTTAATATTTGACAAGCATCGTGGATAAATAAAAATAATCTAATCTAATGGGGACTAAGTAACTGTTTGAATTAGCATTTGTGAGCGTATGTGTTTCAAAAATTCACGTTTTCTCTTTCTTTTTTTTCAAGCCGCAGTTGTTGATTATTCTCTTGTGAACAGTGTACAAATGCACTGTTCATGGACCCACAAACTTCATTTTTTAACAACTTTTTCATTAAAAATGAATCTCACAGTACTATTTACACATTTAAAAATTATTTTGCTACAGTGTTTTCAATTTTAAGTTTTCAGCAAAAATAAGTTGTATCCAAACAGACCTTAAAAGAAATGTTTGATCTATCAAAAGCTATTAAAGTTCTGCAGTAATATTATATAAATTTGTATCATGTATATCTTGAATTTAGCTATATATACACACACTAGAGAAAGAGTGAGGATTCAAAACAAGGCTTTTTTTTTTTTTTTAATGCTATTATTTAGGAGAGGTAGGATCGACCCACCTAGAGAGTCGGGCAATGCCAGAAATTTACAAGACTCTTCTCAAATCCATAACACCCCTAGATTTGAAACATAGTTGATAGTTCATTCAGCGGAGAATTCCACTTTTGGAACCAATTCACACCCTATCTTTTCTCTTTGCACCACTTGTATTCCCATCATTTCCATGAAACTCAAAAGCCAAACCTAGTGTTAAGGGTTTAATTGATGCTCTCTACAAGGTTTGGCATAACGGAAATTATACATTCAAATGTGAGTCTTAGATTCTCTGAAAATTAACATGTCAAGCACTATTAACTTCATTTTGTTTATCCAAAAAAAAAAATCTTCATTTTTCTTCAGGTAAGGTAGAATGGGAATATAATCGGCTAAATTAACTTCTGAGATGAAGTAAGGCACCTGATTTCATTAACGTGCCACGCCAAGCAGTCTCCTCTAGACAGAGAAATTTTTTGATGCCCATCAAATCTGCTAATGCATATTATATATCTTGTAACTGACAGAAACCCTTTGGCTAAAACTTAAAAGGCAGTTTTGTACTATTTTTTGAAGAAAGAAAATCTCTTATTTTCATACAGAAGCGATGGGAATCAAAATGTGCTAAACAAGTTGTAGTCTGCATAGTTGGAAAGCCTAGCTTCAATCTATTTTAATGACAAACAACTATGTTAAATCTAAATTAATGGATAGAACTTACAAATGAATTCCAACAGAAACAGCTAGCAAGCTTTAATATGGTGGGACAAGAAAAGGAGAATAAGGAATGAAATTTTATATATCTACGTACCTAGCTAGCTAATAAGTCCTGATCAGTAAGTACTTTAATTGAAAGGGTAATGGACCAAAGCCTCACATTCAGGAAGTTCATAGAGCTTTATGCAGAAGACATGTTTAATACTGATGATTTTACAAGTATTGTCTTCAATGCCACGTTGCAGAGAGCAAAGTCCAAAATCTTGTATAAACTCTCTCCCAAACACACCATTAAGAGGCAAACAAGAGCTACTTTTGGTGCCTTAACAGCTGAGGCACTAGGGGTCTGTTTGGTAGTGTAACTAGAACAACAGTTTTCAGTGTTTAAACAATATTACACGTATTTCCACACACTTTTTCACTCACATGTATTTTCAAAAAAATACAAACAATGTTACTAGAACAACGTTATCAAACACCCCTAAATACCTCGAGTTGCCAACTTTCAAAAGATCTTTTATGCATAAAGAATATGCAGGCTTTAGCAATTTCAATGGAAAATGGAATCTTGATGTCGGAAACCATTGATACTAAAAAGTATGTTTATGGTCATATACGAACTGCATTATGAATATGATAGCATAATATGTATGAAATATTATAAATTTTAAAGTGAACACTAGCTTATTTTGAGAAAGCATATCATCCCTTATAGAACTTAATGTGACATATATTCTCAATTCATTATGTTATTCCTTGGGGTCAAAGGTAAGCTTCTTCCATTTACTTTGAAGGTACAAAATTCAATGAAAATAATTAAGAAAATGATTTTGTGCTTTTATTTTTGACACGTTACTTGTTGGATTACACATATGAGTGAAGTCCCATATTAAATAAAGACGAGAAGAATGAGTAGTTAATATAACATAATTCAACACATACTCATTGGGCTTAGGTTTTTTAGATTAAAGTGTGTTTCTATATATTATATTAATTACTCAAAGACTTGGTTGATTTAGTGGATGACTCTTTGTGTGAATTAAGATGGAAGAGAAGAGATTGCTATGATTAAGGTGGAGCTATCCCAAGAGGAAATAAGATAGTTGAGGACAATTGATGAAATTTGAGTCAATGTGGAGATTGTTGAGAAATTGCCTCAAATTCCAATTGTGATTTAGAAAGTCAATTAGGTTTCCTAGTTGAAATAGGAAAAATTAATTTGGGTTTCATTATTATTGAAGGAAAGTCTATTTCTTGTTAAAGATGTAATGTATTCCCAGTTTAAGATGGAATAGGAAAAGAGTCTTATAAATAGACAATGCTACAAAGAATTTGATGGCTTTGGCCTAAAGATCCTCCCTATAAGGAGAGGGAAAATAGAGCATGAAACCAAGAGAGAAAAAATAGATTTTCACTTGGGAGGAACGCAAGGAGGAGAGAGCAAATTAGTGTTGTCGCCTTCGAAAGGACACAAAGAGAGTGTGTGAGAAAAAAGAAAAATAAGAGAGATTTTTCTTTAACCATGAGACATACACAAGAGATATTGTAATTGATTTGAGAATAATGAAATTGATTTGGAGTTTGTCTCGTGGTTTTCCCCTTCAAAGAAAATGAGTTTTCCACGTAAATATTTGTGTTTTGTGTGTGATTGCAATTTGGAATTGATAATATTGGTGGTAATACTATTTAAGACCCAACAAGTGGTATCAGAGCCCATAGTAGTGTGGGGCAAAGAAGGCAAGGTTAACGGGGTTCCTTTTGCAGTTAGAGCGGGAACGAGGTGTATGTACTTAAAGCCTTTTCGTAAATAGAGCGGGGTGGGTCCCTTTCGTAATTGAAGCGGGAACAATATATTACACCAAGCAAGCCCATAAAGTCCACACAAAAGATCTTGAAAAGGGCCCAATAAATGAGTAGTATTGCCAATGGTTCTAGACAACGATGAGGTGCGAGGTTCTCATGGAGGATAAAAAACATGTGGGGTTGACACGTGGAGGGCCATGCATGGATAATGCACTAGTGAAGTGAAAGACTCATTAGGCAAGGGAAAGTGAGTAGAATTTGTTCATAGCCCACGCAAAGATTTTGAAACCCACAAAGAGGCAGAGACTCACACGTGAGAGGGAGATTGTTGGGTTACATGTGTAAGTGAAGTCCCACATTGAATAAAAATGAGAAGAATGAGTAGTTAATATAACATAATTAAGTACATATCCATTGGGCTTAGGCCTTTTGGATTAAAGTGTGTCTCTATATATTATATTAATTACTCAAGGAAATTCCCCAAGATGTTTATCTTCCCTCAACATTTCTAACTATAAGAGAAGTGACATTTAAAAAAAAAAAACTAACTTCTTCACCATTTTTAAGATTAAAACTTCCAGATAATCATCATGGCTGAATAGCAGAGATTACAAAGGAATGATGAACTCTGAACCGCAGGGAGGGAAAAAAAGGAATGGTGATTAAGACTCTGTTTGGATTTCATGTTTTCACTCACCCGATACTCAATTTTCATCACCCATCACTTAAATATGGTGGGTCCCACACCTAGTGTGCTTGTTTAGATTTGTTTTCAGTTTCAGTTTTCATCACTCATAACTCACCAAAATGAGTGATGAGTTACTGAAAATGAAAACACATTTTAGGTGTTTCCGAGTTATGAAAAATAAGTTATCATGGCAATATGGTAATTTCATTCAACTTATGGGACCCACAGTTTTGTCTTGTCATGTCATGCCAGCCTTGCACCCAACGGCTCTCTCTCTCAGACTCTCTTTTCTTTCTTTTTAGTTTTCTTTCTTTCTATTCTCCTCAACTATTCCATCCTAATGACTCCTTCTCTAGATCTCTTCCTTCTTCATTTTTTTCTTCATTTTTTTTCTTCTACCACTTGAAATCTATGACAATGATGAAGAAGAAAAAGAGGAATTCATCGATGTCTTCGATAATTTCACTCCTCCTGATCTGAATCCCAACCACTCCTCACAATGAACTTCAGTGACTCCAACGACTCCGGCTTCGAATTCCACCAGTGAAGGCTCAGATTTGAGTTGGGTTTGCTATGTTTGTGGGTTTGGGTTTGGTTTTGGGTTTTCTGTGCATTTGTGTGTTAGTGGGTTTGGCTTTTTGGTTGTGAGTGTGTTTGATGGTTGGATTTTGTGTGGCTGTTGGTGGTGTTTATGGTGGTCAATTCTGGGTTTGCCGTTGGTGGTGGTGATGGAACTAGGTTTGAGTGTGGGTTTTATCTTCTCCAAGTAGGGTCATGCAGGTAAGGGGGGAAAAAAAAAGTTGAAAAAAATCTAACCCTGTGGCTTGTGGGCTCCACATGTTGGAGTTAGAGTTTAGTTTTTGTGATGAAAAAATTGTATCCAAACAAATTGTAGACTGAGTTACGGTGAAAATAAAATTAAGATATAGGATATGAGTTTTGAATTTTAAGTTATAAAAATAGAGTGATAGAAACTGAGTTAGAGTGATCGGTTAAACCAAACCAGGCCTAATATTTTCAAGTCCATAATTCTAATAAATCATAGATATCTACTATGCCTCTATTGACTTGTCATGGAGGTACTTCTTGGGAAGAGTAGAATACCTAACCTAAAGAAAGAATAAATATTCATTATCAGACTGGGAAAAAAAAATGTGATCTTGATGCTGATAATGACAACGACAGTTTTTTTTTTTTTTGGCAAGCAACAACGACAGTTAAACATTACTAATCGACAAGACTGTGATAGTGATGATTATGCTCATCAATTTTGATAGATTTCGTATAAGCAACCAGGAAAAAATTTTAGAATAAATTAACAAAATAAAAAGTAACCTTTCTCAGAATTTATGTCAAAAAGTAAGTTCAAGTGTTCAACAAAGTAAAAGATATTGCTTATCCAGTCAAACATATATAAACAATTAAATTAAACTTTAATAAAAATTTGTGACCAAAAATATGAAACGGAATCACCCTAGTTAGCTGTTTGCAAATGCACGTACGTAGCATCTACAATTTGGTGGAAACACAGCTAACAACATCAAGTCCTTCAAGGAGTATCTCCAAAACTCTTGAATTGGACAATCCTTGATTTCTCCCCCGTCAGATCACAATCCGTAGATTCTGTACTGCACCACAACGTTGATGATTTTCGAAGTTAAGACAGCTTGGCTGCCGGCTATTTGAGTTTTCACTTCCTTGCCATGGTTAGTAGTACCTGAATTGAACTTCTTTAGCTCATCTCTTTTGGCACCCAATTCTTCAACCCTCTTCTGAAGGTGCTATATACTTATATATAATTCACAGCCTCATACTACATGTGATACAGATATTGAACTTTTTCCCTAAAACCCCATCAACATAACCTTAAAGTCACACCCTCGTTTGTCAAAAAAAAAAAAAACCTTGAAGTCAAAATTATTAATTAATTAAGCACACTGAACTTTTACTTTATGGGCATGTTTGGATTGAGGGGGGGAGGGGAGAGAAGCAGAGTAGAACTAGCTGAAAATAGATTAATTTTGGGCAAATTTTACTCTACTCTCCTTCCCTTTCCCTCAATCCAAACGAATCATAAGTGTTAGAGAGAGATAATTATCAGTACAACTTGTACCATTGCCATACAAGTAGAACTTATACTACATCTTAAGATTAGTCAATAGTTAACCTAGAATTAGTCTCGTTGTGTATACCTCAATTAGTTCATTGTACTTTCATATATCAAGGAAATAGCCTCTTAAAGTTTTTGACTATGAACATAGGTCATAAGTACAAACCTTGTTGGTTCTTACTTTTGCTCTCTATTTACTTCTCTCTCAATTTCTCACTCCTATAAACAATTCTAATATGGTATCATCACAGCATATCCTCATAGGGGAAGATGCGCCCCTCTTAACTAGTTGTTGACCAAGCCAATTCTCATATGAGTAGAAGAAAACATATTATGCATTTGATACATGTATCCTCCTTCTCACACGAGAATGGACTCTACACCACCTCCAAATAAGATGGGACTACATGCACCAAATGCATAGTATATACCACATTTACGAGCAAACACACCCCACAAACTAATGGTTAGCCAACCACTATTGACATTGCTCATAGCCGATATCATCATTCAAAATGTCGTTACCAACATCATCTGGCTACCCATGCCTCAATGCTTTCAATTGCATAACAATGTCATCATTACAATCATGACAGCTGTCCTTTGACCATCGTCCATCACAAGCCAACACACTATGATATCATGGACATTTGCCTAGTGTGTTCTATTTCACATCTTTTGCATTCCAAGTCAAATGTGTTTTCATGCTTTCACCTTAAGATTGAAGGGACTTTAGAGATATCAGTTTTGTTTTTTAGATTCAATATATTGGTACTATTATATAGTACTTGTATTACACATCATAACGTACCTAGTAGAGTCTTTCTATATGATGTGGTGGGAATTAGCTGCGCAAATTATGAAGGAAATGGATTGCGAGTTGCTTAGAGAAAGAACAAAAGGAAACAACTCTTCAAGATTGCTCTTGGAAACTCAGTGTAAACTAGAAGGTTGTAAATTTTCAATCAGAGACGCTTTACAAATGAGTAGGCGCATTTATTTTTAATGCTAAGCTCGGATTTAACTTTATTGACAGGTAATGACTGACTAATCAGCCTAGAGAGACTATCTTGCTTGTGCATTACTAAAAGCATAGACATTTAAAGTGTTACAAATTACCGACAGTTTCAAACTAACATGAAGGCAAGACTTTAACAAGTTACACAAATGATACACTGCATCACTAGATATACCCCTAATAGATTTATGGTAATCCACCAATATCATATGATAAAATGTGGCATCTTAAAGCTTTTTGTTGTGGAGATAGGCCATTAAACCAACCATGTTAACATTTATCTTTGCTCTCTATTTTTCTTTATTCTCTCTCTTCTCAATCCCATAAACAATTCTAATAGAAAGAAAGAAATTTCCTTGGAAATTATCTCATGAAGAAGAACTTAAGACCGTGACATAAAAAGTTGTCTATTTTTTGAAATAATTGTAAAAGTTTTTCAAATATAAACAAGTATCATGAATAAGTGCATTTAATTAGGTTTTCGCTTGTTTTATTGTAAAATATTTTTGAAAAAAAAATTTCAACAATTTTCAATTTTGATTTTTTGTAAATCTTGGTTAACCTTGAAAATATTTTCTATTGACCGCAAAACATGTGTGTAAAAAAAGTAGCAATGTTTTACTTAAAAAAAATTGGTTAAACATTTTTCAATCTGAAATAATAGACAAGTAAAGGGTAGCCATTTCTTGCCTTCATTTTTCTACAAACCCATGCATCTTTTTTAAGTATAATTATCATACGAATTCTTTCTCATAGTTATCATCCAAAGTATGACAAAGCTATTGTCGCCAGCTATTTTCTTTATTTTTTTAAGAGAACTGCAATCAATGACCGAGGATAAGATCTTCTGGGATTCTGGACTGTTGGTGAGAATTCAATGGAATCTGATAGCCCCAGCTCATTGCTTTGGTGTAAATGAAATATATATTGTACAAAGATTATTCTTATTCAAGCCCTTGAAGCTTTTTTTCTAGGGTTTGCTCGACGCAGGGAAAAGAGGGAGATACGTTTGTTAGGGCAAATCTTTGATGGGCCTAGGATACGAAGCATTCCTAACTCCTAACCACTTCATATACATGCACAAAGGCAAGATGCCTCATTCAATGGCAACATGCCAACATTAATATTTTGGTTAAGGAGCGAATCAAACCCCACCCACCTATACATGTATTCCTTTTCTTTGTTTGTTTGGATTAATAACCTATATTACAATTTGTTGGACCTTGATCCTTTCTAGTTAGAAGATTCCAAAAACAAAGAATTTTGCTTAGTCATAAACGGTCACTGTCCTCCCCCCTAATGTGATCGCGATAAATATATCTATCCATCGATTACAAGTTCAATTTTGACATGATTATTTTGAGAGAGAGAGAGAGAGAGAGAGTATTGGTGTTTGAATTGAGAATTTTTTTTTTTTTTTTTTTTTTTGTGTGTGTATAATAATATTAGTGTATACAATTCAATTATATAAGGGATTGTTCAAGTAATATGAGTGTAGTACAATTATAATAAAATGGGCTTTGTTGGGAATTTTCTTTGGTTGAATGAGAAAGTTATTAATTTCTAATTATCTTTATATTTTTATAAACAAAAAGTATGTAAGAAGATAATGTAATTTAACAATTGGTTTATAAAAAACACATCAATTAAAAATTACTAGTGTATAACCCGTGCATATGCACAGTACAATTAAAAAAATTACAATTACACACATATGGATTCAAATTATACTCTCTCTCTCTTTTATTTTTTATTTTTTAATTTCTTTTGGATATACACATGAGTTTACTTAAGAAAAATTAGACAAGGAAAAATTAATTCATTGAAATATTAAAATTATATAGACATGATAGAATAACAGTTTACATGACATCTTATAAAAAGATTGTGATACTTAAAATTGAAACATTAAAATTTGACTTTTTTAGCAAACATGATTAAGACTATAAACAAATTGAACTAAATATTAAAAGTGTAAGCTTGTTCATTTAATTTTATTTTAAACAAGAGCTGAGCTCAAGCTCAATATATAAAACAATATTATATATTTAAGTTTGGTTCCTTTTCTTATTGAATAAGTTTGAATTTATTCACGAGCTACTTAATTAATTTATTATTTTCCCCTTGTTTATTAAAATCAAGACTAAAATTTTTTATCTCTTCAAAAATTTATGAACCTTTACTATGAATAGGCTTATTATATTACCAATAAACTATAAATAATAATTTGATATCACATGAACTTATTTACAAATTTATATTATTCAAGTATAAGTATTTTTTTATATAAGTATACATATAAAAATAAAATATTACATATAGTTCAATTAACCTCAAGTTCACGAGATTATTTAGAAACACATTATATGTTTAAGCTTAGTTCGTTTAAGAATTGAATAATTTGAATCTAAATTTGGACTTGAAGTTTTTTTTTTTTTTTCCTGAGAAAGTGGACTTGAACTAACTTATTTGTTTTGTTAAACAAATAATTATAAAAAATAAAAAAAATTTCTCAAGCAAACTATTTATAAATAATTTGATTTATTTATAATTTTAACCCATATAATCTCTTAAGCACTACAAATTGAAAGGATTCTGAAAATGAATATTTTATTATTAAATTAAATTTTACGACAAAACAAAAATAAATAAATAAATAATTTCTACAACATTTTCCGTCAGTGGAGACAAAAGAGCATCATCATAACGAAGAAAAGAAATATAATCATAATATATTGGTAGAATGGCTCACGTGGCCTCAATTATGTCATATTTTTAATTCTTTCTATCAACAAAGCAAACGCTGAAAAGTGAAAACTCAGTGATACACGTGGCCATTCCTAGACTCCTGTCTATTATTTTAGATATGGGGGTAGTGTGGGACAATAAATTTATGTGAGAAGCTTGTACAATTTTGTTTTTTTTGTTTTTTTTGTTTTATAACAAAATCCACTATTTACATCACTAACAAATTACCATATTAGCAGATGTTAAATTTAACGTAATTAATTATGGTAACTATGGATTCATTTAAGCATTTATTAAAAAAGGTTCATTTAAGATATAAATTAAAAAATAATTAGAATTGTATAAAAGTTGCAATGACAAAAAAATATGTAAGCTCCAAAATTCAAATTAAACCTCATGCACATTTCTTTAAAAAATTATTATAAAAAAAACCTAGGCTATTTCTTCAACGGTTCAGGTGAGAATTACCGATTTAGACCCTGTTTTTACAGCTTATGTTAAGTTAGATATTATCAATTAAGCCAAATTTTTAATGCAATTAACCAATTAACATATTCATGGATACATAATCAAAAAAACAAATTCCAAACAATCAACCACACCCACAAGAACACTGGAAGTGTGTTCATGGAAAGAAAACCCTAAATATTGGGCAAAAAACTCCCTAAGACCAATAGCACCAAATGATCCACTAAACAAGAATAGTTGCAATACGAATCACTTATAAAACCCTTGAAGCTAAGTAGTGACTATATACTTGAGCCTTCAACTTCAACTAGTAACTGATTCCTCGAAAATTTTTCTTTTGTTATTCATCAGATCTGCGAATTGAACCACCAATCACAAGGCCTTTTGGAGATTTTAGGACTACTCCAATATATGATTCTCAAGCACCAAACATCAACAAGATCTTTGAAGGATTCTTTGTGTATTGGTTTTAATCTTCTCTCATAGAATTTTGGCAACTGGAGAGGGAGAAGGTAGAGAGAAGAAATGAGATTTAGCTCTAGAGTTAGGTTGCTCTCTACCTTTTCAATATGAGAACTTTGTCCAATGAATATCATGGGTATTAAAGGTATATAAGAGGGCTCAAAGGATGGGTACAGCAAAGGATGTTGTAAGGACACAAAAATCAAACAGCCCAAGCCCACTTAGAATAGTGAGGATTGTGTAGCTCAACTAGGCCCAAATCAATAGATATTTGTAAGAAAGTGGGTTAAACAAAAAAGGAGGGGGCTTAGCCCGAGGACAAAAATAGGGAGAGAATAACTACAAATCAAAGTTTATGTATATATAAGGCTTATCACAAGTTTGCCCAATGAGGCAATTCTTACACAGAATGATACATTGTTCACTTTCTTCTCTCAATACTCTTGTTTTGGTTTCTCTCTTTCCCTTGTTTTTTTTTCTAGATCCCCTTCACCTGGAAGTTCCTTTTCCTTATATACTTCTCAACCCTTTACATCTTGGCCCTCCATCTCCACCTACCCAAGCTCTCACTATGACACTTGTCCCCTTAAACTTCTATTGAAGGTGGTAGAAAGAGCTACTTAGCTGTGAATTCCATTGTTCAGGTCACTTTTTCATCAATGCAGCTGATAAAGTTGTTGCCAATCATTTAATGCGGAGGCAGTAGGATAACTCTCACTGGAGACTTCCCCTACTTTCCATGATTCTCTCTCTACACCTCATCCTCTTCGTCTGGACTTCCCAGAAGTCTCTTGTCTCTTCCCCTCCCATCCTCAGGCGGATCCCCTGTTCGGGCTTATGATGCCTTAATAATGACGATAATAGCTCATCGAATCTTTCCTCGGTCCTCGGGCCCCCACAAATACAAATAATTGTTTTCTCTCAAGTTCATGAAACTCGCTCAACTGAGTTACTGTTAAATGTTTGTCAAGATTGTCATTCTAACTGCTTTTCCATAATTGAACTCGCCCAACAACTCACCTAACATGGTGATATTGGTTGACCGAGATGCTTAGTTCAATAACTCAATATTTCAACACTTTAACCTAGCTCTCGACCAATTACAATAAAGCCACAAATGTAACCCATTACAAAGAAAATAAAATGGGAAAATACATAGAAAATTGGTACGGAATATACCAGCACTCAAAATCCTAACATCAACGGTTATTACTTCATATAACTCATATAATTTTTTTTTAAGGAGTAGCTAGTTTTATGTGTGGGTACTACAATTCTTGCAATGTCCAAATATCAAAAAAAAGGGTGCTCTATATTGAACTACTGTTAGTTTTTCTTTTTTTCTTTTTTTTCTTTTTTGTTACATGAATAATTAAGAGTGAGATAATATGAACTCTAAATAACTCTGTTAAAAATACTAAAAAGTGTCAACCAATTGAGTTATAATACTCTTGGATATCCTTAGTTAGTATAAACTATAAAGGCAAAGTCATGTGGTTACTATCACCAAATAATAATATTTGAGCCATCCTTATAAAAATAATAATTAAAAACATTGAGAGCATCCTGTATAGCTTGCCTCGGTGTAAAAACTTGTGACTCAATGTTTAGCCAGATCATTATTTCATTTAGCTAGACTCAACTAGACACATGGGCCCACATGAATTCAATTTTTCTTAACTAAGATTGAATGACAGTTACTTGCTAGAAGTTCATTGAGAAAAATGCAATTAAAAATTTCATTTGGGAATCCTGTTTGGTTTTACATTATAGTATGTGCTAATCAAAATATCTCATCGTTGTTGACCATTAATGGTCTTCTATTTATATTGCTTGTTACATACTTTTTATATGGAATTTGGCGAAAAATGATACTTCAAATACTGGCTTACTTAAGTGCTTAACATCACACCTTTAAAGAAAAAACAAAAGCAAAAACATTCTTCATGGATCAACCACAAGTTAAAAAAGTACTATTGCACCAGTGGATCATCAAATTTCTGGTAATGGATTGACATGATAGGAGCACAGAAACTTCTTGATGTAAATTCTTTATATATACCCAACTGTTTACAATCATTACCCCTACGAGTTTTAAAATAAATTTTTTCTGAACTTAGGGCCAGGAAGTCGGGCAGAGACTAGGAATCAGCTGAGACATTTCCATGGACATTAAAATATTTGGTTGTGTACACTTAAACAACTCTTCGTCCAACTCATGCACTAGTCATTAAGATACAAGTTGATTCCATGCTATCTTCATGGAGATCTTCCCTTTGATACTGTAGGTGGTGTGGCTACTACTTTATTTCCACCTTTTGCACCGACCACTGGTCCCGTTCATGCATTGTGAAGAAGCACATTATTGAAGCAATTAGGTAGGTGAGGAATAAGGGTAAGTTAAACTAAATTGCTTTTACATATAACTCCATTATCATTTACGTGTGTAAAATTGAATTAAGATAGTACTTGCCAAGTCACTTTGTGAAGAAAAAATTAATGGTCACGTGTGTTTCATGGTTTATTAGCTTTTGTCTTTTACTGCAAGTGTAAACACACTTGTTTGTTGTGCCTGAAAGTCAATTTTAGATAGAGGGAGAAAGAGAGGGTATTCTTTTTAAACGTGGAAATCTCTCTTCTTCTTCTTCTTTTTACTGATAATGTAGTAATGACTGAGTTATTTTCTTACTTGATCATAAGGGTAGAACTATTTTCATCATTGCATGTCATATTAATTTTAGCTTTATGCGCCCCCTAGCTACCATGAATTTAGAAATTCTATACAAAGTTGCATAAAACATGATGTGCAGGAACTCAAAAAGTACTAAATGTGCAACACGCATGGGGTTACTTTTTATGGATTGGTATCAATTGTATAACGTTGATATGTGTGTGTGTAATGTAGAAATATGAGTTGTCTTGGTTTCTTTATATTTTTCCAACCATCGTACAAAATGAATGGTTTGCGTTCAAATTCATTTTTTTCTTTTTCTTTTTTTCAGTACAAAACGTGGGTGTGGACAAGGAAAAAGAAAAAAATAGTAGATCTTGTCAAGTTTGATGTAATGCTGGCTGTCGATTGTGTCCAAATCAAACGGATACCGACTTCTAAAAGTTTGACAATCATGATGAATTAGGCTTTTATGATCATTGAAATGAGAGATGGAGATAGGATAATTGATATTATCCTAGAAGCTGTTCTAGATAGGAGAAGTTTTTTCTTTGATAGGTAGCTACATAGGATAAGTTGGCCCTCCATTAATTAATATGGATGCAAAATATATAGCTAGGTGATGTTACATTTGTACAAAGTACATAAGAACAGTGCCCACAAAGCATTAATGTGGTTAGTGAGGTCACTTATTATCTCACCATTTATGCCAATAGCTGGATTTTGGCATCTTTTAGACCTATCAAAGAGCATCGGCTTCTTTAACCTTAATAGACAAGGTTAAAAGGAAAAAACTTGGAGAGAGATTTAAATAATTCTGGGTACAATGTTTCCTTTACACCAAAGCAATGAACTGGTCTTCAAAGTCTTCTCTGATCCCCACCACCAGCACAAAATCTCTCAAGATCTGATCATGGGTCAAGCTTCACTGGATGGCAGTAATTTTAACACCTCCAAGTCCTTGGGGAAAGGCCTGCGCCGAAAATTATGCGATAACTTGGATAAGAACTTTGTCAATTGTAATGATAACAAGAAACAGAAGATGATGCATAGGGAAATTGAGAGGCAAAGAAGGCAAGAAATGGCTACGCTTTACGTGGCCCTTAGATCCTTTCTCCCACTTGAATTTATCAAGGTGAAGGACTTGTGTTTACTCGTTCTTTTTCTTGTACAATTTTCTTCTTCTTTTTCCTTGTAATAATTGCTTATAACCCCTATTCCCTCTTGTATGAAATCTTCCTTTTTCTTTATACTTGTTTATAATTTTGTAAAACTCCCATAGGTTTGTATAATCATGTCAAGAAATGAAAGCCTAAATTCTAGAGGAATCTCTCTCTCTCTCTCTCTCTCTCTCTCTCATAATTGTATATGACTTTAGGGTTATATATGTTGATGGGGTTTCAGGGAAAGCGTTCGATATCTGACCACATAAATGAGGCTGCGAATTACATCAAACACTTAGAGAAGAAGATCAAAGAGCTGAGTTCTGCAAGAGATGTGCTAAAAGAGTTTTCCAATTTGTCTACTACTGATCAAGGGAGTACTTCTCAACCAAGCTGTTTCACGATCCACCCATGTTGTGGTGGAGTTGAAATTGTGATCTCCAGTGGCTTCAGAGAGGAAAGTTTTCCTCTTTCAAAGGTTTTAGAGCTTCTTCTAGAGGAAGGACTTACTGTTCTAAACTGTACATCCTCCAAAGTCAATGAAAGGTTTCTCCACACTCTCCAGTGTGAGGTACTGTGAATTAATAATTCTTTGGTTTCTTAAATTTAGGTTTTTTTTATGTTTTTTTTTTTTTTTTTTTTTGGGTATGCTTTAAAAGATTTTCATTAGTGCTTGAGATTTTTCATCACTTATTATTTTTACTTCACAGGTGAGCGATTCAACATGCCTTGATCTATCTGGGTTGCAAAAGAAACTAACCGAAGTGATTCCATCAATGAACTGTCTATCCCCATAGAATTGAATTGGATAGAGAGTCCCAACTCTACTGCCAATTTGATATCTGAGCACTCAACTTGGTTATGACTCTTTGTATATATAAGCATATTAACCCCTCCAAGTTCATTGATTTTGTTCTTGCATAACTCTGGTTTGGGAAATGACAGTGATAAAATCATTTAAGCCATTTCAGTTTTCAAAATGAAATGCGCACCCTTATTTGCTGAACTTCTTAAACTCTCCTGCTTCATATTGTTCTTGTTATGACTGGCATGCAACACAGTTTGTGAGTTTACATTGATGTTCATATTCTCTTCATCGTTGTGTTGTTTGAGTCACATGCATGTCTTTGAAACTTGGATGGTATAGATGATTGTGTGATTATCTTCATGGTTAAATTGTCTATCTCTATTTTTAAATTTTAGTACAGAAACTATATGCAAAGAAAATGTTCTTTCAAGTAATTATTCATTCGAGTAAATATTCAATATTTTTGAAATATAGTAATATAGTAATTTTTACTCTCTTAGAATAATGAGTCTTACTAATCAAATTTATAGTGGAATTCATCATTTGTGTGAAATGAGAGAACATAATAATTTTTATGTTCTTTGTCGCTGATTTTGTTTCCTCATTCTTCATGTCCTTAGTTTTTGGTCAAAAATTGAATGAAAGGTGATTTTAAGGATGATAAAAGTAGGCTTAAAGTAACTATTGCAGTCATATCACCTTGAAGAAATGAGTGACTTTTCTTGGTTTTACACAACTTTGAATTTTTTCTTACTTATGGTTGTATAAATACTAACAGGATCTTGGGCAAGGAGCAAGATTTTGAAAATTTATGACTTTTTAATTCAATGTATTAGATAAATTGAAAGGGATCAGAAGGATAAATGGTGCAACCCTTGTTGTTTGTATGAATATATAAATAGGGATAGAAAGATTTGTTTGAAACCTTAAATCTAGTACATGTTATCTTGAGAAAGAAAACAATATATGGGATACTAAGGATGGGAGTGGTAATCCTCTCCTTTAGTAGATTTAGATGGTGGTACTCCTTACAGATTTGCAGTTAGCATACTTATATGTTTTGTGACTATTTTAGTCTCCTTGTAGAATGAGTTATAATTTAAAACATTGTGATCAAGGTGAGAGAGATACAAAACCCATAATACTGCGTCTGACCACAATTAGCTAAAGAAAATGCTGGACATTAATTCGATTCTGGTGTATCTTTGATTTGGATCTGGTTTATATAAAATAATATATATGTTAGAAAACTATCACTTGCTTCTTCTACCAAACATATATTCGACTTTATCATAAGTTTCTTTAAAATAATGGTACTATATCTGACAACAATATGATAATTTCGTTTTAAATAATTGGTACTATGTCTCATAACAAAACAAAAAAAAAAAAAAAAAAAAAAGGCTTAGGATTTGGTTGATATGTTTAATTAGATCTTGATTTGTTTGATATTATTTATCAGAGTTAAAATGTTACTCCCTTTGTAAAACCTTGAGAAAGGTTAATAATAATTAGAAATTGCCTGCAAAGTTGATTGTTCCATAAAGTGTTCTTCCAAAACCAAAACTGCTATTTTCTTTTTTAAAACTCTAACAGACGAATGCTTAATTATTAGAGGAGGGCTATTTTTGTTGTTGTTTCCCTCTTTTCTTTTCTTTCTTTTTTTTTTTTCTTTTTTTTTTTACAAATATTGTTGTTGTTAATAATAATTAGTTACATACAGTTGACTTTCATTCATATTACATTTTTCTGCTTTTGTTTTTGTTTCTTTTTTGTTATGTTATGTAATGTGTCCAAGTTTTTAAAAGAATTAAGGAAGCCGTAGGCTGATTTTGACCTTGATATCTAGTTTGTTTAGTTGACTTTTTTGTTTTTTTGTTTTAATAATATTTCTGTTTAGTTGACTTGTTATAGCATTTTTGTATTTATGTATAACTTCTTAAATTTTCCTTTTTTTTTCAAAATACAATTAATTTTTATCCAACTTAATATCATTTTTCAAATACAACTATCTCAAATGAACCAAATTGTTGGGTAGATACTTAATTAAGTAATAGAAATTCAAAACTTCCGAGCAGAAATTTCTATTTTTCTACCCATTCAAGTCTGATATTTCTTTTGCTTCTTTTCAAGACTAACTCACCTATTCAAGTCTGATATTTCTTTTGCTTTTTTTCAAGACTAACTCTTAGGGTGGAGCAGGATTATTATGTAATGGAGGTAACACTTTGGGAAGACTTCAATTGAAAATTTAATATAACATATAAGAATACAACTTGACTTAAAAGCTTAAGCCCATGAGTTTGGACATAACTATGTTAAATCAACCCCTTACTCTTCTTATTATTATTCAGTGTGAGACTTTTCACTAACTTTTGTATACTCAACAATTTCTCCCTTACGTATGAGTCTTTGTTTCTATGCGAGTCATGAATAAGTCCTACTAGCTCTCATTAGTCTATGGATTTTTTCCTTCATCAATGGATCATATATGGAAATCACGTGTCAACCTTGCACATTCATCCATGGAAACCACTCACACATCCATGTCCATTAGAACCCCATGCCACATCATGATCTAACATCATTGACAATACTCCTTAATTCGTTGAGCATTTTCCAAGATTATTTATGTGGGCTTTTTATTAGCTTACATTATGTGATGCACACTTGTGTGGGTTCCAAGTACGCACATCCCGTCCTCACTCCAACAGCAAAAGGGACTCATCCATGTTCCATCTACAAAAGGGACTTTGATAACCTTCCACCCTACAGCACACCATCATGAGTTTTGATACCACTTGTTGGGGAGAAAACACCTTAAAGAGACTCCAAATGAGTTGTTAATATAACATATATGGATATCACTTGACCCAATAGTTTAAGTCTATCAATTTAACTATGATATATTAATCATTCACTTTTTTTTTTTATTCAATGTAAAATTTCACTCACATGTGTATACTCATCACATCAACATTTCACTAGAAATAAAGAGAGCTAATTTTACAATTAAGATTTTATTTCTCAGAAGTGTTGAATATCTTTTGGAATAACACATTCACAATGAAACATTCTCATTCAACTATAATGTTACTATTGAGCTTTGTGGATTAAAATGAACCATTAAAAAGTACATATAATAGACTAATGCTAAGGAAGTATAGAAACAGTTGAGTGGCGATCCAACCATTCAATCGGCTATGGAGGGAGAGGCTTCAGCAAGCGGGTAAACAAAGGATTACTAGTAAAAACATAGTCATTGGCGTAGGGAGGACTGAGGAGGCTAGCCCCTTGGCTTTTAAAAAATCCCCCTTCCCTCTTGTAATTTTTTTAAAAAGTGTTTATATATATATATATATATGTATTTATATAAAAGTAGGATTAGGTTAGTACAAATGTGGCCTATTCGGTACGAAGGACCAGTTTTTTCCTTGACAAATTAGCTTATTAACTTGTAAATAAAATAAACTAAAATAAAAAATCTCAAAGCTAACCACATTCACAAGTGAG
The DNA here is from genome assembly GCA_030021035.2 of Notholithocarpus densiflorus. Lineage (NCBI taxonomy): Eukaryota > Viridiplantae > Streptophyta > Magnoliopsida > Fagales > Fagaceae > Notholithocarpus > Notholithocarpus densiflorus. The sequence goes on from JARYZH020000005.1 coordinate 11,541,941, forward strand.
CTCATGGGTAAGCAAATGCACCCAATTCTAGCCCATTGACACTTCAACTAGGTTGCTAGCTCATCAACTTCTTCGTCCTTGCAGAGACAAGAAAAATTTGCAGCTAGCTTTTGTTCAAGCAAGGAAGTCCAAGGCCGAGACACACAATGCGAGTTAATCTTTCACCCAAAAAAAAAAAAAAAAGATTGTCACCCATGACAAAGGAACAGGAATTGGCTATTCCAACTTCAAATTCATGAACTAAGTTCAAGTTTTTTCATGGAGGTGTGCTGGGTTTCGTGATTGGAGGAGGGACGTCTGAGTGTACTTCAGCACGAGTTTATTGAGTGTCACAAAGTATGAGTTTGGTACACTTCTATTATTGACCATATAAATTTCTTAAAAGGTTGGTACAAGTCGGCAGTTCTCATGGTTTGGTCCTCAACCAACAGCAAGTTTCAAGGGATTTTGGTCTAACAATTTTTCTCTTGTTTAATCAACATTCAAATCTCAATTCAGTGGAAAAACAGTTTACTTGCATTGTTTTGGAACCAAGGCCAAATAAGAATAATTAAGCTGACCAAGTTGCTATTCTTTCAAATAGAATGTTCAATACCTAAAAAAAAGGGTATGTTTAGACTATGGGTCAATGATAGACCCACTGTCCAAAAAAACCAGCCTTTTTTACGCCGCAACTTTTTCTCCAGCTTTTCTTCCACTTTTTCTCCTCTTTCAAATGGGTTTTCTACCAGGACACTAATAAATTAATAAAAAATATTTTAACCTTTTAATTTTTAAACTTTTATATCTCATACCAAGACCAAATTCACAATTTTCATCACGGTCTCAATCTCGAAAAATTATTAGAACTTATGGGAGAACTATTGATGCGGTCCTTTCAACTACTCTCAACTAATAAAAAAATGTCTACTATTTTAAAATGATGACTCAACTTCCTCTCACCGCAGTTACACATAAATTTAACTATGATTAAAAAAGTAAGCCAACTAATTGAAGCAAAATCAAAATAGACACATTGTTTGACTCAGCCTTCATTGATTGTGTCATCATCGAAAAGGCTCATCTTGTTGTAGTGGAGATGAGTGAAAATAGCAACCTTCCATACCTTACACTTCTCTAGATTTCAATTTCAAACAGAGAGAGAGAGTATTAAATGAGTTAGTGTGATGAGAGGAAGCTGAGTCATCATTTTAAAACAGCTGGCATTTCCTTATTGATTGGGAGAAGCTGAGTCATCATTTTAAAAGACATCTTTGATTGATCTTTTTTTAAACAAATATTTGCCTTCTTTTTATATAAAAGTCGACATTTGTTAGCATAAAGGTATTCATCTTTTATAACTTTTCGGGAAGAAAATGTAAGGAAAGTTTATAATAATATGGGTGAGCTTGGCCTCCTATATTTTTTACTAGAGTAATTGCTGAAAGGTAAAATAAATAGTGACTTTTTTTTTTTTTTTTGAGAAACAAAAAAAGATAGTGACTTTAAGTAAATAAATTAACTTATTTTAAAAAAATTATAGTTTATTTACTTATTTGTGCCAACCCCTATTTTTTATTACCTTATTTTTTAGTATACAATGGTCAAAATCACTATTGACAAGAGTTTCAAACATTTAATGGACAACTACCCTTTTATCACCATGAGAGACCAAATGTTGATTTTGGTAGTGAATCCTCCTAGGAATAACCAGAACCACCACGGGTTCCAAATTGGCATCGAAATCAATTAATTGATCTTGTTGAACAACTATATGGGCCAAGACCAAGATTACAGAGGACTATAACACTATCTCGTAGAAAACTATTAAGTGTTTTACTCGGCCATTGACCCAAACTATGATGGGTGTGGGCTTACAAATATCAGCCCATTGAGTCATTGACCCAAACATGGGCCATTCTATTCAAGTCTCATTTCACAAATGAGATTTTCCTAAAGGAAAACCTTTTTCCAAAAACAACAAAATTCAGATGAGAGGAGAGAAATAGTTCCATGAGATGGGTTCAATCCTTCTATCTATATAGACAAAGAAGGGGCTCTGAACAATAATTTCAAGAACAGAGATATTTTACAGCCCCAAGAACAATCTGAAATTATCCATGGCCGTTAGTGTATTGAAATCATTACACGTTATTAACATATGTGGGCTTCGTCTATGATTGTTTTGTTGTCACCATTTCCAGTACCAATACCAAATACGAGTAATGACATGAATATCATTTCCTTTCTAGCTAGCTTAGGTAGAAATTTTCATAGAAACAAAGCTCGGTCAACTCTCAAAAAGTAGCAGACAAGAGAGGACAAACAACCAACCCTGGCCAAAATTTCTCAATTTGTAAAAAGCAAGCTGGTTGTTCAACTGCAAAAGATGTAATGAGTACTACTTAAGATAGCCCCCATTACTAGACTATGTACCATGTTATTCACAAAAGCAAATCCAACTACTCATGCATTCCTGGAAGTCAATGTAAGAGAAAAATGAAGTGGGGTCAGTGGTTTGATTTTCTCCTCAATTACGGCTATATACAGAAAGATCATACAGATTTTCAATCTGGTAGGGCCATTGTCCTTCCAACATTGTAAACAAAGAGGAAAATGGCAGAAGTTAAACCCATCCAATTGTGAATTATATTCTTCTTTTTACTTTACACCTTTCATCCAAAAAGATGAATAACCAAATAATCTATAACACTACACTAAACTTCATGGAAAAAAATTGATGACTGTTACTCCTTAAAAACTCACCGAACATTCTTATGTGACTTGTAAGGAAAACGAGAAGGAGTTGAAGGGGAAAGTTCAATTGGCAGTTGGGGTGGTTCTAACTCACCAGTAAGCATCCCCACAACCTCTTTCATTGAAGGCCTACGAGCAGGCCTCTTCTGTAAACAAAGCAAAGCAACCGTGATGGAAAGCAGTGCTTGTTCTCGATCCAAACTCTCTACAGATTTATCAACCAAATCAAGAAGCTTCCCTGTGCGGGCTAGTTGGCGCGCCCACGATAAAAGATTAGCTCTTTGGTATTCTGAAATGGGCGTATTCGTCACCTGAAGTGGGCGTCGCCCAGCAATGACAACTAACAATAAGACCCCATAACTATATACATCACACTTTTCTGATATATCCGCACCTCCACCATACTCAGGGGCAATATAACAAACAGTTCCCCTCATACTCGGTGTGCTACTAACACCACCACTACCCGAATCATGGCTATTGCGACGAGCACGCCATAGCTCACCGCTTAGCCCGTCTAACCACCAATCAATACTACTACCCCGACTGTTCTGACTCCGGCTCCTCTTCTTCTTTCTCTCTGGATACAAATCCTCGTCCCTTGGCCACCAATTATCGCCATTTCCATTGCCATTGTCGTCCGTATGCTTGTTTATCTTGCCCTTCTTTTTATTCTTCCTAGCTAGCTCTTCGCAATACTCCTCCTTCCACCACTCCCTAGCCTGCCTCCGCTTCGAAGTCTTCGAATTCTTTGCATTCTTTTCCTCATCCATTGACACCCACCACTCCAAACTCTTCCTGTTCTTCTTCTTGTTCTTGTTCTTCTCCAACTTCACAATTGCTCCACTGCTCGAAGAAGAAGCGCCAATCCAATCACTCTTCGGCCTCTCTTTCTTTATCTCAGTCCCAATCCACTCCATCACATAGTCCTTCTTAATCTCCGCCTCTCCATTCTCTTGCTTCCACCACCAATCCCTCCTCCCCGAAACACTCTTTATCCCTTTCCCATTCCTCTTTCCTTTACCATCCAAATTCCCCTCCGGCGACACTGCCTTCTCCGGTGACACCACCGTGTTCACCGCCTCTACCGTCTCCGGAGAAGCCACCGAATTTTCAACCCGAAGAACACTCTCCGGCGACGGTGATTGACCAACAACAGGACCACCGAAATCCTCAAAAGTAGTCACGCTCTCAGTCTCCTCCACCACTGAACCACAATCCTCAACTCCATTACCATCCTTCTTCACCTCCAATCCTCCGCCGTCATCAACCACCGTAATCTCACACTGATTCTGACTCTCCGATTTCACTCTAGCAAGCCCAAAATCCCCAATCTTGGCCTTGAAAAACTGATCCAACAAAATATTACTAGGCTTAATATCTCCATGAATCACAGGGGGATCCAAACTATGCAAATACTCAAGCCCCTTCGCTATATCAAGAACGACATCGTATCGCCTCCTCCACTCCAAAAGCTCAGCCCTTTTAGTTTTCAGAATCGCGTCCTGAAGATTCCCATTCGGCATCAACTCGTAAACGAGCAGCATACGGCGCCGTTTGCGGTGGGAAGAAAAACCCAGTACGGAAACTAGATAAGGAGATTGGAGCTTGGAAGCAAAGAAGAGCTCGTTGTGAAACTCACGCTCGCCTTGGAGAGAGCCGGAGTCCATGACCTTGACGGCGATGGGGAGAGAGTTGAGAGAGCCGGAGAAGACGGGGCCGAACCCTCCCTGGCCGAGGCGGTCGGCGAAGGAGTTGGTGGCGCGGCGGAGGACGGAGTAGGAGAAGCGGTGCGGGGGCTGAGCGGAGTCGGAGTCTGCCGGGGTGGTGCGTTTCCGGCGGGTGAGTTTGCGGTAGAGAACGACGAGGAATAAGAAGATGGAGAAAGCGGCGGCGGAGGCTAAGAGAGGTGGGAAGAGTTTAGATGAGACTGATTTTGTGGCGGTGGTGGTGATCGGTGTGGGTGCAGTTTGGGTTTGGGATTCGGAGGGAGAGAGTTGGCGAGTTGGCATGGTTGGAAGAGTCGTGTTTGGGAGGTGGGAAAATTGTATGGTGAAAGTTTACATGCTTTGTTTGTTTATTTGGTTGCTAGTCTAGTTTTGGTCTGGGTTTGGTTTTTCTGATATCTCAGTTTTTGCTACTGCTGCTTCTTTCTATGGAATAGTGTATTGGTGCTTGGCGTAGTGGTGCGGTGGTGTGCTCTCTCTCTCTCTCTTTCTTTTTTATTTTTTCTTTTTTTCCTGATTTAGCCGTTGTTGGATATTGACAAGGGTAACCTCACCTAGCTAGTTCTATTATTTAAGGGCTTTTATTGACATTCACATGGCACGTGACTCTCTCTTTTTTCTATTTTTGTTTTAGAAATAGGAATACTTTTGTGAACCTTTTATGATTTCTTTAACTTTCCTATGTATTACCATAATTCTAATAATACCATACATGATTTTCTTGGGTTTCTTTTATTTGTGTAGGTGTAATTTGAATATGTCAAAAATAAAAACCATATTATTTTGAGATAATATGGTCTCAAACATTAGAGACAAAAATCAAAATTTTTTAAATTTTATGAACTAAAATCAAAATTACTTTTATTTTAATGAGTGTAATTTATACCTTTAGTCAATAATTTAATACTCAAAATTCTCTCTCCGTCTCTACATCTCTCTCCCTCTCACCCCAATTTAGTTCTTAAATCTTATCTCAAAAAAAAAAAGTTCTTAAATCTTTCTCACAAATTCACGTGAGTTCCCATGTTCTTTTCCTTTCTTACAAATTCATCTCATTTTGTTTCAAAACTCCAACCTTTTAATAAGACATTATTCAGTGCAATGCCTCTGAAACTGAAATAAAGGTAATTAATTTCTAAAATTTTTTTTAATTTAAACTCAAATAAAACAACTAAAAAATAAATATTAAAATTTCCTTTAAGAGAAAGATATATTAGGAAACTAATGAAAATTATATATATTAAAATTTTCAAAATGGATAATATTCTAAGACATACAATAGATAGGAAAATTATTGTGTACTCCCGGAGTACCATAAATGCGTACTCCCTCTTCTGGTGGGTCCCATTAATTAAATTCATAGTGGGACCCACCATTCATGTGAGAGGGGAGAGTACGCATTTATGATACTCCGGGAGTATCTAATAATTTTTTCAATAGATAAACATCAAGGAGATTCATTCCTGCAAAAACCTAATATGTGTGAGATGGGAGAATTGCACACACCCGAAGTTGAAGGCATGGCCAAGTACTTGAAGAGACCATAATGCCCTTGTTTCAATTTATTTTTTTAAAACCCTTATAATCTAACTGATAGCTCTTAGTATTTCCAACGTTTAAATCCCTCCCTCCCCAAACTATAAAAAATTATTAAAAAATAAAATGATTGGTCTCTCAACTCTCTCACCTTTATAATCATTGATTCCCATTTAAAACAATTATTTTCTACAAAATAAAAACCACATTCCAAAAAAAAAGGGGAGAGAGAAAGAGAGAGAGAGAGAGAGAGAGAGAGAGAGAGAGGATGCCCTCACAATCAAACAAATAAAAGATTTGGAAATTCTATTATGGTTTAATTAACAATTGAATTATATTTCTTTTTCTTTTCATTTGTTTTCATCTAATGAATTTTTTTTTATAGATCATCTGATGATTTGTAAATAACTTAATATTTAATCATCTTGAAATTTTACAAACATGGAGAATGCACGATGATAATATAATCCAACGGTTGATTTGTTAAAATTTATATTCAATTAAAAAATTTTGAACCATATTTTGTATCATATTTGTTACATCATCCAATAACTTGTTATTGAATCATATTTTGAAATTTAATCGTTGAATTACATATTCTATATGTTAACATGCATACCAATTTTTATGCTAAAGTAATTTTACCATTCAATCCATAAACTTATCTTTTATGCATTATTTTAAACTATAAAAATTTGAATTTAAATAATTGATCGATGGCATAGCTATTGATTTTTTATCATCTTTAAAATTTATAAACATGAAGAATATACGAATATAATGTAATCCAGTGGTGGATTTATTAAAAGTCACATCTAATAAAAAATATTGAGTGGTGATCATGGTGTAACTTTAAGTAATATTACACCAGGTATAATTTGAACTCAATCCTATATAAAAAATATATTTTTATTTTTATTTTTTATTTACAATAAACAAGGCCTTGGTCCTTGGACACGTAGCAATAGATAGAGCCAGATGTTTTCAGTTTTTTTAATGGAATTCAAATGCTTTTAGGTTATAATTAATAGTCTTGCATGTGCTTTAATTGCAGAGGGGCCTTTTTTAATAATAAATAATGATTTATTATTTATCTAATACTTTATAGAGAATGTAGTAATCATATAACAATTGGGTGGGCATAGATTAGTGCAGAAAAAAAAAAAGAAAGGAAAACAGGATTCAAATCATTGTTTTCTTACTTAACAATTGAATTTAAAAAATAAAAATAAGCAATGAAGTTTGTTTACAAGTGACTCATGAGGAAGAGAGGGGGGAATAAATGTTTTATTTTTATGCCAAAAAAAAGTAGGAATATATTGCTGTGGCATGTGTGGCTGAAAAATGAAAAAGATGTGGTGGATTATTAAATTAAAAGCATCAAAATATAAGGAGGGAAATTGAAATCCAGCCAATTAAATGGAAATTATGTGCATAGTCTCTGTTGATAAAAGTGGAAAGAAAGTGGAGTAGGTCATATTTCATTTGTTTTTTTCTTCCAAGTTCAACACGTTGTTCTTCCTTCCATCTGTGACGCACTCCATATAATAGATGACAAGAACATAAACTCTTTGTTTTATTTTGGTTGGTTTGACTTATTATCCTTTTTAGTTATTAACGATTAGATCTCGTAGTTGAATACTTAGCATGTTTATCAAAAAAACCTAGTATGATTTGATTCATTTTATTTTAAAGAAATAGAAAACATGAAACGGTCCAATGCTGTCAAATAATTACACTACAATCATGAAATTGTCAATTCAAAAATTTTGTTGTTTGTCAAATGCAAAGATTGAAGTCATTTTCTTGTCAATTTGTTTACATATAGTATATACACAAACTATTCCTGATTATACAGTGAGATATCTCTTTCTGAACTCTAAATCTCATTGTTGTGAAGGGACATATTGGGTTATCATTATGAAATGCAAGACTTGTTAATGGTTTTCCTTTATGACAGACATTTCTTTTTCACCTTATCGATGAATTTAGTTAATAATTGCACAATGTGCAATGGTCCAATGTTGTCAAAAATTATATTATAGTCATAAACTTTTCAGATAAAAAATTTAGTGTTTGGGCCAATACTTTTTTATTTTTACTAAAAGAAAAAAATACACAATATTCCTATTTTTATATAATTTTTTTTTGATAGCCTATTCTTATATAATGAGACATGTCTTTCTCATATCTCTAAATTTCATTGACATTGTGAAGAACCAGATTCTCTTTATCATCGTGAAATTCAAGACTTGTTTTGGTTTTGGGATTTCCTTTATTAAAGAAATATGTTGGTATTTATGAATATAATGAAGTATATTTAATTTGAGTTTAATAATGGTTTCAAAAAAAAAAAAAAAAGTTTAATAATGAAGAAAGAAAAGTAAATACTATTTTTAGCATAACTATAATGCAAAACAGAGTTATGATAATTTTTTTTATTATTTTATATAAGATTGAAATTCTACTCTAACCTAATCTAATTATATATGTGTATAAAATTCACTCTTGGAGACTTGAATCCCGACTATTGCCTCCATACTCTATAAACACTTATACTTGTGAAATGACTATCATAGTATCATACCAAAGATGTGCAGTGGTATAATAATAATAACATAAGAGAATAACTCCAAAAATAATAATAATAACACAAGAAAATAATGAAGTAGAATATATATTGGTATAATTTTTTTTTTAACAGGAAAAAAAATAAATTAAGATAATGCTTAGTGATCATGACGCGTTTTCTTTTATTTTATTCTCGTGGAAAAAAGTGAAGAAGAGTCCGTAGATTGCACGAATGGAAAATAAAAATATTTGTCAACTAGTTAGCTATTGGATCACGCAAGATGTCTCAGTGTTAATAATGACAGGCGACTGTTCTTGTTGCGTAGTGCACACTACATGACCCTTGTGAATTAATAAGGCAGTTTAGGGAGAAAAAAATAGGTTATGGTGGGGGAAGAAAAGCCATTATGCATGGTAACCACCCTCTCGATTGTGGGGTTTATTAGAGGCTGATTTTTTTTTTCCCAAATAAAATTCTCTAATATGAACTTGTAGATTTCATGCCACGTGATTAACAGCACTGGTGGCTCCACGTTAGAGTCATGGTGGTCATAAGGTCAAGATCACCCTAGTCTGAAAAAAAAAAATCATTATTATATATAAAATTTAAAAATTAAAAATTTTTTTTTTATCTTTAAAAAAATGTGTAACCACCCTCTCGATTGGGGGGTTTATTAGAGGCTGATTTTTTTTTTCCCAAATAAAATTCTCTAATATGAACTTGTAGACTTCATGCCACGTGATTAACAGCACTAGTGGCTCCACGTTAGAGTCATGGTGGTCATAGGGTCAGGATCACCCTAGTCTAAAAAAAAAAATCATTATTATATATAAAATTTAAAAATTTTATGATTTTATTTATCTTTAAAAAAATGTGTAACCACCCTAAATTTTTTTAGGCCCAATATAATTAAACTTTGGACAAAATTTAGTAACAAACTTGGTTGTAAACTAAAACTATAACTCCACTCAATATTTTTTTTATTGGATATCAATTTTGACAATTCCACAATTAGATTATATTTTTTTTCTTATATCTTCTATACTTGCAAGACTTCAAGAAGATTAAAGATTAATAGCTTATGTCGTTAATCAAATGTTTAATTTTTGAGTTTTTGTAGTTTAAAATTATTCGCAAAAAATAAGTTTAGGGATCAAACTTATCTTTTTTTTTTTTTTTTTTTTGGTTTGAAAAAAACTTATCCTTTTTTTTTAAATGTAACGGGCCTATCGGCATTAACTTATCCCTTTTTTATTCTCACGAAGAGGCAAATCTGAACTTCATGAGGTAGCACTAGGAAATTCATAATAACTGTTAAGCGGTAAATACGAACTTTGGTCAATTTAGTAAGTGTGGGGGTAGGAAATTAGAAGCTCTAGATGAAGTATAGTATCACTCGTTCATCCATAAATAGAGCACGGTATCATGCCAGGCAATATTAAGCGGTATCATGATAGCCGGGTAGTAAGCACTCCATAAGCTTAAATTAGTGAGGAAATAGAGAGAATTTATGAAAATGAACTTCTAAGGTGTTTCTGCACTCCAAAATATCCCTAATGATATGTGTTGAATCGCCTTCCGTTACTTTTGGCTAGATGCTTCAGGCTTATGCCCATTTTGTTAATTTAGGCGCTCTTCTTAATTAGTTGGGAATTCCATCGAGAGATAAACAACATCACATTAAATGCTAAGTGGAAAGTTTGAGTGAATATTAGTGATGTAATTAATACAATCTTAACTGATTGATGTGGTCTTCAATATGCAGCTTTTGGGGGCAATGGAGTCCGGCCACAGTAAATTAGGTACACCACTCCTATGACTTCAAGTATCGACCTTTTCATATGAAGTTACTATAATGTCCTTGCTTCATTTATTACCTGACTACAATAATTGAAATAATGAGATATCTCCCTTATCAGAAAAGAAAAGTTGAAATTGAAAACAAAAGTACCAAAATAAGGTGACGAAAATTTATTTGTCACTTCCAAGTTGTTGCACCATTAAAACCAACAAAGAAATTTAATCATTTTCGTCAACCCTTTTCTAGTTCCATTTTCCCGGCGCATAAGATCAAAATCAAAGATTAATCTTTGAATTTAGTAATTAGAGTTCAGATGCCACGTGTGAATGCTTTCATGCAGTAGTTTGGGTTTACATTTTTGCCTTGACAAGTCTTCTTAACCTTGCAAATAATTACTTCCCAAAACATAAACAAAAAAAAAAAAAAAAAAAAAAGTCTCAAAAGCCACGTACGTAGTGTCTGCTAGGGGTTTCCCTTCTTTTTGACTTTTTTTTTTTTTTCGACAACTGTTGTCCATACATATTTGTAGCTTTCAGCATAATTGTGTGTATATATATATATATATATATATATATATATATATAAATATAATTGATCTGGGATTGCAAAAATCCGTACTTATTTGTGCTTAAATTTCAAAATGCTGCTGGCCTAATTAATTGGACCGACCTTTATACCCACCACGTGCGCTTACCTCAAAATTCCCAAGATGTGATAGCTGGTGTTTTTAACTTTGCTTCTTTTTTTTTTTTTTTTTTTTTTGAAAGAAAGAATTTCAATTTATGACATATGCTCTTGATGATAGTTTTTTATCATCAGATCAAGACACCAATCAGTTTTTGGTGTAGGTAGAAATTGAACCTCAGATCTCTTATACAACTATCAAAGACTTTACCAGTTGAGCTAACTAAAATTCACTGTGTTTTTAACTTTGCAAATGAGTGTAAAAGCATTGAAATCGCAAGCTTATCATAAATTTTATTCTTAAAAAAGTGTGGTTGGTTAAGTAGAAAAGGTACAGGGACAGAAAATGATAGAGGGAATAGATTATGAATTAATTAATTAATTAATTTTTAGACTAAGAAAGTGGAAGCAGGAAGGAAATAAAATTGAATAGATGATTATTTTCCATTTGAGCCAACTATTAAAAGATAAGTCTAAACGATAAGTGCCAAACCACCTATGGCGCAAACTAAACCAAGGTGGCAAAGACAAGGTAGGCGGATAGGGGATTGGGATATGTCATGTTATGATGGCCCATGAGCTTCAACACCTTGTGTTCATTTGGATGCAGCTTTTGGCTAAAAATTTATTTGTCGAAAGTTGGTAAAAAGCATGCAGATGTACCTAAAAAATGAGGTGATAACCAAAGTTCAGAAACCTCCACCAAATAGTCATCACTTTCAATAGGATAAAAATAAAACATGAAATATCTTAAGCAAGTGATTTGAGAATCTTAACCTTCTACTTTATTTAAACAAGTCATTACAAGGAGATCTCCCAACACCCCTATTCCTGTAAAAAATTTCCTCACTTTTGCGCCACCCTACCGAACGCAGCTGATGAAAATACTCCTTTTTAAAGCCTCCGATTCCCCTAAGAATGATATCTCATTTGGGCAAAAAGGCTGTGAAAAAGGATTCTCAATCTGGCTTTCCTCACTTGATTAGAAGGCTTTTTAGAAAAGAGGATATTCTAAACCAAGCACAAAAAGTTAATAGTCTCAAATAGTAATGAATTTGGACTAAGAATACCACATGGTAACATCTTCCCCCTCCCCTACTTTGTGGAAAGTCGTTAGGTATGAATATGTTATAGCTTCCTTGTTCGTAAACAAGTCCATCCTACAGAACATAGCTATTGAAAATATTTCTTTTTAAGTAAGACACATACAACCTCTTGTTCCACAAACAAACCCTTTTCCATAAAGTAGTTTCTTTTATTGAAAACTTATTTGTTTAATTGCTAAAAAGTATTGAAGTATATTTGTACCTAAAAAAAGAAAGCTTGAAAAAGCGGTTCCTAAACAAATAAACCAAAAAAAAAAAATTTAAAAGAAAAAAACAATATTAAACAGGTAGTTGACAAAAAAGAGGCAATTTTTATGTAGATTTCTTTGGTCAGCGCTTTGTGTAGATATCCAGAAGCACAAAATGAGCGGTGGTTGTTCAGATATCCAAAAGGAATTAATAATATCAGGAAGTATTGCTTCAGCAAAGCAATCCCAATTGAAATGCCATATCCGAAATATACAATTCAGAATGAGGAAGATTACTGAATTCTTTTTATATAAAAAATAATGAATACAGCCACACAGCTTATTTACAAAACAAGCAGACTGAAAACACAAGCATGTTCGTGATATAGATTATAAGTATGGTCACTGTGTTCCAAAAGAATATACAGAATATATGTTACTGAAATTGTTATCAGCAGGCAGGGAATGATTTTTACAGCTAAAAAAATTACCAAAACCATTCTTGCCTCGCATCCATATGAATCTACAAAGGTTAGGTTGGACCATATGTGCAGAAACTTTATATTATATCTCTTTATGGGGATTCGGTCTAATTATCTTGAGTTAGTCTAACAAAATCTATTCACAATAATTATGGTTTTTTTTTATTGGGGGGGGGGGGGTAGGGGGGGACTCTCTAAGATCTCTTATTAAAGGCCCTATCAGGCCTCAAGATGAGGAGCTAGTTGTTAAAGATCTTTTGCTTGGCAATGGAGTGGTTGATGAAAGAGTAGTGCATTTTTGTTTTGCCCCTTGATATTCTTGCAAAACTCAAAGCTATTCCCATCAACCATCTTAGTGCAAGAGCGAATGAAAGAATCTGGGTGAATTCCCTGGATGACGAGTTTAATAGTAGGGATGCTTACCTTATTGCTGAGGAGGAGAGTGGCTCAGCAGAGAGGGAGGCTTGGGAACATTACTGGGTGTGGAAGACTAATGCCCCCCTAGAATTAAATCCTTTCTTTGGCTTTGTGCCTATAACAGCCTAAGGTTCAACGAAATCCTCACTCATAGAGGAATTGAGATCTCTCTCGTTTGTCGGAGATGTGGTATTGAATTGGAGTCCATTAGTCACCTTCTAAAAGATTGCCAAATTTTAGTTACTTTCTGGAACAGACTTGGCATTCCAAGTGATTGTATTTCATCCTTCTCCTGTCCCCTAATGGATTGGATCCACCATAATACCAAGTCTAAAGCCTTGGCACATCGGTTTAAAATTCCTTAGAACACTATTTTTTTGTTTGGAATCTGGGCTATCTAGCTTCACAAATATAAGTGAGTTTTTGAACCTAATCCTAGTAATGCCTGCATGGACATTGATATTAGCGCATGTGTCTTCAAAGCTCATAATTTTTTGCTATCTCAAATTCTGGCCTTGACCATCGACCTTCCCATTCTATGATAGTCTCTTGGAAAAAGCCCAATGCTGGGTGGGTCAAGTTAAACACAGTTGGGTCCTCTCTTGGCAACCCAGGTGCATTGAGTTTTGGTGGCTTAATCTATGATCAAAATGGAACTTGGATTTGTGGATATGCTCATAAAGTGGGTACTGCCACGAGTGTCGTAGCTGAGCTATGGGGTCTTAAGGCTGGTCTATCTATTGTTGTCTCCATGGGATTCCCCAAATGTTGTCATGGAGTTAGATGTGTAGCTGGTTGTCTCCTTTTTTGCTAATGACTCTAGAATCAAACCTCGTCTGATGTCCATTATGGATGATTGCAAGTCTCTACTGCTCTCAGATCCATCACTAAGAGATTGTGCACACCTTTAAAGAAGGGAACAAGTGTGCTGATGCCATGGCCAAACGGGGAATCACTATGGACTCCGATTTTGTGCTTTTGTCCTCTGTCCCTGAAGACATGAGGAATTTCGATCCCAAGTTGCATTAAAGGATAAAAAATGTGTAGTTGTAACAATTTGTGGAATGGAATATATACATTCTTCTTCTTTATTGATAAAATCATATTTCTCATTATTTTATATCCACAAACATTATATATTTTTATGAAAAAAATTTATATGCTTATTCATATATAACTTTTTTTTTTATGTTGGCTAAATTATATAACTTTCTTTTTAACTCTTGGGGTAATTGTATCATGCATCGTGTCTTATATTTCTTTAGTTTAAACTTTAAACCATCTCCCCCTTCGGCCCCTCCTTTATTATCTCTAAATAAAGGAGAAACTTGCATTGCAGTACATAAATTGACTAGACGAATGTGCTATCCTTCAAATAACAATAAGAGTGCAAGTGCCCGAAATCTCTCAATAATTTTCGTCCAATTAGTCTATGCAATTCCGTTTACAAAGTGGTGACTAAAGTGATTGTGGCTCGCATTAGACCCCTTTTGGATGGGATTATCTCTCCCCTCCAATCAGCTTTCGTGCCCGGGAGAAAAGGAACAGACAATGCTATTATAGTTCAAGAATTGATCCACTCTATGGCTAGTAAGAAAGGGAATTCAGGTGTGATGGCCATTAAGATTGACTTGGAGAAAGCCTATGATCGGCTCGAATGGAGTTTTATTAGAGATACCTTGGCCTTGTTCAAATTCCCTAATCATCTAATCTCTCTTATCATGAGCTGCGTGTCCTCCTCTTCCATTTCGATGCTTTTTAATGGTGGGGCTCTCGAGCCTTTCCACCCCTCTAGGGGTATAAGGCAAGGGGACCCCCTCTCTCCCTACTTATTCATTATGTGTATGGAAATTTTGGGGGCTCTCATTACTGAGAAGTGTGAATCCAAGTTGTGGGACCCCGTGATGGCTTCTCGAGGAGGGATTGCCTTTTCCCACCTTTTTTTCACGGACAATTTGGTTCTGTTTACGAAGGCTGACCATAAAAACTGTGTTGCTATAAAAGATGTTCTAGACACTTTTTGTGCTTTATCGGGTCAAAAGATCAACGTGTCTAAATCTCGGGTATTTTTCTCTCCCAATGTCTCTCCTAGTGCCAGGGAAGCTCTTAGTGATATTTTGGATTTCCGCTCCACCCCCTCTCTCGGGAAGTATTTGGGGTTCCCCATCAAGCATGTTTCTATTCCCTAAGATTTGTGGGACATCATTGAGCGAATGCAAAGTCGTCTTGCTGGTTGGAAAGCTCACCTTCTTTCCTTTGCAGGCAGATTGGTTTTGACCCAAGCAGCCCTCTCTACCATCCCTAGCTACAATATGCAGTGCTCCCTTCTCCCTCCTAAGATTATCAATTGTGTGGATAAGCTGTGTAGGGACTTCCTGTGGGGCTCTACGAATAGGAAGAAAAGAATGCATATGGTTAATTGGAGAAAAATTACGAAGCCTAAGGATGAAGGTGGTTTGGATCTTCAGGCAGCCAAGGAGAGAAATTTAGCACTCCTCTCTAAGCTGAATTGGCGCTTCCACACTGAGAAGCAGTCAACATGGGCTTGCGTGCTCGCACATAAATATGGCAACGAGCCTAGAGTCAGATTGGCATCCAGATTTTCTCACAATAAAAGAGCTTGCTCGACGACTTGGGCTGCTTTAAAGAAAGGGGAAGGTATTTTTAACAGGGGTACCAAGTGGGTTGCAGGAAAAGAGAGCCTCCTCTCTGTTTGGCATGACAAATGGATGAGCACGGACACTCTAAGGAGCTTACTTACGGGTCCTTTAAATAAGGATGAAGATCACCTGCTGATCAGGGATGTGGCTAATCCCCACCGGTGGTGCTGGGAAAAATTTTCTTCTGTCATTCCAAAAAGATTAGTAATGGAAATAAAGGCCACCTCGACCCCCTTGTATGCCAATAATATGGATAGAATAGCATGGGTTTCCTCGCCAAGTGGTGAATTCAATCTTAAGGAGGCCTATAGGCTAGCAAGTGAGCCAAAGGATCTTAACTTGTGTGAAAACTCTTCTGCTGGTTGGGTTTGGAAAATAGCTACTCTTCCTAAAATAAAGTGCTTCCTATGGCAGTGTTGCCATCTAAGCATACCTATCAGATCGATCCTCACCCATAGAGGGGTTGACACCCTTGCCACCTGCCCCATCTGCCTTGAGGAACCTAAAACTATAGCCCATTCACTTCGGGATTGTATCATAGCTCAATCTTTTTGGAACTCCTTTCCTCCCTCGCTTCGAGAAAATGTTTTCTATGGCACAAACGTTAAGGATTGGCTTCGCTTGAACTATCTTAATCAGCGCCCTTCCTATATGGGCATTCCTTGGGGCATTATTTTTTCCTTTGGGGTGTGGAGCCTTTGGCTTCATCGCAATAAAGTTGTCTTCGAAGGAGGGAATCACCGGCGAAACCTCACCTCTGAAACCTGTGCTCGAGCTGCGGAGTACACTTTCATTGGTTCAGACTGCAAACAAAGAACCCCAAAGCACATCATCCAAGTTAAATGGAGCGGGCCTGCTGCAGGTTGGTTCAAGTTAAATTCTGATGGCTCCTCTTTGGGCAACCGGGGCCGTGTAGGGGGAGGTGGTATTATTAGGAATACAGATGGTGAATGGGTGACTGGTTATGCCAGAGCTATAGGTACCACAACCAGTGTAGCAGCTGAACTGTGGGCGCTGCGAGATGGAATTAATTTATGTCTTTCTCTGCGCTTAGCTACAACCGAGATAGAGCTGGATGCTAAGGTGGTCATCGATCTTTTGGAGAAGGATGGGGACAACCCCAACGGGAATGATATCATTGTTGCTGATTGTAGGGAAGGCCTTAAGAAGTTTTCTTTTGTTAAAATTTAGCACTGCTTTAGAGAGGCTAACAAGTGTGCTGATGCACTAGCTAGGAGGGGGGCTCTTCTCTCTCAAGATTTTATTGTTTTTTCTCAACCCCCTGTGGATGTTGCTCTGTTAATTAGCTTGGACTATGCTGGGACGTATTATAGTCGTTCCACGTCTTGTATCTCTTCTGTTTAGTTTCTTTTAATGAAGCTTCCTTTTTGCCCCCAAAAAAAAAAAAAAAAAAAAAAAACAATAAGAGTGAAACCTTATGCAACAGCCAAAAATGTAAAAAGCATATGATATAAATATTAACTAATGATATTTTTTTAGTTTACCCGAACCAGTGCCATTGGAAACTGAAACCAATTCAGATCAATCCACGAGGTAGCAACAAAATGTTAGTATATGGGAAACTAGAATCTCACTCAACCCTTCAAAAATAATATAAAATAAAACTCACACAATCATTACGAAAGCCAGCTTTTTCCCAAAAAAAAAAAAATAATAATAAACTAGTAAAGACACCTAACTTTATTCAAGAATTAAAAAAAGAAAAGAAATCAGATTTGAAAAAGTACATAAAATGATAGTAAATCTCAAATCCCCCAAAAAAGGACAATATCTATACCTTACTACCATCATCTATCATGATCAATTCAACCTTTTGTGAAGAGTGAAGACTCAAATATTAAATGCCTTGTGTTGAGATGGTCCCCCTGTCA
The DNA here is from genome assembly GCA_030021035.2 of Notholithocarpus densiflorus. Classification (NCBI taxonomy): domain Eukaryota; kingdom Viridiplantae; phylum Streptophyta; class Magnoliopsida; order Fagales; family Fagaceae; genus Notholithocarpus; species Notholithocarpus densiflorus. The sequence continues at coordinate 11,559,742 of JARYZH020000005.1, forward strand.
ATGGGGATGCGCTGTCCCGAATGATAATATAACACACAAAAATTTACTTTTATTACTTTAATAGAGCATTTTTATGATACACCTTATATTAAAAACAAAAAGAATTCCCTTCAAAAAAAAAAAAAAAATTCTAACATTACAACACAATAAAATAATAAATTCATTTCAATCATCTAATTCTACTTTCATTTAATTGAGATCTCTATGTTTCAAATTTATTCAATTAAGTTATTGTGTCAAATTTTATTTTAAAAATTACCATTAAAAAATATTTATCAAATAAAAGAATCTATAAAATTAATAAAAATATTTTATAGATTTTTTGTGTGAGATTTTTTTTAAAATTTTAATTTAATTAGTTAATTGCATGCTTAATAAAATTTTTTTGACGAAATTGAACAAAAAGCTTGAATTGAATAAACTTTAAGCTTAAAGGACTAAATTGAACAAAGTAAAGTTAGAGGTCTGAAATAAATTTCAATCAAATTTGAAGAGTCCAATTTACATTTTAACATTTTAATAATATAAACAACCAATAAAAAATCATTTAATTTATCTAAACCAAAAAATATCTTTCTCTTTTTTCTCTCTCTAGTATAAAAAAATAAAAAATATTTGTTTACAACATGGTACCCTTCTACCATAGCATGTTTTAAAAAAGAAATTAAGATTTGCCACATCTCATAAAATATGATTTTTGGTGTTTGGTCTGTTAAATGTTAAAAATATAGAATTTAGCAATTGATACACTTGATGCTAATGCTTTATAAGTATAAATTTGGGAGGAGTTAAAAATTAAAAATTTTAAAAAGTTAAAAATTAACTTTAAAAAACTAAAAATCATATATTTAAAATAAGAGACAAGTTAACTAATGTTAATGTTATAAGGACATTGGTTTAGAAATATATATATATTTTTTAAATTTTACGAAAAAAATATAATTAATTTTTTATTAGTTTTTCCATGAAAATAGTATCAAAAATTTAAGACAAGTTAACTAATAAGACAAAAAGTCAAAAATTAACTTAAAAAAAAAAACTAAAAATCATATATTTAAAATAAGGGATAAGTTAACTAAAGTTATATATGGACATTAGTTTAGAAAATATTTTTAAAAATCTTTTATGAAAAAAAATATATAATTAATTTTTTATTAATTTATATATTTTATATAAAAATAGTGTCAAATTTTTTTTAAAATAATTTATTAACAATTTTTACCGCAGACGTTATTAAGATGGGCCTTAAAAAAATAGTACGAGTGAGAAAAAATATATAAAAATAAAAAGGTTAAAAACGTAGTACATAAAAATTAAAAATTAAAGGCGTACTAAAAGCTGGACACGGATTCAGCATTGGGGCCACATCAGCAAAACAGGAGCTGACGGCGGCTACCGGCGTTGAAGTCGCCGGTTGTGCTTTATGAAATGAGAGTACAGGCCTATTCGCTGTGCCTACCTAGGCCTTCTCGGTCTCTCTCACACCACCTAGCTACCTCTTCTTCTTTTTTTTATTATTTATTTATGGGAACCACCTAGCTACCTCTGCTCTGCATAAAGCTCCATGCATAAACTCACGACTCATATGTCACTTTTTTTTATGCTATGTTTATTGGGCTAAGTGCCCCCAGCACACTGCCATTTTTGCCACCTGGATTTTGGCTTTTAATAATGGGGACTTTTTTAATTAAGATTGTTGCTGATCTGATGCGACTTGTTGCGATTGTCTCGGTTGCCCAAACCAAACTTATTGAAAATCGACTTTTTAGAACTGCGTTTTTGGATTGAGAGGAAGAGAGGATAGATGAGAAAAGAAAGGTGAGTCTTTTCACATTATTGACGTGTTATGATTACTGATTTGCTGTCTCTGCTCTTATTGCGCATTAATACCTGCAAATACATTCAAAAAATTTAAATTTACAACCGAAAAATTTTATTTTTAAAAAGAAAAATGTTACTGGAACAATTATTGCACAGTTTTTTCTACAATCTGATAAGTTGTAAATGGTAAATAAAAAATGGGTGAATTCACATTTTTATTAACTAAAACTTATCATTTGGCTAATTGTGATAAAAATTGTGTAATAAGTTGTGATTCTAACATTATTTTATTTTATTTTTTTTAAATGACCAAACTTGCATTTCTAAGATTTTTTTTGGTTTATGAGTAAGTTTAGGGTGTGTTTGGATATCGTTTATTTGCTGAAAATTGAAAACTTATTATTGAAAACACTGTAGAAAAATAATTTTTAAAGATGTAAATAGTGCCGTGGAACCTAAATTTACCTACATATCTGTGTTTTGCTGAATTTGATGGTACATAAACAGTATCCATAGGACCCACTAAAAAAACGATGAACGCTTGGGCAAAATGCCCCATCCAAATGCATGCTTATTATCGTAACAATTTTTACACTCACAAGTCACATTGCGGTAAAATTGTGAAAATTGTTGTGTTATCATGCTTACTCTTTTTTTTTTTCTTGGGTGAATTTCTACCAATGCAATTGAACTTTGATTCCTAATATTGGAAAATGTGATTGTACATGTGCATACCAATTTGACTTAATTCTCATATTATTGATTTGTATCAAGCCACATTAAAATCATGGGTAAAGCGCTTGACAATCTATTTGTAAATTTAATAATATTTTGGGAAGATTAGATTATTTCTATAAGGTTTGTGTGAATAAACCAAATATAATCATCTTTTTTTTAAAGGCAATATATAAGAATCTTATCAAAGTATTAATCAAACTAAATTTGATGTATACTTATATGCTCGAGCATACAAGTTTCTAGGCATCATATTCTCCATTATTTTTATGTTAATGATTCAATATGCATGTGGTTAAATCGTATATTTTGTCATCGAATTTTTATATTTGTTTCAAAATTATCAATATATTTTAAAATTATTAACTTTAGTCCCCATGCTTTCAAAATTGTTTCAAAAAAGTTTTTATTATCATGACAAATAAAACTTATCAAAAATAAATAAATAAATAAAATTTATGTCACATTATGGGCTCCACCTCATTAAAATGATATTAGTTTTATGAATTGTGTTTGTTACTCTAGTATTTTCAATCACTACCATCTCAATCCACCTATTTGCAACAAAGGCTACTTGTGCCATATCCACCATTTTATGTAGTAGTTCTTGTTTTACCAATAATGTGACTAAAACATGTATAACATTCACATTCCACACGTTGGTCTAGTCTTTTTCCTTTTATATTTCGAGTAAAATACAAAACTTATCAATGAGGTTGGGGCTAATATCAGGTAGTACTACCAATATTTTTAGATAATATTTATTTTGGTTCATAAGCACAAACGACACTTAATATTGTTTAAAAGATTCCCCAGTACTCCTCCAAGTTTTTTACTTCATTCTCCATCTATGGTTGTTATCCATTTACCATTTGATACCTTAAGCACTTTATTGTGCATATATAATAGTCACAATGCAATTACTGTGAGCATGCAGTCAAGACCGTTGTTGTACACATACAAAGGGATCTAAGTTTATCGCGACGAGATTCAATTCGAGCCCACTCTTGAGACAAACTTTAAATACATTTAATGTCAAATATCCCATACATCCTACTGGCTGCGTATGGTGGGATCATGATACAAGGAGTAACATAACCCCTAAAGGAAAGTTTGGTTCAGCTTTTTGATTTGTGATTTTTGAAAAAGTGTCAGTTTCAAAAAGTGTAGTATGAAACTAGGTTTTTTTAAAAAGTAGTAAAAACTGTTAAACCATAGTTGAATATAAATTATTATTATTATTATTATTAAAATTAGGCTCTTGGCTAAAGGCTAAGACTTAAATACAATATCTCAGGTACAGTATCTTAGGTTCATTTTTTAAAATTCTACAATGTAATTTTTTTTTTTATGAGATAGAAATGTATTTTTTAATTAAATAAAAAAAAAACAGAATCATAAAAGACATAGCCTCAATTTTTTCCTTTAATCTTAAATAAATTTTTTTATGGGTCTTTTAATATAAATTAAACTACACCCTTTACTATTCTCGGCAAATAATAAAGGCACACATCGCTTTGGAAAGGAAAGCAGCCCATTAACCCGTTTGAGAATCTTGTAAGCGATAGCACCATTGCAGTTTCGGCAAATGTAAAAAAAGACACTGCATTTTTACTGACTCAACGGACAAAAAAATATTACTCTAAAGTAAAAGTAAAATAGCGTTATCTCTTAGCTAAAAATTGAAGTAGTATGAGCAGCTTTATACGAGGCAAACCTGCTTGTTACTTAAGTGCTGAAAATGCTGCAAGTTTCAGACAATGATCCTGGTCTTTTTCCGACCGGACCGACCCTTTTGTGTTTGTGTTTTTATTCATTTCCTTCCTTCCAAAAATCTCTACCTTGTTACGTAAAGTATGGTAAAAAAAACAAAACAAAACAAAACCCTACAAGACAAAGTACTGTAAGAAACTACTGGTAAATTTTTGCAGGAACCAATAGGCAATAGAAGGACTGGTATAAAAGAACGAGTTATAAAAACATGCGCGTGTTCACGCGAATCACATTTTGCACTAGGGGACCATCTATACTGGACTAAGATGGATGATGAATATGAGTGAGAGCTCAATTATAATGGAGCTGACATAACAGGTCCAGTTTTGTTTTGTGCATAATTATAAATAATTGCTTCTATTATTTTTGGATGATTGGATCTACCCTAGCAACACTTTTTTTTTTCAAGCTAAAGCTAGGGTGTATTATGATCAATTAGGTCGGCCTATATATATGTGATGAAATATTGGTTTTATTTGATTGTTAAAACTACCCACATCCTAAAATCTAGACAGGTCCATTGGTTTTAAATTACTGTTGAATTAGCAATCCATATTTATTTGATTCCTACAGAGAGCTGCTTCTTTTTGTTTACTAATTTAATGCGCTACCATTTCTATGTAAGACTGTGTGTGTCAATTTTTTCGTCAAACTTGTTGCTCTCTGTTGACCAGATTTATGTCACTTTAGGGTCTTTTTCTTTTGGGGCTAATATGAATCACTCAGTTTACTTACCCATTTTTATAGTCCATATTTTCAGTCATTATTTTATAAGGTGGGGTTGGTTTGGCACAATGGATAATGCCTAGCAAAAAGGGCATCTACAATATTTGTTTCCAATTCTCAAAACAGGTGAATGGTGTTTTGCTAGCTGCTACTATAACCACAGTCCACCACCTATCATTGTCTAGCTCATTGAACTTCAATTAGAGTGAGTTATAATGAGTTGAATCCCAACTATCTTGACCTAAAGGTATCAAAATTAACTACAATTTTGAACATCCACAGAGAGCTTCAGAAATATCATAAACTTCTCTCACGAATAAATATGTGTGGATGTAAAGAGGAGTCAGGGCAATGTGGTCCTTGAATTGTGAAAAAAAGAGCAATGTGAGTAGTGAGCAGCAAGTGAAGGGGACCAACATATCCTGAAATGAGGTTTTCTTGTAATAGAATTTCTTTGTCCTGGTTTTATGGTCTGTTGCACAAAAACAGAAACAGAAGCACACAAAAAGGATTCTTGTGGTCATTTTAGGAACTCGGGAAAACCCTTTTTTATGTGATCCATTATGTTTTATCACTTCCCCATCAAGATACAGTATAATAATAATAATAAAAGATAAAAAAAAAAATATTTGTGTGTGAAAGCAGCAAAAGAAACAAAGGAAATATTTGGTTTGAGAGAATGGGAGAGAAAGAAAGAAAAAAAAAATTTTGTTGTTTTTTGTTTGTTTAAAAAAGAACAAGAGAAGAAAAATAAAAGCATTTTGGTAACGTTGTTATAGTATGTTATTTGTATTTTTTGAAATTACACGTGGGTGAAAAAGTGTGTAAAATTACGTGTAATGTTATTTAAAAATTGAGAAATGTTACTTAAATTACCCTATCAAACAATCCCAAAATGTGATGAGAAAATATTTCCATAAATCCTACTAATTTTTTATTTTCAATTTTCTATCAAAATCCATAAAATTATTCTCATTCTTTTAAAAAGTTTTTACTTGTGTAAAATTACATTTCTATCTTTTAATTTTTTTATAAATTAAAGGGATTAAAGTGTAAAATACATTTTATTTATTTCAAAACACATATTTTCCTTTTCTTTTCATCAACGGAGTGGAAATAGCCTTTTTCCAGTTTCGTTAATTCGTTCCAACAATTTTACAATTACAGCCCTACGCCACCCTTTTGTCATAGCCACGCTAGTCTACAACACATATCTCCTCGTACGACACTATTCACGCCCCATACAATAAAGCGCGTGCCAATTCATATGCAATAACTAAAGCCACTGGCAGCTTTCTTATATTTAAAAAATAATAATAAAGAGAAAGAAGATAATTTTGATTATTTCTCCTAAGATTTTAAATATTGGATTTGTGGATTTAAGTTATTCCATTAATTTCTTATAAAAAGAAATGTTATTCCATTAATGCATTGTAACGACTAACGAGGTATCCATTAAGAGCTAACTAAGCTCAAAATAGTGACATTTTTTTCATTCAAAACTATATCATTTTAAACCCTAAATTTTGGGGCAAATTGCAATTTATAGATATTATTTTTCGATTTAAACCCTTAAACTTTGTGGCATTTTGATTTTACCATATAAAGTTTTAATGTTTGAATTCATAAATTTATGTTATTTTAAGTTGAGTAGGTTCTTAAGAGACACCTCTTCACGGTACATAAACTAAATGGCTTAAATAAAAAAGATATGTAACATTAAAAGTATATATCAAAATTTGAAAACTTTAAAGGGATGTTTTGTCCAGGTAAAGTTTTAGGATTTTTAAAAATGTTGGAAAATTCTTCTCATGTTTGATTGCAAATCGCACAAGGGCAAATGTCTGAGGATATTTGAATTCCAACTCAATCCCATTTTTGTAGAAATATGGATTATCTTAATATCTAATTGAGAGTAGCTTATCAAGAGTTTTGTTAAAAGTACTAAAAATAAAAACTGAAAGTTAAATAAAATAAGTTGATTATTTTTGTTGTTGAAAATACTTTAGCAAAAAAAGAAGACTAAAAAAGAGTGAGAGTTGCAATGATAAAAAAAGTGAGTAAAAAACAAAAAGTAAGAACGCAAACAATACTTAACCATAGGACCAAAAACAGTACTTGGCGGTGTGAAGAAACAAGCTACTTAAGTTGAAAAATAAGCCTTTTTATTGCCAAACTTGCAAATAGTATTAAATTTTAAGCAAAAAGCGAGCTTTAATAGAAGGACAAAACTTAGGTACAATACTTTAGGTGTTGTTTTTTATGTTCTCCTCTTAAGATTCAGCTATGTGGATCCTTAATTAAAAAATACACTTCCATCCTATTAGAAAAAATACACTTCCATCCTATTAGAAAAAATCCACATAGCTGAATCTTAAAAAGGGAACCTAAGGAACCGCATCTAAGTACTGTACTTAAATTTTGCCCTTAATAGAAACTACAAAATTAGGGCTGTATTGGTGGAGCTAAAGCCATAAATTTTGGCTTCTTAGCTACAGTGCACAGCTATCTTTGGATGTGCATTGTAGCTCAAATGTAAAAAAAAAAAAAAAAAAAAAAAAACTATTTTATTTGCATGTTATCACTAGTAGGATTATTTAAATAAATTATTTTCATTTATTTATTTATTTTTCTCTTCCTTCTCATTTCTTCTCGTTGGTCCTCTCTCCTCACACTTTCACTTCTCCACTCTTCCTTAGAATTTTTCTCTCTTCCCCCACCTTGCCAATCTCGCCTACCTAACTCCGACCCACCCTTTTCGCCAACCTATCTTGTTGATCCAAGCCACCAATCCTCTTTTCCCTTTTCATTTTTTTTCTTTCTTCCTCCACTCCTTCCGCCTTAACTCCCCTGCCCAAACACCGACCCATATTTCTTCCTCCACTCATCGCCAACCCAAGCCCTAAGTCCCAACCCAACCCATCACGCCGACTCATCTCTCCCTCTCTTCTCTCCATTGATGGGTTTTATGTTGATGGGTTCTATTTTTATTTTAATGAATGAATTTTGATTTTGTTGATTTGATGGTTGCTGGGTTTATGGTGGTAAATCGGTTTGTAATGGTTGTAGTGGTTGATGGCATCATGAGTAGTTATGGGTTGAAGGGAGGGAGAAGGTAGAGAGACAGAGATGAAGAGAGAGAAAAAATAATAAATAAATAAATAGTGTTTAACTTTGATGTGAAAATAAGACTATTGATGTGGAGTGAATTCAGAGCATTAGTATTGGTGGTGCTAAAAAACTATATTGCTATTTTTAACACCACCAAATACAAATTTATGGTTACATTGGTGGAGCTAAATCCAATTAATTTGGTTCTATAGCTACAGTGCATAGCCAAAAGTTGCAGTGCACTGTAGCTTAGTAAAAAAAAAAAAAATTTGCGTGTTCACACTACTTTATTTTAAATATATTATTTCATTGTAGTAGATATGTTATTTTATTGTGTTGAAAGCTAAAATAAAATCACTTATATTAGGTATTTTGTAAAGTGAGAAGGTAAGATAGATAAAGTAGCATTTTGTAGAGCCATATTGCTAAATTTATGGCTTCATCAATGTGGATGTTCTGAAATAGTAAATCAAAATAGATAAAGTGATTTTTTGTAGTACAAAAAAGCTAAAAATTTGCCACCACCAATATGTATGCTCTTACATTCCATGCCCGGTAAGAATTACATTTTTTAAATTAAAAATTGACAATTTTAATTAAACAAAGCTTTTTCAAAACTAGTTTTGAGGTAAATTTTTCAAACTTCTTATATATATATTTTTTGTGTGAATTTTGAAAATCTAATAATTGGATTTTATGTTTCTTATGTTAACATGCATATCAAATTTCATTCAAATTGGATATTATTTACTATTTGATCAATAAATTTTTTTTTTATACACAATTTTAGATCATAAAAATTTAAAATTTTAACATTTGTTCAATGAGATAGCAATTAATTTTTGATTTTCTTGAAATTTTACATATATGAAAAATATAATAACAACATGCAATCTAATAGTTAGATTTTCAAAATTCACTATCAATATAGAAATATATGAAGAGTTTGTAGAGTAGAAACTTTGTTCATTTTAAATTTTTAATTCACCAACAGTTTTTTATTAATTAAGAACAAAATCAGAATGCAACAGTAGAGGCCAGAGGGCTCTGAATAATGCACGCGGTTACTTTCCTAAACATGTTGCGCGTGGGAGTAGCAGTGAACAATACTAGGCATTACTAGCCTGTCGAAAAATGCAACAACATTGGGAAACGGAGAGTACGAATGACGGCCGCTGTGTGTGTCTCGTTCTCTCTCTCTTTTCTCAATTTAACGTCGCTTCACCGCCGTTTACATCTCTCCAATCTCTCTCTCTCTCTCTACAGTACACACACTCTACCCAGCCAGACTCATTAACTGTGTTCCTTACAGTTCACGCTAAACGCCTGCTCTATCTCTCTCTCTCTCTCTCTCTCTCTCTGTGTCATACAAACAAAACTAGAACTCTATATCATCTTCAACTTATTCTACTTCTCAAAAAAAAAAAATCTTTCAATTTATTCTCTCATAACACCTTCTTCTTGTTCATTCTCTCTCACTCATTGCTTTGGATACAATATGGAGAAATGGGTGTTGTTGGAGTGGAGAAGCAAGAAGGAGCTGTCTTTGTGTTTGTGTTTGATAATGGTACTTCTGTTTTTTCAATGTCCTACTGTTTCACCACTTGATGACCAAGGTAGCTCTTTTTTTTTTTTTGTGTTTGAACTTCGAGCATTGTTTTGTTTTGTTTTCTCTTTTTGCCAAAAGTTTTCTATGGTTGAAGCTTGTTTTGTAGCCCAAAGAAGCTATAATAAGAAGTTTCCAACTATGAAGTCCAAGTTGTTGTTTTTGGTAAATGGGGATCTGCACTATGGTAGTTGTTCAAAGTGCTTCAGAAGGCACATTACAACTCCAAACAGGTTCTTAAAAGAGAATGTGAATTCTCTCTCTCTCTCTCTCTCAACACGTGTAATATGTGGGTTTTCCTTTTTTTATTTGGGGGGGGAGCAAAGGTGTGTATCTATCCTTATTAATTGGATTGGAAAGTGTTAAAGAAGTAGAAAGATGAAATTATATGGGTTGTACTCATGTTGTATGGGTAGTACTCTTCTAGAAGAGTCTAGAAGATTCAGGTAGAGAGGTTTCCTGCTCCCTACCAGCTGTTAGCATCACGATTATTCCCTATCCCATTGTAGTCATCTTTCTTACATGAGAAACGAATAGTAAGAGGGCTGGCATCCAAAATTTTTCCAGCTCCTCCTTCCTTAAATATTATAGTTCCATACTTCCATGATTTCGTTAACATAGTTTCGAAGCTTTATAATCCTTGCCTCTGATTACTTTTCCTTCTCTGCTCTTTGTTCTTTTGTTTTTCTCTAGCCTTAAGGCCTCTCTCTCTCTCTCTCTCTCTCTCTCTCTCTCATGATAAAGCAACTTTTTTCCAGGTTTTTTAAAGACCTAAAGGTAGGGAAGGAGGGATGGGGGACAGCAACAAGGCAGGTTTAGGCTGTTGCACCCCGGACCTTATACCCTAACTAAATGGTAATTACCCTGCCAAATCCAGCCCAAAACCCATGGATTATGTTTTACATCTTTAATGTTCCCAATATAGGGGAGCACCTAGCACTCTCATTTAAATCAAGTCATTTATTTGAAGCAGTAAATGGAACATATTCTATCTTTTTGGGACAGGGTACAAAATGATAGGTCCAAGTTGTCCAACTAGTAAATGTTGGTGTACGGGCCACGTAGTAGAATAGTGTGAGAAATCTGTAAAAGATGAGCACACAATATGGGAGGTACAGTTTCACATATTTGTATTAGCCCTTTGTGTACATAAAAATACCCTCCTTTAAAATTTCATATGCAAATGCATACTTCATTTTGGTACTTCACTGTGCACATCATGAATTCTTCATGGTTTCATATTTAATTGTCCTCCTTAAATAGCATTACATTTGGTGGTAAGATTTAAAGGAGTTTAATGGTTTGATAACCTATAATGTCTTATATTATTACTACCTATGTTAGAGTGAATCCTATTGCTAAAAAGATAAGGGAGAATCGCTTGAGATGGTTTGATCATATGCAGATAAGAGCCATGCACCAATGAAAAAGAGTGAGTTGATTCAAGTTGTGGGAACAAAAAAAGGTAAAGGAAGATCTAAAATAACATTAGTAGAAGTAGTAAAAAAAAAAAGCCATGTCAATTAAGAAGATAACAGAGTATGACCTTGGATAGGATAGGGAATGGTGGAAAAACCCCTCTATTTCTTCAACAACAAAAAAAATTCTTTAATGAACTTGCATTTTGTTGCTGCTTAATATATTTAATTAATAACTTACGGCCTTCTAACAAACATTTCTTTTCTTTTAAAAAAAAAATAGAAAAGTAATCAGATCCAGAAAATGGCAAGGCAAGTATACCAGAAGGGTTAAGATTACTAACCGCCTTCTCTAGCCAGTGCATGCGAGGAACAAATCCCACCATTGCAAATGGAGCACTTTGCCATACAGTGAAAGCAAAATTCAATGTAGGACATGGAACAATTACATCATCATCAACTGAAAAAATTGCATCTGTTTTGAGGTCCTCAATTGGTTTAAATCTGTTGTTTAAATTATCCTCTTCATTTATGTCAAACTTAAAATTGGGTTTCTGAGCTGTTTGCGACTTGTAAAACACAATTTTCTTAAGATAGGCTTTCAGACTCTCTGAAGGTGGATCACTTTCACTCCATACCACATGGATTGCTTCAGTCCCACTACAGGATGCATAATGAGCAACAGATTGCTTGAGAAGAGAATTCCGTTTCCAAGTGTTGATAAGTACTGTGTATCCACCCCTGAAAGATAAATAAAAACCAAGGTTATTAATAACAACACAAGGATCCTATTTAAAGATAGGTAAGAGGTAATACGGAAAATGATAACAGCAAGCTAACTGATGTGAACCCAAGCTACGCTGCATGAATGTTTGGGGCATGTGGGATGATGGTTAGAAGGAATAGGAAGAAATAAAGTGGGTTTGGATCTTCTAGAGTTCTCAAGGTAACTCCACCATAGAGATTCTAAAATCTTATCCATCCATTTTGAAATGAGTGGATTGGATTTTACCACATCATCAATAATTTAAATAGATACAAAAATGTCAATAGTGAACATTTGTTTAAATATTGAAGGTGAGAGTGAGTCAGTAGCAAAGGAGTACAGAGTCACAAATGAAGGTCAGGGTACAGCCCCAAGAGCAATGGACAAGGGTAAGGGTAAAGCCAAAGCTATACAAGTGATGAATTTGGCTAGTTTCTGTTTTGTTTTTTGTTTATTTCTTGTATTAAGTGCACAAGTTATTTGATTCAAATGTAATCATCACAAGGGAAGGGAGCAAGATGACAAGAGTCTTATAGCTTCATGGGGTTCAAAAAATACCTAATGAGAGCAAGGTAAGTGTACTCTATTTTCTTTGAATGTAGATGTGCTTAACTGCCAACTAAGCTTGCTTTCTATTGTTACTTAGAGGAGTACAAAGGCCAGTCCTACCTCTGGAACATCTAGAGGTAGATTAGCTACTATTAGAATAGATGAACATGAAAGCAAATGGATTCTGCACTAAATGTCCACCTAGCTTTTATGCTCTTTGCAAAAAATCCCCTAAAGGCTAATTATTTCAACTCTTTGCAGGTTTCCACTCAAACAAGTGTAACAGTTGCCAATGGACCTTCAAGTCAAGCAACAAATAGTTTGGATTAGTTTTGAGTGGAGTTTGTGGATGTTGGTAATGGTTTGGGACTTTATTCGGTGTATTGTTTGGAATAGAATGTTTAGAAACATTTTGTTCTCTGTAGGAATCTTTAGTAAGGTTTGATGCTGGAGGGCTGAAATAAAAGCCAAATAAACAAAAGTCCGAACAGAGGAGGCAAATGGACTCACCATGGGTCTGGTTGACGATCAACCCAAGCCCATTCCTAGACTTACATGGTAATCAGTCATCACTACCCTAACTACCGGTAAAGACGGTCAGCATAGCCGGAGAGGCGTTCTACAGTCATCCTCCAGATCGAACTTACACGCACACCATGAAAAGTAGAGCCCATTTGAGCTCCTGACACATTGGGCCTCACATCAGCATTAAATACACCCCATTACTCATAAGCTCATCAGTAATGATTTTACTTTTCCCCAACACTTGAGGGGTGCTGCCTAGATAATGATCCCATCAGCCCAACATCAACTCCTCCCAAGACAGTATTGAAAAAATAGATTTTTGAGGACTAAGACATGAGGAGAGAGCAGATAGGGCTGAATGTATACAAACCCCCCTTCAAAGAGGAAAGAAGCTAAACAATTTATAATACAAAAGCAATATACACTCTGGTTTTACTCTAATTCTCCACTGACTTAACAATATACAACCCTTGACATCTAGGAAGTACAGACACGACATGGCGACACGAGCAATTTTTGAAAAATTATAACATGACATGGCAGGTATGACACCGGTATGGCACTCCAAATAAAGTGTTTGTGCTTCCTAGCTTGACATTTCCTTAGCTTTACCTTTTGATTGGCAGGACTGAACCGGTACGACACTGAGGCAGCCCGGTAGCCCACCATCCACATCTTGGAGTGACTTCCAACCTTCCAAGAATCCCCCCCCACATATGCCATGTTGAGACATTTTTTCACAAAGTATATTTTGGTAAACTCTGATGCTATGTCTATGTGAACATGTAAGCCTTTATTTGGTAATACAATCAATTGCAGGGATCACAGATTAACGAAACATCATTCTATGATTCTAGTTATTATTGTTAATGATTGGTTCCTAATTTTTTTTTTTTTTTCTTATTCTATTTTTTGATGCATAATTATGAATCACAAAACCAACATATATTTTATTTATCAGAGAACATGCGTAACAATTCAATTTCAATCACGAATTTGTCAATTCAAAGGAGGTATCCCATACCAAAATCTTAAAAGAAGTTAGCTTAAAAAGCAACAAAATCAGAATTCAATTACTCACCCCATTTGGCAAATTCCCAACGAACCCAAAACAATATAAATAAAATAAATCACACCCACAAAAACATACATTACACACGAAGTACAAAAGGATAAAAGGTACCTAGAAGGAGAAGAGACTGAAGAAGGGTAGTGAGGATTCCAACCCATGAAGGAACTAAGCCTTGAGGTGACAAAAACGACGACGCAGAGAGCAAAAAAACCCAGAAAAAGTTTCAGCTTGGCCTCGCCGAGAAGCTGACGAGCTCGGCGAAGTAGAAGCGGCGAGCGGCTGCCGTAGGCGCCTCTGTTCGCCGCTTTTTCCTTCGCCGGCGAGTACAAGGCGTCGATGGAATTGGCGTCCTCGCCTCTGATCCCGATGAGGGTGGACATGGGGGCTCAAAGTCCATTCAATTGACGATCGTCATCGGAGTTGTGTTCTTTGTTTTTGTTATCTAATAATTAATGCGGTTGTTCAAAGTGGAAACGTGTACGCGTGAAAATTGGAACTGTTTTTCAGACATGATTGATTGTTGTTGTTGACATTTTAACTCCTAAACAAATAACATTTAAAAACAAGGATAAGTTATGTTTTTCGCCCTATTAAAGTGTAAATTATAGACCAATCTCCTTAAGTTCAAAGCTTTTCATTTTAGTCCTCATATATGAGTCTGTTTTCAAATAGTCCTTCCCTCCAATTCTGTGTGTGATCTATAGTCTATACAACCACAATAATGTCTGAAAATAACATTGTGTGAAAGAAACATAAGTGCATCTCTAAATTATATATATATATATATATTTATATATATATAAAACATTGCTTTGGGGTGAACATTGGCAGTGAATAGCTCATGGATTATTAATAACAGTTTAATATCAAACATACTTTTAGGTTGATCAGGGATTCTATTTTTGTGATAGGTAAAATCCATAAATCCATAAAAAAGCGGCTTGGTTTATTATGAATAGGTATCAAAAGCCAAGAAAAAAGCATATTCGAAATGGGTATAACGGTATAAATGATGTGTTTTAGTCGTGTTCGATATAGATAATTTTGGTTGATGTTGGGTATTTTGAATTTTGATCCAAATGAAAAACCTCAAAAACCCTAGAAATTTATTTAGATTGAGGTTCATGATGTTAAGTGAGATTATTTTTGTTAACCAAGTGTTTTTTAAAATGTTAGCTAAACTCTTTGTGTTTATTATGTAGGTTCAATGTCTTGAGCAACTCACGTGGAAGTTTGCAGTATATCCACACCTTGAAAATTGAAAGCTTATATCCTCTGTCAATGTAGGTAAGTCGCACATTTGAGGACATCTTAGCCGGATGCAGATCCTAAGAGGAGATTTTAGAGCTAGGACAAGGGTGAAGTATTACCTTAGCTCAAATCTTTTAAAAAACTGTATGTTCATTTTTGAGCTTTGAGTTAATTTAGGTGGTGTAATATTAAAAAAAAAAATGAAATACATGTGAATTCTTTTAAGAATATGATCCTCTCATGTGATAGAGATAAGGGGAATGGTGATGTTTTTCGAATTTAGTTGGATAATTATTGTTGTGATCCTTTTTTTTAAGTTAGTTAAAAGGGAATGGAGACTACTATGTTTACCATACTATAAATTATAGCGGATTGCGCAAAACATGTACTAGTTGTGTACAATGATGAATGCAACAATATAAATAAATATATATATATATATATATAAGTAGACATTATATCATTTAAATGTATTTTAATGTGATTATTACATCAATATGAACTTGCTACTTTCCCACATTATCCGGCTTAATCAATCTATTAAAATCATTGTTAATATGGAGTTATGGTTAATGTCCTGCAATATGCCGTTTTACAAAGTAATGGCACACCGCCTCACATGGTGGACAGTCAACAACAAGGGTTAATAAAGTTGGACATTGGTCTATGATCATAAAATGCACCCAAAAAAATTAAGAAAAATCTTATAGGATCACAAAATGATGTTACAATATTAGACTGTGATCCCTGGAATGTGTTGTTTTATAAAATAAAGGTTTTACATGTTCACATATATATATATATATATATATATATATATATATATAGCATATGGTATCCGAGTTTACAATAGATGCCTATAGGACAAACTGTTTCAAAATGATATAAAAACTTACTAAAGATGCTAATAGAACACAAAATGTTTCCAAACCCACAAACAGTACTAAACATTTTATCCCAAAACAATATATCTAATAAAAATTCCAAGTTGTTCCTAACATCCACAAATGCCACTGAAAGCTTATCCAAACTCTCCATTGCTTAACTTGAAGGTCCACTGGTCATTGTTGCACTTGTTTGAGCAAAAACCTACAAAGAGCGTTTAAATAATTATCTTTGCAATCGTTTGCTAAAAGCATGAAAGCTAGGTGGACAATAAACGTAGAATTTGTTTGCATACATGTTCATCTCTTCTAACAATGGCTGATCTACCCCTATGTGTCCCACGAGTAGAACTGGACTTAAGCCGGTAAAGTACATGAAGTCTACTATTTTCTCTTTTAGTAAGTTTTCTATTCTTGAATCTATATAATATGACCACAGCTCTGAGGATGTCACTTATAAAGTTATAATTGCCTATTTTAAAAGTAAAGAACCTAAAAACCATGCACGCATCTCATACAAAACCTGCACCAACCTTTCTAAAGTTCCAATAAGAATGCCCGTTAGTATTAAGTTTAACCAAGTGTGATTAAGGAATAGCATTAGTAAAATTAGGGAATTGAGTATAAATAGTGTGAAAACCCACTTTTTATTTCTCCAATTCCATAAACAGCTAATCATCTGAATGAAACCACATACCAAACTAGTTCTCCTCTTCAACATGTCAATCCAACTAGGCAATATTGTAGTCATTGTAGTCTTGAATGTTGTAAGAAAATAGCTCGAGTTTAATGCACTCCTTTAACTGATGTACATTTTCTACATACACAGTACAACCATGCACAAATAAAGCAAGTATTATCTTTTGTCAAATGATAACTACTCTCCTACATACATTTTGGTATTTGAAAATCCAAAAACTTTCCAACTATCTACGTTTGAAAAGCCATTAGTAATTTGTATTCATAACCCAAACTTTTTTGAGTTTATATTAGGATACTTCATTTAATTAAAGTAGCAAATCGCTGAATTTTTTTTGTATTTTAACTATCCAAATTGAATAAGCACAATATTTTAAAAACATTTTATTCAACTTATTCCACTCCACGCGTAGTTAAAATATCAAAACAAGGTATTATACTTTTCAAAATTAACATTCATGAACATAGCCTATATTGTCTAAACAATGCAATTATTTTTTCCATACTTCCTGAAAATGCAAGAGTCATGTAACATAAAAATGTAGCAAAGTTCTGCATAGAAAGAGCTTACCCCATTCATTAGTATTTTCCCTCAATGCCCCATCAAATCAACAACTATAACACTGATATTTTGAGTACTTCCTCGTCCTAGCGCAAGGCGACAAAGTATTGTTGCTGCAAAAGCACTCTTAGATGGGAACAAGACCTTGGTGTCATCACCACTCATGTCATGACTAGAAGAGGGGCTTCTTAGAGCTGTAGCTGGACTTTCTTCTTTTAGACATGTTCTTGCTACTTGGCATGCTAAGTCATTGGATATAGCGTCCCAAATGCCATTAGTTGCAATAATCAAGCACTCATCTTCTGGATCTCTTTTTGTGATGGAAGTACTAGGTTTTGATGTTATGATTGTTTTTAGAAACAAGTCTCCTGTTTTAGAAGTAATATTGATGTTTTAGACACTAAGATCACAAAATTATTAAGATTGACCCCATCACATGTCCAATGCATGTCATTATCATGCCTAACCATGTTGAAGAGAGAAATTAAAAATAAAACTTTTCTTGTGTGTGTGTGTGAGACGTATAGAAAACATGCCAAATGTAAGTTAGATATAGGTGTGTATTGGACACAAAGTAAGGAATTAGTCAACAGTTTCCAACTTAAAATAGAGAAATACTACATTATTATGCTTTGACAAAATTTTTTCTGAATGAGCCATGAATGATGAAAGCAATACAAATTAAACAGAGTGAAGTACCACAAAATATAAAGGATACCATATTGGTATAGGTTATCAGATGAATTATTGGAAATAGCCAAAAATATCTTAATTATGAGTTGGTAATTGAGTAATTTATCTGACACTAGATAAACATCAAGCACAAAAACTTAATACTCAATGATATGTACAATATTCTTATTTAAATAATATAGAAAATAAGGAAGACTATAAATGGAGTTAATTTCCCAAAAGCGTATATATGATACTTTATATCAGTGAAAAATATCATGAAACTATTGAGAGGGATTAAAATGCTGTTGGCACTCCCTAAGAACATGCAATTCAAATAGTTTTTGTCAAGGGTTAGTTTATCTAATAAGTCTTGAAGGAAATTATACAATTTTAATTAAAACAATTTCATGAAGTAATAAAGTAACAAAAAAAATCACCATCTTACGTGACCGCCTAAAGTTGAAATCTTAGATTTTTTTATTTAAGAAAAAAGAAGAAGATAATATTTAGAAAGGAAGATAATAAGGATAAAAGTGTACTTGTTCATGAATGAGAAGATTATTCATTTAATGAGCTAAAGTGCTAAACTCATATTTGAAGAGAACATACAAACCTTAATTAAACACTTTAGATACAAGGATCGATGTAAGAGATTTTGATACTTGTACAGGTAAGTGATTCTTGTAGTGCCAATGTGTAATAACTTTTATCTACTAATTAAGCAAGAGATTATGACATCAAACCTGATATTTCAAAGGTATAAAGGCTATGCTTTTCCATCATGGTGAAGTAACTACCAAGTAATATTTAAAATCTTTGATCTTTGAATTAAGGTTAAACTTGCCTATGCTTTCTTACTTAAAAGATAATAGGAAAAATAAATGGACTATTCTTTATTAGGACGTTTAAGGTATGTTTGGTACATTGAATGAGGATTACGACAGGAATTGTAATCTTTATTACTAGTAATAAAATATGTTGTAATGTAATAACTAATCCTATTCATTAGTTTGGTTGTAAGTTATAACATTAGAATGAAACTTAACACTTATTTTAGGAAATATTTTATTTATACAATTATATCTCCTTAAAAATTGTTATTTTTAAATTTAAAAGAGATATGTGTTATTTTTTATAATTTTTTATTTTTATAATTGTTAGATGTATATGGAAAGTTTGTTTATTTGGAAATATATTAAGTTTTGAAATTATTTTATTTATTAAGGAATAGCTAATACAACCTTTTAAAGAGGAACAGTTATTCCTCATTTTGAAGAATAACTATTCATAAGGAATGACTATTCCTTGTAATAAAAACATAACCAAACTAAAGAATAACTAAACCATAGAAATAACTATTACATTACAGCGTCTATTACAGTCTACCAAACATGCCCTTATTTCATGAAAAGAATTTTAAAAGGGATTGTTAATTAAGTTAAATTTGTAAATTTGTTTTTTTGATGAAGTTAAATTTGTAAATTATTCATATATCTATTCTCAAATTTTATTAACCATTTCATGAAAGATTATATAGGATGAATGTAATTAAGTTCATTTATTGTAAATTATTCATATAGTTAATGTGAATTGCCTTAATAGGTTAGTAGTCTCATTCTAGGGAGACTACTAAAATGGTTAAGATAATTTCTTCCCTTTTACTAAAGCTCATGACTCATGAAAAAAATTACTATTAATATTGTCTTTATAGTGATAATTAGTGTCGATGAAAGAATTATGTAGGGTGACGACATGTGGCATATATACTATATTTATTTTGGCCGTATATTAGCAATGAAATAGAAGGTCATTGGAAATTGACCCCAGGTTCTCGGTAAGATGAGTGGACTTTCCCCTCCTCTTACTGTAGCATAGTCTGTCTCTTCCCGTGTGAAGAAGGTACGTCCCTTATAGTAATCTGGTTTACTATTAGGGCATTAGTTTTGGCTTGCGTAGGTTTCAGGGTGAAGGCAACATGGATGACCTTGCTTGGAGTTGGAAGAAGTTGTCCCTGTCTGACGAGGAAGGGCAAAAAGTGGATCTATCTAGGGACAAAAAGATGGGAAAACATGTCGTAGCAGCGAAGTTCCTCACTCGACGTGCTATCAATATAGAGGCGGTTGCGCGTACCTTCCGCTCTATTTGGAGAACTCGAAGGAATTTCGACGTGAGTGATGCTGGGAATAATGTGGTACTTTTTGATTTTGAGCTTGAAGTAGATGCATAAAAAGTACTTCTTGGGGAACCGTGGTCCTTCGATAGGCACTTGGTCGTTATGGAGAGATATGATGGTTCTTCCCCAGTGAATACTTTAAAGTTTGGAACAACCAACTTTTGGGTCCAACTCCATAACTTACCATACTCCTTTATGACCACGGAGGCAGCAACTAGTATTGAGGAGACCCTAGGAGCAGTGTCGATACCGAGGGATAAGATAGAGATGAGAGGGGGGTAGTTTTATGCGGGTTAGGGTTGTGGTGGACATAACCAAACCACTTTGCAGAGGTAGAATTGTCACATGGGATTAGAACTTGGAAGGTTGGGTAGCATTCAAATATGAACGCCTACCTAATATTTGCTACTGGTGTGGCCAAATGGCTCACAATGATAAGGATTGTGCATTGTGGCTTTAAAGCAGAGGAACATTAGCGGTGACAGACCAGCAGTTCGGAAGTTGGATAAGGGCATCTCAATACAATCCATTGAAGAAAACAGTAGTGGAAGTCAAGGGTTTTGAGGAGTCTGACGCTAGGACTGATGCAAGGGTGATGAGCACAACCGTGTCCATCAATCACGCTGCTGAGGATAGGTCACGAACAGATGCCGCGATGGGGAGCAGGAGGTTCTCTGCAAGTCCAAGGGTTGAGCAGGTTAGTGATGAGGGGGTGTTGACCACTAGAAACTTGGTCACCAATCCAACTGCCCCGGATTTTGAGGAGATTATTCGGGACATAGATGAGTCCATCAACGCAGTTTCGGGGTTTTCAAACTTAAAATTGGATCTGCCTAATTGGGTTGAGATATTTAATGAAAGCACGTCACTTTTAAATACTCTGGAGATGTTGGGGAATGATTTAGAGCAGATAATTCAGATGCCGAAGGAGGGAGTTTCAAATTTAAAGGGTTCAGAGATATCCAAGGAGGAATATTCGGTTGGTAACTTTCAGATAGGTTGGACAGATAATCATCACAAGAAGAAAGGAGGGAAAGGGGGCACTAATAAAGGAAGTGACAGGTTGCGTGCAAACAAGAAGCGGTCTCCCACGAAAAGTGGACTTTCTCAAGGGTCAAGGGACGAAACAAAAAAACAAAAGGCGCCAAACAAAGGTACATGGACTAGAGCTTTGCCAAGGATCAGTTCTTCGCCCAGTTTGGATATATTTATGGTGGACATTGGTCCAAAAAGGAAGCATGATAAGGAGCAAAACGGTGAGGTACAGGATGAAGGGCTTGAGAAAAAGGTTAAGTTGGATGAGGAGTCAAAGAAACTTAGCATTCTCATGGAAAAACATTTAGGATTGGTGGAGGTTGCAGAGTAACCTCGCTGGGTACAGTGAGTCTTCTAAGTTGGAACTGCTGAGGGCTTGGGAACTTTCGGACAGTTAATGCCTTGAAAAAGGTAGTAAAACAAGAAGAGCCCACAATTGTTTTCCTTATGGAAACAAAGTTAGATTTGGAATGGATGATCAAAGTTTGGGACTGGTGTAAATTCAAGAATGGATTAATTGTTCCGAGTAGAGGGAAAAGTGGGGGTTTAGCTATGTTTTGGAAGGAAGGAATAAAGCTGGATATCCAAACGTATTCCAACTCACACATAGATGCTCTGGTAGATGGAGGAGATGGAGTGGGGTGGTGGCACTTAACTGGATTTTATGGGGAGCCAAATACAACAAAGAGACCAAAATCATGGGCAAAACTCAAACACTTAAGGGGTACTGCGAACATTCCTTGGGTAACTATTGGGGACTTTAATGAGATCACGTACCCATCAGAGAAGGAATGTGGGAGCAGTAGACCAAGGTAGCAAATGAAGAGTTTTATGGACACAATAAACTGGTGTGGGTTGAAGGAGGTCAACTTTTCAGAGCTCAAGTTCACATGGCTGTATCGGAGGGCGGATGACGTTCAAATCAAAGAAAGATTAGATAGAGCATTAGCAACCACGAACTGGCAAAATTTATTCCCAATGGCGAAACTCTTTCACCTCACATCTTCGGCGTTGGATCATTCACCATTATCTCTTTGACTTATGAGAAATCCAAGGCGAAGGAAAATGAGCAAGGTGTTTCGTTTTGAATCAATGTGGTTAAGGGATGCTTGGTGCAAGGAGATAGTCCAGGAAGCTTGGGGTGAGGGCCTTTCCTCGAGTTCGGAGTTTGTACTCAATAGCTGCATGGAAAGATGTCGTGCCCGTCTAGATGCATGGAACAAATTGGAGTTCGGCCATGTGGGCAGAACAATTAATGAGCTACAGAAAAACCTAGAATGGCTTGAGCGGCAACCTGCTTCCCAGGAAAATATTTGTGCCATGAAGAATACGAGGTTAGAGAAGGAGGATGCGATGTGGCTTCAGTGGTCTTGTATAAACTAGCTCTAATCTGGTGATAGGAACACAAGATTTTCTCATGAGAAAGCTTCAGCACGATACCAGAAAAACTTCATTGAAGGTTTAATGGACATGGATGGTGTTTGGCAAGAAGAGGAAAGTCGAGTGGAAGACATTGCAATGGAGTATTATGAGAACTTGTTCACGTCTAGCAACCCCACAAACTTCTCAAAAATAGTACAAGCAGTCCAACAAAAGGTAACTCCAGACATGAACCGGAATCTCACAAAGGTCTTCAATGAAAATGAAGTGAAGTTGGCACTTAAGCAAATGTATCCGCTGAAAGCCCCTGGTCTGGATAGGATGCCACCTCTCTTTTTTCAGCATTTTTGGCCAACAGTGGGGAATAAGGTAACAAAGACAGTCCTTGATTTTTTAAACTCAGGCATTTCTCCTCCAAATTTTAACCACACCCACGTAATACTTATTCCTAAGTGTAAAGAGCCTAAAAGAATTATTGATTATAGACCTATTAGTCTTTGCAATGTGGTGTACAAAATAGCATCTAAAGCTATTGCAAACAGGTTAAAAAAGATTTTACCCTCAATTATCAGTGATACCCAAAGTCCTTTTGTGCATGGAAGGTTGATTACTGACAATGTCCTTGTAGCTTTTGAGGCAATGCACCACATAAGCCAGAAGAAACAGGGGAGGATTGGTGAAATGGCTTTAAAACTTGATATGAGCAAGGCATATGATAGGGTGGAATGGGTGTGTTTGGAGAAAATAATGGAAAAGCTAGGCTTTGATGAAAAATGGAGGACTCTGGTGATGAATTGTGTTACCTCAGTTTCCTATTCGATAAAGATAAACGGCAAACCACGTGGCCATATTGTTCCTACTGGGGGTATCTGGCAGGGAGATCCATTATCCCCATATCTTTTTCTTCTATGTGCAAAAGGATTATTTGCTCTGGTTGGAAAGGCAACAGATGAAGGTCGATTGGGAGGTATAGCTATCTGCTGTGGTGGTCCTAAACTATCTCACCTGTTTTTTTGCAAATGATAGTTTGATTTTCTGTAGGGCATCTTTAGAAGAGTGTGATTCTCTCCAAAGGGTGTTACAGGTTTATGAGGATGCCTTAGGCCAACAACTGAACCGAGCAAAAACTTCTTTATTTTTCAGCAGCAACACGCAGAAGGAGATACAAGAGGAAATAAAGAACAGGTTTGGTGCTCAGGTGATTAAGCAGCATGAGAAGTATCTTGGCTTGCCGTCTCTGGTGGGGCGGAACAAAAGGAGTACTTTCAATGGTATAAAAGAAAAATTGGGGAAGAAGCTGGCAGGATGAAAGGAGAAGCTATTATCTAAAGCTAGGAAGGAGGTTTTAATTAAAGCAGTTGCCCAGGCTATCCCAACATACACAATGAGTTGTTTCAAGCTGCCTGATTCTCTGTGTCATGATCTAACAAGCATGATTCACAATTTCTGATGGGGTCAGAAGCAAGAGAAGAAAAAGATGGTGTGGCTAAGTTAGGAGAAAATGTGCACCCCTAAAGCATGTGGTGGAATGGGTTTCAAACAGTTGAAATAGTTCAACATGGCATTACTAGCGAAACAGGCGTGGCAGCTTTGGGAGGGAAAGGATTCTTTGGTTTATCGTGTGCTCAAATCCAAGTACTTTCCAAATTCAGAATTTGCGCAGGCCTCAGTAGAAAACAACCCATCGTACACATGGCGCAATATCATGTCAGCACAGGCTCTAGTGAAACACGGGCTACAGTGGCGTATTGGGAAAAGTGATAGGGTTCGAATTTGGGGCGACAAATGGCTTCCAACATCATCAACGTACAAAGTTGTTTCACCCAGAATGTTCATGCACGTTGATACAAGGGTGAAGGAATTGATAAATTCGGAGAATGCTAGCTGGAAGGAAGAGGTACTTGACACTCTGTTTTTACCTCACGAAGCAAAGGTGATAAAGAGTATTCCTCTCAGCATTTGTCCTCCCTCTGACAAGCAAATTTGGGCCTGTAACTCCAATGGAAAGTTTAGTGTTTGGAGTGCAAATGCAGCGACGATGGAGTTATCATCGTCCTAGGAACAGTGCTCGAGCTCAGATGAAAGTAGAAATAGGAGATTCTAGAAACTCCTTTAGGAGCTCCCTGCCCCACATAAAGTCAGGCACTTCGCCTGGAGAGCATGTCGAGATATCCTCCCCATGAAGGCAAACTTGAAAAGAAGGAAAGTAATGCAGGATGATCTTTGTGAGGAATGCAGAACAGAAGCAGAAACTTCCGATCATTTATTCTGGATGTGTCCGCGTGCTTGAAAGGTATGGGTAAGCTTGAAGCTGGCTTTTCCATTGGATCCTAACCAACGTTGTACCTTGAAGGATTTATTGTGGTGTTTAGCGATGGAGGGCGTGTATTGTCTTGAAAAGTCAGCAAAGGTGGCAATGTGTGCATGGGCTCTCTGGGGAAATCGTAACGAGGTGCGAACGGGTGGTAGGAGAAAATCAGGACAGGACATAGTGCAGTGGGTAACGCAGTACTTGGAAGAGTATTGCGCAGCAACAGATCAGGTCACAAGTCCAACCTCTTCAACTAGCACTGGAATGTCATGGTCTCCTCCACCAACACCATTGTATAAAGTTAACATAGACGGGGCCATTTTCTCGGATCAGAAGGTAGTGGGCATCGGCGTTATTATCAAGGATGACAGAGGTCGGGTTGTAGCAACTTTGAGTAAGAATCTAGTCGTGCCACTTGGGGCAATTGAAGCAAAAGCTAAAGCTTTTGAAATGGGTGTGCATTTTGCTAGGGACATGGGCATCCATGACCTCATTTTGGAAGGAGATTCCCTCATTGTGTTCCAAGCTTTGAGTGGCCTATCCTCGGCTCCCCCATCAGTGGATCCAGTGGTTATGGGTCTGCAAACTTCATGTAGAGAGTTCCGATAGATAATATTCTCTCATGTATGGCGTCAAGGAAATAGACCAGCACATTTGTTAGCCAAATATGCCAAGGGCATTGAAGACTTTTGTACTTGGGTTGAAGAAAATCCTTGTTTCCTAGAACAAGCTCTTACCCATGATGTAATTTCCTCTAATGTTTCTTGAATAAAAGTTTTCCTAGTCTTCTCATCAAAAATATATATAGAAGGTCATTGCAAAAAGGTCACTATTAGTGATGACATTATTTGTTGTCGCTAAAAGAGGTTTATTAGTGACTACTAATGTCGTCACAAATATAGAAACCATACATATTATATTTATTTTGTCCACATATTAGTAGTGATGACACACAATGTTACCGCAAAAAGGTCACTATTAGTGACGACTTTATTTGTCATTGCTAAAAGGCGTCTATCAACAACCAATGTTGTCATTGCTAAAAGGTCACTATTAGCGACGATAATGGTCATCGCTAATATACAACTCATTTCAATGACGCTGCCAATGTCATTGCAAACAAATTTATTATCCTCACAAATAGCTTAATGCCATTTACTGATGATAAAAAAGTTTGTCTCCATCAAACTAGCGGCCATGTATTAAGCTCGCTAATAACATTTTTTGAACCTTTAGAGCCGACCGTGAATAGTCATTGTTGATGTGTATTTATTAGCAGCGAGACTTTCTTGTAGTGATATATGCTCTCTCTTTACATAACTAAGGGTATGTTTGGTACACT
This sequence comes from Notholithocarpus densiflorus, assembly GCA_030021035.2. NCBI lineage: Eukaryota > Viridiplantae > Streptophyta > Magnoliopsida > Fagales > Fagaceae > Notholithocarpus > Notholithocarpus densiflorus. The sequence continues at coordinate 11,586,156 of JARYZH020000005.1, forward strand.
GAATGTGAATTACAACAGGAATGGTATTCTTTATTACCGGGAATAAAATGTGTTGTAATGGAATAACTAAACATATTCATTAGTTTGGTTATGAGTTGTAACATTAGAATAAAACTTATGATGTATTTTAGGAAATATCTCATTCATATAATTATATTTCCTAGAAAATAATATATTTTAAATTTTAGAGAGATAAGTTATTTTTTGATGATTTTTTATTTCCACAATTGTTAGGTGGATATGGAAAGTTTATTTATTTGGAAATATATTAATGTTAGAAATTATTACATCTACTAAGGAATAGCTATTACAACCCTTTTAGAGAGGAATAGTTATTCCTCATTTTAAAGAATAGCTATTCATAAGGAATAACTATTCCCTGTAATAAAAACATAACCAAACTATTGAATAGCTAAATTATAGAAATAGTTGTTACATTACAGTGCCTATTACAGTCTACCAAACGTGCCCTAAGCAATTTAAAGTATTTGAAATACGATGTCATCATTTTATATCAGAAGAGCACAATATTGAATATAGATGTTCTTTGAGTTAAGGATGTTATAATTGTTATTTAATAATATTGAAAAATTATAGAATACTCTAGGAGTATAATAAATGTGTGCACTTCATTCTCTCACATGAATAATAGATCTTAGTAATAAGACCTAACTAAAATAATAATAAAAAATTCTTAATTGACCTGGCTCTTTTAATCAACATCTAATGTGATTTCCAAACTTATAACCCATCCATGTCTATGCCATTTTATCCTCCACCATCATAACTATGTGAAAATTGCAGCTGTTATTGCCTTGAAGAACAAATAGCATTGGAACACCAATAGCACCAATATTAGCATCTCCCTATCTTGGAGGTATTCGATTTTTCAAAGACTATATAAACATGTTGATAAAAAAAGTTAGTTACACTTTGAAAAAAAAAAAAAAAAAACTCTCCATTTTTTTTAATAAATACAAAAGAATTTCAACATTTAACATTTGCTCCATTTGCCTTAAAATAGAGAGCATTTATTTCTCAATACATATTTAATAATTAACAAATCTAAAAATGAATGTAGTGTCACGTGATCAGAATCAGTTTCATTCGTTCTTTGATAGTATTTAATTTTAAATGACGAAGTTAGGAACAAAAGTCTCCGTTGCCAAAGCTTGGAACCTTGTCACCCTCTACATCTTATCACATTTCATTCTATTGTTGTTGTCATCTATCCACATATCTTCCTCAAGGAACAAAAGTTTGTGTTGCCTAGTTTTCATGCTTGGGTGGACCTTGTAACCGGTTTGATCGAGCTCTCCTTTTCTATATCATTGGTTTGTTTGAGCTTAAGTGTTTCTTAGGCCCATTTATAACAAGTGGTTGGTTTGTGCTATTTGTGTATCCGAAAAAATCTTATTACACTCTTCATACACATTCTCTTTTGAAATTGTGTTTTTAAAATACAATTTCAGTCCATTTAACAGTGTGTGTACGATGAGTGTGTAATCAAGAATGTGTAACTATCATTTTTCTTGCTTATTTGCCTGTAGTTTCTACCATCATGTCCCCACCTTCCATTCACAAATATCTCTTAACCTCTTTGTCCCATATTTCTATATTAATTTTTGTTGAGATCTTCTTCATTTTACCCTCCGTCCCTTCTTTCATGTTTCTACTCCTCTCTAATTCTTCTTGTCGATTCCTTCTAGCCATTTTAGTTATGTGATCCTTGCCATTTCTTCCATCTCTATTATTTCCCCATTCCCTCCCTCAATATTATTGTGCCCTCTCCCCATATTAGGGTTTCCTTTTTTGTTGAGATTTTCCTCCATTAGTTGTATATTTCCTTTTATGTTTTGCTAGGCCTGCGACTCTCCAACACCATCCACCATCGTGTTCTCCTTCCCCGTCTCTAAATCTTCAAAATACAATTCTTCTTGGCCTATGTTTGCTCTTCCACTTGAGATCTCCCTTGTTTTTGTATGTCTTCCGTTGCATGAAGCCAATTCCATTATTGGAACTCCCCTTCCTGTTTCTTCAACCTAAACCCATCATACAATGACATTCCCTTTCGTTGTGACACAAGCATCCACAGAAGTATCAGAACTACAACATCTCTTTTGATGAAAATCTTTTTTCCCTTCCATAATGATTTTCAAGTGTCAATATTGACTCGAACGAGTAGATTACTGCCCCAATATTTGTTTCTCAATTCCATCAATCTATTTTCTCGATACAGAATAAATATTAAAAAATCCAAAAATAAATGTAGTGTCACGTCATTCTTTATTGTTATAATTAAATTTTAAATGATATTTTGTCAAAATATTCACTTTAGTTTTTTAGAAAATTAAACTTTAATCATAAAATGGACCGTCGCCACTTCAAGAAAAATGGAAAGGAGAAGATCTTGATCCCTAAACTAAGTCATAGTTTTTACTTGTTCAAATACTACTGAAACAACCACTTTCTTCGCATACCCATTTTTACCTGTACATAGCACATTTGGATATAATTTTTTTACTAAAATCTTCTTTATTTATCTATTGAAAGTTGGTTAAAGTATAGTTGTACCTAATTTTTTTTTTTTTAAATGTTTAGTTATGAAATCTAATTGCTTTCATCGCTATCACATCATACCACCAATCCACATCCAATATCATCTCTACCAAATTATGAAATGTGATATTGAAATGGAAAAAAAGAATTAAAAAAAAAGAAGAAGATAAAAACCACTAAACAGGTTAAACTTTATAAAATATCACTTTAGGATTTTTATTTTTTATTTGTTGGTTTTATTTTCTTCACTAGGTACTCTTTGGAGACTTGGACTAAAGCTAGAAGCCCTAGAAATTTCCAAACTGTTGGGATTTGAATTTAGAACAAAAAGGCCCTCGACCAAAAAATTAATAATATTTATGCACTAATGCAAAATGGGAATCAGTTTGGGTTAAGTGCACATTAGCACTGGACCCAATCCTTGCCATGCAGATCGTGGGCATTAGACATTAATGTGTAAATGAAGCCGGATAACAAAGCAATTTACTAGGGCAATTTTACTTAGTAATTTCTCACCCGATCCAAGCCTCTCCAAACAACTAGTAGCATTCTAGCACCAATTGCTATGAAGCTGTTAGAAAACTTAATACGAGTTAAGATGCTAGTCTTTTCCCAGCCACCTTACAAATAAGACACTTATTTTTATAGCCAAAGTCAGGCAAGAGATCGATGTAATATAGTAATTAAGAAGAGATATAATACAATATTGTACACATAGTATTGAGACATTTATCATATAATAAGATAACAAGTTCATAACATGCATTTGAGAGAATTTGCATTTAAAAGAGATTACCTAGCGAGCGAGACATATCCAGGATTCCATTAACTCGAAAACCATCTCTGTAAACGATATGGCCTCCAGCTTTTTTAATCCTCACCGACTCCTCCGGTCTATCGGGCTGCAATAAGAGTACAATTTAATTCAAACAACAAAGTAGACGTGGCTGCTTCAACCAGCAAAAGTCATGCTGCGTGATACAGTGTTTATTAGAAAGTCCTGAGACCTAACAATTTTTAACTGTGCGGTTTCTTAACTAAGAAAATATTTTGGAAATTATACTTATTCCTCTAGTTATAACTAGTAACACAATAATTACAAGAATGCGTAAATCACCCCAGAAATATAAGTTCCATAACACTCGTATTCGAATTTCAAACTCATTATCTACCCAGAGTTAACGCCTTTTCTTGGATTTAAAAATTCTAGCCAGTATCTTGGGATTCTTTAAGGGAATGAAGATGAATTTGGGGTTTTCTCTAGGAAGAGGTTTTGGTACCACAACCGCGGAGAATTATTGTATCCAAAATTCGTGAAGAATTCAGTGGATGAGTTGGTATATATTAATTCCTAAAGATAATATATATATATATATATATATATATATATATTATTGTTGTGTGAAATTTTTAGTTTTGTTTAAATTTGTTTCTAAAAAAAAATTGCATAAACTTGAGGGGATATTGCAAACAATTTTATAATGGTGAATCTATCCGAATTTTTCCCCAATGTTTTTCCTTTCAAGGAGAAATGATTTTCCACTTGTATGTTTTTATATTATTAAGTGTGATTGATATTTTGGATTGGTAATTTTGGTGATTGATCAACATTCTTAGTTAATTTTCTTAATTCATGTAAGATTGGATTGTGGCCCAATAGAGACTACACACATAGTATGATGAGTCATATCTCATAACGACATAACCATACATAGAAAAATAGTAGTAGTAGTAGTACCAACCTTATGATCAACGGAGAGAGGGATGGGCTTCCCAGCACGGTAGAGGACGGCACGTGAGTCGCCGCAATTAGCAACGACTATACGGTTAGGAGTCAAGATGGCCACCGCAGCGGTGGAGCCCACCATAGCATACTCTTGAGGCTTGCAGCAGTACCTACAATAGGATCCTTTCTTTCCACAAATGCACAGATTGAGGGCCACGTAATCCATCCTCAAGAAACTTTTCTCTATGGCCGCCCGCACCAGATCTGCCCACTCATCTTTACTTCCTCTTGTGCTCCACATGTGCTTCAGCTCCTCTGCTATGATTTGGTGCATCAAGTTCTTACATAGGGTGGAAACCTAGAGAGAAGTTCAACTTTTAAGTTATGTTTAGGATTTTATAAAAGAATGCAATGGATATAATGGAATGAAAAAAAATAAATAAAGATTATGGTATATCTTCTTCTTTTTTTGTTTGAAATTTAATTTTATAAAAATAACAAATGGAATGAAAAGAAATATATCATTTTATGCATTTACGTTTTAATTGTCTTTTTCTCACAATAAATATAGAATTGAGATAACCTTCATTTAATTAAAAAAGAAATAGCATTTCTCCAATTTAAGAAGAATGATTATGGCCAGAAGCCTTTTTAGCTTAACTAAGTTCAAAAAAAACTATTATTATTCTACCAAAAATACTATATATTCACACATCCAACATCCACCAAAAGGAGAAAAGAAATGAAAACGAAAAACAAAAAGCCAAAAAGCAAAGAAAATTTATTATATATGATCATGTCTATTTGCAATTGGATTATAAGTCAACTTATTACTTATTTTTTCTACTATTTGTGAGTCCTACATGACTTATCTACTTATTTTATTTAACTTTTAATTATTTTTTCTTACTATTTGCAGGTTCCACGTAAGTTATATACTTACTTTATTTAACTTTTACATTTTATTTACAGTACTTTCAGTAAAAAATTAGATAAGTTTTTCCTAAACAGACACAATATATCCACAAGTAAAAATCATATATCACACGGTGTTCCTCTTTATACTTCACTAATCATAACTTGTTATACATATTTTTTTTCTTTTCTTATAATTAGGGGTGGCTTGATGCATTTAGGGGCCTAAGGCGAAGATTGATTATCTTATTTTAGATGCAAAATTACTACTAATTAACATGAACTACATAAATTTTTTTTTTTTTTAAGAAATTTTATAGACATAAAAAATTTGACAAAATTTTTCATACTTATTGATGTGGCAAATTGATAGTAGTAAGTAAAAGAATGGTGTTAATGGTAAACTTAGATGAAAACTAGTAAAAATTTGCTAACTCAACTCTTATTATTATTCTTTTTCTTTTTAGAAGTGCAACATTTACAATATTTTTTACAACAAATCCTAGGTTTTAAGTTGCTTTTTGTTTTCTATTTGAAAATATCACTATAATTATTTTTTTGCCATCAATAACAGGCTGTAACAACCTGCTACTTAGCATTAGTTGTAAAAATGTTGTGAAAAATATTGTGGACGTTGCATTTTTCTCTCTTTTTTATTTGTTTTTCATCTAGTAAAAAATATTATTTTATTTATTGATTATAAATAACCCTATTGGTTAAAATTTGGAGGCCTTTTTTTTACTTGGGGGCCTTAGGCGACTGTATTTCTTGCTTTACCATTCAGCCGGCCTTGCTTATAATATAGCCAAAGTTTAAAATTAAAAAATTAAATATGAATTGTAATGGGTGAAACATAGGGGTGGCAAAGTAAGGTCAAACCCATTTGTCCGCCCAAACCCACCCATTCTAATTAAACTCAAACACATCCAATTATTAATTGGGTTAAATGGGCATCAACCCAATTAAACCCAGTGATTATTGGATTTTAACTAAAAACTCATTGAGCCCCATTTAACCCAAAAACAATATACCCAAATTTAACCCAACCCTTCTTATAAAAAAATTTATATATAAAAAAAAAAAAACCCAGCCCTCAGACGTTTCATTTTCCCTCATTTTCTCGGTCTCCAATCATGTTTTAATTGGAAACCCAACAGCTTCAGCAGCTTCAAAGACTCCGGCATCTCTTCCAACCACCTCTCTATCGATTATTCATCCGGATCCGAGTCGCCCAAATGGATCCTCCGTGACCTCGACTCCTCAAACGGTACTATCCTCAACAGAACCAAGCTACAACCAAACACGCCTCACGATCTCTCCGATGGCGATTCTATCAAGATCGGCGAGTACACTTCCATCCTTGTCAACATCGTTTCCAGCCACGATAAGTTTGGTGGTGCTATGTTTGGTTGGCAAGAAAATGATGGAAAATGAGGAAAAATCGTGGCTAATGAGTGTGCCTTGTAATAATCTGCGTCCAGGTCGTTCTCCAGGGGTTGATCGTAGGCGAGCGGTGGCTCTAACTCATCTGAGTTAGAGGCGGCTTCGTGGTGGTTGTCCACTCGTGGTGGCTACCTTGCCGGAGACGATCTCAAATCTTAGATCCCAAGCCGTCGATTCCAAGAATCCTACATTTTTTTTTGTTTTTTGTGAAATTTAGTATGGCTTCTGTTGGCGTTAGATTTGTTAGGCTTCTCTGTATTTCTTTGATTTGGGGTAAGATTTTTTAGGGCTTTTCTATATTTTTCTTATTTTTGGTAGATTTCAACTGTTTGGTAGGTGAGAAAGTGTGGGAAAGTACAAGAAATTTGTTTAATATTTTTAGAGTACTTTGGTCATTTTCACTTTAGTGACATTTTGGTAATTTTGGTAATTGAGTGAGTTGGGGTTTATCCATAATAATTGGGTTGGGTTGGATTTGGGTTAAAAACAATTAGTTAAATGGGTTTTAATAGGTAAATGAGTTTTATATACCCAACCCAATTATGCCCACCCCAAACCCACTCAAACCTACCCATTTGACACCCCTAGTGAAACATAAAGTAAAACAATAAAACTAAAACAAACAATTTGTATTCATATTCATACCCTGGGAAAAGAAAAAGATACAAAAACAAAAACGAAAAAGCGAAGGAATCTGAGAAGTTACGTATTTATATTAGCTCTTATAATTGGGTGTACACTTGAGATTCGAAACGTAAGGAAACCACCTTATTGATAAGTGTGCATGTATTCATGGAGTCGAAGTAGTACGTAAATTTATAGATGATGATTCTCAACAAAAAAAAAAAAAAATTTATAGATGACGCCAACGCCACCGACCAAGACTGGTCTATTGGCTTTTGCGTATAAATGTAAAAACTAAAAACCATGCATGTACACGTGCATCTATGGCTCATAGTCAAGGGTCGGTGAGCAGGGAGGAGCACACTCCACCCGTAAGGTAGGAAACATTTTATATATGGTGATGCTAACTACTGCAGAAGCTCTTGCAACTTGTAAATATTAATGGGATGGAATTAAATTACAATATTTCATGTTAGATTGTGTAAAACTCAATATATATAAAAAATGTCTGTAAATTTTAAAATTATTTTTAAATTTAAATTTAATTTTTATGTTAAAAAATTATTGTCCCAATGTCCCAACTTTACCATCTATTTTTGGTGACTTGTGATGAGTTCGAGCATTTTGTAACAAGAATTTTGGGTTTATGTATTAATTCTTTTAGGGTCTGTTTGTTTTTGAGAATTTCAAATCTCAAGAGTTATATATTCTTGAGAGTTTAAATTCTAGAGTATGAGAATTCCTTGAGGATAATTCAGGAATATCTGCAAATTCTTGATCGTTAAGAATAATTTTTAAAATTATAAATATACCCTTGAATATTGATAGACATCTTATTTGGATGAAGAATAATTACCTTATTTCCTAAAATTAACTCTATATAATTACTTTTACAAAAAGAGAAAAAATAAAATAAATATTGGTAATTCTTACAAATACATAAATGCGAGAACACTTCTTATTTATCAAATAGAAGTTATTATGTGTTTCATGAGAATTGAGACGTGTGTAAAAATTTCTATAATTTATGAGAATTTCAAATGAATAACTAGATTTTCACAAACTTTATTTCATGAATTAAAAATTCTCACCTTGAATTCCTATATAAATAATGATCTTAAGGGTCAACTCAGTTGAGATTTTTCATTTTTGAGAATTTAAGATTTTTGTGAATTTAAACTTTTGACTATTTAAATTATTAAGAAATTATATCTCAATTTTTAGTAGGTCCTACAAAACTCGTTTTAAAAATCCTTAAAGCTTGCTAAGTTAGGGTAATTACATTCTCCTCCCTTGAGGTTTGAGAGAATGACACTCCACCTCAAATATTAAGGGAAAAAACATTTTTCCCCCTTAACATTTGTTTGACCAAATTTTGTTAAATTAATATGAATAATGTTGTGTACTAACCTGTCATTTAGTTAAGGGCAGGTTTCCAAAATTACCCTCTCACAAAGGAAGAAGGATTAACTTTTCTTTATTTCTTGTTTCCTAATTTTAAAATCAATTTTTTTTTTTTAATTGAAGCTTATTTTAAAATATTTAGTATTACTTTTTCTATTTTTCTTTTCTTTTTTCAACGAATTGTGAAGAGATTTGTCGTTGCAAGTCTTTTGGTACTTCATAAATTTTGTATTTTTATTTAAATTTATTAGTTGTGTTGTTACTAACCATGGTTAAACTTTGGTAAAGATGATCTTTTAAAATATCCTATTATTAATATATTAACGGAAGGGGGAGGAGAGTACTATTTTCTTCAAATCTAAAGGGATGATAGAGTTTTTTTCCTTCAGGTTTTAGGTGGAGTGTCATTTCCTCTAACCTCAAGAGAGGAGAGTGTAATTGCCCCTAGTAAGTTTAATGGAGTAAAAGTAGACCACATAACCATTATGATAGGTGAGACCTAACAAGGAATCTTAAGTATTAACTAGTTTTAAGTGTAATTTGTTACAATTCCAAACTTTTAGGTGAGATTTTAAATTTTCATAAATTGTGTAAATTGAAATATCTCGAAATTTTCAAACTCACATAATATTAATGAATCCAACACTCATAATTTTAACTAGAATCCTTGCTCATAGGGTTTTTTTTTTTTTTTTTTTTTTTTGAAAAAACAAAATCCATAACTGTTTGGATGTGAAAGAGTTTCAAAACTTTAAATAATCATAATTTTATAAATAAAATAAAACATTAACAGTAACAACTATGGACAACCATGAGATTGAGTTAAATATATTTAAGAGATTTTTTTCAATTTCGTTATTTTATCTTTTATCGTTTATTATTTTATTTCAATTGTCTTTTAACAAATTAAGATACTTTAGAGTTCTTAGGGTAACTCTACTATAAAGTTTTTTTATTTAACTTTGAAGAGAAAAAGAGAAGAATTCTTTAAATATTCACCATTTTGAAAAAATAATGGATTGGTTTTTTTTAATCAATAATTTAAATAAATACTAAAATTATGATGGTCTTGTTTTATTAAATCTTAATGATGTAACAAAATTAAAATTTTAAATGAATTTATAAAATTTTAGGAACTTTATGGTACAATTACTCTACAGATCTCAATTTTTTTTAGAAATAATAAAAAGTAGACATTAAAGAATCTTAATCCAATTAGGTATGGAAATAACTTTGAAAATTTTAAAATTTCACCTTAAATTACTAGAGCGAGGAAAAACAATAGATTCATATTTAACTTAATAATAATAATAAAAGGGTGGAAGAAAAAAAGATTTAGAGGAATAAAGAATTGGAAGAGAATTACGTGAGATCCTCCATGACCATCATAGACAGCAAAGAAATGCAAAGGTTTTCCACCAGCTATATCGGGCTGATCGCAAAAGTTTTCTTGTACCACCACCGTATCTTCCATTCTGTCTGCTAGTCCCTGGATCGAAATTGAACCATAAATTGGCATCGGGTTCTCACCCAATACCTCTTCAAGTACTATATGTCGCTTCCGAAAAGGAGTTTCTGAACTACTGATCGCTGACCAGGATGAGCCAGCAGAGCCACCAGTTCTCAATGACAGTCTTGTCTCAACTCTCTGGCCGCGATGCTCTTCGGATGCATCACTTTCGGATTTCAGAATTGGCTGCCCAGCCGGTTGTTCCATTTTGCAGAGAGAGAGAGATGAGTGTATTGTCTATTGTGTGTATTTGAGAGAGAGAGAAGAGCAAAGCAATGTGTTATGGTATAGTGAGTAGTGAGAGAAACAAAGTTAAAGATGGTTGGGGGAGTTTCATTTCATGGTGACTCGTGGAAGGAGAATGGTTTTTAGGAGCGCCACGGGAAAGTATTTGCATGAGCCATGAACTTCTACGCGAGATTTCGTCGATTAATTGTCTGCAAGTGTAACTGTAACTGCTAACAATTTTTTTTTTTTAAATATTTTATTTCTACAACTACAACTCATATCATGCTTATGGAGTCATGGTGTGCTCATGGAGTAACTGGGGAAACACAAAATTTCACATAACATTAATCGTTATGGAGTGTTGTGAGTGTTGTGAGTGAAATGACAGTAATCACTAGTGTGACAATAATTAGACAAATTTTTAGATAGTAATTAGCGAGTAAAATAATATGACGGGAGTACTTCATTTAATGTGATAAAAGTGTTGCCGACACATGTTATTTAATAAAAGTGTCATATTACGTAAAATAACTTATATTCAGGCTTTCTACTCAGCATTTAATGTGATGTGGCCTGTCTCCTAATGAGATTCCCAACTAATTGAGAAAAGCGCTCAAGTCAACAAAACAGGCATGAGTCTATCGAATTTAGTCAAAAGTAATAAAGGGCGATTCAACATGTGCCATAGGGTAATTTGGAATGCAAAAACACCCTTCAAGTTTATTTTCATAAATTCTTTCCATTACTTAAGCTTTGGAGTGCTTACTACCACCCATCATGACATCATTTACTACCGCTCATTATGATACTGTGCTCTGTTTATGTAGGAACGAGTGATTCTAGACTTCATATAGAGCCTCTAATTTCCAACCCTACACTTACTAAATTAACCGAAGTTATTTTTATACCGCTTACAGTTATTATAAATTTCCTAGTGCTAGCTTATGAAGTTAAGATTTGCCTCTTCGTGAGAATAAAAAATAGATAAGTTGCATATAATAATAATAATAATAATAATAATAATAATAATAATAATAATAATAATAACAATAATAATAATAACTTTTAATGTAACAAATGCTTGAAATTAATAAACATTGGTAAGAGTTTCTGATATGCTTAAGAAAGAAGACACTCTTGGATCTACTATGGTATGGAAACCTTCCATAGTAAAAAGTCATGCATAAAGGAATATATATATATATATATATATTTATATATACTTCGAGTAAAACTAGCTAGGAAGCAGGTTCCATAACCTCGCTCAAGCGAGAGTCTCACAACTTTGTGATTGCTTGAGCAAGTTCTGCGTTCGCTTGAGCTCGTATACGTATGCTTTAATGCACCAATCAGCACCTCTTCGCTCTTGCTCATCTCGACCCCAAGTGACCAAACTCTCTAAAGACAGCTCAATTACCATGTAAGATCTTAAGACTCATTTCAACATTGGTCCAACTGCAAACGTGCTTTTTAAAGTATTTATAACGAGTGCTTTTTAAAGTATTTATAACGAGACTACTATAAGAAAAATATAATGGACTATTTTTCTTCAAATTGGTAATAAAGTATATCGCATGTGGTTGACGATGACTTTTATATGAATTTTTATAATATTTTTAACATCATAATGACTTTTATATGAATTTTTATAATATTCTTAACATCATGATAATAACTTTTATATGAATTTATAATATTCTTAACATCACTAACCTTGGTTCACTCTCTTCTATTCGTGCGATTATGAAAATATTTCATTACTCTTCCAACAAATCTTCATTACCATATATTCTTCTAGCTTATTAGTGGCATAACATGCTCTTCTTTAATAGAAGAATTAGAAGAATTATGGTTCAAATTAGCCTCCACTATTGTTATAGCTATTGGATTATTAAAAAAAAATTAAAGACTCTTTCAATAAATCTTTCATGCTAGAGGTTCATTTCTTAGGATATATTGTTATAGCTATTGGATTAACACTCGTTCACTCTCTCTCATGTCTAATTTAGTAATGAAAATCTTTGTTACTCCTAACTCTTTCCACAAATCTTTCGTAGTACAGGAATCCATTTATTAGGCTCATATAACTACCCAATTGTTTGATTACACTCCATTACGTGAACAACTATTGTCATTCATTGAAGAATCACTATTCCTTCTCAAAAAGTTTGGGAAATATTTTTTACTTTTTAGGTAAAAAGGGAGAGGAGAGGGTTGATGGGGTTCAAACCCCAACATGCATCACAAGAAGTGTTGGAACCACTAGGATATTTCTTTAATCCCAAAAGATTAGGAATACCAAATAGCTATTTCTATGTTTACTCTCTCTCCCTAACCTTTCTAATTTTCCCATGTTGAAAGGACATGGGATAAGCGCCTCACCAATGCCGAAATATTTGCTTCTTGGCCGCAAGTTTTGGCCTAACCTCCATCCATGTCTAACGAATTGACAATTTAGTCAATGTTGGAACCTCCAATTTCCAAGAGACATGACCAGCCGAAAATAACATTTAACTCCCAAACATGGCCAGAGCTCTCGGAGATGATACTGTAATAGGCATAGACATGTACACTAGTTAGATCATCCTCATCCATGTATATTGAATTGATCAATCATAGTCAGTGCTAGTGGTACCATCCTCATCCATATATATTGAATTGATCAATAATAGTCAGTGTTAGAACCTTTTATTCCAGAGACATCATCTAACAACATTAAGTCTACTGGTAGTGTGCCAACATGGCCAGAGGCCCAGAGCTCTGGAATGTGAAACCGTTGTAACTTGTAAGCATATATACCTGTAAACTTGTTGCATCAAGACCCTAGGGTTCATGAGTTACTACAATGAAATAATGGATCTTGAAGACTCAACGGTATTATGACCTTCATTGATGGCAAGATCAAGGATCAGATTTAGTTCTACGAGGATGTCATGTAAAGGAGGTTGGAGGAGCCAGTAAGGATGCCAATGTTATCACCAAATGAATGAATAGAAATAATTATTTTCTCATGTTCTTGGTAATACTAATTCCTACTCTCCATAATCATCTAGTAATCCTAATTCCTATTTTCTACGCTATCATTGGAATTCATCATTCCAGTGTACCAAATGTGCTTCCAGTGTACCAAATGTGCTCTTACTATTGCTAATACGCTACTGCCAATTCTCACTAACCTCATTCCACAGTCAATTTTGTGGAGGACTATGATCGATCAGAACAGCAAAAGAATGCAATATACATTTCTCTACCGCATTCCACAGTCAATTTTGTGGAGAACCGTGATTGATCAGAACAGAAAAAGAATGCAATATACATAGCAAATGATGCCAGCAGAGGCAATGAAATTCTTTTCATCTATCTCATGGCAAATATTCTTCAATGCAACATATCTGTGCATGTTTTTTTACCCCACCTTTTTCCCATCAAGAAACTTGTACAAAACTTCATATCAACATTAAATTTACCTTTTCTATTCTATTTTCCCCTCAGCTCTTCTTCAGATCAACAACTATGACACTGATGTTATCAGAGCTCTTTCGTCCCAACGCAAGGCGAGTCAGCAGTGCAGCTGCAAGTACACTTCGAGATGGATACAATGCACCGGCCCCTTCATCTTCTATCTGAGGCCCAGAATTGAGGTCTATTGCAGCATCAGGAGCAGGAGTTACTTCTTGAAGACATTCCCGTGCCACGTCACAAGCTAATTCACTTGAAAGAACATCCCACAAGCCATCACTTGCGAGGATTAAGCATTCATCTTCTGGTTCTCTTTTTGTAAATGTTATCTCAGGTTCTGATGTTACAAATGGTTTGAGATACTTATCCCCTGTTGAAAGAAAAAGTGAGAATTTAAAACACCATAACTAAAAAAACCTTTTTAAGTGAGAATTTTTCATTTGCATCTTCACAAAAAAAGAAAATGGAAAAATAAATAAATAAATCACTCACTACAAGGACCAATTACGAGTTAACCAAAAAATGTTGCTGGATTGGTATTATTACCACCGGCACTTCCACAATAATGGTCAAATGATAACATGAATGTCCTCAAAGGGACCTTGAAAGTCAAAAGTTTAAAAGCATATGCTAAGGACATCCAGACCCATTTTCCACCAATATTTAAAAGAAAAGGTTTCTCCTATTTTGCGAAAAAAAAAAATCCATACAGGGTCACTTTCAGTTAAGCATCAAAAAGAATAGAAACAAATCCTGAGAAATATGAAAGAAACTCATTTCAAATGTTCTGCAAAACAAATGCGATGAAATCATTTTTCATATGGTTCCCACATAGCCTTTATAAATTTTTTTTTTTTTTTTTTTTTTCAATCCACAAATACCATAATTTTTTTTTTATTGGTAAAATAAGAAATTTTATTATAAAAAAAAACAAAACAGAATCCCTTGTACACAGGTTGTGTACCAGAAAATCTGTAATGCTAGCAAAAGTTACATAAATCTGTAATGCTACTCACGAAAACTTAGCTTCAGCTCTGGCAAAGAGCGTTCAGTCCCCTCAAACGTTCACATGTTTTGTTCCTTCCAAATTATCCACATAATACAAAGAGGAATGGCCTCCCATACATCTATGGATTGATGTCCTCCAAACTCCCCCTTTCAGCAAAACGGTCAGTCCACCACCCTCCTAGGCATGACCCACCAATCCGCAAATATCATAATTACATTGATATATTATAAATTCTTGTCTTTATAGGTGCTCAAGTAAAATTTATATTGAAAAAGAATCTCCCACTCAGATTCCAATGTAATGACAGACCTGCTAAGCTTCATGTCCATATTATAATTGCATAATAGTAAATTTCCTAACAACGTCAAGGAACCTTTTTTACACTTAAGGACATACCAGAAGATGTTCATTATTGTTCAACCTTTTTCAACATGAGAGATGAAACATCTTCAAAAATCAAGACATGAATTAAGAATGTTTGCCATTGATGACCATGGCAGAGTTTGTTATACTGGTTTTTGGAAGACAACAGGAGGGAAAGATCAAGAGGCAAGCCGAGATCAGACTAACCACTTCATTGTACTGGAAGTTCTCCTCAGAAAACAGCACTGTACTTGGCCGCTTCAAGGATTGACCTGCTTGATGCACAAATTGCTGAATCCTAATGTAAACTGACACAAAATGACATAACCCATCTGGCTTCTCAATTCACCAGAGTGCCTCACAATTTAAAGGGTTTACCAGAGTAAAAAAAAAAAAAAAAGGGAATGCAGTCCCTATATGTTTGTTACTACAACCTTCAAGAGACGCATTCAATCATAAAGTCAAAAGAGAATACATTGTGAAAATGATAAAGACAATGCATGTTGTTAACTTATATGGTGTACAAACAACCATAGTCATTTGCTAGAACCACTTAAAAAAATAAGAAACGAAAAACCGCATTCAATTGAACTTAAAATGTTACCTTATAAAACCACCAAAAGGGCAACATGTAGAAACAGCGAAAATTAATCAAATAAATGTGATGAAAAGCAATATGATCCATATGATATCTACATAATATATACGTAATCATTCCCTGCATAGCAATCAAGATGCCACAGTTACATTACATTTTAGATAACCTTTAAGCCCTTATTTAAGTACTGCTCTGTGGACGCACTGAAATATTATCTGGGATGGAAAGAGTGAGACTCTTTTATCCAGTGGAATCCCGGTAAAGCCAACGATGCCCCAAGACAAGGTAGAACTGTTGTGTAGGGGACATGATCAATAGAACCTGGCAGGGGAAGTGGCACCCATTCCCAACCAGTTCTGCAAAGGTATCAGGGGGACAGTTATAGAGTATACTACCTATATACTCAGCTGTCAACTCATGATCACACACATATGCAATGAAGCAAGGAGGTCTACTCTCATATAAAGACACCAAATTAAACAAATTGCTGAAAAACATTGATTTAATCTTCACAATCAGACGCCTTTTCCTCGTGAAATGTCAGCCTATTTCTTTCCTTCCATAAGGTCCACTGAGACAAAATGGAACAACATTCTAAACTCTATCTTAATAAAAAATTATGGAAATACTTGTTACTAACTTACTCCTAATTACCTAAAACATTAATTTTTGAGTTTTATTTTTTCATTCATGAAGATAAACCAACTGCTACTAGGGGAGTCATCTGACGGTTATCAGTAGTGTGAGAACAAGCTTGCGGTCAACTCTAGCTAACAGATTTATTCCCAACCTTTTTGTTGCTTCACCCGATAATGCTTGTTCCTTACCACTATTAGAAGTTTAGGTGATATATTCAAATATGATTTATCGCCAATATAAAGCAAAAAGCATTATCCATGTCAAACATACACTGATCAAATATTGCATATGAGGATAATATATGTAATGTTTATGATTAGCCAACTAAAATGATCAGAAATGTCCAATATGACCCTTAAGGATTGCTCTTTAACAAGACAACTTTTCCATAGTTGAAAGCAACAAAAAGATAAGCATGTCATATGTTAAGTTAAAAACCATTGTGAAAAGAATTGCATGGTGCCGGCATACATAATCAAGATTGGTATGTGAGGATTTGCCCAAAAAGATCAGCCATCACCCAAAGTTCTATTTTCAAGCTGAGGCTGAACTCGTACTCCGGCTGCAGCACACAGTATCATTGAAAAAGAGAAAAAGAAGGGTGGTAGAGGGGTGGGGGGAAGTCATATGACAGTGTGTGCCATCAAAAACGGACGTGTTCAGCATGAAATTAAATACCTCCCCGTTTCAATAGACTCCATCCAAAATTGGGATTTTAAAATTAAAAAAAAAAAAAGGTTTAATTTGTCAATATTTTTCATTATATGAAAATAATTTCTTACTCATTCTGAATTGATTAAAACAAACAATCTATTCTGAAAGATAATTCTCAAAATGTCCACAAATGGTAATCATGCAATAAGAACATTTAGGAGTCATACCATGTGCTAGTAAATGTAATTTGAAAACGAAATAGTTTGGTTAGATGTGTAAAATATTACCTATTGCACGGGACATTGCAAGAATGCCTGCAACTCGAGCTCCATTCACAAAGATGACTCGACCCCCAGCAGCTTCAATTCTAGCCAGTTCATCTGATCTATCAGGCTGCAAATAATGCTTACAGTCATCCACATAAAAATTCAAATAAAAACTCTACATAAGCATAACTCATTAAAAAAAAATTAAAAAAAAAACTTTAATACAGGGATTCGTTTAAACAATTACATTATTCAACAATCACTCAACAAGGATACCTCCCAACACAAGAAATACTACAACATAAATGGGTATCAACCTTTCGTATTAGCTTCATTGTGAAGTAAATTATGGAAGAAAAATGGTTATATATGGACTTATAGCTACTTTTAATTTTATTATAAAAGACTTACAAATTGACGTATGATTAGTGTAATAGCATCATCATTATAAATAAATATTTAATTTACTTTTTTATTTTGTTTTTAATCTACATCATTACCAGAGAACGTACCTCAATAAGTAAATTAGGCAACTATTCCTCTGATTATCAAAAAAAATTAAAAAAAAAAAGGCAACTATTCCTCTTTCCTAGCACGAGAGCTTTTCCTAAACATAACTCTCATCAGCTCATGAGTCAAAAACACTAGAATCCCACCCATATTTTCAAAAAATACAAATAATGTTAATAGAACAATATTACAAAACGTAGCCTCACTATCCTAGTCCTTCACAAACACCAACTACATGCAAAACCATGTCATATATTCAGATTCTCTGAAAAAAAAAAAAGAACTGGGCAAAAAAACCACGTGTCAACCATGTACAGCGAGTACCAAAAAAATTTGTTTCACACTTTCACGTCATCAAATTCAAAATCACAAGAGTGGAAGGAAAGAAAGAAATGGAAGAAGAGATAGAAGCGAACCTTGTGATCTTGGGAAAGAGGAATAGCGACTCCTCCACGGCAAAGGACGGCGCGTGAGTCACCACAATTAGCGACGACAATGTGGTCGGGCGTTAGAAGTGCCACCACGGCGGTGGACCCACCTAGCGCCACCTCAACAAGGTGGCACCCACACTTGTATCCCACGCACCCACACGCGCACGTGCTTAATGCTACAGCATCCATTCTCTCGAAACTCTTCCTCATCACTCTCCTCCACCTCTCTTCCAATCCCCCCTCCTCTTCTTCATCGTGCTCCTCTTTCGAGCTACTGTTACCACTCCCACTCTCGCTCTCTCCTCTCAGTCCCACGCGCTTCAGCTCCTCTTCCACAAACACGTGCATCCTTTCTCTACACAATGCCGCCACCTGCAAATAACAAAAAATTTAAATTTAAAAAAAAAAGTTTTTTTTTATTATAATTTTTATGTAAAAATATATATTACGAATAAGAAGAAGAAGATGAGAGAGCTATATATACATGAGGTCCTCCATGGCCGTCAAACACAGCGAAAAAGTGCACTGATCGCCGGCCACTTATCTCCGGCCGGCAAAGTCTGGTCCTAACGGCTATGGCGTCCTCCATCTCACGTGACCTTCCGGCCACCGACATAGTCCCGAAAACCGGTTTCCTCTCCGGCTCCGACGAGGCCTCTCTGTAATCTCCTGAAGACGACGACGCCGCTGTAGCCTGTAAATCACTATTCTCCGCCGTCCGAATCCGCTTCGACTCTGCAGATGAGCAATCCGCCCAGTTAGGATTCTCCTTCCGGTTCTGGCTCGGCGTCAGCGGCGGCGAACTCGCCGCCGATATCGCCGCCAGCCTTCTCATCTCGATTCTCCGGCGCCGGCGCTCCCGGCATTTCTCCGGCAAATCTTCGTCCTCGTGCTTAAGCATTCTCCGACAAACAACCTCCGTCATTGAAAAAATCCGCAAACCACAATTTCCGTCAAGCTCCACTCTCCTCCGATATCCATCTCTGCCTTTTTTTACGTTACAAAAAATCGAAAATAAATACAAAACACTGAAACAGAGAAAGTATCTGTTTTTTTTTATTTAAGAAAACGTATTGCATTGAAGAGGGAGAGAGAGAGAGAGAAACAAAGTACGCAACGTGTTGAGTTGTTTTTCTCTATGTGTAAGGCATTCGGGCAAGCCAACTCTACGGGCAGCTGTCTCACCTGCCCGTGCTGTCCTACACCGACCATCGCTTCCTGCTCTGTTGACACGTGTCCTCGGAGACGATCTATTTTCCGTAAACGTCTCTTGCTTTTTGTCCAAATTTCTTCTTCTCCAGTCAATTTCTCGTATCGCAGGATATTCACCCAGAAGTGACAGAACAAAGTACACGTGTCATGTTTTTCTGACAAAATGGTGGCCCACATTGTATCAACTCAAACTCTACAAGTGGACCAATCAGGAAATTCCACGCAAGTGAAAAAAAATATAAAATCATTATTGAAAACACAGAAGTGTATTTGTGTGTGGCCCACGTTGATTACGTTTCTAGTAGTTGTTGTTTTCGCCGAATGTGTTTTTGTTCCCTTTCTCTATCCTAGAACTGCGAGGCAGTACATACGTGGCGTGATAATGGAGCTCCAGCGTTTATGAATTGACGTGTATGGTATAGCATTGACACGTTGGAGAGCTTTCAGAGAAATAAAGCTAGTGTCACAGGTAATTGTCAGTTGGTGTCACATATGACATAACCTGTGGCTAACTGGCTACCTGGTTTTCAAAGCAGCACATGGATCATGAATGGTTTATAGAGAAAGTCTAGAGCTTCACGAATAATTTGACAAAAGATTTTGATACGTGAATGCGGTAGAAACTAAGTAATAAGTAAAAAAGTGATATTCATAGTAAACGTAATGTCGGCTCTTAGCATATATGTTAACTAGAAAAAATTTATCAATTAATTGAGTGTGAAAAAAATTATCAATTTTTTTTTTTTTTTTTGTGTTTAAACCAAATTCCAAATTAATGTGTTTTCTACTTATGTTCAGTAAAGTGAAAATACAAAACTAAAATATTGCAATAAATAAAAACCCTAAGCCCATATGACATTAGAAATTGAGAGAATATGGTTTGGAGAAAATGAATTGACTCTTTTTTAGACCTTTGTATGAGTCCAAATTATGTGTGTTGCAAAGTGAGGACACTTGTGGCACCTAAAGCACATAGAAAGTTTCTGGTTATCAAAATTTTCACCCAAATAATTTCTTCTAGCTCTTGTTATATGTGGCTAATCATTTTGACCAACTCATTTTAGCCCCTAAAGATTGGCTAGCACTATTGGCTATCGGACACCCTTGAGAACAACTTCCAAATTAGCTGAAATGGCTGGGGAAAGAGCAACAATCAAAATTAGTCAAAATATTTTCCCAATTGTGTTTAAATAAAGTTATGGTTTTTCCCAAGCAAAGGTCAACTGAAAATTTGCCATTATTCATCATTTAGGGGTCCTTTACTCTAGATTGGCGATATGGTTGTGCCTTTAATTAGATCTTTCATGTAATTGAATTAATTAATCAACTTGAGTAATTGATTTATTTAACTAGGATCAATTTATAACCCAACAGAATAGTTTGACATTGACGTTGTGCACCTCCTCTCTTTGCTCCAAATTATCCTCCAAATTAATCAATTTTCTTTCATTTCTCCATGCATGATTCTTGTTTTTTTTTTTTTTTTTTTTTTTTTTTTTTTTTTTTTTTTGAGTTTTCTACTAAGCTTCTCTATAGGGATTAGGGCTGTCCAAGGGATCCGACAAACTAATCTACTAGAGTGACTCGACGGGAACGAATTTGATATGGTGGTTATGGTGGTCGATAGTGGGTTGGCGCATTTAGAATCCAATTTCGGGGGGGTCTAGTCTCGGTTTATCTCCTCCAAAACCCAAACAAACTGACCCAACCAAAAACTAAAGCAAACTTTGGCAAAATCTCAGCTAGATCTGACGAGTTTTTGGCCGATCTATTGAGAGATCTTGCCAAATTCGACAAGATTTCCATCGAATCCAGCAAGATCTCATCGAATCTTCGCCATTTTTTGTTGAAATCGCGATTATCACTGCCTCTCTTTGATTCAACTGAAACTAATTCGACCTGTGGAACAACTAACTTGATACAACCCGTTGAAGTTATTGATCGGCGGTGGGTCTTTCGTTCTACCATCAACCAGAATTAAGTCAAATCCAGGTGAAATCCAAACTTGATCTATGGACAACCCTAGTAGGGATGCTTATTGTTTATCCACGCATTCACTCAACCATTCCTATTAGGCCTAAATGTTCCATCATCTGCCTGTACATGAATGCCAAGATGCCCATTTGGGCCATTTTTATAGTGATTCCCCATTTTCCAATTTGATTTTAGGTTTAACTATATTTTTACATTTTACTATAAATATATTTTTTTTAAATCTGTATCTTTAGAAATACATTGAACTACTAAAAATAAGCTTTTCCAAACATACTATTTTCCCATGATTAAAGGATCTTTGATTCCTACGAATTCTTATCATTTTAGCACCGGAAAGTGAAAACTAATTGGGGGATCTGTCAAGCCACATATAGAGTAGTTTTTTTTTTATTATTATTTAAAAAAAAAGGTAATTATTGTTAGAAACATACCTAGAGAATATATTACATAGCATGCGGGATGTGATTCATGTGAATAAAAGAGTGATGTGAACTCAAGTGTACTGCTGTGAAGTTAGCTTCTTTCCCTTAGAATCCCAGCATTTTGAGCAATAAGCTGAGTCCAACACCTGGCGATAATGTCAAGCAGAATTATAGCATAGCATGCGAGATGTCAATATTGGGGGTTGCGGATGATGATGATGGTGACGGCGTACCACTTTCTCAATTGTCAAATTATACTATTATTAAGGTTTAATAGCGGTCGCGGTCTTTTAATCTTTTTGGTTCAAAATAAAACGCATACACTCCACTCAAAAATAAAGGCATTGGAAATGACCAGACGAAGACTTTTATGAGATGATTAAGCCAAATCATCCCGTGGTTGGAATTATTTTATCGATGACAAAAATTTAAGCACAGTATTTTAGTGCTGTTTTTTATATTTTCTTCTTAAAATTTAACCATGTGATTTTTTACTTATAGATAGAAGTGTATTTTTAGTTAAATACAACTACATGACTGAATTTTAAGAAGTGAATCTGAAAAATAGCACCTAAGAGCAATTACATCAGCTTGTGCATAAGATTCCATCTATTTTATACTTAAAGCCTACTTTTTCTATTTTACACATCTATTTTTACAAAACACTCACATCAGTTTATCTATTCTACACATTTATTCAATAAAATATTCATTCTTTTACCATTTTTTATTACTCTCCCTCGCTGCCCCTCTCTCTCACAGACCAACACTCCCACACAAACTCAAACCCAACACTCTCTCACAGACCCAGACCCAACACGCAAAGCAAGCTCCGTTGGCGTGTGAGCTCACAGACCCAAACCCTCGTCGGCATGCGAGCTCCGTTGTTGTCATCGGCGTCTGGTTCCGGCGGTTCTTGGATCTCGAGCGAATTGGAAGCGGTGGAGATGAAGAAGCAAACTCTGCGGAAAACGCTGGAGCAAATCCACAGATCTTCGTCTTCGTTTCTTTTGTTCTCGCTTCAATGGAATGATCTGGAAGACCATTTCGATACGACGCGTCGTTTTCTCCAGGAACAGGTGCAAGGGCTCGAGTCCAAAGAGAAGCGGTTTGAAGAGCTTGAACTGAGAGAGAAGCGGGTTGAGGAGTTGTCGAGAGGTTTCGAGGCGAAAGAGGAACGATTGAGAGAGTGTTCAAAGAAATTTGAGTTGAATGAGGTGAACTTGGAAGAGAGAGTTAGACCCAGACCCAGCCTTTTTGTTGTTAATTTTCTTTATTTCTTGTTTGGTTGGTGAGAAAGTGGTGGAAAAGAGTAGAAATAGAAGGAAAGACGATCGGCAACCAAAGATCTGTTGATTTTCTCTGTGTTTGGTTAATTTTCTTTATTTCTTATTTTCTCTATGTTTTTCTCGGCAACCAAACAAATCCTGTGTAATACTAATTTCTTGTTTTACTTGATTTTGGAAGAAATTTTTTGATGTGGTTTTCTCTATTGACGAATGTGTGGCGTTCTCTGATGATCGGCGGCAGTGAGAGCGAGAGCAACCAGAGATACAGAGAGAAGGAGAGAGAAAAAACTAATAAAATAATAAATGGAAGCGCTACAGTAACCGTGCATATATGCACAATTTTACACCCACTGATGTGGGTGTTTTTTGGGCCAAAATGTGTAAAAGGACTACATTTTTCTATTTTGCAAAACTATCCACCAGCTGATGTAATTGCTCTAAGTACTATACTTAAGTTTTGCCATTTTATAAAATATTATCTCTTTCTTTAAATTAATGGTGTGGGATTAAATTTTGAATAATTTGTGATTGGCATTTTAGGGGGATTACATCAGTTTAAGACATACTAATTTTTTCTTAATTTTTTACACAACTTTTGAGATGGTACGATATAATTAGTGCAAAAATATATAATATTAATAGTGAATTTACGTAAAAATAATATTGTTTCACTATAATTTACTGTGGGGACAAATAACCAAGAGTCACGCATCTTGGGCTATGGGCTTGGTTCGAGGAAGACTCATGGGCCGAGCAATGTGGTAGTTATTAAAGCATTCTACTTTCAAAAGATTCGCACATAGGAACGGCGATTTTGTCCGAGGAGGGTATGGTCCTCGGATAAGAAGATTTCGGTTCAAGGATGAATCCCAGTGGTTGAAGTAATCCTCCTGGAATCCCCAATGACAGAAACGACCTTGGTGAGCTTACTGGGAAGGAAAAGATCCCCGAAAATATCTGAAGAAAGGCTGCTACCACCACATTGAATACCCTGCAACTACTTTTCTGGCCGCATTTATGTGGAGAAGACCTCTGAACAGTGCTACCAAGACTATGACCTCTCACAGGGAAGCCAAAAAAAAGATCTGATGGGATAAGTATCAAAGGGCACCTTAGATGAATGACAAGTAGAAGGGTAGGATGCTTAGAAGATGAATATATAATGTCATACCTCCTCCATTGTAGGGGAGGTCTTTTTGAAAGAAAAAGAGAAAAGAAAAAGAAGAAAAGAACTAGAACGTGAATTACATAAGAGGATTCCTCCTCGGACCTAAATAAAACAGACTTATACCAAGTTATCTCGATATGCTTTGGGCCTTTTGATCAGCCTTTTAGTTCATTTGTAAGAATAGGTTAAACGAAGTCCTCACCATTCAGATCTAATTCTTAAGCCCACTCTCTACAAATATATTGCAGTGGACTTATTGGGCCCGGGTCTTGCATGCTTTGGACTTGAGTGCACAATTTGTTGCCCTACAATTGGCGCCGTCTGTGGGGAGAATTTGTATAATAGTGAGCGCGACGTTTCACCATGGTAGGATCAGGTCCCCATCAGGAGGAATCCTGGGGCTCCCATCGACAAGATGCCTTCCACAATCTTGAGCATAGGAGAGATAGGGAGGGTAGCCCACATACCACGCAGACTAGCGGAAGTCACCCGCAAATGGGGAATCACTTCCCTCAAGAGCGGAGTAACAGAGCCATGCAAAGGGAAATCGACGATTTAAAGCGGGAGCTACGCCATGCACGCCGACGACGAGCTCCTTCTAGTTCTGGCGTTTCCTCAAATGATGAAGATGACGTTATGTACAAACGCGATCCTAGGACACCGTCGAGCGAGCCTTTTTCCTATCACGAGGAAAATGTTCATAAGCGAAAACATAAGAGTCCACCTCTAAAGGGGCTGGAAAATGATGCCATGAGCAAGGCGTTGAATCAAATCTCTAGATCCCCCTTTACGCATCGCATCGAAAGGGCAGAACTTCCTCGGCGATTCCATCAACCCACTTTCACCACTTATTACGGCCGAACGGATCCAGTAGAGCACGTAAGCCAATTCAACCAGAAGATGGCCGTCTACTCTAGGGACGAGGCTTTGATGTGTAAAGTCTTTCCCTCCAGTTTGGGGCCCGTGGCCATGAGGTGGTTCGATGGGTTGAAACCTAACTCCATAAATTCCTTTAAGGAACTTACGCAGGCTTTTGGTTCTCGTTTTATCACATGCAGTAGGGTGCCTCGCCCTTTGGATTCTTTATTGTCTTTGTCCATGCGGGAGGGGGAAACCCTGAAAACGTACTCGGACAGATATTGGGAGACGTATAACGAAATAGATGGTGACTTTGAGGACGTGGCCATCAGTACTTTTAAGGGCGGCTTGCCTACCGAGCATGGATTAAGGAAGTCTCTCACTGGTAAACCGGTCACCAGTGTGCGTCAGCTTATGGATCGCATAAGCAAGTACAAAAGGGTTGAAGAAGACCAGCAGCAAGGAAAGGGTAAAACAAAGGTTAACACTCACGAGCGTAGGGATTTCAGGTCGGACCGATTCAGTAACAATCGGCCACGGAGAGACTTTGCCGGGCAGTCAGATTCCTCCAACGCCCAAGCTGTCAACGCGATATTCCGAGAACCAGTCAGTAAGGTCTTGGAAAAAATTAAGAACGAGCCATTCTTTAAATGGCCGAATAAAATGGCTGGGAACGCGATGAGGCGCAACCAAAGCCTTTATTGCCAATATCATCAGGATCAAGGACATACTACTGAGGATTGCAAGAATTTATGGGACCACTTAGATCAGCTGGTCCGAGAAGGAAGATTGAAGGATCTGTTGCATTCCAGTAGCCAAGTAGGACAGACTAGGTTCGATTCCAGAAGAGGGGCTTCCTCAGGCCCACCCCTAGGAACGATAAACGTCATCTTCGCTGCCCCCGGAAGAACCGGATCCTGTCCGTACAGGGTGATGTCTGTGGCTCGGTCGCTCGCCGAGGATAGTAAGCTTGAACCAAAAAGAATCAAGATGGAAACACAACCAGTTCTGGGTTTCTCAGACGAAGACAAGGTCGGAACTATCCAACCCCACGATGATGCCTTGGTGATTACGCTTAGGATAGGTGGGTATGATGTGAAGAGGGTGCTGGTAGACCAAGGGAGTGCCGTGGAGGTAATGTATCCTGACCTGTTTAGAGGTTTGGGGTTAAAAGCCGAGGACCTAACTGCCTATGACTCCCCTCTGGTCAGCTTCGAGGGAAGAACCGTTATGCCAAAGGATCAGATTAGGCTACCTGTGCAAACCGGTCTTGAGGTGGTAGAGGTTAACTTTATTGTGGTGGATGTTTATTCTCCGTATACGGCTATCGTGGCTAGACCTTGGCTTCACACTCTAGGGGCTGTCTCCTCCACTTTGCATCAAAGGGTGAAATACCCTTCCGAGGGTCAGGTTAGAGAGATCCTTGGAAACCAGTCCATGGCTAGACAATGCCTGGTGGCGGCCATATCACATCAACCTGAAGCTGAATCGCCAATGGCCGCGGAGGCAAGTTCATAGCAATTAAAATCTCTCGAGTTGCCTATTGATGGGCATCCCGAGGAGGCCAAATGTGATGATTTAGAGAGGATCATTATAGGAGATAATCTGGAGAAGTATTTCCAAGTGGGGTCCCAGTTGCCGCCTCGCGAGAGAGAAGAGTTAATAGAATTTCTTAAGAAGAACGTCGATGTATTCGCCTGGAGCGCTTATGAGGCACTAGGGGTGGACCCAACCTTTATCTGTCACCACTTAAATGTTAATCCGTCCATTACCCCGAAAAAGCAACCACCCCGACGTCCGTCCAAAGAGCACGCCGATGCCGTTAAAGAAGAGGTGAGAAAGCTTAAGCAAGCAGGGGCTATCAAGGAGGTGTTCTACCCTGAATGGCTGGCTAACACTGTGGTGGTAAAGAAAAAGAGTGGCAAGTGGCGAGTGTGCGTGGATTTTACCGATCTAAATAAGGCTTGTCCAAAAGATCCATTCCCCATGCCACGAATAGATCAGTTGGTGGACGCGACGGTGGGACACCCTCGGATGAGCTTCTTGGACGCCTTCCAAGGATATCACCAAATACCTTTAGCCTTGGAAGACCAGGAGAGGACTGCATTTGTCACCCCCATCGGAAACTACCATTACAAGGTGATGCCTTTCGGTTTAAAAAACGCGGGATCAACCTATCAAAGGATGATGACGAGAATGTACGAGCCTCAATTAGGGAGGTGCATTGAGGTCTACATAGACGATATGGTGGTCAAAAGCAAGGTGGTAGCCAAGCACGTTGATGACCTCGGAAGCATCTTCGAAATATTGAGGAAACACAAGTTGCGCCTAAATGCGTCCAAGTGCACGTTTGGTGTGGGATCGGGCAAATTCCTGGGATACATGGTAACACACAGAGGAATCGAAGTCAATCCCGATCAAATTAAGGCGATTAACAACTTACATCCTCCTCGTAATCCCAAAGAGATTCAGAAACTTACTGGAATGATTGCCGCTTTAAATCGTTTTATCTCTCGTTCAGCAGACAGATGCCGGCCATTCTTCCTCTTGATGAGAAAGTGGAAGGGATTTGAGTGGTCCGAGGAGTGCTCTAAGGCTTTCCAGCAGCTTAAGGAATATCTTTCTCGGCCTCCGATCATGTCCAGTCCTCAGGAAGATGAGGTTTTATTCGCCTACATAGCCGTTGCTCCCCATGCTGTAAGTCTGGTGTTGATTCGAGTTGACAGTGGTGTGCAACGGCCGGTTTATTACGTTAGCAAATCGCTGCATGAAGCCGAGGTGCGCTACTTACCATTGGAAAAGGCCATCTTGGCTGTAGTCCATGGTACGCGGAAGCTCCCCCACTATTTTCAGGCACACACTGTCATCATCTTAACTCAACTTCCGATTAGGGCTGTACTCCGAAGTGCTGACTATACAAGCAGGATAGCTAAATGGGGTACAATTCTAGGGGCTTTTGACATCAAGTACATGCCTCGCACCTCTGTCAAGGGTCAAATCCTCGCAGACCTGGTGGCCGAATTCGCTGAAGCCTCGTTAGAGAATGTACCAGCACCGCAGCACATGGATGAAAAATCGGTTGGCGTCATCTCGCTCCAGGAATCCTTATGCTGGAAAGTGTACGTCGACGGTGCAGCGAACCAAAGAGGTTCTGGATTGGGATTGGTCCTAATCTCTCCTGAACAACTAACAATAGAGAAATCGCTGAGGTTGGATTTCTTAGCCACCAATAATGAGGCCGAGTACGAAGCTCTGTTGGAAGGAATGAATATGGTTCAAAGGCTGGGGGGAAAAGAAGTAAAAATATTTTCAGACTCCAAATTAGTCGTTGGTCAAGTGATGGGCGAATTAGAGGCAAGGGATGAAAGAATGCAGAAGTATTTAAGTCAAGTTACACAGTTGCGATTAAAATTTGAGTCATTCAGTCTACTACACATCCCGAGAAGCAGCAATTCGCATGCAAATTCTCTGGCTACACTTGCAACCTCCTCGGCGCAGAGCTTACCTCGAATTATCCTCGTAGAAGACTTGTACAAGCCCACGGAGGCAGGGGTAAAGTTAACCCAGATTTGTCATGTCCGAATGGAACCTAGTTGGATGGATCCCATCATATCATTTTTAATGAAAGACATCCTGCCTGAAAATAAATTGGAGGCAGAAAAAATACGAAGAAAGGCACCTCGCTTCTGGTTGTCCGAAGACCGAAAATTATACAAGCACTCTTTTGCCGGACCATATCTATTATGTATTCATCCTGAAGCGACAGAGGTCATCCTAGAAGAGCTGCACGAGGGGATTTGTGGGAGCCACACTGGAGGCAGGTCTCTATCTCTTAGAGCTGTCACACAAGGCTACTGGTGGCCAAACATGCAAAGAGAAGCACACGAGTACGTAAAGAAGTGCGACCAATGCCAGCGATTCGCACCAAACATACACCAACCAGGGGGGATCCTTAATTCGATAACCAGTCCTTGGCCATTCACTCAATGGGGCCTGGATATTGTCGGGCCTTTCCCCAAAGCAGCAGGAAACAAGAGATATTTGCTGGTCGGCACTGACTATTTTACAAAGTGGGTTGAAGCCGAGCCTTTATCAAACATCAGGGATGTGGACGCTAAAAAGTTTATTTGGCGGAACATCGTTACTCGGTTCGGGGTCCCTCGTACTATTATCTCGGACAATGGTCTTCAGTTCGACAGTAAGGCCTTCAGGAGATACTGCGGCGAATTAGGAATAACGAATCGATATTCCACCCCAGCTTACCCCCAAGGGAACGGACAAGCCAAGGCCATTAATAAAGTCATAGTAAGCGAACTGAAGAAGAGGTTAGATGACGCGAAAGGAAGATGGGTGGAAGAACTGCCGCATGTCCTGTGGGCCTATCGAACCACACCTCGTAGATCAACGGAGGAAACCCCCTTTTCGATGACTTACGGCGTCGAAGCTGTCATTCCTTTGAAAACTGGGTTTCCAACGCTAAAAAGCAATTCATTCAGTTCAAATAATAATGATAATCTGCTGGAAGGAAGTTTAGATCTCGTTGAAGAGAGGAGGGAAAGTGCACTGGTCCAATTGGCGTACTACCAACACAAACTTAAGCAAGGATACGATGCTAAAGTGAAGCTAAGGCCACTAGCACCTGGGGACTTGGTCTTGAGGAAAGTTCTGGGCACTGCAAAAAACCCAGCGTGGGGAAAGTTAGGGCCCAATTGGGAGGGACCATATCGCATCACCTCCGAAGCAGGTATAGGGGCATACTTCTTAGAAGACTTAGACGAGCGTGTAATCCCTCGTCCTTGGAATGTAAATAACCTGAAAAGGTATTATTACTAGTAAGAGTTTCCTTTATCATTAAATTCGTGTGTTGTGTGACGAAATAGCTTATGTTTGTTATAAAAGTGTTTAAACAGAACCTTAGTCATGCCTGATGTCCTCGGACCAGATGCTTTGGGGAAATTATTACACTTATGTTTATTATAAAAGTGTTTAAACAGAACCTTAGTCATGCCTGATGTCCTCGGACCAGATGTTTTGGGGAAATTATTACACTTATGTTTATTATAAAAGTGTTAGAACACAAAGTTAACCCACCTTTGGGTTGCCAGGTAATAACATTCCATCAGCGTGATCGAATAAATCTTAAGTTATTGCAAGACCCTCTGACCATGCACAACCGAATTAATTTCCTAGTGTTTTCTTTATATAATGCATTCATTGGAATTTAAGTTATAACAAGTCCTTGCTGTTATTCTTCATTACGAAAACGTCGAGCCTTTAAAATAAGAACATGTTAGGGTTATCCGTTATAAATATTTTTTCTTTGAAAAGCCTTAGTATATAAATAAGAAGTCATCTCAAACCATAACAAAAGCAAATGACAAAAGTATAAATGCAAAAGGTAAGAAAAACAAGTCTATTCTTTAGTCAACAATAGAATAAGTACATCATAAGTGTTTACAGAAGCTACACTTCAACAAAAAAAGGGTGGCTACACTTAAACAAAAAAAAAAAAAAAAAAGAAGAAATTTTTACAGCTACTCTTTCAAAGAGTGAGAGTCCTTCTCGGGACATATAACTTTGGCCTTGACACCCTCAGCGTTAGACTTTTTCTCAACTGCCTTGGCCTGAGAAACCACGTCCTTGATGGTAAGGGAATCCTCCGCAGATTTATCTTTAATGACTCTCTTGGAGGCCTCAGCAGCTCCGATAGGGGCACTGGCAGTAGCTATCTGCTCTGGAGGAGGGAGAGGGAGACTAATCTCCATCGGAGGGCTAGTCGGAAGTTCCCTGATGTGTTCAGGGAAAAACACGTTCTCAGATCTCCTCAGCTCCGAATCAGCAGGAACCCCTGCACGATTAAGTGCTTCCATCCAAGTCTCCGTGCAATACTCCCTGCACACCTCAGCCACCTCCTCAACCAACCTCTCCTCCGTTTCCCTTACCCCGCGTTCGTAGGCCGCCTCCTCCGCAGACTTAGCAGCTTCCATCGCTTTTAGTGCTGCCTCTTTAGCTTTCTGCAATTCAGCTTTCAGGCTTAGCACTGCTGCTTTCTCAGTAGCCAAATTTAGCTGAGTCGTATAAAGCTGTTTTCTCTGGTCCTCGGCCTGGGCCTCAACATTTTTTAGCCCAGCCTTAGCACTTGAGCATTCTCGCTCTGAAATCTTCAGCTTCTTGGCCAGCTGCAATTTTTCCTCTCTCAGGCTCCCAAGAGCCTTCTCAACTTCACGGCGAGAGTGGGACTCAGCCTCACATTTATTCTGAGCATTTCTAACCCACTCTTCGGCCACGTAGACTTGTTAAGTGACCTACATAAACAGTAGCAAAGAAGACACGGATGTAAAGGCAAGCATAATAATACTGATAAGATCAATAACTTTGTAACGTCTAAATTACTGAATAAATCTAGCTTACCAAGGCGAGATCCTTCTTCAAGGACATGAAGAGCTCGGGCTGCCTGGTGCGCCTAAGGGCATCCATATCCCGGGGAAGCAAGAGGGGTTGCTCCAAAGCTTGGGCCAGATGGACTGAGTGACCTCTCTAGGACTCCCTGATTGTGGCATCCCAGGGAATTTGAGCCCTATCTAACTCAATCCGAGGAGCCCAGAAGCGCTGTTGTCTGCGCACCTCAGCATCTTCTCTGCTATCAACAGAGCTTGCCCTATTCTCCTTAGGGTCTCTCGTCTTCTGCTGTTTAGAGCTCTTCAGAAAAATCACCTCGCCTTCTTCGATCTCCTGCATTGGTCTCTTTTTCTTCAAGTCAAGGATGGCGCGAAGTCCAAGATCAGCAGGAAGAGGAGGCGGAGGGGGTAGGGTGGCAGGAGCCAAATCCTGAGATGGGCCCTTCGAGGCTCCTTTCTTGCCTCTATTGGCTACCAAGCCTTTCAGAGATGACCTTTCTTTCAGACTCATCTCTCCTCGCTCTTCTGAGCTTGAATCTACTCGGGAAATAATGAGTGCTGGCTAGATAGCTACGGAGAGTCTGTCCGCGTCGTCCTCAGAATCCGAGAGCTGCACTGGCCTCTCTGGTCTACCTTCAAAATGGAACTGGTCTATTTCCTCGTCTAAGGACGCCCGCGAAGAAGCTATTTCCTCTTCTTCTGCGACTTCAGTGCCGAGAGGGACTTGTTGTAATGGAAGCACAAGTTGAGGAGGGATTTGAGAGACTGGCAGAATGACAGGAGGAAGGTCATCTCGGGACAGAAAGTCGGGCTCTGACACGTCGATACGATTAATCCGACGATCACCAGCTCTAATAGCGTTTCCAACTTCCTGAAAAGCCCTTGAAAGGGGTTCAAAATCTAGGACGAGATGAACAGCTCGTAATTGTCGGTCCTCGCTCACAAAAATCTCCGACCTGAGAAGGTAGTTGAGAGCAACTACGTTGGTGTGACTTAGCCGAGGAGCAACAAGTGTTCTATCTGCAAAAGTAACCAAAAGGTCAGGCGGGATTGAACAATGAGAATCCATTATCAAAAGAGATTGTAATGTGGAAACATGGATGGAGGATAAAAACTAAACCCTATGTTAAGGGATCTAACTCTAGGGTACCCCACCTGTCTCTCTCTCCCGAGTTGGGCAGGGTCGACCATCGTGCCATGCCCCTAAAGCGATGAGGTAGTCATCTTTCATCCCTTTATTTGACTTGGGGAGACACGAAATGAGCCTCACAACGGACGACCTGGACTTGAGATAAAATCCTCCGTCGGCTTGCGAGTGGCACTCGTACAGGTGAACCACATCGTGCCAGGTGAGGCCCAAATGAAGATGCTGGTCTAAAGCATCGATGCACCCAAGAATCCTAAACATGTTGGGTGCGCATTGATGAGGGCATAACCTATGATTTATAAAGTACTCTCGGGTTATCCTACCCATTGGAAGGGTCATTCCCCCTTCTATGAAGGCTATATTATAGGAATGACCACTTCTCCGGCCTCTCTAGGTATAACGACCTCTTCTGAGGAACAATACCGCAGGCCAACCTCCTAGGGTATATTATATTTCTGCTTAAAGGCTTCTATTTTGGCTGGGGAATCTACTAGACGCTCAAATCTACCCATATTTTACAACCTAAAGGCAGAATGGATGATTTTAGAGGGTAAGGAAATAAATAGGGAGGCCGAGGAGACAGACCGACAAGCAAACTCTAATGCAAAAACTAAACAAACTTACGGGATTACAAATGCTAGTATCTGAAAACTTTCTGAAAAGACCTTCGAAGACCTCTTACGAGAAATAACGACAGAGATTTGGGAGTTGGCGTTTTTTAGAAAGACAGGAGCGTTAGAGTTCTCTGGAGCGCTTGAAGTTTCTTAGGAGAAGAAGGTAATGATTCCTCAAGGCTTTATATTAACAGAGAGGGAGAAGGGAAATTATCCCGCTCATAATTTCAAGGGAAATATCAGCCGTTGGATCTGCGCATCAACCGTCGGATGTGGGAGACAAGACGCCTCCTGGAGTAATTAATAACTGCTTCGGGGATTGCGAAGCGTCAGAAGTTATCACGAAACGCAATTAAGTCACATCCTCACACGTGCGAATTAAATATTCCGTCTTTATCTCTTGAAGGTCAAAACCTCACTTTTTCTCCTCGGATGGGAGGGAAAAATTGAAGTTTTGAGGGGCTATTGTGGGGACAAATAACCAAGAGTCACGCATCTTGGGCTATGGGCTTGGTTCGAGGAATACTCATGGGTCGAGCAATGTGGTAGTTATTAAAGCATTCTACTTTCAAAAGATTCGCACATAGGAACGGCGATTCTGTCCGAGGAGGGTATGGTCCTCGGATAAGAAGATTTCGGTTCAAGGATGAATCCCAGTGGTTGAAGTAATCCTCCTGGAATCCCCAATGACAGAAACGACCTTGGTGAGCTTACTGGGAAGGAAAAGATCCCCGAAAATATCTGAAGAAAGGCTGCTACCACCACATTGAATACCCTGCAACTACTTTTCTGGCCGCATTTATGTGGAGAAGACCTCTGAACAGTGCTACCAAGACTATGACCTCTCACAGGGAAGCCAAAGAAAAGATCTGATGGGATAAGTATCAAGGGGCACCTTAGATGAATGACAAGTGGAAGGGTAGGATGCTTAGAAGATGAATATATAATGTCATTCCTCCTCCATTGTAGGGGAGGTCTTTTTGAAAGAAAAAGAGAAAAGAAAAAGAAGAAAAGAACTAGAACGTGAATTACATAAGAGGATTCCTCCTCGGACCTAAATAAAACAGACTTATACCAAGTTATCTCGATATGCTTTGGGCCTTCTGATCAGCCTTTTAGTTCATTTGTAAGAATAGGTTAAACGAAGTCCTCACCATTCAGATCTAATTCTTAAGCCCACTCTCTACAAATATATTGCAGCGGACTTATTGGGCCCGGGTCTTGCATGCTTTGGACTTGAGTGCACAATTTGTTGCCCTACATTTACTATATAAACAATTATGAAAAGAAATTATAAAAGATTTGTGTCCCTAACATTATTCGGGAATTATGATCTCTTACATGGATATTGCAAAAAGAGATAGTCATAATTTAAACAATTATTGGTATCATTTTTTTGTTCTTGTTTAGTTTCATTTTGAATGAATATTAACTATTTTGTTATATCTTCTATTAAAATATATAGATATATATATTTATTGCTTTATAGTTTTTTTTTTACTAACTTATTTTACTTTAAAAACAAGTAGGATAAAAAATGCTTATACCTAAAAATTCGAGGTTAAAAAAGTTGCACTTTAACCAACTTAAAAGATAAATTTGTCAATAACATGTTCTTTTTTTCTCCTTCTCAAAGGAACGGCAAATGACTATTAACATTTTTGTTTCCCTCTAGTAGGAAGTCAATGAATCAAGGAACAATGGTCACTTGGCATCATAGTTTTAAAAACTGGAACGGTCAAAGAACCGAAAACAAGTTCGATTCTCAATTTTTACCGGTTCCCTTACACTTTTATTTAGTGGGAAAAAGAGAGAAAGAGAGAGAGAGAAAGAGAGAGAGAGAGATGTAACATTAAAGGAGAAGAATAATATAATGTTTCAGGCTTCAAGCAACTCCTCCTAGGATATCCTTTAAATTGGACCATCTAACTAAATGATGAATCTTTATTACCCACTTCAATATTTACACCACTTCGATATTTACAACAATAAGAAACAAAATTTGGTTTAAATAAGATATAGGTCATAGTGAAAAGCTTAATGTGCGCACCCAATATATAGTTAACGGGCTCAACTTATACTTGGGCTCACAACCTATTTGTATTGTGGGTTTTGGGTTTCCTACTATGGGTAGTCTTTTGCTCAAAGACCCAATTGTACACTCTTGTTTTTGCAAACCCCTCTCTTTTTCCTCATAGAGTTGCTCCATTTTCTCTTGATATAGTTACTCTTTTCTCTCTGTTTTCTCTCTAGAATTGCCAACCCCCCTCTTCTCACTCTACTCTCCTATTTATAGCTTGAGATGAGTGGAGGTGTTATGATTACTCCCTGATCTCACTCGTGTGGATGGGGGTCCAATTCCATCATTTCTAAGTGGGTGTTCTGTTGGGAACGATGGTAATGGCATTGGAACTAGTTCCCACATCAAAAAGACGGTTCGGCAGCGATACTCCCCAAGGCAATACCGGAATGCCAAGAACATTGGATGTTCTCGGCAACTATATTCCCGATTAGGTTATACTTGACCGGCATGGGCTTGTTTCTGATATGTTTGGGACAAGAGGGACCTATTATGTCATTTGGGCTTTAAGGCATGCCCGAACCGAGGTCAAAGGTCCAATGGGCATGGGATCAGGTACTATACAATAAGGCTAGGGCCCAAAGCACAATGGGCCCGAGATCATACCCGTACAATAGCCCCCCCTTGATTCGTGGCCGACTACCAGGAGCGAATCAAGGATAATCTAAATGGCACTAGTGACTCCCCGAGAAGCCCAACCGTCAGCTATTAAATAAACAAGATGGCCATCAAATCTTTTTCAAAAAGAGCGCTGTGCCAAGCTGCCACATTCACCAGTAATTATAACCTGACGGTTCGTGAACCGAGCCCACGCGTGTGGGGGTTACCAAAAGAAATCAAAAGGATTTTCCCGCCTTCCCTTTCATTAAATGCTTTAGCCCTATAAATAGTTTCTCCTGATTTCTCACACCACTTTTTACATCCTTTCTTCTTCAACTTCCTCTCTATCGAGCATACTTCTCCCGTGTATAAATTCTCCAGTCCAAATCATCATTTCCTAGAGCCCACAGTAAGTCTTCTTCACTCTTTCCTCTTCTTTTAATTTTTCTCCACTCTTAGAGTTTAAGAATGGGTTATTCTCATCTCCTCACTTCAGAAGCGTCTTTGGCTAATTTTAGAGTAGCCTATGGCATTCCCGGAGATGTTGATATCACCTACTACCATGAGGGCGATATTACTATCCAGAGACGCTCTAATCCAAACGTAGTATTTTTCCCTTTGATGGCTATCCTAGAGGGTGGGGTTAGGTTTCCCGTGGACCCTCTCATAATTGGTACCCTTAGGTTTTATGGCCTATGCTTCGACCAACTTCCCCCCAAATTTTACCGAGTCGTAAGTTGTGTCAGTAGACTAAACCAAATATATGGGCTGCAATTGAACCATCACGACATAAACTTTATGTATAGTTTTTGCGGCAATATTAGGTCCGATTACTATTTAAAAGCTAGGGATGTACGGGTACGGCTTATATCATGCCTTCCCAACTTCAATAGAAACTCGGCAGGAGAATTCGTCTGGGTGAGCGGCAATTGGCTTGCCGATGAGCTCCCCTGTCCACTTTTGCCGCGTGATGTTGGTCGATACCGAGCACTTTTACTTGCTTTAAATTTCATGCTTTTACTCATTTCACTTACGTATATACTAACTGGTCTTCTTGTTGATTTGGTGCAGAATGGAAAAGATTTAAACCGGACCTTAGGGTTGTGCACGTGAGGGACCTCAACTTTGTGCTTAGTTCGGAGATATTTGTGCACACGGACGGACAGCTTCGGGTGTCCCACCTAATACTCGGCTGCAACTCAGTATACTCTACCTGGCAGTCATTTAGCCAGGCTTTACTGGTGGACAGCCCACTACTTTCATATATCGACGTTCGGCACGCCAATTTGCTCCCCCCTTCTTTAACAGTTGATAAAGCTCGGGACCTTAGTCCTCGTATAGTCAGAGCTGAATCATTAGTACCCCTCAGAGACACTTCGGCAGAGACAGTCTCCAAAAACCAAGCCATCCACCGACCCGTTGAAAGACCTAAAGATCCAACCCCTGTTCAAGTAGCCGAGCTAGCAGCAGCCGAATCTGTACATTCCTCAGGAGCAGAATTTGACCCCGACGAGGACGAAATGGTGACAAGACGGGAGATGACTATTGACCGCTTCATGCCCGGCGCTCGTCCAGCAGTGCAACAGCAAGAACCCCAAGGTAAAGACCCAACTCCTCCTCCTCCTCCCCCTGGCTGCTCTCAGAAGAGACAGCGCACCGTAGAGCAATCTCCTGCGGGCCTAGGGGATGCACCTTCAAGAACTCCCCCCTGAGTGTCTGGGGGGATCACTATCGGAGAGCCCCGTGGCGATGTTCGGCCCACTACACAGGTTGGGTCTTACATCGCGTCTTCTTCGCAGTAAGAGGTGGGTTGGCAAATCACCTTCAGGCTCGACAATGAGCCCCTTCCTGTGTCAATTAGTGTCAAGACTTGGGCACAGGGTGAGGGAGGGAAAGTTGCTCGGAGTTTGATGTAGTGTCTCCTTCTGCCCGAGGATATGCACTTCTTCTCTGGCGATTCTGACGAGTCGCTAGCTACTCGGCTGCAGTGGCACACTATTGCGGTAACGCCTTTTATTCCCACTTTCATGCATTAATGCACTTGTACATATTTCTATCTTTGTTATAAATTTTTTTTTTTTTTTTTTTTATATGTATCACTGTTATACTGTAGGCCGCCCAACTGGCTTACGTAATGGATGACCGGCTGAAGGAGGCTGCCGAACGGGAGAAAGCCCTTAAAGACGTCGTTGTGGCCACTTCAAAGGAGAAAGGCAAAGTGCCGAGGCTGCAGAAAAGAAAGCTCACGCGTCCGAGAAGGCCAGAGCGTTAGTAAAAAAGAGGTTGACGGAGATGGAGGTGAAGCTAGGTGGGACCGAGCTCAAACTAGCGGAGGCAGAGAGCTTGAACCTTGCACAGGCTGATGAAATTACCGACCTGAAGGCGGCTCTGGAAGCTTGTGAAGAAAAATTGTACAACGAAGGTTTCGCGGACGCGGAAAACTTCGTGGAGCCCATCGTGTACCAAGCTCGGAAACATGGATTCGGGGAGGGGTGGATGGCCGCCCTGCAAGCTATGAGGGTTCCCGACGATTCTCCTTTAAGGAATCCCGACCAGGTCCCCTTCCCGGACCCCTCTCCCCCCATCCAGAATCCCTCCAGTGCCGTTGATGAAGAGGAGACTCCCAGCATGAGGGAGTTAGTGCGGGCAATTGACTCCCATATGGAGTTAGTTGACCTGAAAGTCACCAGCAACCTCTGTACCGGCGACCAGTCTGGCGAGGACATACAAACTCAGCCACCTCCAACCGTTCAACCAGCTGAGGACGCACCAGAACAGCCAGCCAAGGACGCAGCCCAGCTCCCGCCCACCAATCCTACAGCTTGATTGTTCTGATTTCAACCTACCTTGGTTCTTTTACTTTCCTTTTGTTTAATTTTTTTCTTTTATTCGTTTGGTTTGCCTATAG
Organism: Notholithocarpus densiflorus; assembly: GCA_030021035.2. Lineage (NCBI taxonomy): Eukaryota > Viridiplantae > Streptophyta > Magnoliopsida > Fagales > Fagaceae > Notholithocarpus > Notholithocarpus densiflorus. Next base: position 11,625,185 of record JARYZH020000005.1, read on the forward strand.
TCACTGGGATGTGGTGACAGAACAATGTTTAAATTTTTATTTCTGTTTGCTTTACTTTATTTGATTAGTCATCCAAATATGGTGACCGAACATTTACTTTAGCTATATTTACAAATGATTATCACATTGTCACTAAGTTATTATTTTTTTCTGCCATGCCTTGCCTTTTCATTCCTAATGACCGGGTAGCCTAATCAAGGCTTGTCTCTGACTGGTGATGAAGACTACTCTCTCACTTGTCTTCAAAAAGATAGGCTACATCTTTATCTATTTAGTGAACGGGATTGGACTAAGAGGTTGTCTGTATCTAGGAAAAAATTAGCGCCAAGCTCGCGCCTACTTGTGTATTTAATGAAAAATGAATGCCAGGCTTCCGTTCTTAAGGAAACTAGGTGCTAAGTTCCATCTATTAGGTAATTTGGCTTAGTCGAGAACAGGATTTTCGTTGTTAGGTAAACTTACTATAAGGTTTCCACCGGCCCGATAATTAGGATCGAACCGGGAAACAAGTTTCTATCAGAATAATTTGATATAAGGTTTCCACCTACTCGGTGATTAGGATCGAACCGAGAAACAGGTTTCTGTCCTTAGAATAATTTGATGCAAGGTTTCCACCTGCTCGGTGATTAGAATCGAATTGGGAAACAGGTTTCTGTCCTTAGAATAATTTGATGCAAGGTTTCTACCTGCTCGGTGATTAGGATCGAACCAGGAAACAGGCTTCTGTCCTTAGAATAATTTGAGATTTAATTTTCTTCGCGTTTGTTGACTGGGGTTAGAAAGTCAATAATGATGGAACCAAAAGTATGAATACACCTGCGTGGATAAACATTGCTCTCATATTACTTAATATTGAACACGTATGACATTATACTCAACCCATATTCATGAGCATTGATGGTCAATGGTAAAACTTCTTCAAATTGTGGACGTTCCACAATCGGAGAAGCGGCCTTTCGTCCAAGTCTTCCAGATAGTATGCTCCCGCGCCAGCAATGGCGGTAATTCTAAAAGGCCCTTCCCAAGTCAGGGCTAACTTTCATGCATTTACGTCCCACGTATTTCCTACCACCTTTCAAAGTACCAAGGCTCCAGCGTTGAATTCCCTCCTCTTCACATCCCTGTTATACCTCCGGGCAAGCTTCTGTTGATACTCCGCTAGCTGTATGGTAGCCAATTCTCGGCATTCTTCTAACAGATCCAGATGCTTCACCATTAATTCATCGTTCTTGGCAGGGACAAATCTTGCAACCCGAGCACTACACAAATTCACCTCAGCCGGTATGACTGCTTCTGCTTCGTATGTAAGAGAAAACGGAGTTTCTCCCGTGGATCTTGTGGGAGTCGTCCGATATGCCCACAAAACGTTTGGCAGCTCCTCGGCCCACTTGCCCTTAGCGCCCTCCAATCTCTTCTTTAATCCGTTTACGATTGCTTTGTTAGTGGCCTCAGCTTGATCGTTACTCTATGGATATGTCGAGGTGGAATACTTGTTCTTGATACTGAGATCACTACAAAACTTGCGAAAAGTTTTGCTATCGAACTGCAACCCGTTGTCGGATACCAGGGACTCCAGCACCCCAAATCTTGTTACTATATTTCTCCACACGAACTTCTTGACATCTACGTCCCTGATATTAGCCAATGCCTCTGCCTCCGCCCACTTAGTGAAGTAGTCCACGGCCACTAAAACAAACCTGCGATTACCCGTAGCCCGGGGGAATGGACCGAAAATGTCTAGCCCCCACTATGCAAAGGGCCATGGGCTACTAATGGGATTAAGACTTCCTACTGGCTGATGGATCAACAGGGTGTGCTTTTGACACTGTTCGCACTTCCGCACATATTTGGTAGCATCCTTCTGCATCTATGGCCACCAAAATCCCTAGGCCATTGCTCGGTGTGCCAATGAACATCCCCCAACATGACTGCTGCATACCCCCTCAAGGAGTTCAGTTAGGAGCTCATTAACTTTGTCGGGGCGTAAGCATAGAAGATATAGCCCCCCAAAAGACCTCCGGTACAGCTTACGGTCCGCTGATAACCAATACTGAACAGCTACCCTGCGCACCCTATCAGCTTCTTTTTCGTCATTCGGTGCTCAATCCTCGGCCAAAAAGTCAATGATTGGGTCCATCCAGCAGGGCTCGGATATTGCCACCACTGAAACACCTACCTCTTCGTTTATACTTGGTTCCACCACCAGCTCTACTTTGATTAACCGAGGTACCTCCTCGGTCAGTGATGACGCTAAAGTGGCTAGAAAGTCTGCATGCCGATTTTGCCCCCTGGCCACTTGAACCACCTTTGCCTTCAAAAACTGGCTCATAACCTATCTTACCACCCGCAACTACTCCACCATTCGGGGATCCCTAGCTTCAAAACTACCCTGCACCTGATTAACCACCAACCAAGAGTCCGAATAAACCTCCACCTCCAAAGCACCCATATCCCGAACAGCTTTCAATCCTGCAAGCAAGGCTTCGTACTCGGCTTCGTTGTTGGAAGCCCTAAAACCCAACCTAAAAGAATGTTCCAATCTTATCCCTTCCTGAGTAATGATGACAATTCCAGCCCCAACTCCCATAGCTCTAAATGCACTGTCCACAAACACCTTCCACGGGTGAACCTCCACATGACAAACCATTTCCATCTCCCTCCTTGGGGAATATTCTGCGACAAAATTGGCAAGAACCTGACCCTTCATCGAACTTCTTGGCCTGTACCTAATGTCAAAGGAGCCTAGCCGAGTTCCCCACTTAGCTATTCTGCCCGCAAAGTCAGATCTCTTCAACAACGACTGCAAAGGATATTCGGTTAGTACATAGACGGTGTGAGCTTGGAAATAATAGGGCAACTTCCTCGTAGCATGTACTAGTGCTAATACCAACTTCTCCAGAGGCAAGTACCTCGTCTCGGCATCAACCAAGGTCTTACTGACATAATATACTGGCTATTGCACTTCTTGATCCTTCAGAAGCACGGCACTCACGGCATGTTCAGACACCGAGAGATACATGAATAAATCCTAAAAAGCCTTTTCACACTCCTCATTCCATCGGAATCCCTTCCACATCTTTAAAAGCTGGTAAAATGGACAACAACGATCGGCAAACTTAGAAATAAACCGGTTAAGTGCAGCTAACATACCGGTCAGTACTTAGACTTCCTTTGGATTACTCGGCGGCTTAAGGCGCTCTACAGCTTCAATTTGATCGGGGTTGACTTCTATTCCTCAGTTAGTGATCATATACCCTAAGAACTTGCCAGCCCCCACCCCGAAAGCACACTTGTCAGCATTGAGGCGCAGCTTGTGTTGCCGGAGCACTTCGAACACCTCTTTAAGATCATTTATATGTTGCGCCTCCCGTTTGCTTTTAACCACTATATCGTCAATGTACACCTCCACCGTACGCCCAATCTTATCTCTGAACATACTCGTCATCATCCGTTGATAAGTAGCTTCAGCGTTCTTTAGCCCAAACGGCATTACGGTATAGTGGAAGTTGGCATCAGGAGATATGAACGCCGTCTTCTCCTAGTCCTCGGTGGCCAGGGCAATTTGATGATAACCCTTGAAAGTGTTTAAAAAGCTCATCCTCGGGTGCCCGAATGTGGCGTCCACTAATTGATCGATCTTCGGCATGGGGAATTGGTCTTTTGGGCATGCTCAGTTCAAATCAGTAAAATCAACACAAACCCTTCATTTGCCGTTCTTTTTCTTTACCACCACGGTATTCGCTAGCCACTCTAAAAAGAAAACCTCCTTTATTGCCCCTGCCTCCTTGAACTTCTTGACCTCTTGCCTAACGACTTCAACGTGCTCCTTAGCCGATCTCCTCGGCTTCTACTTCTTAGGAGGGAATAATGGGTCCATGCTAAGCTTGTGAACTATGAATTCGGGGTCTACCCCGGGCACCTCGTATGGGCTTCAAGCAAACACGTCCATATTCTGTATAAGAAACAGCAGCATCCCCACCCTATCCTCGTCCTTCATACTTGCTCCTATCTGAAAACTCCTACCATCGTCCGGCAGTATCCTTACTTGTATTAAATCCTCGGCACCACTAGCCCCCATCTCCTCCTAGGGTTCCTGTAATTGCTATAAGGGAACCTCTTCGACCGGTTCCTTCTGTTTGATCTCCCAGTTAACAACGGCCACCAAACACTGCCTAGCCACTTGCTAGTTTCCCTTTACTACAACAATACCTTGCTCGGTGCGGAATTTAACCTTCACATGGAGAGTGGACGGGACCGCCCCCATTGCATAAATCCATGGCCTTCCAAGGATTGCTGTATATGGAGAAAACGAAGCGACCACTATAAATGTCACCATTACCTCCTTGCCTTCCATATTCACGGGAAGTGAAATCTGCCCATTAGGGATCACCATCTGGCCATCAAACCCCACCAGGGGTGTGTCGTACTTAGAGAGGTCCTCATTCTTCAAGCCAAGCCCCCTGAATAGGTCGGGATACATCATTTCAGCACCAATCCCCTGATCTATCAATACCCTATTCACTATAAAGCCATTTATGCAGGCCGTGACCACCAAAGCATCGTCATGCGGCTGGATCGTTCCTTCCAGATCGTCGTCGTTAAAGGCAATGGACTCCCGAGTGAGCTTTAACTTCTTCTCGGAAGGTTGCTTGCCCGGGAAACCTTCTGCCGACACCACAGTCAGTACCCCTCTCCTTTTGGACACCAGGGTACCCCTTGAGGCTACGTGGATGACTTCTATCACTCCCAATGAGGGTGGGAGAGGATTCCCCCGAGGTTGAGTTCCCTACCCGGCCTTCTAATTCCTCGAGTCCACCATAAACTCTTTTAAATACCTCGCTTTTACCAGCTGCTCTACAGTACAGGTTCTGATTTCTTCTTGACGGGTCACCCCCCATCTTGTTTGGCCACCGAAAGTATAGCTCATTCTTGATTCGATCCACGATCCTGTGCACCGGCTCCTTGAATGTCACGTTCACTTCCCCCACCTGAGCGCTTGGTTCTTGAATCCTCAAATCCATCCGAGGCCTTGACTGAAAACCCCCTTGCCGAGGCTGACTTGTGATCTAAGCCTTGCCTTTATTCTGTTGCCGGTCATCCTCCAATCTTTTATACTCTTCGATATGCCTCATCAACTGCCTCATATCCTCGGGGAGCCTCCTTGTCAATGAGTCTCGCAATTCAGAGTCCTCGGGCAATCCCAATCGAAAAGTACTTGCTGCGATTTTTTCATTGCCCCCGCCGATCTCGTTGTACAGCTCCCAATACCGACTAGTGTAGCTGTGGAGGGTTTCCTCGGCCCCCATTTTCATAGATAGCAGCGCGTCCACTGGCTGCGGCACCCGACTGCAGGTCATAAACCGGACACCGAATTCTTAGATTAGCTCGGCAAAGCTATGAATCGAACATTTCCTCAATCCATTAAACCACCTCAAAGCAGTTGGCCCGAGACTTGAAGGGAACACCTTACACATCAACGCGTCATTATGAGTGTATAACGACATCATCTGGATATAATGGCTTACATGCTCTACCAGATCCGTTTTTCCATCATAAAAGTTAAATAGAGGTCGGGTGAATCTGCTCGACATAGGGGCCCGTTCGATATCCTCCAAGAACGGTGACCAAGTAGCTTTACGTAATGCGTGGCTCATAGCGTCCATGGCGGCGTTCCGAGGTCGTCGCCCTTCCGGGGAAATCGAGTCCCGGTCTGCATACTCCCGTGACCAGTCCTGGTGTCGATGGGAATCGGATCGATGAGACCCCTCCATAGCGTCCGCCTACACTAGCTGACCCTTCTGCAGGCTCCTCGCGATCCCTCCTCTGACGCCTACCTCTTTCTTCCAACTCTAAATCTCTTACCAACCTACGCAAACGTTCAAGTTCCTCATCCCTCTCGTCAAAGCGCTCGCGTCCCGAAGCGCCTGATATTGTCTAGTGTGTTTGATACGACCCTTTTCCAAGGTCAGACTGCTCTTCCTCTTGCTCATGCTACCTATCTTCACGCCTCTTTTGCCTTTTTTCTCGCCAAGTAGATCCTCGAGATGATCTCCCAGAACCACTTTCAACATAACTCCCAGACCGACCTTCAGACATTTTCCTCGCATGAGTCCCGACAGAACCACAGCTATGTAGGAGATCCCCTGATAACGCCTTAAAATGTATATTTGTTATATATTTATATGAGCGTTATCTCCTTATTACTATGCTTAATTTGTATAATTAAACCATGATTTGCATTAGTCCCTATTATTTATCTTTACATAATTTCTTGAATAAGATGCTATTCATTGTGTGTAATTTTCTAGTTTCAGGAAATCATGTGAGAAATATGAGTTTACAGGAATTTGTGAGAGAATGGAGGCCAAACTAGAATTAAAGTGGAGCTAAAGGACCATGCTTAAATGTCTAAGGAGGTGCAGCTAGAGTGCTTGGATCGTCTACCATGATTGGAAGCTTCAAATAAGGAAAGAAATCAAAGAAGCAGAATCTGAAAAGGAAAAATTTGATTTGAGCACTGATCAGTATTTTGGGCGTATGTCTCTTCTCAAAAATCCAATTCACACAAGGCTCGATGGGTTGGAACCGTGACTTAAATATCTACAACTTTCCCGTTTTGAGTTTTTCGAAATTCTCAATTTTTGAAGGCCGAAATTAACTCACAAGTTACTGCTGTAAACCTGGATGGAAATTAAAATAGTAAAAGTATTATTTTCTTTTGACACTTTTGATGTTAGGGTTTTGAAGGGAGGCTATGTAGAACGAATTTTGGCAGAGAAAACCTTGTATTTTTCTTTCTCTAATGGCAGCCTAAACTCTTTGTTAGGGCTAGGGGTTATGTTTCTTCTATACACAATGAATATTCAATGTGATTCTTTCTAGGATTTTATCAACGACATATTTGATTGTTCAATTAGATTTCTTTTGATATATCAGTTCTTCCATGCTTTCAATAAGTTCAATCATGTTTTTCTTATTATTTAGATGAATTTCTAATAGTTTCAAATAGAAATCAAGTTTTAAAGTGAATGGGTTTTTCTGAAAACTTTTCTAACCGCATTATCAATCTAGGTTATCATGCATTCTTGAATTGTCTCAGTTCAACCGAATCATAAGTATTTAATTGTATAAGAACAATCAATTATGAAATATATATTTTCTTAGATTACAAAGAATTTCATATCGATATAGGGAAACACCCTGATGCCCTAGTATTTACATTATTGATTTAAATCAGTTTTTATTATTATTCTTGTTAACAATCACCAAACAAAAGTATTTTTCTTCTTCACCCAAATTATTGTTTAATTATATTGTCTTTGAATCTATCCTACTCCTTGTGGTTCGACCTTGGTACTCCGAGAATTATATTGCTTCGATCTCCTGCACTTTGGAATGAGCAAGCAATTTTGAACAGACGACGCCAATGGTGCGCACCCAATATATAGTTAACGGGCTCAACCTATACTTGGGCTCACAACCTATTTGTATTGTGGGCTTTGGGTTTCCTACTATGGGTAGTCCTTTGCTCGGAGACCTAGTTGTACACTCTTGTTTTTGCAAACCCCTCTCTTTCTCCTCACAGAGTTGCTCCCTTTTCTCTTGATATAGTTACTCTTTTCTCTCTGTTTTATCTCCAGAATTGCCAACCCCCCTCTTCTCACTCTACTCTCCTATTTATAGCTTGAGATGAGTAGAGTTGTTATGATTACTCCCTGATCTCACTCGTGTGGATGGGTTCCAATTCCATCATTTCTAAGTGGGTGTTCTGTTGGAAACGGTGGTAATGGCATTGGAACTGGTTCCCACCTCAAAAAGACGGTTCGGCAGCGATACTCCCCAAGGCAATACTGGAATGCCGAGAACATTGGATGTTCTCGGCAACTATATTCCCGATTAGGTTATACTTGACTAGCATGGGCTTGTTTCTGATATGTTCGGGACAAGAGGGACCTATTACATCATTTGGGCCCAATTTGGGCTTTAAGGCATGCCCGAACCGAGGTCAAAGGTCCAATGGGCATGGGATCAAGTACTATACAATAAGGCTAGGGCCCAAAGCTCAATGGGCTTGAGATCATACCCGTACACTTCAGGTTAGCGAGTGTAAAGGAAAGAGGGATTTCATTCTTAATTAGAGAATACATTGGAAATAATTTGCTTTCTACTATTTGGTTGAGACCCTAAATATAATTTTCTAGTGTTGTTTGGTTGCATTAAAATTTTTTACGTAGAATTCAACAAAATCACAACAATTGGCAATGGTAGTTGTGATCACGGAGGAGTTTTTTAGTCAAATTATTTAGGCTTTAAAAAATTGTATGCTATTTTTTTTTTTTTTATCATTTGGATATAATGTTGACAATGAAAATGTGTTTTTCCTACCATCAAAATTTATATAATACTAAACCTATAGAAAATATGATTTTTATAGAAAATATTCTACATCCAAAGTCTGAGAAATTATTAGGTCCACTAGGAGGGCCACGCCTCCCAGCCAATAAAATGTTCTTATTTATGTAAATGTGACATCATCTAATAATTTTTATTTTTTATTCCTTGTGCTGATTAGGAAGTTCACTCACACATTTGTATAAATGACATTATCTCATTGGTTGGGAGGACCACATCAGCAGTCCTCCTGGTAGACCTAATAATTTCTCTCAAAGTCCAAACAAAAAAGTTCTAAAACGAATTAATGAATTGGAGAGCCGGCGCCTCCTTTAATAGTTAATACATTATTAGTACTAATGTTTTCATATTAGACAATTAGATACATGAATTGGCATTCTAACTGGACCGACGCAAGTATTGAATATTACCTGCTTATTTAAAAATGTAAAATACGAGGATCAATGATTTTGTAGTTTTTCAGAACAATAAAAAAAGATTAATAAATATTAAATTAGTACCTCTTTTTTATACTTCTAAATATGAGAACGAGATCTTGAGTGCTTTCTTTAATGTTTTGTGACTTTTGTTTGATTATTAGAAGCTTCTTTCGTACATAACTGTAACATGTTTAATTAGATTGAATATTTCGAGTTCGGTAAGAAACCTAATTAAAAAAATATATAGAATCGAATATGATATATGAAAAATGTTAGTTAATTAAACGTCATTAACAAAGGAACACTTGTTAATGATCACAATCTATAACAACGTAATCAAGAGTAAAGACCACAAAGAAAAGGCAAGGTTGGTTCTATGTTTATTAAAATTGATGGAGTTTTCTAAGAGAAGTCATGCTTCATTTCTTAACTTTCCTGAAGAATTGGTGAATCTTATTTTTAGCTGTGTTACATCATCGATAATTTTCGTTTACTAACTCTCTTGAGCCATAAAGAGGAGTTCTTAGACAAGGAGATCTATTATCTTCTGTTGATAGATTGGCGCTGATCAGGGAGGAAATTGGCTAAATAGCCTTAATTTTTAAACTATGTAACCAAACAACCATTTTTTCAAACTATCTAGCAAAATATCACTTTTTTGCTATTTAGCCATTTTTGCCTCTAATCAAGGCTATCAGTATCACTTTCAATTGTATCACTTGGGCGTTTGGTTCACGTAATGGAAACTTCCTAACTCCTAGTAAAGGGAAAATGATCTTGCTTCTCTAGTTGAAAAGTAATAACTAATCTTAAGAAGGAAGATGGCTTGGGGATCTTCGAAAACAAAAGCTAGAAATTTAGCTGTGCTAGCTGCCAAATTTATTTAGAGACTTGGTCGTGACTTGTGGGACTAAAATTCACTATGGGCCCAAACAATATTGAACAAACATCTCACACCAAGAAATTACTTTCTATCAATAAAAATGGTCCTATTTGGTCCCGCACTTGAGCTGTCAATAAGAGATACGTGGCCCATCTTCCTTTTTTTAAGAAGAAACGTGGCCCGTCTTTGCTAAGGGCATCTGGTGGGTAGTGCATAATATCGTGTCGGTTAAATTTTTTGAGGGAACACTTGATAGATTTTGGGACAACTGGAATACCTAATAAGAGTTCTGGGTTCAATTTTAGCCTATATAAAAAATTTATTGGTGTTTTGATTAGACGATTAAGTGCTATCATCCAGAGCAAACGTCATAAGTTGAAACTCTCGAAAAATAAAAATAAATTAACGTTTATTTCATAATGATTATTCTTATTATCAAACTAAGATATCAATTAATTTTTTACTAGATAAGAAAAAAAAAATTTTCTCTCTAAATCTATGCTTTCGAACTATTATAATTTAATTTGTATTATCCTCCTATGGCTATATCTTTTATTTATTTATTTAAATGGTAAAAAACTAAATAATTGGTTACTAAACAGACAGTTTATGTTAATCTGGGCTCGTTGTACTTCTTTAATTGAGCCCATGGCTGTCACATTGCCTTCACCAGGCCAATATCTTCCAAAATTCTAGCAATTTTGTGCGATCCACACATGCATGTCTCCTGTTGGGCTTTCAAGATAAAGTCTAGATCGATAACATTTTTTTTTTTTTTTTTTACAATTTTTTTCACCAAATAAAATTGTGCCAGTGATAAATACAAGTAAAAATCAATAATAATTTGACATTTATAGGTTATGAAAAAACTCTCTAAATTTTTCTGAATTTAAAAACTTTGTATTTGTATTCTGCAACCCGTAGGGTTATTCATTGCTCCTCAAATTATATCCAAATAATTTACTAGATTAAAATAAATGTTGTATTTTATCCCCAAAAAAAAAAATGTTGTGATTTGTGCTCTTGGGAAGAGAAAATTGGTACTGGAACCAAACTCATCTAATGGAAAACGTACGTATATTTTCTCAAATCATGTCATATGGACCATATACTTGATCATCCTAGCTGATTATGTGAAAAACTAAGGAATATTCATAAAATAATAATAAAATAAAAAAACTAAGGAGTATTTAATACTTTGCATTGGCTTTTAATTTGGTTTGGGACATGTTGGAGAGCATAGCTGAAATAGAGAGGGGGAGGAAAAGATACAGAGAAGTTGAAATAATGAATGATTGTCCTAGTTTTTTTCTCAAGCAAAATGCCAACTAAAGTTGTTATTAGTATTACTATAAAAGACTTACAAATCGAAATGATAATCAATATTATTAGTGTCACGTCAATAATAAAATAAATAAATAACTTCTTTTTTTAATTTTTAAAAACTGATAAATTAATTTGAAGTTTATATAGGAAAATTTGCAGTTATCCCAACATCTATGAAAATTACAATGTTGTTTGTTACTTTGTGAGACAGATGGGTTTCTGTCAAACCAATTATCAGCAAAATTTTGTTAAGTTTGTTGGATTTTTCACTTGTATACATGGTGTCCAATGTATTGGTGCACTCTTAGCAGAGAGCAATGACTGATTAGTTTGTCTGACTGGTGAGTAGGCTGATAAAAGAAACATAAATATTTTTACAGACTTGATGCCTAAACTCTGAGTTGAATGTAGCTATCATCTGCTTGAAAAACACAAGACTTGAGATACACTTTGACAGTTCATCAACTGCGTTTGGGGTCAGCCCCAGCTGTTGTTTCTTTGGAATGATTAGCCCCAACTGTTTTGAGATCCTACTCTTTGTGATCCATACATATAAAAGATCAAATTAATACATTGGTTCGAAGTAATGGCATGTATTCCTCAACGTGTTTGCTTAATTTGTTTTAGCTTACAGGCAACTCCGGATTCTAGAAGTGAGATCCTTTTAGCCGATTAAGTTGTTAACAGAGACACAGCCCTGTGCAATGGAACCACTTAATGGGAATTGAAAAACTTCGGTTTTGATCTTATCAAAGTGTGATCAATGTTTTCCAATGTAATTTGAATTTCATGGTAATTGTAGATTTGATAAAGGTTGTTGTTGTTAGTTGAATTTTAATATGGACATGAGAAGATCATTGTAAGAAACAGAGGAAGTCAAGCATTTCTTGTAATAAAAATGACACAGCCCCTTGGCTCATTACAAAACATTTGTTTATTGTTGCAGTAGAATCACATAGATTCATGTCAAAATTCTCATATTGGTGGGAGCCACGTGATAACAATGGGGCTCCTAACCCTGTGTAGTCCATCCTTCCATACCAAACCTCCAAACTCAGGCACTGGTTGCATAGATATTGTAGTGAAGGTAATCTTGTAAGACAGTTTTTGATATTTTCTGGTGAAGTTGAGGCTTTGTGGCTCGACATGAACAGAAGCACCTTTGAATGGTGAAACCATGGCATGGTAATTGGAAACAGGAGGGCCAACATTGGTGACAGTTCTGTGAAGGGTCAAAACAGTGGTGGATGCTTTCTCTGGGAACACAGCTGAGATAGCTGGGTAGTTCAAGTCCCCAGGACTGGCAAGAGAGTGTTTACAAGACCTGTTTGAATGCTTGGAAAAAACTTTAAGCTGCAATGGAGTTAGATTCTGTGTGCATAAGAACTCAAAGTAATCCTGAGCCTCAATGTCATAAACCAAACCTGGGTCAAGAGCCCTTACTGGGTCAATGTGTCCAGCTCCATGATCAAAAGGGTTTGAAGGTGCATCTGTTGAGGCATCTTTGAGAGAATTGCGTGTATTATCATGAACATAAGCTGTTGTCATCAGAGCAGACTTTATTGTAGCTGGACTCCAATCTGGGTGCCTAGCCTTCAGCAAAGCAGCAATTCCACTAACATGAGGGCATGACATTGAAGTTCCAGACAGTATGTTAAACTTCACTCTCCGGTGATCCGTTGGTAAACTTGATGGACCCAAGTTTCCAGTCCAAGCAGCAAGAATGTTCACTCCAGGGGCTACCAAATCAGGCTTCAGAATTTCGAGGGTAAGTAAATTGGGTCCCCTAGATGAAAATGCAGCCACCACAGGAGATGGCCTAATTCCCAACCGAGTACCAAGAAAAGCTAAACTTGCAGTGGCATTTGGACTTGTTGACACATATCGTTTGATTGCTTTCCCTTCTGTTTCTCCTATTGCAACTGCAGGATAAAGGTGACAATCTGCAACCAGCTCTTCTCCATTGTTAGCAGTGTTTGAAAGAATCATGCCAACCCCTCCAGCTTCTTTCACCACCTGACCCTTTTGCACACGAGGACTAATGCCTCTGTCACATATCACAATTTTTCCTTCAACAATATGCCTATCCAAAGTTCCCTCTAGACACAAAGAGCTGGGTTCAGGGCTGCTTGAGTTACTACCCATATATACTATTGGGTAATTTTCTTGCTTACTACTTTTTAACAGCATCCTTTCCTCTTTATAGAGTGAAACCCCATTCATAATTCTGCCATTTCCCAACTTAACGATGGCTGGAAAATCTCTATCCATGGTGCTAGCACCAACAGTGGTAATCCAAGGTGACACATTTGTGAGGCTGGCAGGGTCTGGCCCTCCATTTCCAGCTGAGCAAGAAACAAAAACACCCATCTCCATTGCTCCAAAAGCAGCAATTGACAAACTGTCACGGTAATAGGAAGAGACTCCACCACCCAAAGATATTGACAAAACGTTTACCCCATCAGCCACAGCTCTATCAACCGCAGACAGAATATCTGAGCTGAAACACCCACCAGTCCAGCACACTTTGTAAGCAGCAATTCTAGCACCTGGTGACATTCCTCTGGCTGTCCCATTAGCATAATTTTGAAGGTTTGCACCACGTACAGGAGAGCCAGCAACTGTAGCTGCAGTATGAGTTCCATGCCCATCTTGATCTCTAGCTGATTTGAACTCAGTTTGCCCATTGATTTTCCCAGTAGCAGCTTCATATCCCTGGTAAAACACTCTTGCACCGACAATCTTCTTATTGCAATGACGTTCCTCGAACCCTCTGCCTGTCTCACATTTACCTTTCCAACGAGAAGGCACTGGTGTCATGCCCATGTCGTTGAAGCTCTCACTCTCTGGCCAAATCCCAGTGTCTAGTACTCCAACTATAACATCATGGCCTAAGATTTTTTGACCCCAGACGTTATTATTAGTACTATATCCTGCTTCCAGACCAAGGAACATGGGACTCCTTGTAGTGTGTAGCTGGTACATCGTCTCTGGGAATATAGCCACTACACCATCTTCTTCCTCTAGTCTCTCAGCTTCTTCTTGGCTCAACTGAACAGCAACTCCATGAAAAGCAGTCTGGTAATTGTAGATTATTCTATCTTCATCACCTTCATTTTCAGGTTCTAGCAGTACTGATTTTACTTTGGATGAGTACCAATCTAGGTGATTGGTAAATGAGTTTGGCATTGCTGACTTGTCCATTTGGACAATATAAGTCCTTTTTGCAATTTGGGTGTCTGCAGAGAGGGCTAAATTCAAAAACAAATAGCTTATTAGAATAAAAAACACCCCTTTTACCGGGTTTTCTGCCATTTTCAGGCAAGAAAGAGGAAATATTTTTTGAAGAATGATTTAAAAAGGGAGCAAAGAAGATGAAGAGGAAAGATGTAGATGGTTATGGAAATGGTGATGTGAGGGTTGAAATAACAGAGATTGGGGAGAGAGCTTTACAGTGTCTTCTTGTGCAAGCAATAAAGAGGGTTAGTTGTTTCATGAATGCAAAAATTGAAGAAGATTGAAGAGGAGTTGGCTAGTGGCAGTTGGAAGAAATTAATTTAGCCATGCTAGCAACTCTGTGTTGTGTGGACCCTCAGATTTTCAATGCATGGTAAAATAATGTCTTTCTCGTAGACAAGGCAAGCCGTTCAGTACTGCGTTGGTCACTGAGGCAGTAATTAATACTGTAGGAGGTTCATGACATAGCAGACGATCAACAGCTGGGTGTGCCATTGCAAGCGATGTTTATACGGTCCGTTTGGATAGAACTTATTTTGTTGAAATTGAAAACTGAAAACTGAAAACACTGTAACAAAATAATTTTTAAATGTGTAAATAGTGCCGTGGAACCCATTTATAATGAAAAAATTGCTGAAAAATGAAATTTGTGGGTCCGTAAACAGTACACAGATGCACTGTTCACGGAAGACTTGATCAAAAGTTGCGACTACTGTTCATGAACAGTGCATAAACAGTAGTCGCTTGTGGGGAAAAACGCGTGGAAAAAAAAAAATAAAAAAAAAAATAAAGAAAGGGAAAACGCGGACGTAGACGCAATAAACTGGATCCAAACCGGCACTAGGAGTCATTAATTTTGGGAAAATTTATTGTTGCACACTGTGAAGTCCACACACCGTATACAGAATACTTTGGCAATTGTTGGTTGAAAATACGATTTCAATTATAAATTTGAAATCACAGTTTAACTTTTCTGGTGAACTTTTTTTCTTTTTTGGTGAACCAAATCACAGTTTAACTGAAATCATGTTTTGCGCCCACAATTTTAGTTGATATGGCGCTTTTACATTAATTATACACACGGGTGTGTCATTATCGGCTCTCTAAATTTTGTTAAGTTGGTGGCAATTGACAATGAAAATCTGAACGTCATGGGTAGAAGATGTGATTTGTGCAGAAATTCTTTAATGCTGGTGGGGTTATTTCGTGCTAAGATCTGAACATCTTGTCCCCACATGCCCACATCCATAGAATGCTAGTGACCATTTTTTTTTTTTTTTTGAAGGAATGCTAAGTATTTTTTGGTAATCTTTGCCGAATTATTATTATGAACTATTTCCTTTTGAAGTTGAAGTTTTTGTTTTTAGTCTATCTTCATGTTCAGGGAAAATACTTTTTATTTTAATCTATCTTCAATTCTTCATAGCAAGCCAATCATGATGAGTTTAGATTGTTATATTGGATTAATTTTGCTGAAAGTGATTTCTCATAAATACAGTGAAATCAGTTTCCAGCAATTTCTCATAGAATTGTGGTCGAAAATGATAAGTGTACTAAATGAAGGATAAGGAAGGAAAGGAAACAGAGATACCAAAATTCAAATTTTGCTTTCTATAGCAAGAAACATTAGTGGAGGCAATGTTGGGGAGGGTAGCCATTATTATAGGAGGCGTTAGGATTTCAATAAAATTATGAAAAGATGGGCTGAGGTCCTCTACCAGTACCATGCGTTGTTGTTGACTGGTTGGAAATTTGAATTACCTAGCAGTGCAGTCAGATTTATCACTTCTCTCTTGGAAACTGCAACCCATCTCAAGTTGATCCTGTGAAATAAATGGCATGGTTTTCTGTCAGTTGGGAACAATTTGTTTTATTTTTTTATTAAATTTTTTTTACTGAGGGTATACTTAAAATTAACTTATTTTTGTCGAAATTAAAATTTTTTTACTAAAAATACGATAGATAAAAGTAAACGTTAGTTAAAATAGTAGAGTGAGATTTATGAATTGTATCAAAAAGTGCAGTGACACCCATGAATTGTAACAAAAATAAACTAAATAGTAAAATAAGTTGACAAAAAATAAATTAGCCAAATAAACACTAAAAATGTACTAAAATTGACTTGTACTTATAAAAAATGAAAAAAAAAAAAAAAACTTTTAAAAAGTTTGTATATAATAAGTAAAAGTTAAAAACTGAACTTATAACAGAACTTAACTCTAATTAAATCTCTTATCTATTATTTTCAGTAGTATGTTTTATAATTTCTGTTGGCCTAAGCATATATTATAAGAGTATCTAACATATATTTGATGCATGAAATAATTATTTGTGGAGAAAGATGCGAAGGATCTATTTTTTATCTTCATCTTCATGCATGGAAATACTTTGTTAATACTTTTTTTTTTTTGATAAAAACTTTGTTAATACTTAAATCTGCATTTTAACAAATTAACAAAGTCTCCATATTTGATTGTGACGTAGAGTTTGAAATTGCATTTAAATTTCTTTTTATCAGGCTAGATATTTTTTTCTTTTCTTTTCTTAATATAGCAATAATGACTTTATGCTTTATATAAATATATATATGTGTGTGTATTTTCACATGATTAAATGTTTTTCACAACCTAAATCAAATTATTTAGAGAAAGTATGAATAATGTATGACAAAAAAACATGGTGAATTTGTATTGGAAATTAGAACATTAAGCACTTTATCTCTCCACGTAGCAATTGCTTTAAATGCTAGGGCGATCTTTCCTGTGACACTTGACCTGTCTAAGAGGGCTTGGTTTTTTGCGGTCCTATTTTACTTCTTGTTGGACAGTTCCTCTCAATGTTTTAGGAGTATATATATTGGAGTTTCTTAAGAACTTATTGTCTAGCAAATTGTTGGCTTTGCAAATTAAAATATGGCTATATTTTATGTGAATTTTTTTCGATTCATTGATCTAAAAATTTTAACGTAGGATATGCATGAAGGCTTATTTATCTCCAAGTTTTTAGGAGTAAAAAAGAAGAAAAAAAAAAAAAAAGAGTAAAAAACTATCATTTAAATATAGACAAAGACCTATTTGTGCCTCAATTTTCTTCATTATGTCTTTATCTTATTTTCTAAAATCAATTTTACATTACATGAAACTGAATCATGCATCAGTGACTGATTGTTATTCAGTTTTTCCTAGTAGAGTAAATCAAAGCTAATTACTATTTTTAATGTGGGGATGAGGTTGGGTGACGTATTAAATGACTATTTGATGAGACAAGTCTGAATCAAACCAAAGGGTCTATTAATTCTTACTGAGAGTATTAAGCAAACATGTGGAACCAATTGTACTTAGCTTTTGAGGCTCAAAAAAAAAAAAATTGTACTTAGCTTTTTGCTTGTAGAGGACAATTTGGCAACCATCATTTATCATATACATCAGCTGTCAAAATTAAACCACGCTCAATTACTCGATCACCTATTATCTCCCCAGTGAGTTAAGTGAGAAGAAATTTAGTTGAGCTGCTGAGTAGTTCATGAGTTAAGACTTTTATATATTAAGGGTCCGTTTAAATACAATTTATTTTGCTGAAAACTGAAAATACTGTAGCAAATAATTTAAAGCGTTTTTGGGGCTGAAACTACTATAGCATGTTTTTGTTTTTGTTTTGTTTTTTTTAATTTTTTTATTTCACTCCTTCCCTAGTAGCCTTTTTTTTTTTTAACTCCTTTCCCAGTAGACATCGATCTCTTTCTCTCTCTTCGATATGCACGAGTGGAGCTTCCTCTCTCTTTCTCCCATGGAGTTTGGTCTTATGAAGAACTAATGTTTTAGTTTCTTGATTTGGGAACTCAGTGGTGGTGGATGGGTTGATCGGTGGTGGGTTTGACGGGTTGATTGGCAGTGGGTTTGATGGGTTTGATTTGGGAACTCGATGGTGGTGGATGGGTTGATCGGCGGGGGGTTTGATGGGTTGATCGGAACTCGGTGGTGGTGGATGGGTTGATCGGCAGTGGGTTCACTGGGTTTGATCGATTCCGTTTGCTGGGTAGATCTGTTTGATCGGTTGCGATTGCTGGGTTTGATCAGTTTCTAGGTTTGATGGGTTTGATTTTTTTTCACGTGGGTTTGATTCATATGGTTTTGGTTTCACTGTTTTGATCACTTGTTGGTTGATGGGTTTGCTGGGTTTCAAGAACATGAATAATCATGTTCTGGGTTTGAACGGTGAAGAACATGAAGAACG
The DNA here is from genome assembly GCA_030021035.2 of Notholithocarpus densiflorus. Taxonomy (NCBI): domain Eukaryota; kingdom Viridiplantae; phylum Streptophyta; class Magnoliopsida; order Fagales; family Fagaceae; genus Notholithocarpus; species Notholithocarpus densiflorus. The sequence goes on from JARYZH020000005.1 coordinate 11,643,695, forward strand.
GTGAAGAACACGAAGAATAGTACATGCATACGCCCAGCTTTCATTGAAACGGTGCGCTCAAGCTGATTTCATCCTGCGTTTCAGCTAGGAAGAGTTGCGCGTTTATTTTTACGCACGTACTGTAGCGTGGGTCCCACGAAGTGTAAAACGCAAACGTAGAAACACTCAGCTAAACACTGGATCCAAACAGATACTAAGTAAAAGAAGATGATGGTGGTTGTGAGAGTAATAATGGCGATGGTGGTGAACATAAAGGTTAGTAAAGGTTAAAATTATGTGGTTTGAGTTGTCCATCAATGGACAGGAAATTGAAAAACATTAATTTGTTTTTGTTATATCATAAGTTAAGGTTTTTTTTTTTTTTTTTTTTTTTTTTTTTTTTTTTGTATTTGGCTATATTAACGTGTCGTTTAGGTAATTGTTAATAAACCTTTTTTTTTTTTTTTAATTTTACACCACTTTTATAGAAAACATAAAAGACTGTTAAAAGTCAAAACAATTAATTATTTTTCCTTTTTTCTAAAAAATTTCTAAAAATATCTCATAAATAAATGTTTTTAGGCATCTATTAACTTTTTCTTTTATATTTTAGTCTTAGTTGTCAACCACTTCTCTCTTTGGTTTTTTAATTAAAAAGAAAAGATTCAATTTGTATGAATTTAGATAATTTGATAGTTGGGGTGGAGTGGAAGAATTTGAATCTTAGATATTTTTACTGAAAATACCAAAAAATGCCAACAAATTGAGTTCCAACGTATTAGCAATGGCTTTTGGCATGATGACAATTTGTATTGAGGCTAAGAGCATCAACAGTGGGCCTGCTATATGCCAAATGTAAGGTACATTTGGCATTCAGGCCCAAAAACTGCTCAGCAACGGGAAGACCAAATGGGAAAAGGCCAAATTTTTTTGAGATATAGCTACAGTACCATCTTAAATGTAAGATGGTAATGTAGCTGAATAGGATAAAAAATAATAATTTTTTAATACTTGAGGTCGTTTTTAACCCGAGAATTTCTCTCTCTTCTCTCATTTTTTCTCTCTTTTCTCTCTCTTCCTTCTTTCTTTCTCATCTGCTCTCTGCCTCTTCAGACCCAAGACTTTCTCCAATAAGTTAGATGCTTCTCTCTTCAGACCCAAGACTCTCTTTAGACCTAAGACTCTTGGCGTTGAGGTGAGATTGGATTCATGGGCATCGGCGTGGAGATCGGATTCGTGGGCATTGGAGGTGAGATCGGATTCGTGGGGTTTGGGTTGCCGCTTTTAAGATTTGTGAGGTGAGATCGGATTGTCAATTTTGTGATTTGTGGCTTGCTGGGTTTTGGTATGGTGGGTGGGTCTCAGGTGGTGTGGCCGTGGGTTTCGTGGGTTGCAGATAGGTGTGGCCGTGGGTCTCAGGTGGTTGAGGTTTTGTGGGTATTTTTGCCACTGGTGGTGGTGGTGGTTGGCAGTGGCTAGTTGCAGGTTGCTGGGGTTGGTTGCTACCCACTAGATGTGGTTTTTTTTTTTTTTTTTGGTTGGTGGTTCTGATTTGTAGGATGTGGTTTTTTTTGGTTTTGGCAGGATGTTGGAAATAAATAATAAAGAAAGATTTAAAAAATAATATTTTAATAAAATGGTAAAATAATAGAATTTTGAAATGTTGGGTGTATTATAAAATGGTATGGTATAATTGATAAATTAACTTTTTAAGATGGTAAAATAAGATAGGATGACAAAACCGGATGGAGATGCTCTAACAGGTACATATATACAAGAGCAGTGCAGAAAAGACGTCTAAATGCTCTTAGTAGAGCTTGAGTTGGAATGGATTAATGTAGGATGGCAGTGCAGAAAAGACGTCTAAATGTTAATTGTCTTTTTTGTTTTTTACCCTACAAAGCAAAGGCTACTAAGAGCATTTGCAGCAATGGAGCTAAAAAGCTATAATGCTATTTTAGCTCCACCAATATACCAAAAAAGCCTTGCAGCAATGGAGGCAAACTTATAAATTTTAGTTGATTTGCTACAGTGCACATCTATCTATAGATGTGCACTGTAGCACACATCTAAAAAAAAAAAAAAAAATTTATTCCAATTCCGATTAAAATAATGCAACTCACTCTATTTTTTTTCATTTCTTTTATTATATCTGACCGTGCTCTCATCTCTCTCAAGCTCTCATCACTCTTAAGCTCTCATCTCTCATCTCTCTCAAGCTCTCATCTCTCTCAAGCTCTCATCCCACGCCGTCGCCGTCCCAGTCGTCGAATCCTTTCTGAAATCGAAACCGATCGACCTCCCATAGTCGTCGAACGTGGGCGCCCACGTCGAAGACTTCGGCGCGGTGCCCAGAATCGGATCAGACCCCAAATCGCTTCCCATACAGATCGAACCTCAAATCGGACAGGCTCCGACCAAACCCTCCGTACTTGTCGTCGAAATACCCACCGGTGTGGTCGAATTTCACTGGAGATTTGGGTTTTTTTTTTTTTTTTTTTTTTGTCTTGCTGTGGACTAGCTCCAAATTGGACCAGCTCCGACCAAACCCTCCGTACCTGTCGTCGAAATATACACCGACGTGGTCGAATTTCACTAGAGATTTGGGGTTTTTTTTTTTTTTTTTTTTTTCCTGCTGTGGACTGGTGGTGGTGGTGGTGGTGGTGGGTGTAGGTGTGGCTGATGGTAGAGTGGTTGTGGACCTGTGGTTGGTGCTATGGTTGTTTTTTATTGGGCAGGATATATTATTTTATTGTAGTGGTTATATTATTTTATTGTGATGTGTATATTATTTTATTGTATTGAAAGCTAAAATAGATCCATTGCTGCAGTATGTGTGTAGGTAAAATAGATAAAGTGACTTTTTGTATAGCTAAATAGCTAAAATTTTGCCTTCACTGCTGTGAATGCTCTAATAATCGTTAGTGCATACATGACACATACACAGACTCGAGGACACAGCTGCCCCACATATGTCCAGCTCCTGCATGTTCTTAGGTATTAGGATTGAATATCCTCAAATTGAGATCAATAGCTTAGCCGTACCCTTCAACTAGTAATATAGCCATCCAATTCCTTTTTGGTAGAAACCAGGAAAACGTAGAGAGTTAACGTGCACTTCAAGTTTCTTTAACTGGTTTAACTAGTTGTACATTTATGCGATGCATGAAAATAGATAATTATTTTGTAATTTGTTCTCTAAAATTTGCAGAAAATTGTTCTCCTTCAAAATTAAATTATTTTTAAAATTATTTTTCATATTTCTATCTCTACCAATTTACCATTCATTTATTTTGGGTGTGTTTGATTGGTACTATTCCTTTATAAGATTGTTCATATTCTTCAAAATTATGTTATAGTATTCTATGTATTTTTTTTTTTATACAAATAAACTTTTTAATTTCAAATAAATTATTCAAAATGAGATCATTATAATAATCAAAACTCGTAACAAACTTATACTTTATATGTATAATTTATTTTCTATATTTTATTGCATATAATTTGTTTTCTCTAAAAATTAAACAATTTTAAAAAGTAATTTTCATCACTTTATTTTTACGAATATAAAATTTAAAAATTTTTATTGATATTATTCTTTTTCGAAATGGTCCATATATTTTTAAATATTGTTATTATATGCCCACCAGGAAAGAAATGCAAAATTGAAGCACATAGACAATCCTAAGGTGATCTTTCTTTTGAAGGCCCATAATCGTAAGAAAGTGGGCCTTGTCTTTTCTAACCTTTGTTCTTCTATCCGTTTGAATCTCCTCATTTTCATGTCTCAATCTAAGAAATTCTTCTGTGCACTCATAGCAAACCTTTTTTTTATGTTTCAACTCCCCTCTTTCTTCAGCTATTAACCACAAGTGGGTTTTCCTTCACTATCTAGATGAAACTAGTGAGCAATCACCACAGCTTTTCTTTCCTTATTATACGATAAAAAACAAGATTCGTAAATAAGAGATTGAAAGCAAATTCTTGAATTTGATACAACTAAAATTTTAAGTTTTAAAGCTATTATTCAAATTCTCATTCTCTTAAGGAGATTATTATGATAATCAAAACTTATCATATAATTACAATTCATATTACTCAAATAATTGATAGTACTCTTAATCCAAACTTGTTTTTTCCCATTCTTAAGTAATTACACTGAATTGGACCAAAGTGAACCGAAATGGACCAAATTAAAGCAAATAAACCAAATAGACCAAGGTGGACTAAATAGACCGAATTGGACCTGATGGACCAAATTGGACCGAAGTAAACCCAATGGACCGAATTGAACAAAGTAGATTGAATGGACCTAATTGGACCGAAATTGACCAGATGAACGGATTTGGATTGAAGTATACCAGAAATTCGTTAAGCTTGTTAAGGAAGCATCCTAACCTTCATGAATTATTTTCACCTCGATTCACTATAAAAGATCTAGTAGAATTTTGTCATGTTTGTTTGATATTAGAGGATAACCTCATTAAGTGGTGACATGGCTTAAATTATGTTAATAGAATTTGGCTAACTTCTACATTGAGATTTATATATCCTACTTGGACTAAGTATTCTTTACAACTAAGAAATCTAGCAAACCTATTGCTAGTTCAGATAATTAAAGCATAGCTTTGGTAGTTTATGTTTCCGTTATAAATATCAGAAGATGCTAGTTGAGTAATAAGATTTTTACCACAATTTTAGATTTTGAATGCTATAGTTTAAAGAATTGTGAATTCTTTCTTTTGGTGTATTAGTTGTAACGAGATTATGAGAGATAGGAATGTATTTGGATTTTGTGTGGGAGTTTTGTATCATCTTTATAATTTCTCTATTTTATTAGTGAAACTTTTTTCATCATGTTGTTCGTGCACATAAGCCTAAACCCAAACCCAAACCATGTAAATATATTAATGTAGTATCCCCTTTATATATGATTCTTTTTAATATATATATATACTCACTATAATTTGACTACACTTAACAATAAATTGATACCAAATATTCCACTAACATTGTTAAGGTCATATTTTTTATGTAATTGGCTTATCCTTTGACAAAACACACTTTATTTGTAAATTGGGTAGATCTAAGTTGGGTTTGATACATATCAAGTAATTGTATTAAAGACATGAGGATTGGTCCAAAAAACAAGTGAAGAAAAGTTATTTTACTGAAGCTCGACAGATAGCTCAACAGAAGGTATCTATCGAGATTTACTGGGCAGCTCGACACTAGCTCGATCTATCGAGCTTTACGAATTCAGAATTTTCATATCTGAATTTCGGCCCATGTTGATGTATTTGTTTAGGGTTTCTTTTCTCACAACCCTAGACATATATAAGGCTTATTTTAAGAGCCATCTCACACGGATATAGAGACCAAGAATTTATTTTCCTCTGTGAGAAGTTACTGCGTTTGTACGCCATAGGGTTTTGTAACTAAGTGCTTCATGATTTTCGTCATTTATGAAGTGAAGAACTTTGTAGCCAACAACAATCATTCAAGTTGCTAGAGTTAGTCACGTACTGGGATCCGTGCAAATGGTTAGTCACAAATTGGAGATTTGTGCATCCAAGGAAAGAAGGCTACTACAAGATCAAGTCCAATTGGGTATTGGAGCGAAAGTTCAACTATAGGTTGATACTTTGGGATAGGTCAGGGTAGTAGTAAGATTTCTCATACTTGTAACCGCTTGATTATTGATTAGTGGATTCTTGGAAATGGTGACCTTAAATTCATCCGATGGAATTTTTGCCTTGCAAAAGGTTTTCTCCATTTGTCAACAAATCGTCGTATTAATTTAATTTTCGCTACATTTAGTTTATTTGGTGATTTATTGGTGCTTCCTCGATTTTCATGTAATTTGACCTAATTAATCAATTTGAATAATTGAATTAATTAATCAGGGTCAAGCTATCTTAACCCAACAAACATAATTGCCTCCAATGGATCCTCTGATTGGTGAAGACCAGGCCGCCCTTTTGGCCCTCAATTCGGTGGTGCACCATCAACACACTTTTGTTTTGTTTGAAGGAGATTCCTTCCAAGTCTTAGAAGCTCTCAACCTGCTCTCCTCAAGCACTCCAGATTTCTTAACTCCATTTGTGCCACCTGTTAAGGGTTCTTTAATTAAGTTCTTTATATTGTTAGGATTTTTGTTTTATTAACCGACATATTAATTATTCGGCCCACAACCTTACTTGTTGGGCAGCTTACTGTAAGTGAGATGAGCCTTTAAACATCTATTCTCTTTATGACTGGATCTTCTCCCCGGGTTCTAGAAATGGGTTCGGGCCCTCCTCCATTTTTGCCTTAAAATATATTTTTATTAAAAAAAAAAAAAAAAAGTCTCCTTAAGGTCCATGCTTTCTCATGACCGTTGCTGCTAGTCAGAAATTTTCAAGTTGTATAATTTGTAATCCGCAAACCAACTTTGCATGTAATTGTTTTGACGGGACTTTTGGGCCCTAGAGCCTTTGCCAAATTCCTGGATTCCTTGAAATTGGGCTCTGATTACTTTGTTTTCCAATATCCACATGGCCCATTATGATTGACAAATAAATAGAAAATTTATGGCTAAAATCAAAATTATATAATTAAATTTGGATGGGTCAATTATTATTTCTGCCCTTAATTTTTTTTTCATCCTTAAAGTTCATACTTCTTGTCATCAAGTTGCTCATTCGGTCCATAAATTTCTGTTAACCATTAAAAAACACTTTTGTGTTATTACCTATTGTTAAAATTTAAGTAATACTACCTCCACAAATTATTTTATAACATTTTTTACAAAAAAATTTCGTGACTAATTTTTACTTGTTTTAATTTAGACCCACTATTAACATCACTTTTTCACTTACTAACAAGGCAACAATCATTCCCCATATTAGTAGTTTGTAAAATAAAATTTTAAAAAAATTTGTAACTCTAGCATTTTCCTTAAAATTTCATTTAAATAAAAAATGAAATTTATTTTTCAAAAAAAAAAAAAAAAAAAAAGCACTAAATCAAGGTCCATCAATAGAGTGAATCAAAGAGCACTAGATTATCCATGGTCAAAACCCATTAGCCAATACAAATATAAAATCAAACTCATATAATTTGGCAACAGTGTTTTAAGCTTAAAGGAAAAGAGGCATGATCTTTCTCAAAAAGGAAAAAGAAAAAAGAAAAGAGGCATGAAAATCAAACCCAAAAAAAAAAAAAAACCAATTCACCCTTGGCCAATATATGCTGTGGGAGGAACGAATCTTTGATCCCAAGAATGGAATTGTCCGCTTTGGGAATGAGCCGAGGAGACCGATGCCACCCTCACGGATTTGCTCAATCCCACATCGGGGAGAGACGCCTCCTACCCATGCCTTATAAGGATGAGCCTAAGCCATGAGTGTACCACTACTACATTGTGGGAGGACTTTCGTCTCGGCCCCCAATCTGGTGATCACCTGATGGGTACACCCTTCCTTAGGCTCAAGGCTTATAAGGCAAGGGTGGGAGGCGTCTCTCCCCGATGTGGGATTGAGCAAATTCGTGCAGGTGGAACGTAGGTCGATCCTTGCCCATCCAAAAGCGAACAATACCTGATTGGGGGCCGAGACGAAAGTCCTCCCACATATGCCACTACAAATCTAAATCAAACTCATACAACATTTGATATGATAGGAAAAAACCAAAAAAAAAAAAAAACATTAATATCAAACCCACTCAATTAGTAGACGTGGCAAAACGGGCAGGGTGGGTTGGGTTCGGGTCGGGTCAATTAGGTCACGTGTCTAAATGGTTCATTTTTAAACGGGTCAATCAGGTTGCGGGTCAATCGGGTTGCAGGTCGGGTTGGGTTGACCCGTATTTTTCAAACGAGCTTTTTTGTTTTTTTTTTTCAATTACAAAAACAAATCAATGACAACCTGTTTAGAGAGAATGAATAAAATCAATAACAACCTGTTTAGAAAGAATGAAAAAAATCAATTAAACAAATCAAAAAAAATTCTAACAGTTTTGAGCATAACGAAAATTCTTTAAAGTCATAAATTCATTATGGAAAAAGTCTTCATTGTTAATAACTCACTATCAAAATGCATGTAATTACAAGTTTACAACTTTAAAAAGAAATAGATCTTAAGGAGTACTAAAAAGTATATATTTTAAGTTTACATCACTAATAATATCATTCCAAAAAAAAAAACAACTAAATGTCATGGACCATGTCAAGTTATCAGCCTCCTTAAGTGCAAATGTTCCTGTTGCATTTAAAATAATAGTAAAGTTAGATTACTTAGAAAGATAAACTAAACAAAAAAAGTTTTAAGAATAAACATAACATATTAAGTAAAGAAGAATAAGTAAATATTTTATAAGAATTACACCTCAATCTCAATCTACTCAACGTTGGTAGCAGATTCAGCACTGCAAATATTCATACTTGCAAATTGTAACTCAAGTTGGCCAATTTCGTCATCATTTTCATGTACAATACAATATTTTAATATAAGTTAAGGTATCACAAAAGCAAATCAATAAGGAATTAAAATTGTATAATTATGATTATAAATAAATTAAAGACTAGAGGCGCAAGAGTCTTCTCTAAAAGACTGAAATTGTGAAAGGCTGAAAGCTCTTACCTCTTAATGGTTTGTGCCTTTCAGCCTTTGTGGACTACAACTATTACAAGTTTTTTTTTTTTTTTTATAGAATCAACTACAAGCTCTTAAGTCAGCCATTTATTGTGTTAGTGTACTAGACTACATTTGATTGAAATTGTGAGTCAAGTGTGTGAGCTCAGAGCTGTGAATTGTCGTATCAAATTGAATGAGAATTTTTTTTTAATAAATGGGTTGTCTTGTCCTTTCTCATGTCTATGAAGTGTGAATATCTATCTATAATCTATTGGTTTCGATGCTTTATGCAATTAGCATCAAGACGTAGTCTAAATATTTTTTTAGTGAATTTTTTAACAGGTCGGGTCACGGGTGATTCGGGTCGGGTCGGGTTGATTCGCAAAAAATCGGGTTGGATCACAGGTCAATCCGTTTTTTGCTTCGGGTCAAAAAATTTAGGTTCGGGTCAAGTATTTTCAAGTCGGGTCAGGTCCGCAAATTCTGACCCATTTTGCCATATCTATCAATCGGTCACCTAAAGCCGGAAATTACAATCACGCACCTTCTCCAAAAATAAATAAATAAATCAAACCCCAAGTCCCATAAGAGCACAATTAATATACAAAGGAGGATAAATATAAATAAATCAAACCCTAAAATTAATGTCATTTACTATTAAGGTTCATAAGAACACAAATATAAATAAGGATAAAGTTTAATAGCTACAAAATTGGTTGTAGCCTTAGGCTTACTCAATATCTTTTTATTGGAGGTGAATTTTAACAAATCCACCACTGGATGACATATTCTTCTTATATTCTCCATGCTTGCAAAATTTCTATAAAATTGAAGATCAATAACTATGTTATCAATAAATTTTTTAAATTGCAAGTTTTTTGTAGTTCAAAATTATGCATAAAATATAAATTTATAGATCATAGAGTAAATAATATTCGATTAACACAAAATTTGATATATATATTAAGAGGGTAAAGAATATGCAATTAAACGGTTAGATTTTTAAAATATGTAATAATATTTATTTTATTGAATAAAGTTATGCCTAATGTTACAACCAATTTTGTAACTAAATTTTGTCCTATAAATAATTTAATTAAAGAAGGTTGAAGGAGGATAAATTATTGTATACAATTGATATATAAAAAGTTTAATAAGTTTAATTCTTGGTATACACTCACATTGCACACACTCCATACATACTCTTTTAAAATCGTTTTTTGATTCTTTTGAAAATGCAATTTTAATTATAATTATGAAATGATAAAATGACAATAAATGTTTCGTACACATAATGGGGTGATCACTGCTCATATACAAATATAAAATTTATATTACACATTTCATTCGAAGGATACAAGGAAACGTGACGAAGTGCCTTACAACTCATTGACATTAATTACATCGTATTTTCCTCTACAAAAAATAAAGGTTTAAATCTCTATTGTCCACATGCTCAAATAAGAGTAATATTGGGGATATCAACTTTGGCACAATTTTATGCCATAACTCGTTACATGGTAAGTTGTGATTGATAAGAGTGTCTTAATGAACCATGTGAAGACATACTTTTACCAAACACAACTAACCATATGCCGAATTGTAGCACAAAATTGTGCCAAAGTTGACGTCCCTACCATTACTCCTCAAATGAAGAGGATAATTGCAGATCTGGGACAGTCCGGTACAACCACTTAATGCAGTAGACACAATTAATACCACAGTCCAACAAACACTTTAAATAACCCATAAAATTAAATAGGCCAAATGAAATGACTGACTGAAACTATCTCAATGCCATAAGGACAAAATAAAACCCTAATTAAAGACAAGGAACAATTTAGGGTTCTGCTTCTTCTACATGCATGTTTACAGTAGAATTAATCACCATATTAATTAATAATTATCAGCTAATCCCTTAATCAACGGCCATGATTGGATAACGACAAATACAATCAGCCCATGGGCCCCTCTTGGACTCTCCAATAATGGGCCTTATGCACTCCCAAACCACACTATTGCACTTGGGCCCACTGCCCATACCAAGTTGCCAAACCTTGTCACCTTTGTTCACTCTTTCTTTGGCTTCCAAGTAAGCCAATTCATACCACAATGAAGAGGAAGACTGGTTACCAAACCTGTGTAGTGTCATTAATGCAGCTTCCATGTCTCTATCACCAAGCTTTAGCCCTTTCGCTATCTCTCTGATCACTGGTCTCCCTGATGTTGGCAAGCAAAAATGCTGTATCACTGTCTTGAAATTCGGCACGTATATTTCACTAGATTTGTCAATAAATTTCTTCCATAAAATTGAAACACCATGCCAAAGTTTCTCTGATAAGGGCAAGATTGAAGAACCAAGAACTGTGATGTTTGATCTGAGAGTTTCTCCAGCGACTTGTAGTAAATCTCTCTTTAGTGTAACCCCAAGATTTCCTTCAGAGTCCTCTTCACGAAATGCTGAAAGATAAGCCTTGTCATCAAAGGCTCTTTGGGTTCTCAGTGTTCGAAACAGTTTGTATTTTGAGTACTTCTTTGCTTCTTTTCTATTTGAAAGCAAAATGGCTGCACTGCCTGTTCTGAAGAGGCAGTTAAGGAGCAACTTGGTTCGGTCATTTCCTGAGTACCAACCGGAAGACAAGATTTCAGTGCTAAGAACAAGAGCATAAGAGTTTCTGTGGATTTTTAGGAGACTTTGAGCCATATCAATGGCAAGAGCGCTTGCACTGCATCCCATACCAGAGAGAGTATAGCCCTTAATATCACTCCTCATGGAGTATTTGTTTATGATAATGGAAGAGAGTGAAGGACAGTGACAAAAACCACTACAGTTTACGATAAGAATATCAATGTCACGTGGAGAGAGGTTAGTTTTGGAGAGTAGGTCTTCCATGACAGGGAAGAGCACCATATGGACTTCTTTGATGGATTCTCGTAGATGGGTTTTTGGTGGAATGTAGTGTAAAGCTGGGGGCACACAGGTCTCTTCACTTTGTCCGGAAGTAGTGAGGACTTTGGCCATGAAAGAGAGGCTTTCAGCGTCATGGAATTGAAACAAGGAAGCATTTTCAAGGAAGGAAGAGAAGGGGATTCTGCAAAAGCTTGGTGGTTTAAAACATGAGAAGTCAACTAAATAAACAGGAGGAGGTTTTGAAAGGAAGAGTTTGAGGATGAAAAAGAGGGTGAAAGAACAGAGAAAGAGGAAATGGAAAATGGGTTTCCATTGATGCAAGATGAAAAATGCTTCGATGGAAGCTATAAGTATGACAGTAGAAAAGCTTAGAAGTTCCAAGAAAATAGAATGAAGTTGCTTTGACAGAAGAGTGGAGGGTAGGGTAGTGGTATGGTGAAGAGGGTCATGGCTAAGCTTAGACAAAGACTCCATTAGAGAGAGTTGGTTGAGAAGATGGTGATGGTGGCTTTGATCAGGCTAGTAGTGATGGGTATAAATGAACGATTTAAATGAGGGCCAGTATGGTTATCAATGCAAGTTGGTACATATTTCTTGTGAGTCGAAGGTGGCAGGTGAGCCTAAACATGTTGTAATAACTACATAATAATAACTAGCTGGGAGCATTTTCTCTGGTCAAAACTCTATGTTATCATTTCATAGATTTTCCATGTTTCTAGAAAAACAATGCAAAAGATTTTGTAATGTATAGAGAGATAAATTCCTTGTTTGATTTTAGTTGATGCCATAAATATGGATAGGTAGGGTGATCAAATGATTGATTCATAGTGACAGGCATCGATTCCGAAAAAAGGGAAATGAATGTTGGTTTTAAAGGGTAGGCAACAGTTGGTTGACCATCGTGAGCTAGTCTACTTCTTTGACAGCTTTTCTTTACCTGAAAAGTTGTTTGAATTTACTCTCATTTTAATCTTTATCAGAAAAACTGTATGCTATTCATGGAGGTGTGTTGGATGCAAGGACTTCTGTTCAGAGATCAGAAATATTTCCATGATGAACTATATACGGAAATGGCTCTTTAAGGTGTTCCAAGGATATGATCATGTTCATGACAAACTCTCTTAAACTAGTGATTATTGGATCACAATTGTTATATTTGGGGCCGATAAGACCCAATATTCTTGTGACAGTAAAGGGCAATATTCTCAAAATATTGAATAATTTCAGCCTCCAATGTAACATAGTATAAAGTAATTCCATGAGGGCAAAAAGGAGGGAAAGTTAGTAGAGCAGAAAAACCATAAAAATTTCTTTGGGGGGAGTCGTGGTTAACCTTATACCTTATTTGGATGGAGGGGGAGTAGATGGGAGTAGAGTAGAGAGAGAGAAAGTTAAATTAGCTTATTTAGATGTTTTTTAAACAAGAAGGGGAAAGGGTTTGGAGGAGTTCTAACTACTTCTAACCCCTCATTTTTAATTCCCTCAAATTGAAAAGATTTGGAGAGAAAGTAGAGCATAAAAATGCTTGACCAAATGAATTACCAAATTTACCCTTATTATATTAACAAAATTACAAACTATGAAAATGCTAATTATTCCATTCTCCATTACTTAATTTTAAAAACATCTAAATAAGATGGAGGATAATCATTCCCCTCTACTCTCCTCTCAACTACTCTCCTCCCCTCTACTCCCTTCTACTCTCCTCTCTCTCCAAACTTCCAAACATAGCATTAATTTTATAAGGGGTGGAACTATGTATTGCATTAGTTTGGAAATTTTTATATCTTTACCAAAATAATTTAAAATTTTAACCTTTTTGGCTTTGGCCCCTCCTAAAAATTATGAGCTCGATCCTCCTCTCAAAAATTTTATGAAGTTAAATCTTTTAAATACAAACACTTTAAATATTTGAACTTCTAATAAAGCAAAAATTATTTTACAAATGAGAAAAAAGCTGCAAGTAGTATAAGATTATAAAAATACCTAATCTACATTCATCTTTATTTTTTAAAGTTAAGTCTTTAAAATTCTCAATATTGTATGGCTATTTCTTATTGAACTTTTATATAATCTTATATGAAAAGATTATATATAATTGAAACTAATCATGTTAAAAGTTCAAAGGAGAAATTAAATCAAGAATTTTAGAGTGGTGTTACTTCCTTTCTCATAAAGCATTAATTTTTTTTCAATAATTTTTGTTTAAGTAAATACAAAGGAACACATATATGCATATCTGTCTATGTTTATATATTAATATATGTATGTGTGCTTATATAAAAATACAGGGTAAATTACATATTTGGTCCCTAACCTTTATGCTGAATGTCAATTTAGTCCATGACTTTTCAAATGTGTCAATTTAGTCCTTAACCTTTTGGAATTGTGTCAATTTTGTCTCTGTCATTAAATGATAGATGGAAAATACTGACATGGTTAACAGCAAAAAAATTTTAAAAAAAAATTATGACACATCCGTGTATAGTGTACTGCCATGTAGAATAAAAATAAAAGGAAATCCGTTTATGTTAAAAATTAGGATCTCATCCTGAAGGACCTAAACAAACAAATTTCATAGTGCCGCATCAACCAAAAATTAACAAAACCTATTTAGTTGCGGAGAAACCGTAGGAAAAGAAAGTAGAAAAGCAACTGAAAGACCTACTATCATTTCAAAATAAAAATTTTCCGATACTATAGGAGATGGAGGTGGAGAGAGTCGAGAGGAGGATAGTGAAGGGTTAGGGGTATGATCAGAATTTAGTAAGAAGTCAGGGAATATGGTGTAGAAAATAAAACGATGTCGTCTGAGAGCCTCAAGTTCTTCTAGGATATTACAAGCCACGGTCTCTAGTTAAGACTGACGCTTGCTTGTTTCCGAAGCTCAATGGTAAACAACAACAGATTTTTTAAGGTAGTAGGATCTTTCCACTACTTTCTTTACTAGTTACTAATGAAAAAGACAAAATGGGTACAAAACCTTGGCTATAAAGGATTTCGTGTCAAAACCATAAACAAAAGAATTGCTTTTTTGTTATTTCTTGTATTTGATTCATTACAATTTGCAACGGAAATAATAGAAAATTTTCATTTTGGATTGATTTTAAGCTTTTCAGTTGCTTTTCTATTTCCTTTTCTTACGGTTTCTCGGCAACCAAATAGGAACTTGTTAATTTTTGGTCTCTGCGGAAGGTTAGCGATGTGAAACCTTCATTGTTCAGGATGACAGCCTAATTTTAACATAAAATGGTTTTCCTTTTTTTAATTATTATTCTTTTCTTTTTTTCCACATAGCAGTACACATGTAATTTTTATTTTAATTGTTAATCAGGTCAGCATTTCCATCCATCATTTAACAGCTGAGACCAAATAGACGCAATACCAAAAGTTAGGGACTAAATTGACACATTTAAAAGGGTATGGACCTAATTGACATTCAGCGTAAAGGTTAGGGACCAAATATGTAATTTATCCAATATATATATATATATATATATGTGTGTGTGTGTGTGTGTGTGTGCGTGTGTGTGTGCGCGCGCGCGCGTGCATGCGCATGTGTGTATTCACTTGACATATATTTTGGGAGGATTATGACTTAATTTTTTTAGATATTAACCATAAATATGCTTACACTAACAAGAAATAATTATTTAAAAACTTTTGAGGTTTCCAAGTGGTATTTTTCCCAATGAAATTTTTTTTTTTTTAAGTAAACAGTAATACTTATTAGAACATACACGATAATAATAATAATGTTTTAAACCGGGTTTATAATACATTATATAACTAGAGTACAACTACAAAATGGCCTAACCTTTGTAGTTGTAGACTGGGGTTATAAACAGCGGATACTAGACACACACAACCAATGTGAGACAAACATCCCTATTCTTTTTTTCTATTTTTTTTTTTGAGTAAACAATAATACTTAGTATAACACACACGATAATAATAATAATATTTTAAACCGGGTTTATAATACATTACATAACCAGAGTACTACTACAAAGGTTAGACACACACAACCAATGTGGGACAAACATCCCTATTCTTTTTTTTTTTTTTTTTAGTAAACAGTAATACTTATTAGAACACACACGATAATAATAATAATGTTTTAAACCGGGTTTATAATATATTACATAACCAGAGTACAACTACAAAAAGGCCTAACATTTGTAATTGTAGACTGAAATTATAAACAGCGAACACTACAAGAGTTCCTCTTCCACCTAACATTAGACCTAAAATGCACTTTTTTAAAGCTTGTAAACCTACAACTTCGATTGACCACACCACTTGAACTCACTTTCAACTCTTTATATAGGTTGGGTGTGTCAATTTATTTGGGTCCCTAAGACTTAAATCATATGTCTCTTATTTGACAAAAATAGGCTTTATTAGTTGAGTAAGCCGTAATCCACACATGTACTTATAATAGTGCATGAGATGATCTGTTAGATCATACGTTTGTCTTGCAATATCATAATATTCAAAGACATATAAATTTTTATTATTGAAAATATATATAAAATAAAATAAAACTAAAATTACTATACATTTTACTACAAATGATTAAGACGTGACAAATAATATGACTTGATGCCAGTTCAATAATTAATAAATAAAATTTGAATTATGTGTCTATAAATAATTTGTGACACATCAATTTGTAAAATTTGAAGTACTCTTAGGCTCCACTTGGGAGTTCACAAGGGAATGGAATGAGATGGTCATAAGAGAACGGAATGGAATGGAATGTATTTAAGTAAGGGAAAGGAATGGAAAAGAATGGAATGGAATGAAATTAAGTAACCTTGATTGAGTGTTTTAAAATAAAAGAATGAAAATGAATGGAATGTAAGTAATCCTGTTTGGGAGCAACATGGAGAGAATGGAATGAAATCATTTTATGACAATATTACTATTAGACCCCTATTTTAAAATAAAGGGTTGAATATATAAGGGTATTTTGGAAGTTTTAGTAAAAAAATCATTAAATCTAATTTCATTCATTCCCATTCCTCCCAATTTCGAGAGGAATGAAAATTTGAGGTTTTAAGGGAATAAAAAAGAATGAGTGTTCTCTCCTACCCATTCCATTCCCTCTCACTTAAACTCCCAAATAAGGAAATGAACTTTCTATTCCCTCCATTAAAACTCCCAAACAAGAGAAGGGAAGAATATTCTAAAATTATTCTTTTTATTTATTTCCATTCCATTCCATTCTATTCCCTCCTCCCAAGCGGAGCCTTAGCATTATTCTAAAAACAAAGCACATTAAGGTTGCGTTTGGTATTGGCTTAAAAAGTCAGTTTTTTTTACTATTTAGCTTATTTTTACTACTATTCATGGATTCCATTGCACTTTTCGATACTATGAATGGGCCCATTGTACTATTTCAGCAACTTTTTAGCTTTATTTACAGTACTTTCAGCAAAAAAATTTCAGTTTCAGCTAAATAAGTCATTCTCAGACAGACTTTAAACAGAATTAATTGTGTTCATGTCACATGTCTTAATCTATTTTGATTAATTTAGACTAGTATGTGGGTTAATTAATGTACCAAGTTAGCATTTTGCAATACTAGTATGTGAATCAAAGTACCATGTCAACATTATAAGGACAAGAGTATTAAAAAAAACATCAATAATTATGTTCGCATAGTGAAGTATAAGTGTTAACGTTTTGTTTGTTTTGATGGAAAACATTGTGTAAAGATAATTTTTCGTATTTTTTAGTATTTAGTAGCATTAGAAAAAACGAGTCAAAAGAAAACTATCTTTGGTCAACATAAAAAGTATAGCTTATTTTTAGAGATTATTATTTACTAATATTTTTTGAAAAACAATTCTATCTCACAATAAGCTAAACAAGAAAAGTTTAAAGATTGTTTTTCAACTCATTTAAGGTTACTACCAAAAATAGGAAAATAAGATAATTTTATAGAAAACATTTTTTTTGGAAAAATGATTTATTTTATAGAAAATATTATTGCCAAAACAATGAGAGCATCAAAATAGTACTTGAAATGAAATCTAATTACATACTTTTGGAAATAAAAACCACATTTAACCTAGTTATTAATATGGTCTGAACAGAGCAATATGTGAAAGTGAAGAGAGGAAATGAGAGTGATTCTGAGGTGATTGCATTAAAGCTGTAATTGGAATAGTGCATGTGACCGTTGGCTCCATAAAGAGTGCTGCACTTGCTCTACATGGGATGGGACTTGACCTTCGGCTGGGACCCACTCGGCTTTAGTCAATTATAACTTTGCCACCATCACCCATATCTCATGACCCGGAAACATCAAAAATGTTTTTCCATTTTCCATCGCTCTAACTCACTTTTTTGAGTGATGAGCGATGGAAAGTGAGAAACCAAAACAAAACCAAACAAGCACAAATGGTATGGGTCCTATTAAAAATGAGTGATGGGTGATAAAAATTAAATAATGGGTAATGAGAATTGGGCAAACCAAATATGGTCTTATGAATCATGTGAGGGTCCATCATGACTCTCTTTCAAAGTTACACCCCAAAAAAGAGTGGCTGAAAAGGACCAACCAAACAAAATGCATTGCATGAGGAGATAATCAAGAGAGTCCTTATTTGGATTGCTTGTCCCTACTCCTTGTCCATGTGTGGGTGTGATATACAGTATTTGGTAGTATAAAAAAAAATGAGTCAAAGAAAAATTATTCTTAGTTAACATAAAAAATATGACTTATTTTTAAAGATTATTTTAAAAAGCAACTTTATCAACAACAAGCTAAATAAGGGAAGTTTAAAAGTTTTTTTTTTCAACTTATTTAAAGTTACTACCAAACATTAAAAAATGAGATAAATTTATAAAAAATGCTTCTTGAAAAATGACTTATTTTTTAGAAAATATCGTTATAGGAGCTGCCACAAGTTTTGATGATTTTAATTCCTGGTTTGCCCTGAATCATGAGAAAACTTAATAAAATGTAGTTCCCAGAATCTCGAAAATATGAAGTCATGAAAGGCTATAAAGAGTATAGCTAGACTACAGAGCTCATATCGGATTTCATCATCTCCTGGGAAGTGGGAATGATAATGCATTGGTTTCGGTAATAGTTGCAAAACAGCTGCGACAAGTTTTGATGATTTTAAAATGAAGGTCTCAATTTCAAAGCAATCACAAAGTCCAAGGTGTTAACTCATTGTGGACTTCTTGAACCATACCAAAAGACCAATTGGGAGTTGGGACACAGAGCCCAATGGGCTCTCAGATGTTTGTCGGCTCAGATTAAGTCCACGGACCCAAGATGCACAAGCCTACATTGCTTGAGGTGGAAACATTGATAGGATACACCGATAAGACCGATGACTCATCAAGCACTGTTGAGGCCTTTATTTTATATTAGTGTGTAATTTCGTGCATATGCCTTAGTGTGTAATTTCGTGCATATACACAAGTACAATTAAAAATAATCACAATTATATATTCTTTTTAGAAAAGTTTCAAATTATACATAGTATTAGCTTTTATATAAATATATATATATATTTTTAACTATATATTTATAAAATATGTAATGGTTTCTCATTTTTATTTATATATATATATATATTTGTTTTTTCACCCAATAATTTACTTGCCATAAATATTAAAAATAAATAAATGAACACTTGGCGAAAAATTGGACTACAATTGAAATCTAATTTAGAATCTAATTAGATTTGGACTATTCGATTTTTACACTCAATAATTCACTTGGAGCAAATTTAAAAATTAAATGGGACACATGTCTCATATAAGTTTTTGAATTTTTGTGCTAAGTGAGTTTATTGTATCAAGATTCACAAAACCAATTCCTAGGCCAAAAAAATCAATAAAATATAGGGTCATGCTAACGAGTGCCTTTAGGGCATTGGTTAATAATCCATTTTAGGAAAGTTTTGACACAACTTTTATGGAAAATGAAAAAAACTATCAAAACATTAATTGCTTTTCTTTTCTTTTTTTCACAAAAACTTTCTTTAAATAGATTATTAACCAATGCCCTAAGGGCATTTGTTAGCATTTCCCTAAAATATATGATAGTAACAACAATAGGAAAATTCAAATAATATTTTGGATTAAATTGTAACTGTGGGGTCATAAAGCCCAATAATATAAGTCTGCCTCTTATATTGGGCCTGGGGCTCACGTTGAAGCTTATAGTCGCATATAAAGAGGACTGTAATGATCATGGCAGCCCAGGAAGCCGTGTCGAGGATGATTCTATCCTCGGCTGGAAAGGTGGCTTACCAAAAAAGACAATCTTCCAAAACACTCCAAGGAAAAAGACAGGTACAGCCAATACGCACACCGAAGCATGGCGGTAGGGCAATTCCAAGAAAAGTTGTTGCCTTCACATTAAATACCTCACAACTAACACTCTGGCCGCATTTATGTGGAGAAGACCTCTGAACAGTGTTGTCTTGGCTATCGCAACTCACAGAAGGCCAGAAAGGCTGTCTAATGGGACAAACATTCAAGTAATGACTCAAATAATCAACAAATGTAGGATCAAAATCATCCCAGAGGAACTATATAAGGTAAGGGATCTTCTATGAAAGAGGGGGGAAGAAAAACCGGAGAAAACACTGTAGAAATAAGAAATCCACTCTGTAACCATGGTCATGATGATTCAAGAAATAAGAAGCTGAACCCCCTTGGACTAGTGCCGAGGACTGAATTACTTGCTCAGTTCCATAGATGTTTTACTTATCCATTATTTATATAGCCCTCAACTGTTGTCACATGCACTAAAACCCAGTTCTTCTACCCACTCTCTATAAATTTATTGTATTAGGCTTGTTGGGGTTAAATTCGCCTATCCCTTAAGAATTGTGTATTAACCCAGCCCCTACAATTGATGCCGTCTGTGGGAAGAACTTGTGTGTTAGTAAGTGCAACAGATAGACATAGTAGGATCGGGCCCACACCCGAAAAACCCACGCCAAGCAAGTCCCCAATGGAAAGAAACCGTGGGGTCCTAGCGACAGGGTCATGTTCATGGCCCTAGGCATGAACAAAATCAAGAGAATGAAAGGAATCGAGAGGGGAGTGTGAACACCACCCAGACAAGCAAAAGCCATTCCCAAGTGGGCAATCGCGTATCTCAAAGACAAAATCATAATCAAACCATGCAGCAAGAGATAGATGGCTTGAAACGGAAACTGCGCCATGCGCAGCGGAGGCGGTCTCCTTCCAGCTCTGAGATATCCTCTAATGATGAAGAGGACGGCAAGTACAGGCGGAGATCAAGAACTCCTCCGAGTGAGACCTTTTCTTATGAGGATGAGCACTATCATAAACGAAAGCACAAGGGCCCGTCTAGTAGGGGCCTGAGTAATGATGCCATGAATAAGGCTCTGGATCAAATCTCGAAGTCACCCTTCACGCGCAAGATAGAAGGGGCTAGGCTACCTCGGCAGTTCCATCAGCCTACGTTCACCATTTACAATGGTCGAACGGATCCTATTGAGCACGTGAGCCAGTTTAATCAAAGGATGGCCGTCCACTCCAAGAATGAAGCTTTGATGTGTAAGGTCTTCCCGTTCAGCTTAAGACCTGTGGCGATGATGTGGTTCAACGGCTTGAAGACGAACTTCATAGATTCCTATAAGCAGCTTACCCAAGCCTTTAGCTCTCGCTTCATTACAAATAGCAGGGTTCCTCGGCCTCTAAGTTCGTTGGTGTCATTATCCATGCGTGAGGGGGAAACTCTTAAAGCCTACTCGGACCGATATTGAGAGATGTACAATGAGATGGATGGTAACTTTGAAGACGTCGCCATCAGCACTTTCAAAAGCGGTCTCCCAACCGAACACGACTTGAGGAAATCCTTGACTAGTAAGCCCGTCATCAGTGTATGTCAACTTATGGACCGAATTGACAAATACAAAAGAGTGAAAGAGGACCAACTGCAAGGGAAAGGAAAGGAGAAGGCTATCCCTCAGGAGATGAGGGATTTCAGGTCGAACCGATATAACAACAATCGTCCGAGGAGAGATTACGCAGGGTAATCCGGACCAACAAACATGCAGGCGGTCAACGCCGTATTCAGAGAGCCGGTACATCGGGTCTTGGAAAAGATCAGGAATGAGCCATTCTTCAAGTGGCCAAATAAGATGGCTGGAGACCCCATAAAGCGCAATCAGGGCCTATATTGTCAGTACCACCAAGACTACGGACATACTACAGAAGACTGTAGGAACCTTTGGAACCATCTAGATCAATTGATCCAAGAAGGGAAACTGAGGCACCTCTTGCATCCTTCTAGCAGTAATCAAGGCCAGGCAAACCAGGAACCTCGGAGAGACATGTCCCTAAGACCACCCATAGGAACGATAAACGTAATCTTTGCTGCTTCGGGGAGAACGGGCTCATGCCCTTCTAGGGTAATGTCTGTAGCCTGACTGCTCACCGATGGCTCTGGCCCAGAGCCAAAAAGACCCAAGACGTATCCTCATCCGGTCTTGAGCTTCTCTGATGATGACAAAGTTGGAACCATCCAACCCCACGACGATGCGTTGGTAATCACTCTTTGGATTGGGGGTTACGATGTGAAGAGAGTAATGGTAGATGATGGTAGTGGGGCCGAGATCATGTACCCTGATCTCTATAAGGGGCTGAGGCTGACACCAGAAGATTTGACACCCTACAGCTCCCTATTAATGACTTTTGATGGGAAGATGGTCATGCCAAATGGCCAGATTAGACTACCTGTGCAAACTGGCCTAGAGATAGTGGAGTTTGACTCCATTGTGGTGGATACTTACTCCCCTTACACTGCCATCGTGACAAGACCTTGGCTTCATACCCTAGAAGCTATCGCCTCCACCCTGCATCAAAAGGTGAAGTTTCCTTCCGAAGGCAGGGTCCTGGAAATTCGAGGTTGCCAGGCTACGGCAAGGGAATGTCTGGTAGCTGACATCTCACACCGGCCCAGAGCAGAGTCCTCGGCCAATATGGAAGAAAGCTCATAGCAATCAAAGACCCTAGCATCGCTTAGTAATGCACCAGCCGAGAAAGAAAAATGTAAGGATTTAGAAAGGGTGATCATTGGCGATGACCCGGAGAGGTTCTTCCAGGTGGGATCTCAACTGCCTCCTCGGGAAAATGAGGAATTGATAAAGTTCCTCAGGAAAAATGTTGATATGTTCGCATGGGACGCATATGACGCCCCAGGAGTTGATCCGAACTTCATATGTCACCACTAAAACATAAGTCCATCAGCCACTCCCAAGAAACAACCACCTCGGCGGCCATCTAGGGAGCACGCCGACGCTATCAGGGACGAAGTGAGAAAGCTCAAGCAAGCAGAGGCTATTAGGGAGGTGTTCTACCCTGAGTGGTTGGCTAACACTGTGGTGGTGAAGAAGAAGAGTGGGAAGTGGCGGTTTTGTGTGGACTTCACGGACTTAAACAAGACGTGCCCAAAAGACCCATTCTCTATGCCTCGGATAGACCAGTTAGTGGATGCAACTGTAAGCCATCCTCAGATGAGTTTCTTAGATGCCTTTCAAGGCTATCATCAAATACCCCTAGCCTTGGGTGATCAAGAAAAAACCGCATTTGTGACTCCTAAATTACCACTACAAAGTGATGCCCTTCGGTTTGAAAAATGCGGGGTCTACCTACCAAAGGATGATGACTAGAATGTTTGAGCCATAGCTGGACAAAAGTATTGAGGTCTATGTAGACGACATGGTGGTTAAGAGTAAAGTGGTGTCCGAACACGTGGGAGATCTCGGAGTTATTCTTGACATTTTAAGGGAGCATAAACTGCGTCTTAATGCTTCTAAATGCTCATTTGGTGTTGGGTCTGACAAATTTTTGGGCTATATAGTAACCCATAGGGGAATTGAGGTGAGCCCAGATTAGATCAAAGCCATTCACAATCTGCAACCCCCTCGGAACCCCAAAGAAGTCCAGAAACTCACTGGAATGATTGCAGCTTTG
Organism: Notholithocarpus densiflorus; assembly: GCA_030021035.2. Taxonomy (NCBI): domain Eukaryota; kingdom Viridiplantae; phylum Streptophyta; class Magnoliopsida; order Fagales; family Fagaceae; genus Notholithocarpus; species Notholithocarpus densiflorus. The sequence goes on from JARYZH020000005.1 coordinate 11,667,185, forward strand.
AATCGGTTCATTTCCAAATCTACGAATAGGTGTCGGCCTTTTTACCTCTTAATGAACAAATGGAAGGGATTTGAGTGGTCCGAGGACTGTGCTTTGGCCTTTCAGCAACTTAAGGAGTACCTATCCCGGCCACCCATCATGTCTTGCCCTAAGGCCGACGAGGTTTTGTTCGCTTACATTATGGTGGCCCCTCATGCTGTAAGCTTGGTGCTGATACGAGTCGAAGGTGGCATGCAACGACCAGTCTATTATGTGAGTAAATCGTTACATGAGGCCGAGGTGCGTTATTTACCATTGGAGGGGGCACTTTTGGTAGTAGTGCATGCCACTCGAAAACTCCCTCATTACTTTCAAGCGCATACGGTTGTTGTTCTAACTCAGCTTCCACTTAAGTCTGTACTCCGAAGTGCTGATCACACTAGAAGAGTTGCCAAGTGGAACACAATTCTAGGAGCTTTCGATATTAAGTACATGCCTCGGACCTCTGTCAAGGGCCAGGTTCTCGCCGATTTAGTAGCTGAATTTGCCGAATCCCCGATAGAGATAAAAGCAGAGGAGAAAGACATGGATGAAAAATCGGTTGGTACAATCTCCGTACAGGGACCCTCACGCTGGAAAGTGTACGTTGATGGCGCAGCAAACAAGAGGGGGTCCAGTGTGGGGTTGGTTCTAATATCCCCTGAAAAGATTACCATAGAAAAATCACTAAGACTAGGGTTCTCAGCCACAAACAATGAAGTCGAATATGAAGCTTTATTACAAGGAATGGCCATGGTACGAAAAATGGGGGGAAAGGCAATGGAAGTGTTCTCGGACTTAAGGTTGGTTGTGAGCCAGGTGAAGGGAGAGCTAGAGGCCAGAGATGCGAGAATGCAGGAGTACTTGAGTCAGGTCAGGCGTTTGCAATTGGATTTTGAATTCTTCGACGTGTCACATGTCTCTAGAAGCGGAAACACGCACGCAGACTCATTGGTCACCCTTGCCACATCCTCGGCGTAGGGTTTATCTCGGGTTATCCTCGTCGAAGACTTATACAGTGCAAATGGAGTTAAGAAGGACGTGGTTCAGATCCATCAGGTCAAAGTGAGTCCAAGCTGGATGGATCCTATAGTGAGCTTTCTTAAAGATGATATACTACCTGAACAGAAATCAGAGGCCAAGAAAGTACGAAGAAAAGCTCCTCGGTTCTGGCTGTCCGAGGGTCACAAATTGTATAAGCGCTCTTATTCCAGGCCGTATCTGCTATGTATACATCCTGAAGCGTCAGAATTACTGCTTGAGGAGTTGCATGAAGGAATCTGTGGTAGTCACACAGGAGGGAAATCTCTGTCTCACGGAGCCATCACTCAAGGATATTGGTGGTCGCGCATACAGAGAGAAGCCCAAGAGTATGTCAAGAACTGTGATCAATGTCAAAGGTTTGCCCCAAACATTTACCAATCGGGTGGGGTCCTCAATCCTCCCTCTAGTCCTTGGCCGTTTGCTCAGTGGGGCTTGGATATTGTAGGCCCCTTCCCTAAAGCGGCAGGAAAAAAGAGATACCTATTGGTCGGCACAAACTATTTTACCAAATGGGTCGAAACTGAGCCATTGGCTAATATTAGGGATGTGGATGCTAAGAAGTTTATCTGGAAGAATATCGTTACTCTATTTTGGGTCCCTTATACCCTCATCTCGGATAATGGCCTCCAATTTGATAATAAGGCCTTCAGGAGATACTGTTGTGATATGGGAATTACGAACAGGTATTCCACTCCTGCCTACCCCTAGGGAAATGGGCAGGCCGAGACTGTTAATAAGGTCGTAGTCAATGGGCTAAAGAAGAGGTTGGATGATGCAAAGGGAAGATGGGTGGAAGAATTGCCACACATCTTATGGACATATCGGACTACACCACGTCGATCAACAGGGGAGACTCCCTTTTCCATGACTTATGGGGCCGAGGCTGTCATCCCCCTAGAGACTAGCTTCCCAACGCTGAGAACGAGTACCTTCACTCCGAGCAACAACGATGAACTGCTAGCAGGAAGATTGGACTTAATTGAAGAGAAAAGAGAAAAGGCAATGATCCAACTAGCCTATTACCACTAGAAACTCAAACAAGGATATGATGCCAATGTGAAGCTACGGCCACTAACACTAGGAGACTTAGTACTGAGAAAAGTATTGGGTAGTGCTAAGAACCCGGCCTGGGGAAAGTTGGGCCCAATTGGAAAGAACCATACCGCATCACTTCAATAGCAGGAATAGGCGCATATTATTTAGAAGATCTAGATGAAAAAGCTGTACCCCGCCCATGGAATGTAAATAACCTAAGAAGGTATTATTATTAATGAAAGTAGTTTTATTTGCACTTTGGTTTGTTGTAATTATGTGTTATGTGATTTACAATTATCTAAGTGTTAGACATAACCAAAGTCTTGCATGGATCCTCGGACCACAAACCTTGGGGAAACTAATAACTTCTAGCAACTTTCTAAGTGTTAGACAGAATCAAGGTCTTGCATGGATCCTCGAACCACAAACCTTGGGAAAACTAATAACTTCTGGCAACTTTCTAAGTGTTAGACAAAACCAAGGTCTTACATGGATCCTCGAACCACAAATTTTGGGGAAACTAATAACTTCTGGCAACTTTCTAAGTGTTAGACAGAACCAAGGTCTTGCATGGATCCTCGGACCACAAACTTTGGGGAAACTAATAACTTCTGGTAACTTTCTAAGTGTTAGACAGAACCAAAGTCTTGTATGGATCCTCGGACCACAAACCTTAGGGAAACTAATAACTTCTGGCCACTATCTAAGTGTTAGATAGAACTAAGGTCCTGCATGAATCCTTAGACCACAAACCTTGGGAAAACTAACAACTTCTTGCATTTATCTAAGTGATAAGCATGACCCTAATGTATGTCCTGCCCTTATTCATCAAAGATATAAACGAGTATTCATCCCTGAGCATCACTTAAGGTTTTTCAAGGTACACTTGGCTTATCTTTTCTTTAAAGTTAATACTATAGTATCTCCCTGATGTCAGTAAGTTTATAAGATATATACCTTTATGCATCCTACCATAATATATGAACTTGAAGGTTGGAGGTGTATTTTTATAAGTGTTGTGGACTTAGCATCTTTAGCTCATTGTGGTAACCAATTCAGAGGGCATGGGATCTATCTTATAAACTTAAACTCTTTTATGGTACACCCACTGAGAGGCAAATTGCATTACTGAGATTACTCAATTATCAGTTTAAGCCCAGGTTGAAATTTACACTATGGAATTAATGTTTTTGTTAATTGTATGTTCAGTAAAGGGTGAGTTACCCTACTAGAATTACTTAAATGTCAGTAACAGCACGTATCGTATAAGCAAAAAAAAAAGAGTGCACATATTTCATTACAAAATGACAGTTTCATTACAAAAGCAAATTCTTTCAAGTACACTTAAAAAAAAAAAAAAAAAAAAAGGAAAAGCAACAACATCAGCAGTCCAAACAAACAGAAACAGCCTATTTCTTCAGCTTTATAGTCAACTTGTCCTGGGAAGGCTGCTGAGAGGCTGTACCAGAAGCTTCAGAACCCATGCTTGGAGAAACAGTTTTGGCTGGCATAGTAAGGGAGGCCGAGGCTAGCTCCATTTTCTCAGGAGCCTTTTTCTCGGCAAGAGGAGCTTGAGAGTCGGTTGGGGGCTTCACTGCATCCTAGGGCACTTCTTGGTTAATAATTTTATCTTTTTCTGACACCCCAGGATGCTCAGTCTCCTCGGCAGGCTTGTCAAGAGGAGTAAGAGCGTTGGTAGCACTGTCTTGGCTTGCCCTTGCCGCCTCGGGGGTAATGTTGGCTGCAGAACTGGCAGGAGCAGACTCTCGGATTGCAGGGGGGTAATACACGTTCTCTGCTCTCTTAAGTTCAGATGAAGCCTCAACCCCAACTTGGTTGAGGGCTTCGGCCCAAACTTGGGAGCAGTATATTCTACATACCCCTGGAACTTGGGCTTTAAGATTGGATTCAGTCTCAGCTATGCCCAGCTCATAAGCCTCATGCTCGGCTTGCTCTTTGGTCTCTTCTGCCTGCACCCTAGCTCTCTCTGCTTCTACCTGAGCTTTCATTGCCTCATCCCGGGCTTTCTCCATGGTGTCCTTGGCTTTCACTGCACCTTCTATCTTCTTCTTCAAGGACTCAATCTGTCCTCTGGCAGCAGCCAATTGTTCCTCGGCCTTGTGACAGATTAGCCTTTGGTCTTCGGCTTGCTTTTGAGTGCTTTCTAGGGCCAAATCCGCACCCTTCCTTGCCTTCTCCTCCTCTTTCAACTTGTTCCTCAGGTCCTGGACTGATTGGTCGGCAATGTTGAAGGCTTCTACGGCCGCAACATGCCTATTCCTCTCATCGTCCAGTTGCCTGTTGCTGGTGTTGGCCATCTCCTCTACCCTGAATGTGGCCTGAACAGCCTACAAATATATATATATATATATAAGATAAAAAATAATAAAAAGATGAAAACAAACACAAGGTAAACAGAAAACAAAGGCTGAAAGAGAAAGGAGGGGGACTAATTAACTAAGCTAAGTAAATTGGAAACCTTACCATGCCTAAGTACCTCTTGAGACTGAGGAAGACCTCTTGTCTCCTAAAGGATCGCAGCTCGACCATGTCTGAGGGCAGCAATAGGGTCCTATCCAAGGCATCAGCCACATGGCTACCGGTGCCGCCCTGGAAGTCCCTGATGGAAGCATTGTCCATCAGGGGGGCCTCATTAAGCATTGGAGCAGGGAGCCAGGCCTGGGGCTCGGGCAAGGGGTCAGCCCTCCTCTCAGGCCCCTTGTACCCGACCTTTTGTTGCTTAGTGGCTCGTTGGGCCTCCTCTTCTGGTGTGGGGCGAGACTTCTCAGCCTCTATCACCTCCCTACCCTTCAACTCTCTTTTTCGTTTGGGGTCAAAGGGCTCGGTTCTCGACGGTAGAGTTGGCTTGGAAGGGGGAGGAGGAGGTCTGGACAGAACAAGAGGGAGCTTGCTCTGAGAAGGGGAAGGAGGTTTGTTTTGAACGGCTCTCCCTTGTGTTTCCCTCCCCTGCTAGAACTCTATCAAGTCCAGCAGGTTTGACTTTTGCTTCTGCTGTATACCCATATCCTCTTCAAGATGAGTTTCTGAAGAAGTGAGGTCTGCTTCGGTACAGCTTGGTTCGCCGAGATCGTCAAAAGGGCCCTCGGACAACTGAGCTCGGTTGAATACCTCAAATGCGTCCTCGGACAATCTCAACTCAACGACCTCTTCTTCGTCCTCTCCTTCTTCGTCCTCTTCCTCTACTACGGGATGAGAAGAAGAAGTACCGACCAACGGTACGCCCTCCAGAATTGAAGTACTTTCGGAGAGCAAAAAACCCTCTACTATGACGCTGATCCTACGGAGGCGAGGATCACGGGCTTTAATGACGCACTTCGGCGCTTGGAAAGCTCGATAAATTGGCGTATATCCCAATATCAAGTGGGCTTCCCTGAGCTGTCTGTCGTCCTCATTCACGAACACCTCGGCCTTAAGGATGTTTTTCAAGCTCGCTCTGTTAACCAAACTGAAGTTTGGTTCAATGGCACGCCTATCTGCAGAATCAGGAAAAACAAAGGTTTAGAAGCTTAACAACAGAAATCATGTTTAGGCAAAGGATAGGTCCTAATCCTATCTCTAAAACCCCACCTGGTTGCCCCTCTTCCGTCAGGCAAAGGAGGCCATCATGCCATTCCCCGGACACGATCAGAAAATCCTTGTTTAGCCCCTTGCTAGACTCGGGAAGACACTATATGAGTCTAATTTCAGGATGCCTTGTTTTCAGATAATAACCCTTCCCCTTCAGGTGGTGAAGGCTGTAGAGCCAGTTCACATCATGATGGGTCAACTATAGCCCCATTTTCTCGTTTAAAGCGTCTACACACCCTAATATTCTGAAGACGTTTGGGGCACACTGAGTGGGAGTTAGCCTGACAAACCTAAGGTAATTCCTCATTACCGTCCCTATGGGGATTCTCACACCACCCTCTATGAAGGCAATCATGGGAATCGCCACCTCACCCCTACGCCTTCCTTGCAATATCTCAAGCCCACATTGAGTGGGATCCTGTAGTCAGCCCTGAATTTTTCCATCCCTTCCTTAGACTCTACTAGACTTTTAAATCTACCCATCCCCAGGAAAAGTTTTTTTTTTTTAAAAAGAGAAGAAGAAAAACCAAAAAGGGTCAGGAAAAAAGGCGAAGGAAGAAAGATACAAAGAAAAGAAGGTAAAGAAGATTTGAAGAATTTGGAAAAACTTACAAGAATAAGGAAAGTGTTCTCGGATAGACTTTTGAAGAGATACGAATGAGTGAGAAATATTGGCAAGTTCAACGTATATGCGCAGAAGCTCTTGCATGCAAAGGTAATTTGGACCAATTGATTTAAATATGTATTTATACCCAAATCGAAATAGTAGCAGGAGTTTTCCCGCTCGTAAATTGAGAAAAATCTCCATCGTTGGATCACCATCGCATCGTAGAACGTTGGGGGCAACCAGCTGCAGGAATTTAATGAGGGCACGCTCTAGATGCCGAAGCGTCAGGAACATGCCTTGGGCAGTTAGAAAGGCACTGACATTGGCAGAAGACAAGACATGATAAGCCTGAGGAATGCCCGAGAATATCAAAATCCTCCTCTCTGTCCGAGGTGCCAAACAGTAAAATTTTGAGGGGCTATTGTGGGGTCATAAAGCCTAATAATATACATTTGCCTCTTATATTGGGCCTGGGGCCCACGCTGAAGCCCATAGTCGCATATAAAGAGGACTGTAGTGATCATGGCAGCCCAGGAAGCCGTACCGAGGATGATTCTATCCTCGGCTGGAAAGGTGGCTTACCGACAAAGACAATCTTCCAAAGCACTCCAAGGAAAGACAGGTACAGTCAATACGCACACCGAAGCATGGCGGTAGGGCAATTCCAGAAAAAGCTGCTGCCTCCACATTAAATACCTCACAACTAACACTCTGGCCGCATTTATGTGGAGAAGACCTCTGAACAGTGTTGTCTTGGCTACCGCAACTCACAGAAGGCCAGAAAGGGTGTCTGATGGGACAAGCATACAAGTAGTGGCTCAAATAATCAACAAATGTAGGATCAAGATCATCCTAGAGGAACTATATAAGGTAAGGGATCTTCTATGAAAGAGGGGGGAAGAAAAACCAAAGAAAACACTATAGAAATAAGAAATCCACTCTGTAATCATGGTCATGATGATTCAAGAAATAAGAAGCTGAACCTCCTCGGACTAGTGCCGAGGACTGAATTATTTGCTCAGTTCCATAGATGTTTTACTTATCCATTATTTATATCGCCCTCAACTGTTGTCACATGCACTAAAGCCCAGTTCTTCTACCCACTCTCTATAAATTTATTGTATTGGGCTTGTTGGGCTTGAATTCGCCTACCCTTAAGAATAGTGTATTAACCCAGCCCCTACAGTAACAATCTGAATCAAAAGTTCTAGTAGAAATATAAGGGTAGTGAATCAAAAGTTCTAGTGATCCACTCCAAGAAGGCGACCAAACTTGCATAAATATAGAATAATAAATCTCTCTCCGGAAAATTTACATTGTTCATAACCTTAACCTTCATTGGAAATTTAAAAACATAGTGACTCACATCTGCCATCCAGACATCTACAGCCGGGTCCTTTCCAATTCGCATGAGATTCCATTGATCACTAAGTTCCTTTGAAACCTGCAAAAAGTATCATCCATCGGTCCACAGCAGTGCTTTCTTCATTGTTATAAGTGCCAAACCTGAACAAAAAGCCAAATATAAGGGTAGTGAATTTTAGGCATAATGTGCATCTAATCACATATTAGCAATTTATAACAAATGTAAAGATGCAAACTTTGTAAGTGAATAGTAAACTAAACTCAGTGACAAAACCAAGAAGAAAGCACTTTAATCCGAAACTCAGTGCAAATGTAAAGATGCAAACTTTGCAAGCAATTTATAACAAAGATGCAAACTCTGGCTCTGCTATCTTTTTGGAAATTGTGCAATGTACCCAAACCAAGTTCTTATTGTAATCTCTTTGGTTTTCGGGTTTAGCGGCAAAATTAAGAAAACTTAATTGATACAATAACTCACTTAGCACAAAAATTCAAAAACTTATATGAGACACGTGTCACAAAATTGGAACTCTAATTTAGAATTCTAATTTGACTTTCTCTCAGTTTCACCTATTATTATATATATAGATTGATAGTGTAATACCCCACATACTTTTATTTGAGGTTATTATTAAGTTTTCTTTTAAATATAATTGTTGGGCCTTAGGTATTATTTTATTAGTAACTGCAGCCCGCTACCCCACTAAGCCCACATCTCTAATACAAACTACAGGGTAGAGGAAGAGACAGTCAAGGTTTTCATAGAAAGGGTTTTATCAAAAAGGCTAAGAGGTTTTCCTTGGAGTTTAGAGCACATACAATTAAAGAAGCAATCAGATTGTTCAAGGTATGATTTCTCTCTGTTAGAAACAAGAATTAAGGAGTTAGAATTTTATCATGGAAAACTTTAGTGATGTGTAGATTGTTGAATTGGTTAGGGGTGTGCAGAAAACCCACCGACCCGCCAAACCTGACCCGACCCGCCGGGTTGGGTCGGTTTTTAAGGCTTGGTGGGTTGGGTTGGGTTACAAAATTTTTTTTTATAGCGGGTCGGGTTGGGTTTGGGTCAAAAAATTACAAACCCGCCAAACCCGACCCGACCCACCCATATTTAATATATATTTAAAATATATTATATATTTAATTTTTTTTTTAAACCAGCTGTAGGGCTCTTATATATATATATATATATTATATTTAATAATTTAAAAAAAAAAAAAAAAACTAGCTGTAGAGCAGCACTTCCTCGATTCCTCCTACTAATACTAATTTAATATATATATATATATATTATAATTAATAAATTTTTTAAAATAACCAGTTCTTCCTATCCTATATAAAAGCCAATTAATTCACACAAACCCTAATAAATTACTATTGTTGTTTAGTCATTAGTGTTGTTTGCCTTAAAAGAATTACATTGATACTAATTTTTGAGTTTTTTTAATATATTAATATTTATATTTTTTTCTACTTAATTTAATAATAATAAATAAAAAAATTTGTCAAACCCATGGGTTCAACCCGACCCAACTCGACCCATGTGGGTTGGGTTGGGTCGAATTTTTTTTGACCCACCATGGTGGGTTGGGTCAAAAAATCCCCTCAACCCGACCCATGCACACCCCTAGAATTGGTAATTTCTTAGATTATGATTTTGCACTATTTCAATTATTCTGGAATCTTAAGCTGCCACTATTCGGACCCTAGAACAAAAGCCGAAATTGTTTAATTCATGTATAAGGCTAGCGACACTTTAGTAGGCCTATAAGAAAACTTTTGGGCTGTTGATTCATATTGTGTCATAAAACTTGATTTGCTGGAAAAATTGCAGCCTACCCCACACATGAAATCCCATTTTGTCAAAGTCCAAGTCCTCTGATGGATGACTTAATAGTCTATTGCCTAGGTGTTGACTATTTTTTTTCCAAACACAATGAACCATTTAAGGGTTCAACATGTCTACAAATATTTTAAAAAGGATAAGGACAAATTTTAGATTTTCATACCAAATTCTCATATTAGATCCGTAGGTCAATGAATGTTAATGAACAGGATCATATTAGTTTCGGCCCACTATTTGTTTTGGGGTTATATATTAAATCCTAAAGGGTTGCTACTGCATTACTCATGGCAATATGAGTTTAGATTAATGCAATGGAATATTATGGGTTAGAATATCATTGGGCAGAGAAACGTTAATTTAGAGTTAAAAGTGTTATTAGTTCAGCAAAGTTTAATCCTAGTGAGTCTATTTGTATAGTTCTTTAAGCTTTATATTTTCCAGAAGATATTAAGTATATTTCCATGACTGATTATAGGTCCTATTTAAGAGTATTTTGAGACTATTTGGAGGGTGTTTCAGCTGGACTTTCAGAGTGATTCAAGTGCTATAAGTAATTATGCATAATATGCACAAGTTTTATTCTTTAGGTTCTTAGAAGTTAAAAGTTTTCAAAAATTTTGTATTTCAAAATTATATTTTCTAAAGTTTGTCAAAAGTATTTTTATATCATTGAAAGAGAAATTTCGACTATTAAATAATGTTTTAAAGAGATACTTCGAATTTTAAATAAGTTTTGAATGTCCAAATCTCATTTAAAAGATGATTTCTAAACTAAACTATTTTCCGTAAATAATTGAGTTTCAATGTAAGTTTTCTAAAAATGTTCTTGTTCTTTAAGTTTGTTTAAAACCAAGTGATTTCAAAGTCATATTCTTATTTTGAAATGGTATTTAAGACGTTTCCTTTAGCAAATTGGGCTTTCAAACTTATTCAAGAATTGTAAAAATATTTATATAAACTCTTTAGTTCTTATTCGTTCCCTAAGAGAGTCAAGCATCCTTTGATTTATGTTCAATTCGATATTGTAATATTTGCTATGCCTTTCTATTTGGAATAATTGTTAATGTTAAGAAAATTATTCTATTTTGTATATATTTTGTTTGGTGATATGTGACTCAAAATGAATGTTTTTTAGAATTGATCAGATTTATGTGTAAATCCGCTCACAGGATTGTATGTGAGAATATGTGTTGATCCCTCACCAGCAGGGGTTAGATGTTGGTATCCTCACAGGATTGTATGTGAGAATATGTGATGTGTATATGTGGCATGTGCTCTGATCAATTATCTGTATGTGTTTTCGAATGACTTTAAGATTTGATTATATATATATTAAGTGGTTCTCTATATGTTTGGAAAACTATATGTGATATTTTGAGTGAAATTATGAAATCAAACTCGTGCTTTGCTTGACTCTATTCCGTTGTGTATTCTGTATAATTACTTACTGGATGTGTGGCTCACCCCATCAATTACAATTTTCAGATTAAAGTTTAGTTGGGGAACAGAACCTTTGGATTGCTTTGTAAGGTGCAAGGTAGAGCGTGGGAGTTTTAGGCGAAGTCAATAATACTTGAAGTCTTAAAAGATTATTAGTTTTTTTTTTTTTTATTCCGCTTTAGATTTCACAGTATTTTGGAGATTATTCTAAATTGTGAATTTTAGTTATTGTAAGAGATTTATCAATAGCATAGTTTATTTGGAGTTTTTGAATTATGTTTAAATTAATCATGTTTATTGAGTCATGTAAGATCAGCAAGTGAGTCATGCATCTAAATCCATGTTCCATGGATTTGGGTCGTGACAGATAATGTCTTTCGAATTTACACAATTATACAATGAATCTTGAATTAAATCCCACCTATATGCAAAAGAAATAAAAAGTGAACAATACCTCTTATACCCATAAGCCAAATGGAATTTGAAGCTCAAATGAAAGCACTATTGCCTTTGCCCTAGCCCTTAAAGTCACTATTAAGTTAGGTTTAAGGTGAACTTGGTATTCCACATCAATAAAAACAAGTCACCTAATATAAAAATTTATATTTTTATATGACTGAGTTTATATTTAAGTAATTTATTTATATTTGTGTAACATTTATGTAGGCATATTATGTAATAAGACCCTAATTTAACTAGAAAAGCATTGAAAACACCTGAAATAAAGGAAATAATAACCCTAAACCTATAATTACAAAAATTACATAAAAATGTCAAAATTAATATATAACAAAAATTAAATTACATATTCTATCCTACATTAAATAAAATCACACTTATGTCAACAAACAATTTGTAACTCAAGTGACACCTCTTGGTATTTTCGATGGAAATATCGAAGGTTCATATTTCACCGACCTCATTGTCATAACTATAAAAATAAATAAAATCCCATTTAGTTCATATTTTTGTATTAAGTAATTTGTGTTTATGGGTGTGAAGTGCCATGTCAATTATATTTTGAAAAAATACCTAAATATTACTCATTTAATCAAGGTAAGCCTCATGGAATAATTATTCATATTATGATAATACCTAATAATTACTCACTAAATTAGGGTAAACCTAATGGAGTAATTACTCATATTTTGAGAATATCCTAATGGATTAATTATTCAAGACTCTTGGAATACGCTAATGTGATACTCTCTCTGCTCACATGATTAGTATAATTATTAATTAAATTCAAGGTGGGATCTATTGTTCATGTAAGAGGAGGGTCGCTATGCTCTAGAAGTATTGAATACTTTTCCAAGCCTCATGTGCCACATAAACCAAATTTTTTTATTTCATTTTATTTTGAAATTTATCTCCACTTTTTTCTAGAATCCTAGCATCCGAATAGAATGTCACAACTAATATAATATGACAATGTGCTTAATTAAAAAGGACACTCTCTTAAAAGTTACCATGGCTTTTGAGTGGAGTTGTGGTGTGCTTTTGTGTTAAAACCTCTTTCCCTCTCCCTTGTGTGTGTGTGTTTGTTTCTCAAAAAAAAAAAAAAAAAGGTTCAATAACAATTTCCTTTTTTCTTTTTTTGTTTGCTTGCAATAATACAAGTCTTCTATTAATTATTAAGGGTAAATTACAAAGTTAGTCTTTATCTTTTACATCAAATATTAATTTAGTCCTTAACCTTTTAATTGTATCAATTTGGTCTCATTATGTGAGATCAAATCTGTAGGACTAAACCCAGTACACAAAACCAGTCTACAACCACAACCTTAACATTTTTAGTGCCGTGTGAATTTAATCACTACTGTTATCTCTTAAATGGAAAAAACTAACGTGTTAAACAAAATAATAATAAATTATTTTCCATACCACATCAACCTATCACATCAAATTAAAATTTAAAAAAAAAAAAAAAAAAAAAAAAAAAACAAAAAACAAATTATGTGAGATCAAATCTGTAGGACTAAACCCAGTACACAAAACCACTAAGTCCACAACGACAACCCATCATCTGGCGGAGGGGTTTGTCATTTGTGTGGAATCCAAAAGCAGAAGAGAAGTGTGAGGCACAAGCTGCACAACACAACACATGATGGTGTTGTTTCAAATTTGTGTATTTTCTTTAGTTTTTGGTATTACAAAGCTAAAAGCAAGTAGGCATTGTAGCGTCATGTGGAGGCTCTTACTTAGATACCCATTTCTCATCCAAGATCAAGGAAGAAGACCTTTAAAATCTATTGACTTTTGTGGCATCACCATTCACCAACACCAAAGAATCAAAGATATCCAAGATATTTCTTGGGAAATCTCTAGGACATGACAACTGGTGGTCTTTCATGGCATCCTTAGACATACCCATGAAACTAAACCCAGAAGTAGTTTGGTTTGTTCTGCACCAAAACTAGGTGGGTGACCCCAAACGCCTCTTAGATTTCTTCAACTGGTCCAAATCCCAAATGGGTATTCCTCCGAATTTAGATTTTTCTTTTTCTTTATTCTTGCTGTTTTCCCCAAATTTGATCCCACATGTGCAGATTTTAAATTTTTTTTTTTTTAATTTGACGTAGTGGTACAATTAGAAGTTAACGTGGTATGAAAAATAATTTTTTATTATTTTATTTGATATATCAACTTTTTTTCATCTAAGTGATAACAACAAAGACTAACTTGACACGAGATTAAAAAAAATTAGAGACCAATTTGACACAATTAAAAAATTAAAAACTAAATTAAAATTTGATTTAAAAAATAGCGATTAACTTTGTAATTTACCCAATTATTAATTAATTGATATCACAAATAATATACAGAACATTTCTTGCCCCATTTCTCCAACCAACCAACATAGCGTTAGACTTCCATCTTATCAAAACTTTACATTTATGTTAAGGTATTTATTACTTGACATGCGTTAGTCTTCCATCAAAAGAAATAAATATGATTATTTTATAAAATTAAAATAAGAAAGTTGAGTTTGAGTTTAAAGCCTACCTGTTCCTCAAAAAAAATAAAAAAAGAGTTTAAAGCCTACCTAATTTTTTTAGAAAGTTGCGCTTAATTAATTTTCAAAGAGATATCCTATAAAAAAAAATTCAAAGAGATACAGCTTGAGTCACGATAGTTGCAATTTTGTCAATATTTAAGTCGTAATGCAAGTCTCATGTTTAATATCTTGTGGTCAATTTCACTAGAAACAAATGATTTTATATGTGTTCTTTGGAAAAGTGAAATTCAATCGCCTACTTTCTGGTCCTTTACAAAGTAGAAAGTTAATTACAGTACAAACTAAGGTAAGTCCTATTGTTTGTATTGTAAAACTCACATGAAGATAATTTTGTGTTTTTTTATATTTGGTAGTATTAGCAAAAATAGGTCAATAGCTAAAAGGTCTTATAACTAAATTGGCACATTTTCATGCACAAAGTGCTTGAGGTCTAAGAGAGAAAGGGTTTCAGCTGCAAGGTTAGCAGTACGTTGTAATTATCTCTCAAAAAAATGTCAATAAAAAATTATATATGGTCAACATAAAATACTATTAAAAGTATGAGTTATTTTTAAGAGGTTGTTTTTCGCTAAAATTTATTATAAAACAACTCTATCTCATAACAAATTAAATAAGGAAAATTAAGAGATAGTATTCCAACTCATTTTTAATGTCACTACTAAATATAGAAAAATAAGATTATTTTTTATTTTTTCAAATAATACTTTTTGGAAAAGTGACTCATTTTTTAAAAAACAATAACATCAAAACAAATGAAATGTAAATCTTGAATTCACTTTATTGATAAACACATTTAAAGAGAGAGGTCATTTTTATAATGAGATTTATAAAAGTTAGAAAGAGGTCAACTATCAATTTATCACATAAATATTTGATTTTGAATTTCATATTAATATTATTAATTACACCAATTATTTACTCTAAATAATTAGGGGTTGTTTGGTACGTGATTTTAAGCAACACTTTTCAGTTTTTAAACAACATCACACGTATTTTCACATATTTTATCATTCACACGTATTTTCAAAAAATACAAATAACGTTATTAGAATAACATTACCGAACATTCTCTTAATTGCTTGATTCTTGTCTTCAATTTTGGAAAACAAAACAATAGGAGTGATTTCCAAAAGAGTCAAGCGACAGCAAACAAACCCGTGAATGAATGCTAACGTGAATAACAATCACAAGGGACTGTAACTACATGACAGTAAAAAGAACCGAACAAAGTTCCAAATAAAAGGTTCCCCATTATCATTATATAGAATCTTACAAGAGGTTCCCCATTAACCTCTTGCTTGGTCCCATAGCTTTGTACTTATTCTCCTCCCTTAATTTAGTCTCTACCTCTTCATTATTATCAACTTATATATCAGAGGGATAAACAAAAGGTATAGAAGAAAAGCAGCCACCAGAATTATGTTTAAGCTATGGTGCACTTTGTGCACAAGCACACTTTTTCTACTATTCAATTTTGGTCTTGCAATTGTGCCAACAACACCACCATTGCCAATTCTTCCCCTTCCAGCGTTTTCTCAATTGAAATGGCAACAAAGGGAAATCATAATGTTCTTCCACTTTGGAGTTAACACATTCTCTGACTCTGAATGGGGCACAGGCAAAGAAAACCCAGCCATATTCAACCCAGTTGGGCTTGACGCAAATCAATGGGTGAACACAGCTGTGGAGGCAGGAGTTTCTCTCATGATCCTAACTGCAAAACACCATGATGGGTTTTGCTTGTGGCCTTCAAAGTACACTGACCATTCTGTGAAAAGTAGTCCTTGGAAAAATGGGAAAGGTGATGTTGTTCAAGAGTTT
Source organism: Notholithocarpus densiflorus (assembly GCA_030021035.2). NCBI lineage: Eukaryota > Viridiplantae > Streptophyta > Magnoliopsida > Fagales > Fagaceae > Notholithocarpus > Notholithocarpus densiflorus. Next base: position 11,682,968 of record JARYZH020000005.1, read on the forward strand.
GTCAATGCGGCTAAGGCCCGTGGCGTTGATGTGGGGATATACCTATCACCATGGGATCGACATGATAAAAGATATGGGAATGATTTACAATACAATGAATACTACCTAGCCCAACTACAAGAGCTACTCAATAAGTAAGTTACATTTTATATTTGGTGAGAAATTTTATCCACATTAAGGTGCAATTTGAGTTTTTTTTAACAATGTCAAATTTTTTTTTTTTTTTGTTTAGCTATGGTAGTGTTAGAGAAATTTGGTTTGATGGAGCAAAGGGCACCAATGCACCAAACATCTCATATTACTTCTCAGATTGGTTCTATATGGTGAAGGAGTTGCAAAGTTCTATCAACATATTTTCCGACGCCGGCCCGGACGTTAGGTGGGTCGGAAATGAGAAAGGGTTCGCCGGGAGCACATGCTGGTCTACCGTCAATCGGACTTCACTATCAATTGGAAATGCAAGCATTGAAAAGTAAGTATACCATTCAAGCCAAGCAAACAATCACGTTTTGTTCCTTTTCTTTTTTGCACTATACAATTGAGTCGTTGCGTGCAAGCCAAAGTAAGCTTGCATCGTGTGTTTTCTAGTTTACTACAAGTACAAACATTATATGAAAGTAAACTTAGGATTATGCTTAATAGGTTTTTCCACTTCTCTTCTTCTTTAAATTACTTATCATCAAAAAATTCATGTCCAATATGTTGGTAACTTAAGAAAAAAAAAATAGAGTAACTTTGTGTATGATTAGGCATTTAAGAATTTTACGTATGAATTATAAACAGTTTGATTATTCTGCGTAGATTGAAGAAACTCCTTATCACGAAACTATTGGTCACAGGTACGGTATAAACAATCTGAACGGATTTAACTAATTCATGCCAATTTTAGAGGTGAAAACGATTTGTTAGGCCAAAAGATTTGATTAGGTACTGAATTTAATTTCACCAGACCAAAACTCGTGCTTTTCAACCGACGTTGAAAAGCAAGGAATATGTTCATGTCATAACTCATATAGTCAAAGTGTGTGGCTACCAAATTCCTGTTGAATTATATATAGGCTAAAGCTGTAGCCCACTATTGCTTTTTTAACGAAACGTGGAAAATGACTTGTACTCTAGTGGTAACAGTAGTTTAGTGTGACTTCTGAACAAAGACACTGAACTCTCTTTTAACAATGCAGCTTACTTAACACTGGCGATCCACGAGGGACCGATTGGGTGCCACCAGAATGTGACGTTTCTATCAGACCCGGATGGTTTTGGCATAAATCAGAATCACCAAAAAAATTAAGCCAGCTACTAGAGATTTACTATAATTCAGTGGGACGAAACTGTTTGCTACTTCTAAATGTGCCTCCTAATACAACTGGGCTTATATCTGATACTGATGTTCATAGATTGAAGGAGTTTAGGAGTGCAATTGACACAATTTTTTCAACCAATTTGGCTGAGAAGGGCATTGTAAAAGCTAGCAGCCAAAGAGGAGGCAAAGTGGGAGGTTTTGGACCTGAAAATGTGCTAGATAGTGACCATATATGGACCTATTGGGCACCAAGGGATGTGGATGTAGAGGACCCTTGGATTGAAATTAGAGGGACAAGTGAAAGGCTTAGATTTAATGTGGTAAGGATTCAAGAAGCTATAGGGCTTGGTCAGAGGATCAAACGGCATGAAATTTATGTGGATGGTAAGAGGGTAGCAAATGGAACCACTGTGGGGTACAAGAGGCTTCACAGGCTCGATGAGGGGATAGTCCATGGCCAAGTTGTGAGGATAAGAATTAGAGAATCAAAGGGTTTGCCTTTGATTTCTTCAATTGGTCTACACCTTGACCCCTTTTGGCACCCAAATGAGCAGTGATCTAAGTGAAAATTAAGTGCATGAAGTTTCAAAGTATCCATAAAGAAATAAATAAAAGGTACTTTTGCTGAATTTCTTACTTAAAGTTCACCTCTTTTTTTATGCTCACTTTGTGTTGTTTGAGGCATTGAGCAATATTGTCCTATGCTGAAAAGACACAAGGCATAAAGGTAACTGAAATTCCCAATAGTATAACACCATGTGTGGCTCATTATTATTATTTATATTTGTTCATGTTCATTCCAAAGTTGGATTTTATTTTATTTTGTTTGTTCTTAGGCACCGAGCATCTTATTCCAGGCTTTCCAGCCCATTAATGACCATATTTTATTTTGAAAGCCAATGTGGCGTTTACAGTGCAGATACTATTGTATAATTGATCTATGATTAGTGATTATTTAAAAAAAAAAAAGATTGTGAGATCAAAAAATCCCTAAATAATTAATAATTAATGTGAGATTTAGTGGGGGCATAGCTTCATTTGCTTGTTCTTGACTATAGCTGGTCATTACTTTTTAATTATTCTTTTGATACGTACAGTCTGAAATTATTTGCTTATTACTATTAAAATTCTTTTGGTATGATTTGCTTGATATGAAGCCTTGACGTGCATTTGCAACTCCCACCTTAATTGCTGCATTTTTCAACTTCAAAATTGAACTGGTGATTGAATTTGTTTTCGTAAATGTTTATTCGCATAATTTTGAGATATCAACTTATCAAGTCGGACACTCCATGATGGTTAAAGATAGTGTTCTTCTCTACCTTATATGTAAGATATATGATTTGAAATTGAATGAAGTTGCTTATGAATTTCAAAATATTATACTCTGTGATGATTTATATATGCACAAATAGCACCATTACATTACATAGTTATCATTTATCACCAAAACAAACAAACAAAATTAAAAGATAATTACTGACCATCTCTTTTTTCTTTTCTTTTTTGGTTCTTTTTCTTTTCTTTTTTGGTTCTTTTTCTTCTCATTTCCTTTTGGGACAAGTTGTCAGTATGGAGGCTATCACATGCTTCATGCTTGATATCCTAACATGATTGCAAATCTCATCACGAGACTCCCCTATACTGGCATGCTGCCCCAATTCCACCAACCAACATAAGGCACCGTAAATATTCTCTTAAAAAGTTTTAAAGAACTAGCGTGATGGTTTTTAAGATGTCATGATATGATATGAGGTTTTGGGTTCGAAATCTCTAAATAATATTTTGAGGTCACTTTTGAAAAATTTCTTACTGTAATATTTGGTGTATATAAAATGGGAGGAACTATGCACGCATGAAAAATAGTTAGGTGTTCAAAGAGCTATGGACTCCATTATTATAAGCCAAAAGAGAAGAGGAGAGAGAGTCATGGCCAACCTTGGTCCCCAGTTGTCTCTGACTTGACACGTTGAGCTGAACTTTAATAGAAATGACTAGGGTGCCATAAGTAACACAAGGACTTGTATTTTAATAACACCATGAGGATTTTGTGTGAGGTGCTTAATAATATTTTGATCACCGAGTGACATGTGTCATGTTATTTTATTTAGAGAAATAATCCATTTTACTTAACCATTGCCTATAAAATAAGTCATTCATTGACTCACCAAGCAAGTGGAATCAAGTGGCACAAGGTAGGATATAAGACTAACCACACAACTCCATACTTGTCACGTTAATATTGTATGGAATCTCTGTTCTCCTTTACCAACACCATTCACTCACTTGGATTAACTTTTCCTCAGAGTCACTCTTCATGAGGTCCTTTCAATAATGACAATAAAACTAATCCCCGAACTCCATTAAAGTATAGTATAGTGACCTTGGACCTATGCGGCTATGCCAAGACTGCTTTCGTGCTTCATCTTTCTTCTTCTTTTTTGAGAAACTCTGTTATATATGCATCATCGTTTGATCATTATATTTTAATCACCAAGGCAGTGTCACACCTTCAATGCATTTGGACCGAGCCTCCTTTATATTAGATTAACTTATTTGCCTAAGTTCTTGACCCTGCATGAACAAACATTCAATTACTTAAGACACTATATATATGTTTTTTCCAAGATCTCTTATGGATAAATACATGTTAGGTTTTTTCTCCTGCTACTTTTTTTTTTTTTTTTGGGTAATAATAATAAAGATATTTTGTTGTGAAAACATCAAAAATATCACAAGAATCCATTGTCAATAATATGAATTAAAAGTACTCTCACAAGTTATTACACTTTAGACACTAGATAAAGCTACAACCACAAGAATCCATTGTCAATAATATGAATTAAAAGCTACACTCTTACCAATATAAAGGACTTTGACACCATTCTCATTATAGGGACACATATGTCAATAGTTATAATACAATTCAAATGATAGGGGCTATGACACCTTCCTAATAACTCTTATCAAAAGCTACACTCTACCAATATATAGGACTAAAATAAGAATTGTGCATCTTCAAGCAGTTCTTCTAGTCAATGGGCAATTCTAAATCCAAGAAATCTCTAAAATTTATCCTTTGGGGCTGGACACAACACATTTAAATTCCCCATCGTACTATCTTGTTTACTTGTGTGGTATTGCTTTTTCTATCTGGATCTATTCGGCTGGCATTTTCTATTCAGCTTTAAGATTGGTGGGCCTATTTTTCTTTATTGACTTTGTGGGTTGCTCGTTTGATCTTTTTGTATGTGGCATGTTCTGATTTTTGTAGCAGTACGACCCCTAGGCAACAGGCTAAAAGAGGCTCCCATGTGTAATTATCATTTCACATCCAAATGGTACATTGTCATTTCGATTTTTTGGTAGTCCATAGATACTATTAATGCACAACAGAGCATGCTACTACTTGATCTCACTTCCACGATTTTTGCATTTTAGGAAATACGTCATTACTTATGTGTCTACTTTATGATAATTAAACCTAGGAGAGAGGTTCAAGACGAACCAGAGAATCACGGGATATAACTACCGAAATGTGAGATTACTCATTACTATCGTAGTACGTACCTCTCGTAGCTTGCAATGTTGGTTTTAAGGATGTGTTCAAGAGACACTTTTGAATAGGCTAAGCATGAAACCTAGGGTTTTGTTTGATAACTTTGATTGCTAGGTCAGTCATGTAGTGGTGGTGGTGGTGGTGCAGCCTATGCAAGCTGACCAGTTGGTGCAAAATGTTATCTTTTTTGAATTTTCAGGTGAAATAAAATTTGATCATAGACATGGTTAAAGTCATTGAGGAACTTATAGCAGCGAGAGAGATAGAAGTAGAGAGAATTTTATTGAGTCCAAGTGAAATTTCGGTAAGGGAAATGCCAAGAGATACTTACATATAGGGAAGAAGATTAAAAAAATTGTTTATAAAGAAGAAGAAATTAGTGCATTTTTTTGCCAGTATTGTTCATGCTTTAAGCTTAGAAGTGTGGAATATTTGAAGTGAGAAAAAGTATTGTTTCATACTTTCATATGTACACTCCGTATACATAATGTACACACTTTCACACCAAATTTTTATATATTTTTTAAAATGATCTGAGAATATATTATCATATATCTTGTATTCCCTCATGCTCGGCACCGCCACATTTAATATAAGATGACACATGATGTGTACTGAGAGTGTATAAAGGCAGTGTGAAAGAATCAAATCCTTTTAAGGATTTGATTCTTTCGCACTACCTAATTAGGAAGAAAATTCCTGCCGAACATTTAGAACAATGAATGGTGATGAAAGGTGCGAAAGAAGCAAGAAAAGCATGGATAGGTGAGGTTGAGGCCCACATCAGACACGCTAGTATATGATGATAAAGATGGCCATCAGACAAATTTGATGAGCAGCAAACTTGGCTGCAGATTTAAGTTAACCCAGCCGATATGTGTTCACAGAAACTCAGCATTCACACTGATTTAGTTGTGTGCTAGCTGCTTGCTCTTTTTATCTGGCTCTCTATATATTCAGTTTGCAATTTTTATTCCCTTTTTTGCTTGGTGGTCCTATATATACTCCTATTTGTCTTGCAAATCTTGATAAAGTTGCACTATCAAATTTCATAGATTTTTCTCATTTGATTCTTTTGGATGGGCATGACCTAGTTTCCACATTAGCTGCTCTTTGCCTGGATTCATTGTGTACGTCCTTTTCAGTTTAATATTCTTCTCAATGAATATAGTTAATTTTTTACTAGAATAAATAACTAATAGGAGATGGAGGAGTTTCACATAAAAGTAAAACTTCTATAAAATTGTTTTTAAAAACATCCATAAAATTATTCATTATTAAGTTATTATCGCATTTGGATTGTGTTGGGCGGAGGCTTAGTGGGCCAAGTCCAATATCCTACTAGAGGCGGAAGTTAGATAGGACCAAGTCTCAGTCAGCCGGTTAGCTTTGGGCTGCCATCTTTTAAGGGAATAAAGTCGCGCCATTTTCATCAGTTATAGCTTTTGATGTAATGGATAAGTGTTTAGTTCTAACAATTGGTATTAGATCCAAGTCACAGGTTCGACTCCTTGTTATGCATGTGCATGTGTTAAGGGTGGGATTGTTGGGCGGAAGTCTAGTGGGTCAAATCTAATATCCTGTTTAGTCAAGGTCAGGTCAACCCGTTAGCGGGCTACCATCATTTAAGGAGAAAAAGTTGCGCCCTTATCATCAACTATAGCCATGTGCAATGGCAAACTAGTTTGGAGAAATTGCACATCCAACTTCAATCACATCAGTTTGGATAATTGTGGAGAGAGAGTGTCCCATAAGATAAACACTTTCTCCTAATTAGTCTGATACCTTGTCCACAAACGGATTGGCGCCAACGATTGAATCTCAAACCAGGTAGTTGGTTTTAAAGTCAAAAGGAGATACCGTGTCCACTAATGTTAAAAGCCAAGCAAGACATATAGGGTCTTGCATGACCCTAACCACAAGCATAATCAAATGACCTCTCATGAGGAAATTAAAAGGCATGGAATTCTTAAGAAACTTTATCTTTTCACAGGAAAAAAGAAAAGAAATCTGACTTTGACATTGGAGCTACACCACACTAATGATTAAGGGTCACTCTCTCCATTTTTGTAGGTACAATCGTCCAGCTGGGCCAAAAATAAATTATGTAACTAATTGGCAAGAAAATCATTGGTATTGAAGTTCAATATGTAATCCAAATTCGTAGTATCACTGATTTCTTTTATAAAAAGAAAATCTCATTATAAATATGAATTTTATTGTAATATATTATAAAAAAAAGTATATAAAAAAATATGTAATCCTTTAACTTTTTATCCCATAAATGTAAGTCACAAGACTAAACCACATAAACTTCCATATTTTATTTCTAGCCAAAATGGCACAATAGCACTGTTTACCGAAATATATGAACTCGAGTTCCATGGAAAACTCGAGTACCCAAAAAGTGGTAGATCCTTACATATTTTCGCAACAGTAGTAGATTGATATATATTTCGATAAACAATGATATTTGGCCACTTTGGCCTTTTATTTCTTCTCTGGCTTTTTTATCATGTACAAACTTTTACATCATAAGATATATGTTATGATTTTTAACAAAAACCGAGGTGGATTTTTTTTAGTCATTAGAACTCTATGCACTATGAAAAAAAAAATCTCTCTTTTAAATCTTTAATAAATTCCTATATATACCCTCCAGCAGTTTATAATTTGATCATCTCCTATAATAAGGCTCAACAATACTAAAATTAGTATTCAAACAATGTGGGGGGACTATCACACATATACTTATCCGAAGGGAACCCATCAAAACACTTGTTCGAGAGTATGCCACTAACTCGAAGTTAGAGCGAAGATGAGACTTGAGAGTCACTACCTAGTACTTATAACTTATAAGTCCAATAACAGCTCTTCTAACTTCTACATAGTCCAATACTACTGTAAGTTTCTTAAAAAAACTTTCTCCCCTCTCTCCGTGTGTGTGTTAAAAAATACTTAGTATTCTAAAAAAAAAAAAAAAAATTCTACATTGTCAAAATGGAGCCTTTGATCCATGTGAAGGTTGAACATAGTTTTTATCCAAGAAAGTCAATTTCGTACCGGAAGTTGTTTCAATTTGGTCAGGGGAACGAAATATTTTGATACCGGTATACCATTTCGAGTTTACTGCTATTTATATATTTCTATATTTATATATATATATATATATATTATTTATGTAAGTATGAATTTATTAATTTTTATGTTTATCAACATAAAATTTAAAATCCACATATTTTATAAGCCTACATATTAGCTTAAGTACATTAACCAATATTAGATTAAATAAAATGTTTTTTAATAATTCTTTCAATTTTTTATTTTTTTATTGTACCGGCCAATACAAGCTGGTACAGTCGAAATAGGTCGGTACAACTCAGTATTTTTTTTGGTACATTTTGGAGGAGTACCGATGCTGGTTTGATGGCCGATATGGTATATTTCCCCGGTACGGCCGATATCGGTACGATATTGACTTCCTTGTTTCTACCACAATCTGAAGATCTAATTAGCGCAACTAGCATACACAAAATCAATCTCATTGCCAATTTACATTTATCTAATAATAATAATAATAATAATAATAATAATAATAACTTCAAAATGAGAAAAATGATACTTTAAAACATTAGACTGCTTATCTATTTGTTTAGAAGATATTGGAGGTATATAATAATCTTACGAATTTCTTTCTAAATTCACCACACTAATTTCTTCATTATTCACTATATCACCTTCATTATTCATTATTCAACATATGAGACCCTAGGGTAGAACTCCTAAGGATCGGAGAATCCATATTTATACATTACTATCTTGTTTTTCTAGACTCGAATGTCTTTGACAACCTTACCTGGACTACCCTAATCACACTCAACTGTAAGTAATTAGTTTACAAGATGGCAAGTTAACTATGCCCAGGATGCTCCCGGCTTCCCACAGAGCTATATTCATGGTACTACCTTTTGGTAAAAATAAAAAATAAAAAAGACAATGCACTACCTTGCAATTTACAAAGTTATGCTGATTTATTTAAACATTGTAATATATATTGTGATGGTGTCTTTCCAACGATTTTGGGCTCGTTGGACCTGAACTCCCAATTAATTTATATTTTGTTCTGGGTTTAGCTCACAATGGGAGATCCCAAAAGAAGTTTGGCTGATGAATGATGGTTTAGAATGGTCGTGTGGTGGTTATTTGCTAGGAATTGGACTGTCCGAGGAGAATATCAGACAGCCGAGGTGCCCCTTTGGGTGTCCCGGGCTGGATCACCTTTCCCAAGTATTGTTTTCTAGTTTTTCACCTTCCACTCGTGTTTCTCTCCCCAGAAAAAGGTTCCAACCCCTTACACTGACCCCCATCTCCCCTTTTTATCCCTTTTATTAGTGGACTCGCTATTATAGGGGAAGATTTTACACGTGTGTGGGTCCCTCCAACAATGGTGTCTAGGTGGCTTTTTGAGTCTAGGTTACTATTCTAGCATGTCTAATCGCATATCAGGAATGGAGCCCACGGCTCTACTACTGAATTGATTTTCTAGTAATTTGTGCTTGATGCCAAATCTTGTGCTTGGCAGGCAGATTCCCTTAAAACATTACCTTCCATCCTCAGGGATATTGGGATTTGTTCAAATATAATTGCCGGATATACGTGTATTTTAGCTCGTGTTCTTTATGTCTAGGCCGAACCTAAAGCTAACAATGCTAACAAATCTCGGCTTGGGCCCAGTATGGGCTAGCTGAACTTTCGCCCTCCAATATATTTATAAAGGTTCTCAAGTAATATAATAATTCTAAAAATAAAAGGTATGAACTCCATATACAGTTATGCTGATTTATTTAAACATCGTCTTGTTTGTATTCCCATCTTCTATCTGAACAATTGAAGGAGCTAGCTGGCTGTATGGAATTAACCAAAACTATGAAATTACATGACCCAATCTTGGGGAAGCAAGTATATGGAGGCCTCCATCAATTTGTAAAGTGAGCATCGTCCTGTAAGTGATTGACTTGTTTTCATCACTCAGCTTGAATATGTAGCTGCCCAAAAGGACAGCACTGAATATCTTCATCTGCCTGTAAGCAAATTCCTTTCCCAGACAAATTCTTGGACCCGCCTGTGAGTGACAATATTTTTAAATTGAGTTTACAAGCTCTTCATAATCCCATAATACAGCTATAAATGTCTGAAAGATAAGTTTGCTAATGAAGTAATAGAGGGAAGGTTGTTGGAATATACTAGACTCAGCTAAATTTGGTGTACTTTTGAAACTTTCTTACCTGGAAGGCTGTAAATTTAAAAGGGCTTTCTTGCTGGAAAAGGCAATTTTCGTTGAGCCATCTTTCTGGCCGGAATTCTTCTGCATCATCACCCCATAAGAATTTCATCCTGCCCATGGCATATGGATGGTATGCCACTGCATCACCTTTCCTGACACTGTAACCATCTGGCCAAGTATCATCTGAAAAACAGATCTTCCCATCCTGTAACAGCACAGGAAAAACTGACTTAAGAAAAGGAACTCGTCAACAAAACAATGCAATATGCATTCATTCATGTATGTTAGAATAATAATTAAATGATTAAATTCATCATTTGCTAATAGTTGGAACTTTTTCGGACCTATTTCTTTACGGTTTAAATTTTTGAGACAAGTAATAATTTTTATCAGTATATTACCACTGGAACTACAGGATAGAGCCTGAGTGTCTCAGTCAAAGCTGCATGGAGATACTGCATCCTGTCAAGAGCTTCTTCTGTTATGCTGTTTGCAAGTTCATCAATGCTTGAATTATCTTTCAAGTTTGTTGATTCTCTCACTTCTAGTGCAATCTTTTCCTGTATATGAGGATGCTTGCAGAGCAAGTAAATGAACCATGAGAGAGTACTAGCTGTTGTGTCCTTACCAGCTATCATGAAACTAAGGATTATGTCCTTTAAGTACTTGGGATCCGTCTTCCTCAATTCCAGAAACCTTGACAAAATGTCTCCTTTCTTCATCTGCCACATTTATGTGTTGGACAATTAAATTATACTAGGTACTTAATTTTGTCTCAACTCAGAACAAAAAAGATGGTTCAAGATTCTAGAAGTTAAAAACTCACAGGCAAATCAACTAGTGGATTATTGACTTGTTCAATCTTGCTAGTGATTACTTTGTATACAAATTCATCAATCACCTTCATATTATTTCTAAGCACTGCTTCTGATCCAATGTTCAGGAACCGCTTGATCTTCCAGAAAATGTCAACATACCGGTATGAGGTAATTGCACTGGCTTCATCAAAAGCATTGGAGAATCGAATCCCTTCTTCATATGTTCCACACATGCTGTCCAGTTCTACACCAAGGACGATCTTAAATACTGAGTCTAAGGTTGATTTCATAAACAAATCCTGCCAATATTCACCTACAAGGTTAAACCATTTTCTAATGAAATGAAATAGCAGTACTTGTAATATTTACAAGTTCAAAATTTTACTTGGATCTCTATGGTTTTATTTGAGGATACAGCTTCAGACAATATCCGAGAAAGTTTAACTGCATTGGTTTTAAAGACTACACTGCTAAAGTTTTTCAGTATCTTGGTGGAAAATTCATAGCTTGATTCTTTCCTCTGGTGTCGCCACTTTTCTCCATCCACCGTGAAGATTCCATCACCCAGAAGATCAGTTAGAATATTATAGTGGAACCAACCCTGCAAACACACCAGAAGAATGAAATTCTTGAGCTTAATTAACCATTATTTTAATCTCTTTGCGTACCTTCTTAGCATAGGGGCTGAAAAATAGAACCCATTATGAGGTATGACAAAGAAGGAGAAAAGAACATCTTATATGGATGAAGTGCACAAAACTTGGAAACGCAGTTGACTGACATCCATTTTAACATGTTCAACAGCAAACACAGATTTTTTTTTTTTGCTTTGAATTTCAACTTAAACATACAAAATTTTGGCTGAATTTTAAATTTCTTCTGAGTAGCTCAATCAACTGAAGTTGCATGTGTTGGAGTTGGTTCATATTTGTTACTGGGTCACTGGCCAGATGGCCTATGGGCCATGGATGTATGCACGCAACTGAACCACATAAACTCTATGTTGATTTTTCTCCTCTTTTCTATAATATTGTGTACAACAGCTTGCTATGGAAGATGAATAAAAAATAAAATTAGATAACTTTTTATTCCATTTAATTTTCAATAAGTCATTGGAAATGAAAAAGAATTTGGAATCTCAGTTGTATGGCTATCATTTTCCTTTTCTTTACCTATTTAGCAACCATGCAAAGAATGATTGAGCATTATTAACTCATTATGAATCAAATAAACAATGAAATTCACCATTGAACTTAAAATCCAATAAATGACATTTATCTCAGGCTAAAAATCAAAAGTAAGTTGGATGTCATAATACCTTGCCATAGTTTTCAAAGTTTGTTTTGAGGAAGTGTTCAACATTAGCAGGGTCTGCAGTGTAAACCAAAGCTCTGTTTAAGTCAAGCAACCTGTAGGTTCTGTGTTTGCTTGAAAGCTCAGTCATGAAATCGTGCAGCCTATGGAAGTTAACCAGTTGGTGAATACTGGTGCCGGCAACAGGATGGTATTTTTTTCGATTTTTAGGTGACCTTCTGGCAGGAAATTTGATCACAGATATAGCTAAGATCACAAAGGAAATTATTGCAGTGAAAGAGATTGGATTAAATAGGAAATTCATTAAATTCATTCTGAATAAAGAAATTTTTGTTTGGAGAATTGAGGAGAGGAACTTATACAGTGGGAGGGCGGGATTGAAAAATTGGTAAAGAGATTAGAATGACAAGCCATGAAGAGTAAAGGTCCACATAAAACGCACCATATAGAGCATTATCTGTCAAATATTAGCAGCAAAATTTGGCTGCACGTATTATTATTGGAACAAAGTTTCTCTCCAAACTAGTTTAGAGAGAAATTCTATAAACTCCTCATATATCTCTATATTGAGTGTTAATTTTGAAAATCTAACTGTTAGATTGCATGTTCTTATTATATTTTTCATATATGTAAAATTTCAAGAAGATCAAAGATCAATTGCTATCTCATCAAACAAATGTTAAAATTTCAAATTTTTATGATCTATAAAAAATAAGTTTATTGATTAAATAGTAAATAATATCCAATTTGAACGAAATTTGATATACATGTTAAGAACATAAGGAATATGAAATTCAATATCCAATTTGAACGAAATTTGATATGCATGTTAAGAACATAAGGAACATGAAATTCAACGGTTAGATTTTCAAAATTCACATAAAAAAAAAGAGATATATGAGAAGTTTAAAAAGTTTCTCCCCAAACTAGTTGGGGAGATAAATATCTTCCTTGGGGAGTTTTTTTGAATAATTATTATAACATACAGAGATACACTTTAATCACTTATTCTTCTCGTTATTATTCAATACGAGATTTTACTTACACGTGTACACCCAATAATAAGAACAAAGTTTCTCTCTAAACTAATTTGGGAGTACATTGGTGGAGCTAAATCTATATATTTTAGCTTCTCAAAGTATTTTATTTGTGCGTTCACACTGATAAGATTATTTTAATCATTTCTTTTCCTTTTCTCTCTTCTTCCCGTTACAAGCTTAGTCTCTCTTCTTCCCATTGATAAGATTTCTCTCTTTCTCAACCTCGCGCTGCCTAGCCGCTGACAAACTTATCCGACTGCCCAACTTCGACCACCTCTTCCTCCACTCGCCGCCGACCCAAGTCCCAAGCCGACCCACGCCGACCCATCTCGCCCTTTCTTCTCTGTTTGGGTGCCACCAATTTCTTCAAAGCTTGCTCGCCGATTTACAGGTGAGTTATCTTTGTCTTTTTCATCATGTAATGCTTAGGGTTTTTGATTTGGGGTTTTTGATTCTAGTCTGCTAGAATTGGAATGATAAATTTTCCATGTCAATTGGGAATTTTGTGTTTGCGGGGAATTTATATTTTTTTTATTCTAATGATAAATTTGCAAGGAATTGAAATGATAAGTTTTTTGTTTTTACTTCTCACCGATTTTCAGTTTGTTGATTCTAATTTATTACAATAAATGTCATGTTGGAAAATGTTCTTGAAATTTTCTGTTTGCAGGGAAGTTTATGTTTTTTGTTTCTAATGTATTGGTGTAAATGTTAGTTTGAGAATTTTCTGTGTGCAAGGAAGTTTATATATATATATATATTTTTTTTTTTTCTAATTTATTACAATACATGGTTAGTTTGAGAAATACTCTGGGAATTTTCTGTTTGCGTGGTGTTTTTTTGTTTCTAATGTATTGATATAAATGTTAGTTTGAGAATTTTCTGCGTACAAGAAAGTTTATATTTTGTGTTTCTAATTTATTACAGTACATGGTTAGTTTGGAAAATATTCTGCGAATTTTCTATTTGTGATTATTTGCTATTATGTGGCAGTTTATATTATTTAATATTATTTTATTATTTTATATTATTTTGTTTCTATTTGAAATGGTTAGTTTATATTATTTTATTGTGTTGTTTATATTATTTTATTGTATTAAAAGTTAAAATAACACCAGTACACCACTAATGTTGAGTATTTTGTAATGTGAGAAAGTAAAATAAATAAAGTAGTTTTTTATGGTGCAAAATAGCTAAATTTATGACTCCACCAATATTGATTCTCTAAATAGTAGTATAGATTACATAAAAGTACATGGGTTTCTATTTAAATTTCAAACTTTGTTTACATTTTTAAATAGATGCAAAGTTCATAACGAGTTAGGAATCTTGTATTTTTTTTTCAAATCTTTCTACCACGCTACTTGTAAGGGGAAAAAAATTTGCATAGTAATATAATGAATGAATGTACGACAAAAAATCTCTATTAAAAAAAAAAATGAATGTACTTTTTTTATTAAAAAAAATGATAACGTTACCCTAACTACTCTATAATGTGAATAGAAGCACGTTATTCTCTTCTAAAAGCCATTGCTTATTAATTATTATCTCAACTTGTGTCCTAATTAAAAGTCTTCTGTTTCTCAAAAAAAAAATTTAAAAGTCTTCTAATCATATCTTTTCTAAAAGGTTTTTTTTTTTTTTTCTCTAACACATCTATCTAATCATCATAAAAGGACATGACTTCTAAAACGTTTTTTTTTCCCTTTATGAAATACAAAAAGATTTTTTCTTTCCCAACGTGTCAATTTACTGTCTGTTTGGTACGTGTGTTTAAACAACAGTTTTTAGTTATTTTGAAAATACATGTGGGTGAAAAAGTGTGTGAAAATATCAGTAATGTTCTTCAAAAGATATTTTTTCTAAAACGTTTTTTTTTTTTTTTCTTTACCGAAAACAAGAAGATTTTTTTCCAAACCCATCAATCTAATCGTTTGTTAATTTCTATGTCTTTATGTTCAAATTACACTGATAAAAAAAAATATATTACATTACAGGTTCTCTTCTCTCTCCACAAACTAGCCAAATTAACTATAAATTTTAAATAAAACTTATATTAGTGTTCTATTTGAAGGCTTACAAGAATAAATTCTGTCTGTTCATTTTAAAAAAAAAAAAATTAAAAGAATAAGTTTTGTCTATAATATGATATAAGCTGCCACAAAAGTAAAGGGCCCAAATGGGATTACCAGTATTGACCTAACTCAACGACCCAAATCTAATCAAACAGATAAGTAACAAGTTGGGTTAATTAGGTCAATTCCATTTGGTTGAATGGAAAAGGAAGAGGATGGAATCTATTGAAGCAAAAGGGGGATGAAAATCATGAAATGAGTGTTTGATTGGGTGAAATTTGGAGGGAAGGAAAATGGTGGATTTTGGTGTTTCCATTAGGTCCATCAAAATTTATCCTCCCAAATTAGAGGAGAAAATAAGAGGAATATTTGTGAAGGATTTACACGAACCTTTTTTTTTTTTTTTTTTTTTATCCACTATTACTTTATCTTCTCAACATTCTTTAAATAACTAATATAATAATTGTGTTGTGTTCACTTTTATAATGTGTTAATTTAACTAATTCAACCAATCAACTTTTTTCCTTATATGTAAAAGGATGGGTAAATAAAAATTAATTACAATAATTAACATGACGTGTTTACTTTTGTAAGATGTCATCTTTAATTCAAGTAATAACATTATTTTTTTTTATAAAACATTGGAAAAAAATCAATTAATGAAAATTTATTTCTTATGTAATGGGAATATAATAGTAGATTTAGAAAAAAAAAAAATCTTTATTCTCATATTTCTTTTCAACCAACTAAATAAAATTTATATTTATTTTCTATCATTTTTTTTTTCATCTTCTATACCAAATACACATGGTGAAAAACTAAAATTTTTTCAATCCTCTCACTCTTCTACCAAATGTAATCAATTTGGTTTGATTTAACTACTCTCAAAACCTACGAGGTCAATTTAGTAATAAAAAATTTAAAAACAAAAACAAAATCCAAAGTGGACCCAACCTATGCATACTCCTGACTACTTATCCTTCAATGATCACACAACAACCTTCATTAATGGCTATATCAAGCCTACTTGCTACATAAAAATGGATGTATTAGCCATAAAATTCAAATCAATAGCCTTCTAGCTGAGTAACATGGCCTATTTTCCTTTATTCAGAGAATCGTGGTTGAAAGCCTCCCTTCCCATGTTGTTATAACTACCGAATTATCACCAACAAAAACAAAAAGGGATAAAATTCATATTAAAAAGGTTCCTAGGAAAATCTAGGATTAAATAATTGTCAAGTACTGAACTTGTCAGTTGTCACTAACTGCAATGCAATTCAATTACCTAAATAGCAGCCCTGGTACCACAGAAACAAAGTTTGTTATTCCAGAATTTGAATTTATTTGCTTGTGATAAAAGTTACAGTGAAAGTGACCTTCAAGGGGCCTCAACCTCAAGGCCATGACAAACACTGTTCGATTTTCTACCACAGCCTAGGGAAATAAGAGAAAGCACATAAATGCCTTTGATCCATGTGAAGGTTGAACATAGTTTGATATGTAGCTTTCTTCCTCCCAGCAACAAGTTTGAATCTGAAAAAGTACAACAGTACAGAGACAAAACAATATCTTCATTTTCCAATAAGCAAATTACTTCCCCAAGCACATCTGATGCTTGGACTGACCATTGAAAAAAGAAAAAGAAAAGGATGTAATGCATGTTAGAATAAATCATAAACAATCATCAAGTAATCAAAAGCAACATGTCATTGACCTAAAATGCAGTTTATTTAAAGGAATTTCTGCTTTGAAACACCATTATCAAGCCATCTTTCAGGTCAAATTTCCTCCAGATCTTCCGCACAAACGTATGTCATCCTTCCCATAACAGAAGCCTTATAGTTAACACCATCTCCTTTATTTATTTTAAAGCTACCAAAGAGAATATCATCTTCTATTTAGAACTCTTCCTGTCCTACATTCAGAATGAAACAAACTGATAAGAATTTTTAATTTAAAAAGCATATCTGGAGTGAACTTCTTTTTTTCCCTGAAGAAAATAAGTAAACAATTTATTGGAAGTCGCAAAAAGTATACAGACAGCTATGAGTATATATGATATGAATCAATAATAAGAAACGTTATAGGATTTTAGCTGTTCATTATGTTACTATGTGCTTCCATGAACAAAGAAAGTCGAAGTTCTTAGTTTGGAAAGATAAGGAAGTGATGAAGGATATCTACTTAGCCCTGACAACATGAATAATCAGTATCTGGTTACAATCAAGAGACAATACCATATTTGCTGCAAGTTCAATCTTAATGAGGCAAGGGAAATGTCTCCTACTTAGAATACAGGCCTGGACCCATTCTTTAACGTTACAATCCTAGCAGTGGATGGTCAGCTGTAATGTTTTAGTTTCTACTTTCTAAGTTGATCAACAAGAGTGCCACGGGGATATAGGTTTATGGCTAGAAATAAGAAGGCTACCTGATATATTTGATATTTCTGATGCAATCCTTGAAAGAAACAAGAAGTGAAGGGGGAACAAAAAATGTGATGCATAACATCCACTTAACATATGAGACTGTCATTCTTGCACAGTGCTGCCAAGATTTTTTCAAGTATTTGAGCCTCAATATTGTGCAGAGTGGAGTCAAACAAAAAGTGGTCTAAGAAGATACCGCATCTTTTCAAGGGAAGCTTCAGTGATCATCCGTGCAATTTCATCATGCAGATGTGATACTATCAGCTTCAGCTGCTTCTCTCACTTCACATGTAACCTTCTCTTGAACCAAATGGTGTTTACAGAGCACGCAAAAGAACCAATTCAGTGTGTTTGCAGATGTGTCCTTGACAACAATGTTAAAAGTGAGTAACATCTCTCAGATATTTCTGTCATATTCTTCGGATCCTGCTCACTCACCAGTCACCACCAAACACTTGACAATACATATCATTTGCCTATGTTCACGAAATTATATAAATTAATCCAACAGGCAGAGGTTGCAATGAAGAGCCCAACAAGAAGGAAATTTTCTGCAACCTTCTCTCAGATATTGCTCAGTCATCAAAGGCTTCAGAGAACCCCAAATGCACATTAAAATTTGAGTCTAAATTTGATTTTGTCCAGATATCCTGCATAAAAAGTGGAAAAGCCACCTTCTAAGGCCCACTATAATGATATTGTAAAATAAAAAACTTCACACACACACACACACACACATATATATATATATATGTTTCATACATACTTATCAATATATATATATGTGTGTGTGTGTGTGTTTCATACATGCCTGCATATCTGATTTAGTATTCAGGAAGTCATTCTCTGAGGAATTACTTCAAATAAGATTACATCAATTCTTCACTTTCAAGACTATTACCAACCTGCAAATTCATCAATTGCTTTGTTGCTCTCTGTGTGGAAAATAAACTAATTTTGTTGCATTTGTTCAAAAAACAGCTGTGCTGAAATCTCTTAAAACTTTTGTTTAGAATTAATACATCACAAGCTTATGTTGGTGGCGCCATTTATTCTGCAATGATGGGAAAGAAAAAAAAAACTCCATTACTAAACAGATCTCTCATTATTCCACAATGATACTCTCATGCAAAACATTCCACTGTCGGAAAACTTTAAGTAAAAAGCTAATCAAAGCTGATAGGTTCGTGAAATTTGTTACCTTGCCATAGTTGGCAAAGTTGGTTTTAGTATATATTCAAGGACAAAGTTTAGCTATAAAATTGGTTGTAGCCTAAACCTTAATAAAATAAACATTACTACATATTTTGAAAATCTAATCATTGAATTGTATGTTCTTTACGCTCTTTATACACATATCAAATTTTGTGTCAATCGGATATATTATTTACTATATAATCTATTTTATGCACAATTTTAAACTACAAAAACTTGCAATTTAAACAATTTATTGATGACATAGCTATTGATCTTTAATTTTTTAGAAAATTTTCAACTGTGGAAGATATAAGAAAAAGATGTAATCCAATGATGAATTTGTCAAAATTCATCTCCAATAAAAAAATATTAAGTAAGGTTGTAGCCTAAGGCTACAATCAATTTTATAGCTAAACTTTGTCCTATATTCAATATTAGTTGGATCATCAGCATAAATTTCACCATGTGATGGAGTAATTCACAGATAGGTTATGTATCTCTGAGCAAGAGATGCTTGGTGCTTGGTAATTAAAGAATGTATTGAAGTTTGGGTTGCAAACTTCCCCCACAACACCGCCCCCACCCCCCCTCCCCAGCGATAAGTATATGACAATGATTTAATTTATTCATGCACTACCACATTTATAATGCATGGAAGGTTATATTTATATGGATGTGAGGTCCTATCACATAACAGTACCCACACCTAACAATGTACTAGATGCACATGTTGCAGGATGGGAAGCTTTGTTCTTGATGATACCTGACCATTGGATTCAGAGAAAACAGGTCGGCTTTCATTGAGAAGACTTTCATGGCTGCTGATCTTTCAATTAATATTTTCTTCTTTCCATCAGACTGAAATTAAGTCAAGATAAACGTTGTAGAGAAAATCTGGAAACCTACAAATCAAGATAATATAATGAAGATTAGTATTTTGACAACCAAAATTCTGAAAGTAACGAGTTTAAGAATTCTTGTGATACAAACACAATTAAGTACACAGATCAACTAATCACAAGAAACAGAGATACATGTTTTCACCAACTAATTAACAAAACGCTAAGAGATTAGGCTTTCTTCAGATCTCAGGCTTCTGCAAAGAATTTGGTCCGAGAGACTTAAGTAGATATAAGAAAACAACATTTGAGATGATATATTCTATGACAATATATTGGTACATAGATAACTGGCACATCAACCCAAGATCAATATAAAAGCAATCATACTTCATATTTACTACTACTTAAATTCAGAAATATTCCATTACATAATATGGATAGAATCACAGTCCACTTATTGAAGACAGTATGAATTCATATTCAATGCCAAGAAGAACAAAGTGAAATGATTTAATTTCTACAGGACATTGACAACCCTAGATATTTACAAGAATAGCTCCTACATGCTTACATGATAATTTTGGATCAGTAATGGCAAGCAGCTGTAAATTTTGTCAGAACACATGGGTTGCCTATAAAATAAGGTTTAATCAAGAGCGACCTTATTCTCCTAGGGATGTATATCTCATTCCCTTAAGTATACCTCGATAAATGTCCCTCATACAATAAATTCCTTTTCATAATAGTACTTGGAGGTTCTTGAATAACTTTCAATAACTCTACAAACAGCAGAATGTCAGTTTCCCAAGTGTGAACATATAAACAAATTCCTTTGAAATAAAACTTAACCATATTATCACATAATGTTTGCCTTCAATGAATTCTTATTATGATCAAGCATAAATCCTTCTATCTTCATCATGTTACTAAACCCATTCAAAATACAGACTACTTCCTCCATTAGAACATCAGGTGATCCTCTCACTGAAAATTCATGGACAGCCCCATCAACTTCAATCATGCTGCAGCCTGGGACTTCCTTCTTTATCCCTTTTTCTTTCATCAAGGCTCTAATTCTCTTTACGTCATCAAATCTATTAGCTTTGGCATATACATCACAAAAGTTCACATAAAAAGCATAGTTCAGAGGTTCCAAATCAATTAAATACTGTGCCACCCTTTCTCCTAATTCTACATTCCCATGCATTTGACAACCTCCAAGTAACGCACCCCAAACAAACACATCTGGCTCCATTGGCATGCCTCTAATAAGCTCTTCTGCCTCTCCAAAAAGCCCAGCACGGGCAAGTGCATCAACCATACAAGCATAGTGATAAACCTGTGGTTCAATTGAGTAAGCACGTCTCATCATGTCAAAACACCATCGTCCTTTCTCTACTAGACCAGAGTGAGCACAAGCCGACAATAGCCCAACAAATGTCACATGGTTAGGCTTCACCCCAAGCGTTTCCATCTCTTCAAAAAGATCAAAAGCCTCTTTACAAAACCCATGAAGAGCAAACACCGATATCATTGCTGTCCATGCCAAGGTATCCCTTTTAGGCATATCCTTAAAGACCTCATATGCTTTTTCCACACATCCGCATTTGCCATACATATCAACCAATGCCGTGCCAATTACCACATCACACTCTAGGCCACTTCTCCTTAAGTAACCATGCACCCATTTACCATGATCAATTGCACCAAGATATGCACAAGCTGAAAGGACACTAGCAATTGTGATCTTGTCCGGTCTAACCATCTCATCCCTTACCATCTGCATTTCATGGAAAAATTCCAAGGCCTCCTTCGGCCGACCACCTTGAATGAACCCCACTATAATTGAATTCCAAGTTATAACATTTTTCTTCTTCATCCTCCTGAACAATTCCAACGCCTTATCAAGTTCCCCTCTTCTCAAATACCCAATAATCATCGAGTTCCAAGAAACAACATCCCCATTCGACATTTCATCAAACATCTTCCGGGCACAACTCAAATACCCGCATACCGAATACAGACTTATCAAAGAATTCCCAACAAAAACATCATTATCAAATCCAAACTTGATGGCATGGGCATGAATGCTTCGGCCCGCGTCACCCTCGAGCCTTGTCGTGCATTCCTTTACTAGGAATGGAAAAGTGAGGAAATCAGGTGTAATGCCATCACAAAGCATTTGGTTATATAGAATCAAAGACCGAGATGAAGAATTTGTGTTATCAACTCCATTGATTTTAGTAGCATAAGCTCTGATCATTATGTTACAGATAGAGGTATTTGGGTTGTTTATGAGTCGGAAAACATTGGCAGCATAGGTGAGAGAGCCCCAATCAGAAATGGCGCAAAAGTAAAGGAGACGAGTAATGAGAAAATGTTGGTCATTGTTTGAAAGATTTGGGCAAGTCAGGATATGGGTATGGATTTGTTTAAGCTCTCTCATGTTCCTGCATTCTTGGACTAAAGTTGAGATTGTGTTCTTCAATGTATTTTTTAGGTGTTGGGCTTCTTTCATTTTCTCTCCTTATGGCTGGCTATGGCTAGAAAGCCTAGCATGATGCTTATTTATATGTTACCATAACATTTTAGTCATTTTTCCAAATTATTTATCTTTTTTTGCTTTTTGAGATAACATATTTCCCAAATTATTTTATGTAATATAAAGTAATTAAATGGCCAATTTTTGAAAATCACCAAAGGTACCTCGTAATGCAAGGAAGGAAAACTACGTAAAATATCAAATGGGCAAAATTTATGCAGCAAAAACTAAATTCAATCACTGATTATAATGCACCAAAAATTGTGTATGTGGTTCATTAGTCAATGCAAACCAGAGCTCCACTTTTCACCATGTTCCACTGGATAACCAGGTGCCATTTCCTTGAAATGATAAAGGTCCAATCTCTCACAAAGGTGCAAATTAAACCAATAAGCATAAAAGATACAACAAATCGGGAATGCATAAACATGGATACAGATAAAATAGAAACCATTTAGTTTTCAACATAAACAAAAATGGTTCAAAAAGAGAGAAATCTCTAAGAACCCGGAAATGGAATAAGATAATAGGCTCAACTTGAAAAGAATCCCAATCCGCATAAATACAGTTACAGAGACTAGTAAAATGTTACTAAATAAAATTAAAATTACAATTACAGAAAAATTAAGCAATAAGAGGAAGGCTTAGAACTTGACAGCCAGCTTCCCTCCAACTATACAGCAAAGCAAGTTAAACATTGGTGTTTGTGTTGTCCTACAGAAAACCTTCAATTCCACGACCTGATCTTACTTCCCTGTATATGCCAAGAGCTTCTTCCATGACCTGGGCTTGAGCCAGCAACTTAGCTCTCTTCTTTCCAGATGGATGGGTTGAAAGATAATCCCTGAGAGCTGATTCGCCTGTCACCAGTCCCAACTTCTCGTACACTTTGGGGGCCACACGAGGATCATATCCAGCTGAGGCCATCAACAGCAGCCCTATGTAGTCCGCCTCCATTTCCATCCTGCAAAGAAGACAATTCATACAAAAGGGTGAGCACACATCAGAAAATAGGATCATGTTCACCTTTGTCTGTCCTACTATATGGCTTGCTGTTATCTGTCCAACTATCTCTGAAAGAGAACATAGTAGACCAAGTACCTTCTGGAATCATTAAAGGCTTCAGTGTCTCAATTTTTTAGTTATCAATTCTACCCATTAGGACTCACACCACATTTCTGCTTGCCAGGAGCTTGTCCTGTAATGTGATCTAAAGCATCCATTATGCTAATCAAGCAACACTCTTCTTCAGAGTCCTGCAACCATTCCAACTACCAATCTTAAGCAATTCCCTTCACCTCCAATACTGAAACTGAAATTCTGCAATTTCACCTAGCCTTTCTTCAATAATTTACTTACTAAAAAAGGGGAAAGGAAAGGGGGGCAAAAAAAATTCCTTTTAAGACAAAGCAACTTTATTAAGGAACTGTCTGTAATGCTCGCTAAACACATTTGAGAGGAACCATATTCAAGCATACGTTGTTAATTTATTCAAAAGGTCACTTAGTAATTTAGCACAAGGTTGAATCAGCTCCAGAACATTCTATTTCACCTTATAATCCAAAGATTGGTGTCTATTTTTTTATCAAACAGATGGTCAGACCAACAAACTCAAGGAAGATAAACTAAGAACTTTCGTCGTCATATGATTACAAAAAGCCATTGCAAGCACAGAGAGAGTGGTTGTCTTCCCTTCAGCACTAATCCAAATGATAGTTGGTAAAAACTAAAAAATTCGAATTACACTGGGCTCTAACTAAATAATGTGAGTTTAAAGATGAGATCTGTAGGAATCAAAGACTCCAACATGATCAGAAATATGAAAAACAAAGAATGGAACAAATTGAAGTATAGAACCTTTACAAAGGAACTAAAAACGATGTTGCAATACAGAGTCTGAAAGAGTAATCTACATAATGCATTTTTGTCATGAAGAACAAACAAAATCCTAAACATTCTGCCAATACAACGGGCCAAACAATTTTTTTTAATTCATTATGTTAGGTGTCGGCACGACCCGCCATCTCTTCAATGATGAGTCGCCTTTTAATTATCAAGCTTCAGATATTGCATGGTCTTGCATACATAAGTAAAAGGAATCTCTGATACAAGATATGATTCATCCAACTCTAAAATCACAATATTCAAAGCAAACTTGATACATTGCTCATCCTTTATAAGTTATAACAAAATCATGGATAGCTTTAAAGATAAAATTAATATTTTCATGAAACTTGGTACATTTTTCAACCACCAAACAGTTTGCTATCTATAGGAAAAAGAGAGAAGGGTATTGATTGATTCTAACCAAGAAATTTCAATAATTTATGGATCAGTATGTAATTAACACTCTGTTTTCTTATCTAGTACTGAATGTGAAACATATAATCAACACTCATGCAAAAAAGTAAAAGTTTTTCGTTACTAAGATTTGGAATCCAGGTACCATACTAACAGCACCTCTGCTTAGAATATTCTTCATATCCTGCTAAGCAATAAAGTTATGTTTCATAAACCATAAGAGAGGTCAATGATATATTTTTTTTTTGGATTGGTAAATAATAACTTTATTGAAAGAAAAAGAAGAAGAAGAAGAAAGAGCAAGTTCCTTGGTACACAGGAAGTGTACAAGGATTGCAAAGGACTACCCACAATTACATAAATCTCCAAAATCTAAAACAGAGGGTGTGTCAAGACCACTCAAAGCAGTCCTCCATTCCAATAAAGACAGAAGGAAAATGTGCTCCAACTCTATGATAGAACGTTCCTCCCCTTCAAAGATTCTGCTGTTCAGTTCTCTCCATATGTTCCACATAAAACATTGCGGAATAACACCCCAAACAGATGCCATCCTATGTCGCCCACCACCTCTATGCCAATAAGCAAGCAACTCAACTGCTTGACCCATGAGATACCAAACAAACTAAACACAAAGGACCATAAATCCGAGGCAAAAGGACAATGAATGAGCAGGTGATCCACCAATTCCTCCCAATCTTTTTTACACATACAACACCTCTTAACAAAACAAATATTTCTCTTCCTTAAATTATAAAAAGTTAAAATCCTCCCCTTCGCCGCTTTCCAAGTGAAAAAAGCCAGCTTAGTATGAGCTTTCACCTTCCAAATACTTTTCCAAGGGAATGAGCAATTACCTCCATCAGATAAGATTGAATAAAACGATTTTACCTCAAAAGAACCACTCCAGGCTACTACCCACACCACTTTATCTTCCTCATTCCCATCCACCTTAGAAGAATTAAGGAAGATCAAAGAAGGATTCCAAACTTGTCAGTTCCCAATCTTGTATTGGTCTAACAAAAAGCACATCCCAGTGTGCAATCCCATCATGCCAACACAAATACTCCGCCACAAACGTATCCTTTTCCTAGCTATGTGATACAACATCGGAAATGCTTCATTGAGAGATGACTCCCCACACCACAAATCGTCCCAAAAAACAGATTCAAAGACCCCTTCCCACCTCAAATCTTATATTTTAGAAAATCTTTCCCAAACACCTCTAATGTACTTCCATACAATGATATTTTGGAAAACCTCAGTCACCTCTAATTATCATCCGACCGTGAAAATACACAGGATAACCTGCTGTCCAGGGGTGTAATGCTGGAAAACTAGGTGACTAAATTTGAGATCTTACTACACTGAACCCAGATCCATGTACATCCGAATAATTATTGATTACTAAGAACTAATTATTCTGATAATTCAATAATTGGGGAAGGAGAGATTTGAACCCTAGATGTCTCCCTTGGAAACACCAAGAGGTGCCAACCAGCTGAGCTACAAGGCTCTTGGCGCTTACCAAGAACAAATTATCGCAACAGCTATTGTAGCTATTCACAGTTTTCCTTAAATATGAATCATCTCCCCTCAGAACTCATCCGCCATATGCTTGCAATTACTAGCAATTATAGAGTTTGCAAACTAATAATCCCAACAGCTATAGTGTGTTTTTATTATTCAGAGGAACAAAAAGTTTATACCAATTCAAAAAAAAAAAAAAAAAAAGAAATCAATGAAATGGAATTTGATGGCAAAACTTAATGGAATAACAACAAAATATAGGAATAAATTGGAGCCACCAAAAAAAGTCAAAAAGCTTTCAGGTTATGATATTGTAGTGCATCAGGTCAGATACACCAAACCCCCTACCCTCAACACACATACACATGTTACTGATAACTCAAACCACAGCAAAGCAAATGATTTATCCAGGAACCTTATGGAGGTTTCAAATATTCAGCCTTATTGTCTCATTCTAAATAATTACATCAAAATATAAGAAACTTTTCTTAAGCAGAAATATTGTGATTACCCAATATATCTCAGAAGTTTATCTCCATGCTGAAATGTAATGTTCTTTACATTCTTTGGGTTAACTTTCATTAGAATAAATTAGAAGGCTCACCCCCATTCTTTGGGTTAACATTCTTTGGGTTAACCATACATTGGGACTGACACTAGCCCCACAGTACTCACTGTTTGGAATTATCATGTTGCCTTGTTGGGCACTTCATGTTGATGCCAAATGATTCAAATCCTTGTACACATACATAAAACTGATACTAAGACTTGTATCGCATGCCAATAACATTGACACTTATCCAAAGAGCAATTCAGCAATAGCCAAGACTACTGCTCACATTGATTGTGCAAAGTACATCACATTTCTAGTTTTAGTCATCTCGAAATCTTAGTAAAGCTAAAACCAAATATTTGCAGGATGAATTGAACTGCAGGTATGACAGAAAAGTCAACAACAAAATAGCATCAAGCATCAAAATTCTCAAACTTTCCCATATATGCATCTCGCCAAAGATCAAAACAGCAACAACAATATCAAAAACTACAAACCATAAAAAGAGAAATTTAACATGTGATCCATCAGGCAATATAGGGTACCTCCGAGAGAAAGGAAGCCTTAGGAAAAGAGTTGACATTGTGTTGACAATATCAGGCATAACAAACTGATAAAGTATCAGTTGTAGAATTGCAAACCACAGGTTCTTCGTAATCCCCTCAGCCGCATGTCGAGCCACAGCATGCCCAACCTAATCAATCAAATAGACCAATGAAAACATACTTGACCAGTGATCACTGATCACACAAACACAATGAGCAAGCTGTTTTTAACTCCCACATATTACAATAACAGCAACAAAGAGCTAAAAAATATAGCAGTATAACTCTATACCTCATGCCCAATTATAGTTGCTATCTCAGCATCAGTCTTAAATTGTTCAAGCAAGCCCGTAAACACGACAATCTTCCCGCCCGGTAAACAGAATGCATTAACAACAGGCTCATTGACCACCAAAACCTCCCAATTCAATCCTTCCAAATGCGAAGTGGCTGATAGAGACCCTCTCTCTTGACCTTTCTTCCTACTTTGCTGAACCCAACTATCATCAAGAATTTCATCCTCTTTAAACCACTTCCCTTCCTCACTCTCCTTCAATGCCATCAACGTCTCATGGCCCCCCGCCTCTAGCTCGCCCCGGCCTCCGCCGCCTATGCTCTCCTCCGATGCATAACTCATATCACTCCACACCTGATCATTCCTCAACCCTCTCTGCAATGCCTCAATTATATCCTTTGCTATCAGTCTCACCCTCACGCTGTCAGGGTGTATTGCAGGCAATATTTTGCCCTTAAAGGCTGCCTTCATTTGCTCAAATTGAGTCTCTCCCAGCCTCCTCTCCATGCTTTTCGACAAAAGCACGAAATGGGTTCGCTTCGTATATGGGACTGTCTCCAAATTCCCAAAATACACAGTGATGAAAACCCCAGAACCCACAAGAACCACTACCAGCACAGTTCTTGGATTCTGAAACCACCGCCGAGGCCCTCGTGGCCTGAAATGCTGAACCTGGTACCGATCAACGTAGTAATATCTCTTAGCACCTCCTAGAAAAGGGTTGGAATGAATCTGATTGAACCGAATTCTATTGGGTGAAACTCGTAAACCAAGTCTTTGAGAAATACAAGAATATGAAGAAAACCCAGAAAGCTTATTAGATTTATTGGAAGTGAAAATCGAAGAACCAGTTTGGGAAATTCTAGAAGTGGGTTCTTGAATTGGAGCTTTGGGGGTTACAATCTTGGAAGTGTAACTTCGAAAAGTATCGAGTGCGAGCTTCGCTCTTCGTTGGTATCCCATGACTTGGGAAGAACAAGAACAAGAACTCAGCTCGTTTTTTTTTTTTTTTTTGGTATCAAAGTCTGTTTGTGGCTTGTAGTTTTCAGATATAGAAGGAAAGTGAAAGAAAAAGCTAAAAGAATCAGAAAAAATTTTGAGTTTAAGAAAAAAAAGGTAACATACGACCAGGTGAGAGTCAGAGACGGTTAAGAGAGATGACTAGGCAGAAGCTTGGAGTCGAGGCTGTAGACGTGTCTCGAAGGTGCTAAGGGCCGTACCAATACATGTAATGTAACGTGTTTAAACACATGCAACAAACGAACCTAAAATTTGTGGAAAGTGGGAAATCGGTGGATTCGTATTTTTTTGGCTACTTTCTGAGGTTGTGTGATTGTATCAGGAGGAACTATTAGAGCAGCTGAGTTTGGTTCTTGGACAAACAAATATGGATGAATGAACAAAGTATAGCTACTACTCTTACTAAAAAACAAAAATATTTTAACATAATTATATATTTTGAAAATCTAACTATTAGATTATATATTCTTGTCAAATATCGTATCAATCGAGTATTATATACTATTTAATCTATAAACTTATTTTTTATGTATAATTTTAGGTTACAAAAACTTCGAATGTTATTTACTATTTAATCTATAAACTTATTTTTTATGCATAATTTTAAATTACAAAAACTTAAAATTTAAACATTTGATTGATAATAATATGATATAACTATTGAGTTTTGATTTTCTAAAAATTTTGCATCTAAAAATTTTGCATTGATAGTAAATCTAAAAAGAAAAATTATTTAAGGTCTATTTGATAATGTTGTTCTAGTAACATTGTTTGTATTTTTTGAATATACATGTGCATGAAAAAGTGTGAAAACATGTGTAATATTATTTAAAAACTGAAAACTATTGTTTAAACAATGGTAACAAATAGAACCTTGATGTGTAAATGTATTAGGATACATTTCTGTAATGGTTCCAGGGTTGGTAATTAGTTCAGGGATTATAATTACTTCAAGAAGATAATGGTGATTTCAAAAGGATATTTCCAAAAATATTGGATCAGCCATTCCTACAAGATTAAGTAAAAATCCTAGAGGGAGAGCAGGCTTCAATCCCATTTTTTGTTCATTCATACAAGATGTTCCTGACAAGTGACAACCCTCATATACAAAGTCCAGCTTGCACAGGCAGACTTTCTGTATCAGCTTAGTTTGTGTCGAATTTCAAGTATTCAGACATCAAACACCTTAGTTAATTGAGTCCGACACCAAGTGACATGCAATGGCATGACCTAAAAGCTGCAGAAAGATAAGGTATACATCTCTTACTAATGTCACCCAAACATCACTTCTAAAGGATATCCAGAATGGTTCTAAAATCATCCATTTGCTAAGCCACGTGGAGGCAAAAATATGATAAAAGAATACATGTACTCTTTTTTGTGAGTCATTAAATAAAGATAGAAAACGATGTTTAAGAATACATATTCTGTTACTTTTTCTTGTGAATCATTAAAATAAACATTCAAATTCGTTCGTGGTCTCACATTTTTAGCAAAGACGAGACCCAAAATGGGGAGACATGGAAAAATCCCCAAAACCTAAACAAATAACTCAGAACACGCTAAAAAGTAAAAAAGAAAAGAAAATTTCTATACTGAGCCAATCTAGATTCGAAGTTGTCCTCATACATGGCCCTATATTGAATATCTTCTTCATTATCACTCGTACCCTGCCCCTACAACAAATTAATTTAGACCATTGGCTACTCGATAATTAACAGTTTATCTTCACCATCTTTTGCCAGTGTTGCCACGACCTCTCCCGCCACTAGAGCCAAACCTATCATTTCTTCTACCAGAAAAACCACCACCACCACCACCTCTGCCGCCTCTTCCACCAGAAAACCTACTCCCACCAGAAAAACCACCACCACTACCAAATCTTCCCCTGGGCTGTTCTCTTTCCCTCAAGGGCGGCAATGCTTTCAATACCTCTAAGCTCACATTAGCAGCATTTTCCTGACCTGCAAGCCACCAAAAAAAAGAGCCAGTCAAATATACAATCAAAGACGCAAGACTTTAGTAGCAGAGTGTAGGGTAAATCAAATGTTAAACTGCTGGAGTACGACTCAGAAAACTATTGAGAAAGTATGGTAGTATCCAGTAAGGACTAATCAGTAATCACATAAATAACGATGCAGGAAAATACAGCCTTTAGCAGCCATAAGAGTGATAAACAGATTAAGGACGCAATTACAATGAACCCATTGTACTGACACTAATGATCCTTACCAGCAAGAAATGTATCCAAATCTCCAGCAGGAACATCAAACACGGCACCCTTTCCATCTGCAGTGAGAGCTAGACCCTGCACTGCCTCTACCTTCTCCTCAGGCAAGAATCTCTTCAGGACATTAAAAGCAAAACTGAGACACAATTCACAGATTTGTCAGTTCAGGCAGAAGTCAACAATTATCCATCATTATCAATCAATTCATTAATACCAGCAATTAGTAGTTAAAACAAATAAAAAAACAACCAATACCAATTTATTTTAACACACAAACAAAACTCCAGAGAAAGTAGATCTTCCATACTTAGGACAACAGTCCATGTCAATGTAACTCATTCATATATACAATTACTTAGATGGCTATGGTAAAAATCTTTAGAATACATATAATTTAGCCTTTTAACTTGACGCTTCAAGTATTCAGAAAGTTTTTCCCCCCCATCCAACAAATCACAACAAAGGCTTTTCTATGTTAATGTGAGTGTTATCAGGCGGTTTTACTTTTTCTTACTTTATTTTTGTGTGGGGGGGAAGGGTGGCGTATTTTAATTCATTGGACTATACCCTCATCTCTGACCTCAAATTAAAACCCACAAAGCGAAGTAGATTGCAGAAAGTTTCAAAACTTTAAATCTAAAATTTCTCTTACAAGAACAAACAAAGCAGTCAACAAAATTAGCCACCCAACTGAAAAATCAATGCAGGCATATCCAAACTAGTCCAAGACATCAGATCCTGTTTCAAAATTCCTTTTACTTTTGGAGAATTGAACTACTGATACATGTGAACATCCTTGACATATTGACTCATATTCTACTTTTGCCAGAGGATACAAATCATCAAGTTTAAGATTCCAAAATGTAGCTTTGCACAGAAGGAAAAATATTAAAAATCAATAAGAAAATTTAGAGTTAGGTACTCACGATGGTGTATAGATTGAAGTTCCAGCTTCAAGAAGTACAGTGACGTAATTTTCCATTGAAGTGAGAAGAGATCTTTTCTTTATTTCAGAATATCCCTGCACAGCATAAAATAATTTAAACATATTTCCAACCCAAAGCAGAAAAAAGACGTCAAAAGATAAGCTGAGAGATAAATTAAAGACAAATATACATAGTCCAGAGAGAGGAAGAGAGACTCACAGCAGCCTTGGCAAGAGCCTTTGAAAGTAATGCAACTGCTGATAGACCAGAATTATTCAGCAACTCCTCAGCAGCAGACTCAAAAGCAGGAATTACACTGAATTTTCAAAGTATGTTATGCCTAGAGGCAATGAACCAAAATTATACATCAGATAACTTGAAAAAGAAGCATGCATACCTATCAGAGACTTGGATAATCATCTCTGCAGCTTGCTCTCCAGCAGCTTTAGCAATATCAGCTGGCTGAGGAGCAGATATGTGCTCAAACTTTACACCAGATTCTCTTTCTATCCTAGAAAAATTGGACTTTCTTGGATCATAAAGCATTACTGCCACTCCAGTATTACCTTGAAAAACAAAAATAAAATGTCATCTCAGTATACCGTAACTCCAGTCATCCAAAACCAGAGGAAGTTCAAGTTTCAACAACTACCTGCTCTTCCTGTGCGTCCAGATCGATGGATGTAGTCTTCCACATCACGTGGAGGTTCACACTAAAGCACAAACACCAATTTCAGTATGCTTGAAATTAACATGCATTGCAAAGGTGGATGATTAATTAATCGCACAGACACAAACCTGGATGATTAATTGCACATCATGAATGTCCAAACCCCGTGCTGCCACATTTGTGGCAACTAATGTCATGAATTTTCCAGACCTGAACCCCGCGAGTGTGACCTGCAAGAATTACATCACAACTTAGAGAAGAATAAGATAGAAAGATTTCCCTCAAATAAAAGTTTATTTATATATATATATATATAGGTCATACGCAGCGCACAAGACTCCCACATCTGCAGGTTTAGGAGGAGATACATATACTTATTCCTATAATTTTATAATTAATAAAATTATAATTTTCTTCCTTTCTCCCCTTGGTGAGATCATAGCAAAACTGTTTGTCGCATATAGAAAACAGTGATCAACAATCTTATGATCAAATCTGATACCGACATCATAACAACTCTATCCAAGATACTTTATAAAAATTTTTAATACAATTGTGGACAGTAAAAATGCAGCTGGCTTGTAGCTAGACCCTTTGAAAATCCCTAAAGCAACTGAGCAATGAAGCAGAACCTTCAGTATACTGGATTGATTTCCATCAAATTTAAAAGAATAAAAATAATAATAACATACTTTTTTTGAGATTTTGGTTCTTTACTCCATATAGTATGGAGAAGCACTATAAACATCACAAAATTATCTATTGATTATACCAAACACAGATTGAGAGAATCCACAGTATTAGAAAAGAGCACAAAGTCAGTTCTTTTACTCCATATAGAGTATTAAAGGAGCCCCTAGAAACATCACAAGAGTAGCTATGGATTATATGAAACACAGGCTGGGAGAATCCGCATTTATTAGGAAAAAATTTATAGTAGCTACTTTCTGCTTGGACAACCATCTAAACCGAAAAAGAATTAAAAAAATGTAGAGCACCATGTAACTGCATAAACATCTTACCTCACGTTGAGACTGCTGTATATCCCCATGCAAAGGTCGTGCTCCAGGCAACAACCCAGAAAGTTGGGAAGCAGAATCTTTTGTTTCGGTAAAAATAATTGTCCGGCCTCCACTGAATCAGAAAAAATCCCACCGGGGAAAAAATGAGAAATGTATATCAACTTGTAAAGGACATTGAAAAATCTTATATAAAGTAAAGTGGACAATAGAAACAACAAACCTGCTGTAACAACGAATAATGTCTGGAATAAGCTGGGATCTTGCAGAACTAGAACAGGGAAGAACAATGTGTCTAACATTGGTACTAGCCTTCATTTTCTCATTACCAACAAGGTCAGCAGTTTTCTTGTTTGGTTTAAGAAACCTAGCAGCAATCTAAAATGGGAAACACAGGTTTCAATCAGATGAGATAAGAACAAAATAAATATATATATATATATTTGATTTCAAAGAAAATTTATATCATAAAAAGATTTAACCTCAGATTGAAAGCTGAATTCAGAAAGAGGTCATAACCAGAGATCTTAGTAAAATACTTAACCTGCTTAACCCAGTCAGGCAAGGTGGCACTGAAGAGCAGAGTCTGAACTTTATTAGCATCCTCTACTTTACCTGCAAAGTCCAAAGGAAACTGTTAAACTAAGAAGCATAGACACAAACACAACATGACACAGGACACGGACATGCACACAACAAAGTGAGGATACAACAATTAATTAATTGATTAGAACATATCTTGTATACTGTACTTATTTTTAGGCCTTTTTTCAATTTTTCAAAATAAATAACTATCAAAGTCTTAAAAACTATATTTTGCTTCCCAACATGCATGTAGGATTATGTCAGCCAGGGATTTTTGGGGTGTCCAATAAATTACATACCTAGAATTAGTTCAACATCATCAACAAAGCCCATCTTTAGCATTTCATCAGCCTCATCAAGGACCCGGAACTTCAAAGAGCTGAAGTCAATATTCCCCCTCTCTATGTGATCCTGCAACAAAGTTGGAGGGAAAACCATAAGCACTGAAATACCTAAACCAGAACTCTAACATTAGTAGTCTAAGGTATCTCACAGTTTCACCTAAAATAAAAATGGTAATAAAAGGTTACCTTAATTCGACCAGGTGTTCCAATAGCTATATCAACCCCTCTCTTGAGTTTCATCTCTTGATCTCTCATATGAGCTCCCCCATACAAACAGCATGAAGTCAATCCCAACGCTACACCATATGTATCAAAGTCAGCAGCCACCTGGATTTAACCCAAAGGAGCGCGTTAGAAACATAAAGCTTCAAGGAATCATAAATTCCTTGAATATTGCTTGTATAAAAAAAAATTACCTGTTTAGCCAATTCTCTTGTAGGTAAAAGAACCAAAACACTTGGTGATCTCCCATATCCAGTTTTCCTTGATGCCTTAGATGCCCCATTCGTAAGTGACTCCAAGATGGGCAACACAAATGCCAGTGTTTTACCCTACATTGCAAACATAGCCAAGCTCAAAATCCAAAAATACAAACAGAAAAAAGTTTTAGTACCAAGCAGACCACATTCTTTTTTTCACACCAACCTAGCCAAAGAACTACTAACAAGAAGTCTAGACAAACTGGCCTAGCATCATCACTGCCCTTCCATCCAATACAAAGCAAACTAAACACAACCATCCATCAATTTCCAAAATTCTCTCCCCCTCCCCCGACGTTGAAACTATCGAAGTATAAATTTCCCAAATGCTTTAAAAGCCCAAAATTTGAAAGAACATCTTCTATACAAAGAACTTCCCATGTTAGAGTTGCATCAAATTGAGTTCCCACCATAACTAGGTTTACAATTTCACTCGAAACAATTAGATTAACTCATGGAAAGCAATTCAATATTCAACTTACTAGCTTCAAAATTTCCCAATTAATAAAATTTAACACACATATAATCCAAAACGAAATTTAACCTAAACCAATATAATTGATAAAAACACAAACACACACACACACACACACACATATATATATATGGAGGTATATTTGCAGAGAAAGATATACCTGACCGGTGCGAGCGCGACCGACTAAATCAGAGCCGTCAAGGATGGTATCGAAGGTCATAGCCTGAATGGGAAACAAGGCCTCAATCCCCTTCTCCTTCAACTTGGCTTTCAACGGCGCCGAAATCCGAAACCTCGACACAGCATTCGGATCCTCCTCCACACTCTTCACCTCCTCTTCCTCACCCTCAACCTTGGCCTTCTTGTTCTTCTTGCTCTTCTTCTCCGACTCCTCGGCCGCGCTCTTTTTCGAGCTCACAGGCTCGACGAGCTCAGAGCTGGTCCCGCTCCTCTCCTCCTCCTCCTCCTCCTCCTCGTCCATCTCCAACGCCTTGCGCTTCTTGATCTCCTTCGTCTTCTTCGTCTTGCTCTTCTTCTCGCTGATTGGAGAATCGGCGGTTTCTAGGGTTTCGCCGTTGTTCTTCATCTTCTTGCTCTTCTTCTCCTTCTTGTCTTTAGGGGTGGTTTCCGTGAGCATGGAATCAGAGAGAGGCAGTGAAGGCATGGTTTTTATAGAGAGAAAAAGTGAATGTATATATGAATATATATAGAGAGAGACACACAGAGAGAGAGGCGTTTGTTTCTACTTTCTCCTGCTAACGAGAAGGTGTGGCGATGAGTTACAGAAGCAGGAGAAAGAGAAGGAGGCGGAGAGTTTAGGGTTTGCGCCTTTTTGTTCAGCGGTTGAGCTATTTTGGGTCGTTGGATGGTTAAACCTTGTTTAGTTTTGATTGGGCCCGTTAGATTGGAATATTATGTGAACCAACGCCAGCAGAGAATGTGCTATTTTACGATTCCTTTGTGTGGTTGTTGACTTGACTCCTTTTCTAGATATTTTGAAGAAAACTTTTACTCTTTTTTCTTTTTTCTTTTTTCTTTTTCTGTTTTTTTACTACGACTCATAAAATTTGGGCCGAAATTTTTTTTTAATATAATACAATGTTTTTGTTTTTTAGTTCCATTAGTTTAAGATTTTTTTTTTTATTGAAGATAGTTTAGAAATAATAAAACCACTCAAAAAAAAAAAATTTTTTACTTTTACTCCTTTTTTTTTAAGAGAGATTCAACCTATGGAACACATAGGGTCCGTTTGGATTAAACTTATTGTTGCTGAAACTGAAAACTGAAAACACTGTAGCAAAATAATTTTTAAATGTGTGAATAGTATTGTGGGACCCATGAACAGTGCATGAACAGTATTTTTTGTTCCATTCACAGTAAAATCATATGATTTTACTGTTCACGCACAGGGAACAAAAAAAAAAAAAAAACTGAAAACACAAAACGTGGACCGCCAATTCAGCCGAAACCAAATGGATACATAGTAGCAAATCAAACCCAAAGTTATAACAAAATCATTATTGAAATGGAACAAAATTCAACATCAGCCAAACACCAACACAACACAAGCTTGCATTGAGACCAAGTAATTTCAAATAGTAAAATTTATTTGAAAATAAGCTGGTGTGGGTTAAAATATATTGATATGATCGTCACAATTTATTTAAATTAATATGGGCTAAGAATTTAAACAACTAAAAGATCTAAGAAAGGAGTGGGATAATGGGCAAGATAACCATAAGAAATACACAAGTTCTCATTAATAACGGTGTCCACGGGCATGCCGAGTGTAGGAATGAAAGACCCAGATAAGAATATTGGGCCATAAGCCGCACCCGAGGACGTCAAAGAGCCCGAGGATAAACAAATTTTAGTGAAGGTAAGTAAGTTATTGGGCCGAGGAAGAAGACTGGTCATAATAAACAAGTGACGTTGTCTGAGGAGCCACCCTTCCTCGGCCAACAGAGTGGAAGCCTAAAGTATAACCACCCATCAATTACTGGGCAATGGACAACTGTTCTTGGGAGGATAAGTTTCAGAGAGAAGTGAGTCAACAGATTGAGAAATATTTGAGAAGAAAGCTGCTATCATAGCATTGAATACTTTGCACCTAACCAACTGGTCGCATTAACGTGGAAGTGATACCTAAACAGTGACTTCTAGCCTCACAGTTACCCACAAAGATTTCAGGAAGGAGCTGATGGGACAAGTATCAAGGAGATTAACAATCTGATCTACACGTGGACAATTAAGATGAAAGAATGAAAGGGGATATAAAAAGAGAAGGATTCCATTACAGAGGGGATCATGAGAAAACCAAGAAAGATATTACTATGTGTGGGGACAAATAACCAAAAGTCACACAACTTGGGCTGTGGGCTTGGACCGAGGAAGACTCATGGGCCGAGCAATGTGGCAGTTATCAAAGCATTCTACTTCCCAAAGATTCGCACATAAGAACGGCGATTATGTCCGAGGAGGGTATAGTCCTCGGATATAAAGTTTCCGGTTCAAGGATGAATCCCAGTGGCTGAAGTAATCCTCCTGGAATCCCCAATGACAAAAACGACCTTGGTGAGTCTACTGGGAAGGAAAAGATCCCTGAAAATATCTAAAGAAAAGCTGCTACCACCACATTGAATACCCTGCAACTACTTTTCTGGCCGCATTTATGTGGAGAAGACCTCTGAACAGTGCTACCAAGACTATGACCTCTCACAGGGAAGCCAAGGAAAAGATCTGATGGGATAAGTATCAAGGGGCACCTTAGATGAATGACAAGTGTAAGGATAGGATGCTTAGAAGATGATTATATAATGTCATTCCTCCTCCATTGTAAGGGAGGTCTTTTTGAAAGAGAACAGGAAAAACAAAGAAAAAGAAAGAACTAGAACGTGAACAACATAAAAGGATTCCTCCTCGGACCTAAATAAAACGGATTTGTTCCAAGTTATCTTGGTGTGCTTTGGGCCTTCTAGTCGACTTTTTAGTTCATTTTTAAGAATAGGTAAAACGAAACCCTCACCATGCAAATCTAATTCTTAAACCAACTTTCTACAAATACATATTGCAGCGGACTTATTGGGCCCGGGTCTTGCATGCTTTGGACTTGGGTGCACTAATTTGTTACCCTACACTATGTAACCAAGAACTTGAATATTTGTATAAGTCTGAGAGAAATATATAAGAACATACCATCCTCAGTCCTGACCGGGGAGTATTTTTCTTTTCAAACTGTTTGTCTTATTCATTCTTACACCAACTAGCCTACTATGATCTATACTTTAACTCATTGGATGTTCATTAACAAGCCCACTCTCTAACAAATTTATTGTTTTGGGCTTATTGGGCCACTGTCCAAATCTCTTGGGCTATGGATCAAAACGCGTCCTTACATCGAGAATGAGTTATTTCTATACATTTTTTCTCTCTAATGCTTTTTTTTTTACATTTCACGTACTACTAAGAATTTCTGGATCCTTCTCTCTTGGGACTTAGCTCCTATTTATAGGGGTGAAGTTCCTCTCTCTCCATCCACCCCGTAGCGGGGGAGATGCTTGTCTCATCTCGTTTTTTCCCTTATTTTGAAGTGATAGTGGATGAAAGTATCGGTGTGAGACACTGTTCTAACATGTCATTTAATATTAAATACGATCTAGCTGGTAGGTAAGGGTCATTTAATGTGGAGGTGATAGTTACTGAGTTCAGACGCTACCTTTCTAGGATGCCTAGATGTGTGCAATCCCTTAATTCAAATAAATTCCTGTTTATCTCCACTTGTCATGAGGGGATCCTCGGCAAGTGACCGAGGGTGAGATGCTCCTTAGCATATGTTCAAGGATGATTTGATCCTTAATTGATTCTCTTGACGTTCCTTCATTCCTATGGTTTCTAAGCTTCTTGGTTTGTCTCCTCAAGACTTATGGACTAGGCTCGCTTTGTTCTCCTTTATTATGTTCATCCTCTTAGATTTTCCTTCAAGCCCATAGGTCTATTACCATTCTCTGGCCCATTCTCCCCCCACCACACCCCCCCCCTCTCCAAAAGCTCATTTGGATTATTTACAATTTTTTAAAGTCTTGTTTTTCCTAATTACAATTTGTTGAAATTAAGCTCATAAAAAAATACACCAATATGTTCAGTAACTAAAAAAATCGAAATAAGAAATAAAAAGTATAAATATTATATTCATGCCATTGGTAACATAAATTAAGGGTAAAAGACTAAGGTAATCATCCTCCACACTCCATACCCTAAGGTCAGTATTAGTACTAGTACTTGAACCCAAAAAATCCACAACGAAGTGTGCCACTACTCAACCCCCGATTTATGCATATTATGAAGTATGAGTCAGTACTAGTACTTGAACCCACAACCTCTTAACACTTGGTTCGAAGTGATGGGCTACCGCTAAACCACACTTATTGGTGGTAAATAGAGTTTTTTAAGTGTTGATTTTAATTATTTTGGAAGATATAACATTGTTTTTCTTGTATTGATTAATAAAATCATGTGGTTGAATTCAATTTGAAAAACTAAAGTTCAATATTTAAGCAACTGTACCTAAGTATTGTTCATTGAAAAATTACACTAAGACACCCAAAATATGATGAAAATAGACTTATTATACCTAATGTTCAAAAAATGACACTACGCCTCCAGGTTATCAAAATAATAAACGCTTTGCTCCATTAACCCCCTCGTGACAAACATCATCAACACTAGACCATTCATCAAATTTTAGTAAAATCCAATTATATGTTAAGATCGTGACATCTATTTAACTAAAGATCTTACCATTGATGGATTGACGAGAGCAATAAACTTTGTTTTACAGATTATAGGATATGCTCCTTCACAAGGTCACTTTGTTGGAATGATTTTCTTCAGAGCCTTATCATTATAATTTTTTTACATTATGTATTTTTGGTTACATGTTAAATTTTTTCCCCTAAGGTCACTATTTTTTTTTTCACTAATCATTCTACATTATGCTCTCTACCAAGGTCACTTCTTTTTCATACCATCCAACTATATATTTTGGATATTTAGGCTAGCTAGACTATCTTATTTATCAAGATTTCACATGTGCTCAAAGCAAAGCTAAACCCATAACACAAGATTTCAGCAAAGTCAGGCCTATAACAACAAAATAACTTGGATTTAAGCAAAACAACATCTGGGAATTAAAGATAACCTCATTTTCTTTTAAAACTAGACATCTATTTTTGGGGTCATTTTATAAACTACAGGCCGATTGGAGATTTGCTTATGGACTAAGCAACATATTACTTTCTCTTTGGAATCTCAAATTAAAAGACCAATAACAAGAAAATGCTCAATTGAAGTGTGTGTGATAGAATCATGTGAGATTGTCATTCTATACGATCCAACTCACGGACCCGTTTTAATTATTTTTACAAGCAACTGTAGTACGATTTAGAGTGTGTTTGGCAACCCAGCAAAAACTAAATTTGGCGCTTTTAAAGTATATTTTATTATTTTGACAGCCCTGCGCTAAATATAAAAAGATAAATACATAATTTCCCCATCTTTTTTATGGTACTTTCAATAAATAAGCAATTAGCAAAAGCGCATCCAAATTATTGAAAATATTTCAGATAGTTCTTGTATTTTTTTTAAAAACACTTTACAAAGAGAGTACATGAAAACATCAAAAGACTATTAAGAGCACTTCGGTATAATATAACAAAGAAATGTAAAAGGCTAGATTGAATACAACAATCACATGAGAACACTAAGAACAAGCCCTAGTATCACATATATGAACCAGCTCCGAGTAGAAATTTGATGTGAAGAAGAAGCATTCTGACACAAATTAAACCCATACCAAATGTCACTTGGGAGAAAGGTGTTGTAGTAAAATGTAACAGCTCTAGTATTGTAACCATAGATTTTCACACTCTCTGGTTTCCAACCATCTGGTCCTGTCCGGTAGAGGTACAAATAACAAATCTGGTAGGCACATGGTCCATTTATCTGAAAGGTATCAGATGAACACCGTTCGAAAGCCCTCGTCGATGGATCGTCTATCCTTGGTGCATAAATCTGATGATTCATTTTTAAAAGATAAGTAAAAAACACTAATTACTTGATCTCAAGCTTCATTGATGGGTTACATTCAAATTATGCTCTTGGACCTAGTTATGCATATAATTTTGAGAAAAAAAAAAGTTCTATAAAAAAATTAACACCCATTATTTAAAATTTTGTTCATATGTTTTGGCAATGTGTGTGCATACACTAAGGAGCTAAAACCAAACATTTTTCAAAATGAAAATAAGCTACAAAACTTTTTTTTTAAAAGAGAGTTTCAACCTATAACGTTTACTCCTAATGAGCGCTCTTTATCATTAGACTAAGACACCAATCTATTTTTTATGCAGACAAAAATTGAACCCGGTCTCTTATTCATCCATCAAATACTTTAGCAGATGAACTAATTGAAATCCACAGCTACACAACTCTTAGTTTCACTTAAGGTTCAGTTTATTTTAATCTAATTTGGTGTTTTTGGGCAATGAAAGTACAAACTGGGAATCATTTCCATATGCGACCTATTTTCTGAGAGATGAGAGGTCGAGCTATAAACACGTCACCACTACATTTATGAACTTCAGCCAATTTGAACTATGGTCTAAAATATGAAGAAGATCTACAATACAATTATCTTTTCTATTCAGCAAAAGAAAATAAAAATCTAAACTTTTGGGTATTTAATATTAAAAAAAAAAAAAAAAAACTCATCGATAGCAAAATTAGGAATCACTTTTCGATAAAGTTTTAAAGAAAGTGCAAATTTAAGTGAATATCACAATCCAAATCTGATTATCCAGAAAATAAAAAATAAAAATCATTAAAATTAACGAAATAAAATTGAGAAATGATTGGAAGTGAAAAAACGAACCTGATTGCCATAAGCGTCACCAAAAGAAATACTGATCTGATCACGCGTGTATTTGGAGGAAGAACAGCTTGTTGTTATAACAGCCGTGTAAGAACAGCTTGTCACACTCTAGATTTCAGAACCAAAAAAAAAAAAAAAAAACAAGAACAACAAAGCTTTGATTAATTCAAAGACAAATAACAGAAAAACCAAACCAAAAAAAAACAAAAGTGGACAAAAGAAGAAGAAGGGTCTTTGTTGTTTGAGATGAAAAACTGTACCTGGATATAGCTGATATTGAAGGATTTGTCAGCTTGGGCTGGTAGCGTCGAAGATTTGGCTTCTGAGAGGGTAAAGATTAAGGCCAATTGAAGCAGAAGAAGAAGAGATTTCATCGTTTTTTTTTTTTTTTGTTTGTTTGTTTGTGTTAGCTCCAAGATGGCGCTTTGGGTTTGGAAAAAGTTCAAAGAGCCACAGCTTTTCTAGCACCTATCCACTACTATTCTAGGGGTTTTTTCCCAACCAAATTAATATATTTGATTATTAGTTCCTTTCCATTCCGGTTTCCTAAATGTTATACTTTATATACACACGACAAAAATAAAGACTAAACTTACAAGAAAGCTCAAATCAATCATTTTGAGCATTTGGTTGACAATTGATTTTTTTTTTTTTTAATTTAAATATAAAACATTCAAAGAGAGGAAAATTTAACAAATGTCCTGATTGGTTCAGAAAATGTTTTTAGAAATCTTTTTATGGAAAATAGAAAAAAAAAAAAAAAAAAAACATTATTTTGTAGATAATTTTAAAAAAATATTTTTAATGAAAGTGATATTAAAACTTTTTTAGAATAGTTTATTAATAAATGTCCTAAATATAATTAACTGATTTTTTTTTTTGAAACAATCAAACACATATTGAGGTTGCGTTTGGCATTGGTTTAAAAAACCAGTTTTTTTTACTATTTAATTTATTTTGCTACTATTTATGAGTTCTTTTGCATTTTTTGATATTATTCACGGGTCCTATTTTACTATTACGGTTACTTTTTAACTTTATTTACAGTATTTTCAACAAATTTTTTTTAATTTTAGCTAAATAAGTTATTATCAAACGGACTCTAGGTGTTACAATCAAAAAATAGAAATTTACCCAACCCAATAAAGGTCAATCCATTGGGCTAAATGATGACCTATATACCATTAGAGGAAAACATAGTTACACTAAATTGCCTTTAAATTTAATTTGAAAACCTGAACCTAATATATTGGACGTAGTTAGTAAATTTTATGCTAATAAAATCCCTTTTGACCATTGAAATTCTCCAACAGAATTGATGTCACAGCAAGCATCTCTGCAAATGCCTTCTTTCTTTTTCTTTTTCTTTTTTTGTTTCAGTTTTTTTGTCAGCATATAACATCATGCTGAATTTCATCCAGTGAGCTAAATGGCAATGGGCCATTGGCTACCGTAGTACAATACATAACGCATAACAGTTGTCTTTTAAGGGAGAAGCAGAAAGAGGCAATTAATTATTAGAGATTAAGCAAATTCAAAAGCCCAAAAGAATATACTGGCAAGGCCTAGTACTGAATTTTGTATTCTGGGTCTAAGGCAAACCAAACCTGATCCCTAAGAGTGAGACCCAGCATGGAGGCCTGTCACCCAATTATAAAGCCCATTTCTTTCTGGACCATGTTAGAATTAAAAACCTCAGGTCCATTTGCTTTTCTTTTCTTTTTTGAAACCAGGTCCATTTGCTTAAGTTTGAGTGACACCTATTTGCTGGATGCCTAAGGTATAAAAAGAACAAAATATATGATAGAACTTATGTTAAATTGGTTAAATTGACAGTCTGATTAATAAGCTACTGAACACACCATCTCAATCAAACTAAGAGAATCCAATCTTTAACAGTGCAGTAATATATATGAGCCGAAATTAAAGCTCAAGCTTGGTTCAGTGGGACATTGTTAATTGGAAAGTCGAGCTTCAAGAGTTTAATTTGCAGGATTGCCTAGACTACCACTGTGTAATGTGTATCATCTCTAGCTTCAAAGGAATGCTCTTGTTTTCAATAAGGGCATTTTATGAGGAAGCTATTCTTGGGTTGATTATGAGAGACAACAAGATCAGAGTTGAGTATGGAACAAAAGTGAGAAACTGGGTCATACAATTTTCTGTTTTTATAGTTGTGAGTAACGAGGGGATTTAGCTTGTCTGCTGTGCCTATGCCTGTGTGAGTGAAGCATTTTAGTTGCTGCTGTGTGAGCTCTGCTGTTGTTTGCAGCTTTGCCGTTGTAAATTGGTTTGTTCTCATTGAATCTACTTAAATAAATGTATTCATTTATTTAAAAAGAATATTAACAAACTAAATTTGCATCACCTACTGCAAGTTTCATATTCATGAGTTTGCCTGGTCCACTTTCCTCCGGATATTGTTCGCTCCTAGGACCCATCCGTGGTACGCCGCGTTTTTGAGAGAGCAGGGATTTGAGGACTTCCTGCGGATTCCCCTGTTCACCATGAGGCACGGGATCGGGGAGGCTTTGGTGCGGAGGTTTCATGTCGAGACAGGCATCTTTCACTTGAGTTGCGGGGAGTATGCGGTCCTTACTCTTGACTGGACGGCCATTCTGGGCATCAGGTTCGGTGACCACCAGATT
The DNA here is from genome assembly GCA_030021035.2 of Notholithocarpus densiflorus. Taxonomy (NCBI): domain Eukaryota; kingdom Viridiplantae; phylum Streptophyta; class Magnoliopsida; order Fagales; family Fagaceae; genus Notholithocarpus; species Notholithocarpus densiflorus. The sequence continues at coordinate 11,727,919 of JARYZH020000005.1, forward strand.
CCGACCGAGGAGATGAGTTTTGACATGGCTTGCGATCTCTTAGGCATCCCTCTTCCGTTAACTGTAGAGACGAGGGGATATTTCGGGTCCACTGCATCGCCACAGATCCGTACTGAGTGGCTGCAGAGTAGTATTCCCTGGGACATGGCCCCCACCGACACTCATCTTCGTCGGTTCTTCTTGTGGTTCCTTGTTAGTTGCTTCTTGGGTAACAACCGGTCAGTGTTGACTTGTCAGCTACTGTGGGCCATGAGAGTAGTCTCCGGCATCAGAACATACGACTGGGGGTCGATGACCTATGGCTTCTTCATCTCTTTCTTGAGGCGGGCCTCCCAGCAAGACTTTAGGAGTTTGAAGGGATGTTGGCAGATATTGACATGGTGAGCGTATGAGTACATCCCAGCCTTGCGGCCACATTATACAGGCCTGTCTGAGACAACATACCCTCGAGTATATGCACGGGCTCATTGTAGGATCACGAGGGTTGTCGTAGTGCAGTTGGTCACTATTTTTGCAGCTTTAGATTGTGTCACCCGAGATGAGATCGTAGTCTGCCCTTATGATGGGAGGCTAATGGGGAGTCTAAAGCTCACCATTGCTATGGGCCATTCGAGGGTCCGGCATTGGTTTTGGGCCTTGATGAGCTGGGAGTTCTTGTAGGCAGAGAGGACCTTCCATCAGGTTATGCCAATCTATGGAGTGCGTAGGGATCTGCCTCCTCACAGCTTGTCATTCGAGGCCATGGTCATAGGAGGCCCAGATTATGCGACGGGCGCCTTCAATGTTTATGTGGATACAAGCAGAGACTACTCCACCTGATTTGCAGAGTTCTCTACTGGGCCTATCATTGGAGATGTCCCCATGAGCGGAGGTAGAGTGCTGGGAGGCGTTATTCATGCTCAGGTGGCCACCGGGGCAAAGTGGAGAGTGCGTGCAGAGACTGCCGAGGCCAGAATGACAGAGCTTGAGGCCCTATCTACTGCTAGAGAGGCGTACATGCAGGAGGAGATTGCTCGGGCATTAGCTCGGGAGAGGGAGATCTGGTAGAGAGATAGGGAGATGCGAGCTGCCGCGATGGACAGAGAGCGAAATCAGTTTCAAATTGAGCTAGCCTTGCATCAGGGCTATTCCATGCTTTTGGCGGGAGAGTTACGAGCGGCTCGTCTTCCCGTTCCGGCTGCCCCTTGAAAAAATGTTTAGAAAAACAAGCTTTCTCATATCTCATCACTCTAAACTCATCACCCCATTACTCATAATTGTAAGAACATTCATATTAGTTCGTGCAAAAATTTCTATCTATTTTAGCATAAGAATTTACTTTTTATATTTTACATACTCACTTTTCAAAACACCCCACATTAAATTATCTAGTTTACACTATATTTCATTAAAATCTTAATTTTTCTTGATTTTTTTTTAAAGTTTTCATTTCTTTACACACAACAACTACCATTCACTCTCTTCCTTCATTCTCGAGATACGTACAACTAAATATAAAATTTACACAATCACTTAATGAAAAAAGAAAAGAAAAAGAGTATTATGTACAATTTATTTCAAAAAATTTGACATTTATTTGTTTGTTTTTGTTTTTTTTCATATGAAAATATGAGTCAGTTCGAACTACCCATAACCCAATTAGCCAGACCCGTTGTTAACCCGTTTAAAATTCCATTTAACTTGCAATACAATTAAACCCGACCCAATCTGACCCGATAATTTGCCAGTTCTATTTTTTTTTTTTTTTTAAGATTAACCAAAAAAAAAAAAATTGCGCATGACCAAAGACAGATCTGTTTGGCTCAAAATGTAGCGAAGTTGTCATCAGTAGTTAAAAATGCAAAAAAAATTCCCGCTTCATTCAAACCAACGTTAGCCATATTAAAAAAAAAAAAAAAAAACTATTATGTTTGGCATGCAATAGTGATAAGGGGATATTGTGAAGAAAATGGTCAAAAGTATTTTGACATTTAGAAGTCTTGGGGGAGGAGGTGGGGTAATGAAGGACGAATGAAAGTAACACGTGGTCTGCGTGATGAGAGAGGGGTCAACGGATTATACATAGGGGTGTGCACGGTTCGGTCGGTGCGGTTTTTTCCTAAATTTATCACCGAACCGATAAAAATCGGTTTCCCCATAATTGTAACCGATGCACACTACCAAGGGTCGGTTTTCCGACTTATAGCGGTTTGATTTTTCGCAATCGGTTTCATCGGTTTAATCGATTTAACTCTTAAAATTTTTTTTCTACTTAGACATTACTCAATCAAACAATCAAACCTGATCGTAACAATAACATAATAAATTTTTTGACCAAATAAATGCTTTGCAATCAATTTATACTACCTTAAAGACTAACTTGGCAACGTGTAATTCATAATCAAACGCAAAACCCGCTAGGCTACTATTAAGACAAAACAAACAAAAAGCCAAATGTCCAGTGGTCACTAAGGTAGTAGCTCATCTAAGTAGCTCAAAATCCTTAAAAATAAAAATACAGTAGTCATTAGTGAATAGTGATTAATGCCTTTCTATTGAGAGATTAAAGAGTGAACACTAAGAAAGTGAGAATAGTCTCCCTCAACATCAATATTTTGTGAAAGAAAAAAAAACCATCAATACTCAATGCGACTTAGAGAAAGATGAAGTGGTGTTGAGAAAATAAAAATTGGCTTACTAGTTATCAATAGTCCGGCGCTGTTGCAGTGAGCAGCTTCGATGCTGCACTATACTGCTGCTGAGAGTGAGACTTGAGAGGCGAGAGAGACGTTCTGTGGGAGACCGAGATAAAATAGAGCATTTATATGTGAAAAGTGAAAACCTAGCCATAAAACGTAGTCGTTTTATGCTTCTGTTTTTAACAACCTAGTGAAACGGTGCTGTTTCACTATCTTCTTTTGTTTTTTAACACCTAGTGAAACCAAGATTCTACGTTTCACTATCTTCTTTTATTTTTTAACAACCCAGTGAAACAAGGAATCTATCAATATATATAAGAATCAGTCGGTACGGTTTGTGGGTCGGTTTTGAAAATCATCTCCGACTGTGTCATCGCACCGACGTTGGAAGGATCACCCAGTTCCGCTCGCCGGCATCTGCTCCTTCAGTCGGTACAAATTTCGATGCGGTTTGGTCAGTGAGGCTCGGTTTTGTCGGTGAGGTTCGATTACTGCTCACCCCTAATTATACACGTGTTCAATGTACCCCATTTTATATGAAGGGTGGATAATTTTTGATCATCGCATGGTAAGCTACAGATTTTATTTCTATTTCAATTTGTTCAAAATAATTGTAACTAATATCTATTAAGGGTAGTTTTGGAAACTTATACATTTTTTAAAAGCAAACAAGACAATAAATGATGTTCCCTTAAAAAAATTGATTTTTGAAACATGATAAAAAAATTAGGATTTAGTGCACTTGAATCTTTTAGATCAAATCATGCAAATTTAGCAATATAATAAACTCTTACGGCAACCTATACTTATAGCAACCTATACTTTCAATTCACTATAGTATAATGCAGAGATATGCATGATTAGCAACATGAACATACATGAATATAAAGAGTATAATGAATTAAAAGTATAGGTTGCCATAGGAGTTTGGTGTGTTGCAATATATATTTTTTATTGCATTTGAATCTTTTCAATTCAGATAATGAAAATTTAGCAATATAACAAACTCCTACGACAACCTATACTTATAGCAACCTATACTTTCAATTAAGATTGAAAGTTAAAAATTCATTATAATTAATCCAATAATTTTATCTTCAATAATAAATATTATTAGTAGGTCCATGATCTGATTGTTAAATTGTGTCCACTTATATGATTTATGCTTTCCACTTAGTGAAACAAATACTTATTCTTTCTTTGTTTCTTTTATTGATTTCCCCCCAATATTCTCACTTTATCATTCATTTTTATAGATTAAACAAATTTGGTTTCCTAATAAATGTTTTGCTTGTAGGGGTCTTCTATCATCTTAAAGGACATTAAAGATCTTCCTTTAGTAGTTTTTTCCCACAATGGAAGGTACTTACATATTCAAAATTTTGAATTCCTCATAATCACATATAATGTAATCAACTATAACTGATGACTAAATTATTTGTGCAGCTCTACAGAACAATTGGAAGAACAACTGAAAGGAGAATTTGCATCACCTACTGCAAGTTTCATATTCACGAGTTCTTCTTATATATAGTGAGCCAATAACTTGGGAACTAATAAAAATTAACTTTTAAATGGATTCATTTTAAATGAAGAGAATCATTTTTTATGAAATACTAGTTGAGTTCCGTGGTGCATTTTGTTAATTTTTTCCAATATTTCAATAATTTTACTTCTAAAAAATTGTAATATTTAGTGTTTAATATTATAAACAAATCATAAAGACAATAAAAGTAGTGTAATATTTTAATGATACTATATATATTTACAAATTTGAAAATTGCATGATATTGTGATTAATAGAGATAACCATGTTTCATGCCTACTTAAAAAAATGAAAATATCATTTTGATAAATAAAAATACAAATATCCTTCAATAATTGTTTTTAAAAGGTAATGTAGAAATCGCCACATCAACTTTTTGTAAAAAATTTGTAAAATTATTTTGTGTCTCTAGAGTTACTCTTCTTTTAAATATGGCAAGAGGAAGCCACGGATTGAGAAAACATGAGAGAGATTTTTTATTTATTTTTATAGTGGTTCAGCAAGGGGGAGAAAATATTAAAATATAATAGAATTTCATAATTTATTGTAAAAAATAAGAAAGAACACTAAAACATGCTATATTAATTAAGTAAGATAGTGTTTTTTAAACGGTTAGATTGCTTGGAGATTTATGGTGAATAAAATGTTTAACTTTTTTTGAACTCATCTCTCTTTATATTTAATTAATTAACCGGGGTCAATTTATAATCCAACAAAAAGAATGCTCTTGTCTTCAATAAAGGAATTTTATTGAGGAGGCTATTCTTTCGTTGATTAGGATAGACATCAAGATCAGAGTTGAGTATTGAATAAAAGTGAGAAACTCATTAGTTAATAGGGTGATATAATGTTGTAACTGTGTCATAAATTTTTTTGTTTTTAAGGTTGTGAGTAATGAGGGGATTTAGCTTCTCTGCTGTGCCTGTGCCTGTGTGTTGCAGCATTTTAGTTGCTGTTGTGTGAGCTCTATTGTTGTTTGCAGCTTCAATGCTGTTTTTGTTAACTACTTTGTTCTCTTTTGAATTTACCTAAATAAATTTATTCATTCATTTTAAAAAAATATATTAACAAACTAAATTTGTATCTCCTAGTGTGAGTTTCATATTCACGAGTTGTTTTTATATATAGTGAACCAATAACTTGGGAAATAATAAGACTGAATTTTAAATGCAGAGAATCATTATTTTATGAAAGATAGTCAAAGAGCCTTCGAGGAAGACCTCACAACTACCACACCATTGGGTTTTTCTTTATTAGATCCAATTCCACGCCTCAATGATTCTATGTAATCTTTTTATTATAAACTTTCATTCAATTTGCTCAATATTCTATCATAGTCATATGCTTCCAGTTTTTTTTTTTTAAAGTACTTAGCATTACAGTGACCTTCAGCAACATGTTACTACTTAAGACACTGCTGTCAATATTGTATAATAGGTAAAGAATGACCAGACTTGTTGATTGTTGTTTAAGAATATAAAAAATTTTATAAAAATATTGGTTCATTTTGGTCCCCACCCTCACCTATGTGAAGCTCTTGGCCAATCCATGGTTTTCTTATTTTGGGTGCTTGGAACTCTCTACCCAACATGTCTCAATAAAATCATGTTACCAGTGTCTTTGGGAAAGCAATCAAAGAGAGAAGAGGGTGCTTTGATCTAATATGAATTTTGCTCTGACCTCAAGTCAAGTCAATCTATTTTTGTGTGAGAAATACACATGGCCAACCATCAAAAAAAACGAAAAAGAATTACACATGGTCCAATTAACAAGTATAATCACATGTCCAATGTCTTAGAGTACAGATTTATATAGGAGGACTTGAGTAGCATTTGTAACCTCAAGTCAATTTATATTGTGTTGGCAATTAATATGCACGAGACCCAATCCACAAGCGACATCACATATGCCTTAAAACCACTGGTTTAGCACTTGATTACTCGCATTTTAAAAGAAATTTCATGTTCTGTAAGAAGAAAACCCCAATTTAGAATGAAATGGCATCTAAAAGTTAAACCCAATTCCAAAAAGTCTACTACGATCGATGTCAAGTCTCAAATAACCTTACACTCCAAGCTAAGGATAAATTTTGCGACCCCATGTACAAGAAGCCAAATAGGCATTAGTTTAAGCTTCTAAAAGACTGTCACCTTCGTCATATTTTACCTAATGGTATATCGTGAGCAAGACAGCACCATTATTTAATGTATTTTTGATAAGCTACATGCAGCAATGGTACGAGTCTCATGTTTCTTAAAAAAAACTTGGAAATTAATGACATGTTTAAATAATAATAAAAAGTACTGGGCAAAGAGTATCATCAAGGAATAAACCCTATGAATAATGCCATTATTGATTATTCTAGTAAGAAGACGATATGTAATTGCTGGAGAAATTTCAAATTGGTGAAGCTGTTCAATTTCAATATATCATCAATTAATCAATGGTTGGTTTGTTTTGTTTTGTATTTTAGTCTCTCTGTTTTTTTTTTTTTTTTTTTGGCATAAAAAATTAATCTTAGGTTTTGCCAACTCATATGTGTATATATATATATATATATATATATATATATAAAAGAGACAGTATCTTATATATCAACTATATGATCTTTGTATTGAACACTTGCCTTAATCAACTAACAAGTAAAGTAGATTGTGATTGAGTTTCAAATTCACACAGCCAAAACAAATCGAGATATTTCAATGGCCAAATTGGTCTTAATCAACTTGCAGGTAGTAAAGATTGTGATGAAATTGAATCTTGGTACAATCTTAACGAACTAGGACTCTCAATCTCAATGACCAAACTATTCAAAAACCAAATGATTCCTTCAAGCACAATCACCTGAATCTAGCTAAACTCAATTTTCTCTAATGATAATCCTAATAGGTGGAAGTTCCAATAAATTTTATAAAATGGAAAATATATATGTTGCTTGTTATCATTTTGGGGATGTGGATCAGTCAAGGAGAAGGAAGATTGATAGCATTAAGTAAGATTAACGATGAGAGAGATCAGATGACTTTCCTTACCTTGAGGAAAATGATAAAAATAATGTGGAGAGAATATCACGTGTTTATATTTTATATCTTTTTTTATAATTTTAAAAATATTTTATCTTCGTAATTAGGAATTGAGTGATAAATAGAAAAGGCCAAAAGGGTGTGATAAAAGCTAATTCTCTTTTAACTCCAATGGATGGTTTCCTGTATTCCAAGATCTTCTAATTTAGCTCCTCGTAATTTGGCAATATGGTATGGTTGAAGGAAAATTTTCCATCTCTTCTCTTCCTCTATGATTTTATGTGAGATGTGAAGAAATTGAGAGGGTTCCTCTTTTTCACATTATCATACGTTCTTATTCAGAGAGAGAGAAGTTTGATAAATTGTTAGGTTAGACTAAAACCCAATTACTTCTCTGTGTCTTTTAATCAACAGGCATTTTGAAAGTTGTCTGCTACGAAATTTATGACAAAAGCATCCCCACTAGACAAGCAAAACTACAGAAAATGCAAGAATGTACGTACGAATTATGAAATTTTTTCCCTTCATTGTTTGGTCTGAAGAGGATGTGATCCAGTGTTTTCTGTTTAAATTATAAAAGTTAGAAAATGTGATCAGGCCAGTGTTGAAGAACAATAATTTGGGCCTAAAGCATTCAATATAAGGAAACTGAAATGGAAAATCATGTAGGACTTTATTCATACATGCAAACTTGCAAATCTCCCATACAGCGGAAATGACATTGGCTTGCATAATTCATTAATTCAATAAAAATGATTTTTTTTTTCCCGAAAGAATGTTCCTTTTGAGAAATTAATTTAACCTTTTGTTATAAAAAAAATTCCATTCACTCATTTCACTTTCTTTTACATTAAGTGCACTTTGGATTGCACTGAAACGAAATTTCAGCGCGTTTGCGTCTTTGTCAGTACGTCTTGTGCACTGTTTACAGGACCCACAAGTTGTCTAATTCAATAAAATTTTCATTAAAACTGGGTCTCACGGCACTATTCACACATTTAAAAATTATTTTGATACAGTATTTTTAGTTTTCAGTAATAAGCGATATCCAAACAGAACCTGGGCCCATTTGGTAACCTTACTCAACACACATTTTTCACATTTCAAACACAATTACACACATTTCAACACACTTTTTCACCCACACGTATATTAAAAACACCTAAAATACCTTACTCAAACTTAGTTACCAAAAACGGCCCTAAGTATTCCCTAATATAAATTGAGCTAGGCAGTTCCAACATTAATTGCATTCAGAATTAGATAAAACTAGAAATACTTTAGGGTGCTTTCCTGTAAAAGATTCTACATATAGTTTCATTAGCTACTGATTTGTGGCTACCTCTTTTACAGAGATTCGAGTCCCCACAATTATCTAGTCCCGACTTTACTAAACCGTTCACGTTTCTTTCATGTAGCTTGACAATAACAGGTGGTGAATGGCGATCAACAAGAACAATGGAACAGCATGAAGACAATTTTTTCAAAAATCAAAGCAAGATTTTATAAATAAAGAGAATGGCTGTCAATATTGTAAACCACGGGCCTTATCCATACTAGAAACAGAGACCATACAAAAGTTTTGAATTATTATCTTACAACAATAGAATGAAACCTGTTCTTATCTCAAAATTATAATAATATGGCTTGATTTGTTATTATGTGCAGCTATCTCCATCATAGAAAGAATAACAACAACAACAAAAAATGTTTAAAATCTTATTATTATATATATAGAATACCGAAGTGACTACGCAACTCATGTTAGAACCAAACAAAACCAGAAAAGAGAATGAATAATACATTTCGATACTTACCTTCTATCATTGCTTCTTTATCCTTCTCAATACCCCTTCAATAGCAACATCAAAAGCATCTTTTATGGTCTCCAAACCTTCTTGAGGTGTCGCATATAAAATTTGAGGTATGATATTAATCACTCTCTCCCTCATTTTACTTACCTCTTCCCTACTATACTTTTCAAGTACATTTCTAATAGACACACTACCATTTTTAACCGCCTTGTTGTCAATAAAAACCGAGTAACTCGTGGGTTCACCAGGCAAGAACCACTCGTATTGATCATAAGCAGTTCGCTCCCAGAAAAAAACCGGGATTGAACCGGCCACAATGCAATCAAACACAGACCGCCTCGTGTATGTATCCCCTCTAGGTTGTAAGCAAAAGTCCGAACCCAAAAACGTGTCCAAAATCGCTGAGGCGCCATTGTAACACCGTGTCCCACTGCAATCCACGACACGGCACGAGTCAGACTCGTTTTTACAATAACTCAGTAAGTAACCCCTAAAATCGTTCTTAAATTCGCCACGTGTCCCTCCGGCAAAACAGAACAGGCTCGTACGTTTGTGTGTACTTACATAATCTTGCCACTCTAACACGTCAGCTTCTGATCTGGGGTGGAATCCAGTAGGGTAAGGCACACCGGCATCAAGTGGGTCCCATGGGCTCCTTTCAATCACGAGACGTTGGATGTTTCTCATTCCTTCCATGTAAACAAAGCTGGACCCCCAATCATTCTCTCCCCACCGTCGAAAATCCCAAACCATTCGACCCAGAGTGATGAAGTGATCTGAGCCGTTTGATCTTTTCCAATATGGCTGCTCTTGGACCCACCTTAACAGCATTTCACAATCACTATCACGCGCTTTGTTATCATAGTTGGTAAAAAGATACCTTCCAACCGCGAGTCCAGCATAAAAGGGTATGTAGAACGCTGTAGCAGATTCTGGCTCCAAAGTCCTACATGCATGCTTCAAAACCCTATTATGAAAAATAACTTCCAACATGAACTGGTCAGTCCAGTACCAAGCCGGAGCTAGGCTTTCTGGGACCACCTCAGCCAGCTGGGTGGCGGCTTTCCGCCCAAACCCGCCGTTCAATACGGCGTCGCAGTAGCGTGGGCTCCACGGGTCCAAACTAGAACAGTTGTCTAACAATTCTTTGTTAAACATAGGTGGTAGGTCATACACATAAACCTTACCCGATAGACATAAATTGCTGCTATTGTTGTTGTTGTTGTTGTTGTGATTGGACACGCTGTGGGTTGAGGTTTTTGGAGATGGGAATTGTTGAGGGGAGATGGAAATGAGGGATAAAGGCAAATTTGAGATGAAGAAATAATTGATGCAATAGTAAATCTGAAGCAAAAGTATCATGATTAGGAGGGGCCATGTGTAAGAGTTATGTGAGGAGATGGAGTTCTTTTTGACTACTTTGAGGTCTATGTTCTTGGGTTTCTTTAGAAATGAGTTTTCCCAACTGGGAAGCATCTTAGAGTTGGTTTAGTTTTGGTTGTGGTGAGGTTTGTGTATGCTTCTGTGAGAGAGAGAGAGAGAGAGAGAGAGGGTCTAATTGTTGACTTGTGATTTAAGATGAATTGGTTTCGATAGATACATGAATATATGGGGAAACGAAAAGTCTCCCCCAAGAAGATGCATTCTATAGCCTTAATTTTCCTATACAATATTTTCCTTTTACTTGAAAAAATCATAAAGAATGATGTATTCATGTGACCAAATCCAACCTGGCTATAGAAATATAATTACAAAGTTCAAAAATGATAACGATATATGTGGATTTCAATTTTTCTATTCCAAACAACAATTAAAATTGATAATATATTATCAACTCGTGTGTTTCTAGTGGATGGTAGCAAATTAAAAACACATGGCGGCTAGCTAGGCCAATTGCATGCGAGAGCACAATTGCTGGATCGCATACCATTCCCAGATTACAATAACAACGGTTGACAAATTAATCCACCACACATCATTGGAATCTGGATAGGTGTTCATATATAAAATCAACTTGGGTTAATTACTTAATTTTGTTACTATAGAGGATTGTGCATGCTCCATAGCTCTCTGCATGTGCACATTTCCTAATAGGCTAATTTATATAATTTTTTTGCTCTCTTTCTCTTTCTTTTGATAATTTTCCAAGGCTCTGTTCTTTGAAATTGTCATGGTAATAAAATTTAAATCAGTGAGAAATATCTTTATGCTCTAAATGTATGGCAACCTTCTAAAATTTCTGAGAGAGTATGGTTTAGTGATTCGATGTCTTCGGTAATAAATTAAGTTATATATCAACACAAGCAATGTTAGAGACACGACTTTTATCGTTACATTTTTTTACAATTTATGAAAGTGATAAGTTGTGACTAATCAAGATGATATCAAAGGGCGTGCGAGGTTTTGTAAGGATTTTGTTAATTCAATTTGTGATAGAATGATCAGTAGTTAGGGATGTTTGTTCCTTAATTTTTTTTTTTTTTTTTTTTTTGTATGTGAAGCTGTTTCTCTGCTGTGGTTTTGTGTTTCTAATTGTGTTCTTTTGATAAATAATATTACTTTTTAAAATCTTTTAAAAAAGAATAAATCTTCATTAATTGGAATAACATCACTTTCATATAGACACTTATCATTAACACAACTTTTATTATACCTCAATTTCAACTTGTTTACATAAGTAGTTGTGAATTTTTTTGGATTTGGCTTACCTCCAGTACTTTTTTAACTGGAATCTCCTTTTTGTTTTAATGAGAAACTGCCACATAACCCACTAACTAAATAAAAAGTGGAGATTAAAACTCACTACTATTTATCATTATATATTTAAAATAAAATGAGACATCCAGTTAAAAAAATATTAAAGATAAGCCAAACTATTTTTTTTTATGTACGTACCTTTATTATATCTGCACATATCTATTAATTACTTTGTTAAGTTTACTACCTATAAACATTTAGTGTCAGTCAACTATTTGTGTTTAAAGTTGATAGCAGATTAATTATTATCCCATCCCTAACCTTACAACGACAACAAAAAAAAACCCTTGATCCCATGAATCAATGGTTGGATTCCTCATCTCTTCCTAAGGAGGAAATTTAATGATCACTGATTAAGTGGTCATTAATAATCATAGAGAAACTTGGATCCCAATTAGAAATTAGAATTTGGAATATATTAATAATATACCTTTCTAGCTAGCTCTTCGATAGGGTGATAGACTCTGTTTCTTTTTGAAACAACATGTTGCTAGATATTTTTAAATTAAAATAGGTTTATATCTTGACTCCCAGCTTTGCCAGAATTTAATCCAGCTTGTGTACTTTTTAAAAAAAAAAAAAATTTATTATGAAGATGCAAAATTAAGCACATAAAGAGTCAAGAGAAGGGTACAATCTAAAATAAACTTAGTTATAATCTCGAATAAGTTAGTTGTGTCAGCAAGACACATGTGACATCACATGACAAAGCCTACTTCTTAATCGTTATAATATGTTGTCTGATTAGATATAGAAGCATCTTGGTGAATATGGCACTTTAGTGAAGGATATGAGCATTAATTGACAAATAACAAATTTATTCCCATTTTATAATAGTGACATCTCAACTCTCCTCTATTGGAATTTTCCTTCATTCAATTGTATATTAAATCACAAGTGATAAAAGATGTAAAAACTGCTATAGGATGCGAAATATAATCAAAGTCTTGAAAAAAAACTATTATTCAAAATTTAAATTCCTGAATTGTTGAGTAATGTGCAGGAAAGACAAACAAAGGAATAAATATAAAGATATTAATACAGACCTCAGAAACCAAAGCACAGCTAGTAATTCTGAATCTGCATATGGAATTTGCTATTACGTTGTCTAATGCAGTTGAATATATATAGATATAGATATATATATATATATATATATATATAAATATATATAGCTTCTTTAACTGTTAGGTTCAATTTTTGATATTTTTATAATGAGTCAAAAGCAAGATTGAATCCCCGTTGTTATATTTAGCACAAATCTCTCAAAAAAGAAAACTAATTTGCATCAGAAGAAATAAACTTAATGCTCATTTTTTAATATATGTTTAATATATACTGTATGTAACACTCAACCTTCCAACTAATGATGCTTTTCATCAATAGAGAATTTCAAAATTGAAGTATAGCTTCTTTAACTATCGGGTTTTTGAAGTAGAGCTTCTTTAACTATTGGGTTCAATCATCAATGTTTGGTATTTTTAGAATGGGTCAAAAACAGAAATGCTAGATTGAATCCCCGTTGTTATATTTAGCACAAATCTCTCAAGAAAAATAATTTGAATTAGAAGAAATAAACTTAATGCTCATTTTTTAATTAATATATATATATATAATAATAATAATAATAATAATATCTGAAGCTGAGAGAAACTCAAATTAGAATTTCAAATTAGAGTTCCAATTTTGTGCCACGTGTCATAAATTTTATATTCTTAAAAAGTTTTATTTCTTAATTTTAGAATCAAACGTGGAACCACATCATAAATATTCATCCAAGTGAATTATTAAGTACAAAAACCAAAGAATCTAGAATAAATGAATCGTAAAAAGAAAATGCTTCACAATAATTAAAAAAAAAAAAAAAAAACCATGGACAATTTACATGTTATACCTAATAATATCCTTACAAATTTTTTTAAAGAGTTAACAAAATATAAAAATAACTATCAATAGTATTTAAATTTTATATATATATATAAATTATATTATACATCTTATTGTATATTTTTAAGTGTATCTATGCATATGTATGGGGTTACAAGCTAGTTAGTATAAAACCCGAAGAGTTTATATAATATATATTTATATATATATATATATATATAAATGCTGCAATAGAGAATTTAGATTGTCACAAAAGCTAAACTCATTGAATTCCCTCTATTTAATGGAAACCATGAAATTGTTGATGAAGCTTTAGAGCAAAAAATCAAAGCAAGTAACTTTATTATCACTTGAAGGTTTTAGAGAAGCATGTAGTATTCACTTTGCCATCATTCTCTACCTTAGGTCCCTTCCCTCTCTCTTTAAGTAAATAGTTATTTGTGTTCAATTATTGTCTCTAAATTTGTTTGTTTGTTTGTTTCATTCTTTTTATCATTCTCACTAAGGCAATTCATATCTCTCTTTCTCTGCAAATTTGCCATTTAGTTTTGATTCTCTTATTTGGAATAATTTACTTTTGCAACTTCAATAGTTTAATTTTTGTTAATTTTTATTCATTTTTATCACCGTTGTTTAATGTTCCTATGGATAAGCACAAGTTACAAGCTAGTGTTTAATAATATAACATTCAACCTCCCAACTAATGATGCTTTTCATCAATATAGAATTTCAAAATTAAAGGAACCTAAACAATAACAAATATAAAATTTTAACCAATTGAAGGCTATATAAAAAAATATATGAAAAGTTTCAAGGACCATTCGTATATTTAATTCTTGGAAAGTTTGTAGGGGCATGGCTCCCCATGCCTCTGTTATTATTATAGACAAAACTTAAGTGCTGTTTCAGCCATGTGTCTTTTTTTTTTAATGAAATGAAAGTGTATTTTTAGTTAAGTATAGTCATATAGCTAAATTTTAAGCACCTAAGTACTATACCTAAGTTTATTTATCATATTATTATTATTATTTTATTTCCATTATACTCTTCCTCTATTATTACTACGCATTTTGTTGCTAATTAATCATCATCTAAATAAAAACAAAGGAGATTCTCAAAATTAAATAAATAAAAACAAAGGAAACTTTTTTCTTAACTTCCCTTTAATTACCAAAGATAATAACAGAACATTTTAATTAGAGGATAAAAAGAAACTAATTGTCAAAGTCCAAACTTTTACGTGTTCAACCAAGTTTTCTTCAATAAATTATTGAACCAGAGATCCACTAGCTAATTCATGAAAAGAATGTGTATATTATAAAATTGGCAGAGTCCGTCACCACTTGTTTTGTTTTTTACAACATTTTCGTTGCCGGTGGGTGTATAAACGATTGATTAATCTTATTTGGGTGACGTCTATAACTTCGCATTTTACACTAAATTTAATTTATATTTATAACCCTTCATATACAAGGATGCAATACATAGAGATAGTACACAATTGTAATATATTACACAGAAGTATAATAAATTTTCAAATTAAATCATTTAAATTACTTCCTAAAAAAAAAAACTCATTTAAATTTTTTTAAAATTTAAATACATGAATTTATATGTAAATATAATTGAGACATAATTTATATTTAGAATGACATTTTGAATGAAATTGGTGTTAGAATTTTTTTTTTTTAGATTCTTATTTGACTGAGACAACCCCTAGGGCCTTTTATATTCCTGAGGCTTGATTGAATTCAAGTTAAAGATGGAAAATTGTCATATCTTGGCTTCAATTTTCAAACTTTTACTAATTCATCCAATCAGGCTTGGCCTTTTTGTTTCACACCTCCATTCAATGCAACCAATTTGTGAATTGCATTTCATGGAAGCATGTAATTCAAGCTATGCCCTATTCTCCAATATTTAAACACTTATCTGTAAATTTTCTTGAATAAGATAACGGTAATTGTATTTACATTTATTTTTTTATGGGAATTATTGTATTTTATTGATAAATGCAATCAAGTGTTTAAATTTAATTCGAGAATCAATGTACTACTCCTAAAATTAGTATTCTTAAAGTTTTACTTATTACTATATAAATGAAGAAACTGGACACTTGAATTGTGCTTTGTGAGTAATTTCGTGCAATTTGGTTATTTTCATTATAATTTTTGGGATAGACATTTATAAAGTTGTATAACTTTTTTTTAAAAGAGTTTCAACTTATGACGCCCGCTTTTGATGATAGTTCTTTATCATCAACCCAAGACACTAATCAATTTTTTTTTAGGCTGTGATTGAAAAAAAGTGAGATAAATTTGGTTTATAAATCTTATCTTAAGCCTATGATATCTGTTGGGCTTGTTTAAATGAGGCATGTATGTCCATCAAAATAATAATAATAATAAATGAGGCATGTATGGATGGTACAGCCTACAGTGCATCTCAAGCAAGGCCCTTCCCATGTACAAAAATTAAAAGGACTGAGCCCACAAAGAGCCCACGATAGCCTATTGTGCGGTTCAATATTGTGCATATATAATTAAGCCCAGTTCACGGTCCAAACTCTTTCTCAACACCGAAGGAGATTGTGAGAATGTAAAGAAGAAAGGTGCAATTATAGGGTTATGGTTCTCAAGAAACAGGTGAAATGACCTTTCAAATTAAGTCATTTAATCCCACTCACACTTGTACTAGGGCATACAGAAATTCAGCATGTACATCAAGCTGGATTTCTAAGAAGTATATGGAGAAGTTTAGATATGATATACATTGCCCTACCACTGGATTGCAGCAAGAGATTAAGGATAAGTGGCATGCTGATGTGGGTAGGATGCAGGTGTATTGGGCAAGGAAAAAGGCTGAGAAAATAATTGATGGTGATGATGCAGAACAATACAATAGAATTTGGGACTATTGTGAGACATTGAAAGCTACAAATGTGGGTACCATTACATTGAACAAAAATCGGGAAAAATGTTCATACACCCCCTGAACTTTGAAGTAGTGGCCAAGATACCCCCTGAACTTTCATTTTAGCCAATTTACTCCTTAAACTTCACATAACGACCAAATCAATACTTTCGTTGGTCTCAGTTAAAACACTAATAGAAAGCTCACATGAACTTAAAAAAATACCAAATACAAAGGCTGAACCAGTTGAAAAACTCAGAAAACTTTGGCTCAGTTGAGAGAGAGGGAGTGAGTGAGACAATCAGACCAGAACGATTGTCACTGGAGTTCTTATCCTTGTCTTGGTCTCGCCATTTATGTCCCTACAGCGCCTTGTGGTCCCGCGGAGCAATTGAGAGCCACCATAGTTACTGCCCTTGTCTTGCTGCTGGTTTTTTTTTTTTTTTTTCTGCTATGTTTTTCAAATCCTCCATGTGCGAGTCTTTGTTGGAATGTCATGGGTTTACAATTTATCTCATTGTTGTGGCCAGTGCTCTAGTGAGCATGTATGCAAAAATTCATTGCTTTTAAATGTGTCATACAACTGTTTGATGAAATGTCAGAAAGAGATATGGCCACTCACTCCCTCCCTCTCAACTGAGCCAAAGTTTTCTAAGTTTCTCAACCGGTTCAGCCTTTGTATTTGGTATTTTGTTAAGTTCATGTGAGATACCATGTGAGCTTTCTGTTAGTATTTTAATTGAGACCAACGGAAGTATTGATTTGGCAGTAATGTGAAGTTTAAGGAGTAAATTGGCTAAAATGAAAGTTCAGGAGATGTCTTGGCCCCTACTTCAAAGTTCAAAGGGTATATGAACATTTTTCCCACAAAAATCATTAAAAAAAATTAAATATTTGTAAATTCACTAAAATTAATCTTAACCATTTAGATTTGCTAACTTCTTATAGTGGTAGGTAAAATATATGAATTAACATTGCAGTATTTACTTTATGTAATTAAAAATATTACTAATAGGATAAATACATATTTTGTTGTATTCATTATTTAAGTATAATGAAATTTAGATATTATTTTTTCTAAGATTTATACGAGAAACAAAGTCGAACAAAAGGAAAAAAAAAATATATATATATATATATATATATAGGAGGAAAAAAAGTCGAATGAAAGGAAAGAAAAAATGACACACAATCAAATGTTAAAAAAAATGATTAAAGAATATTTGCATTTTTATTTTATCAAAATGATATTTGCATTCTTGAGTGGATGTGAAACACGCCTATATACAAATCACTATATAGACGTGAAACACGCCTATATATAACTCACTATAAATCACTATGTCATAGTATGTTTAAATCACACTCTTGTTGTCTTTCAATTTTGTCTATAAAATAAAATAATATAGAGTACAAATTTTTGCCAGAAAAATTATTGAAATATTGGAGAAAACTAATAACAAGTTTCCCGCATTGTGCGGGAACTTGACTAATATTACTAAATTATTCAATCTTAGGCATTAACATTGATAAGTGCAGGAGTTTGACTCATATGCCACATGAAGGAGTATCATAGAACTAAACTTTTTCCGTGCCAAGATTGATGGCAACAACATTCCCAGGAGAAATTGGAGACTCAACTGAGACTAACCAATGTAGTTCAAGATGCAACACGTTCCCCAAATATATTAAGTTCTTGTTTGGCCCATTCTTGCGGTTGAAACTGATGCAATTACACAAAAACTTAAGGAAAACGGCAAAGAAGAGCAACAAATAAAAGGGAAAAAGACAGCAGGTGGATTGAAGGAAAAGAATAAAATTAAGTAGAAAACGGCAGCGTATTGTTTAATGAAGGCACGTGCAGATCATATGAGTGGATGCAAGTCAGATTCAGTTACAAGGAGTCCAGGTGTCATGCATCCAACGGTGCAGTTGAAAGTTAGTTAGATCAGGAAGTTAGTTAGGACCGTTTAAGCGTTTTCCCGCCTTTGTTTGTGTATATATAAAAAACAAAGCTTATTTATTTGTACACCTTTTCATTTTTCATTTTGTGAATCAATGAGAATTTTCTTTCTCTTCCAGAAACTTCATTCTTAGTTTCCAGAAACTTCATTTTTTTTACATGGTACCAGAGCATCATTTTCTTTGATTTTCTTTCTCTTTCGTTGTTGCCAAACAGTATTTAGCCTTCGAAATCTTTCTTTTTTCCTTTTGATCTTCTTGAAGTTTGGTTCATCATTGGCTTCTGATTCAACAACCAATCAAGCACAATCTTCTTTACAATTTGTTCCTTCCTCAAGCACAGCAATGGCGGATGAATCTGCTAGCAATCCTTATTTTCTTCTAGCCACTGAGAGTCTAGGAATTATTCTCACATCACAGCCTTTAGCTGGTCCAGAGAACTATATGAGTTGGGCAAGATCAGTGTTCTTGGCTTTAAGTTCAAGAAACAAATTTGGTTTTGTGAATGGTTCAATTCCAGAACCAGATCCTTCCTCTCCATTGTACAATTCTTGGAGTAGGTGTAATACCACAGTGCTTTCATGGTTGACCAATTCTCTTAGCATGGACCTCAAGGCAAGTGTGATGTATATCAATACTGCAAGGGATTTATGGATTGATCTCAAAGATAGGCTCTCATAGGGCAATACTCCAAGGTAGTTTGAGCTTCAAAAGGAAATTTCTCGTCTTTCTCAAGGATCACTTTCAGTAAGTTCATACTTCACAAGATTCAAAACACTTTGGGATGAATTTGTCAATTTTCAACCTTTCACTGTATGCACTTGTGCTTGTACATGTGGATCTAAGGCTTCTCAATTGGAAGCACAGCAATAAGAGCATGTTTTTTGTTTTTCGATGGGATTAAATGATAGCTATGAGAATATTATAGGCCAAATCTTGTTGATTGAGCCATTTCCTTCTATTAGCAAGGTTTGTTCTTTGATCTTGCAAGAGGAAAAGAGGAGGAGTTTTGGTCATGGAGTCAATATGGTCTATCCTACTAAGGCCACTGCTATGTTTGTGAATCATACTAAAGGGTTTAATGGTAATCAAGGCCAGAATCAAGGCAATCGTGGTAGTAAAGGGCATTCTAAGAAGGAAACACCTGTTTGTACTTACTGTGGACTTAGTGGTCACATAGCAGACAAGTGCTTTAAGCTACATGGGTATCCTCCAGGCTACAAGCACAAGGGAAGCAACCAGGCTATGGCTAATCAAGTTTCAGCAGTCTTGCTTTCAGGGAATTTTGGGAATTTGGATGGTTTTGCTTTAGCCAATCCACATTTGACCCAAAATAATGCTGGTTTTCCCAATTATAGCTTTCAATCTGAAGCTATTCTTGCACCACAAAATCCTATTGGTGCTCAATTTGCTTCCCAACAGACTCCTGCACAAGCCTCCTTACCTCAGTGTCCCATTTCTCAAGTTCAATGTGAGCAACCTCTTAACTATTTGAAAGCAGTCGCAGCTTCTAGTTCAAGTATTGGTACTCATTCTGCTCATCAAGTTGCTACTATTATGGCACCTGCCCCTTCTGTACAACCAGTTTTAACACCTACCACAATTTCATCCTCCAATTCTGATTCCTCCAATTTTTCAGGTAATCCATATTGGATTCCATCAAATATGTCACATTCTATTTTTTTTCTGCTTATGTTATTGATAAGCATGCTTTTTAGTCTAATGATTGGATCTTGGACACTGGTGCTACTGACCATATGGTCCATTCAATGTCTCAGCTTACCACTATCACTTCTATTGTGCAATCTTGTGTTTTCTTGCCAAATGGGGATCAAGCCTTAGTTACACATATAGGCACTGTGCAAATTTCACCCACTCTAACACTCACTGATGTTTTGTGTGTACCTACTTTCAATTTTAATCTCATATCTATAAGCAAGCTTACAAAGCATTCTTCTTGTTGCCTTATTTTTCTTGGAAATTGGTGTTTTATTAGGACCTTGTTCAATGGAGCATAATTGGTCTGGGTAGAGAATGTAAAGGGCTATATCTGCTACAAGCTCCTGCTTCTCATACTGCTTTGGCTACATCTGCTGGTCATTCTTCTTCCAACTTATGGCACAGCAGATTGGGGCATCCTTCTTTTTCAAAACTAGCTTTGTTGAATAAACTTGTAGGTTCTGAAGTTTCAAATAAATCAGATTGTTGTGAAGTCTGTCATTTTTCAAAGCAAAAAAGGTTACCGTTTCCTTCTAGTAGTCATGTATCTACTTAACCTTTTGAGCTTGTTCATTGTGATCTGTGGGGTCCTTTTGCTACTTGTACCATTGAAGGTTTCAAGTACTTTTTAACCATTGTTGATGACTTCTCTCGTTGTACTTGGTTTATCTTCTCAAGAATAAATCTGATACTCAATTTTTATTCCTGATTTTGTTAATATGATTCATACTTAGTTTGATGCTTCTATTAGAACTATTAGAAGTGACAATGACACAAAATTTTACTTAAAAGAATTCTTTCATTCCAAAGGCATCTTGCATCAATTATCATGGGTTGATACTCCTCAACAAAATGCCATTATTGAGAGGAAGCATCAACACATTCTCAATGTTGCAAGAGCACTACAATTTCAGTATAAAATGCCTTTATGCCTATAGGGTGATTGTATTCTTACTGTTGTGTACCTCATTAACAGAATACCTTCCAAATCTCTAGGAAATAAAAGGCCTTATGAATTAAGTTTTAACTCTCCACCTCCTTATAATCATCTAAAATGCTTTGGCTGTTTGTGTTTCATTTCCACATTATCACATAATAGACGCAAATTTGCACCTAGGGCCAAGAAATGTGTTTTCTTAGGCTATCCTCATGGCATTAAAGGTTATAAGGTTCTAGACCTTGAATCCAATTCTGTACACATTTCAAGGGATGTCATCTTTTATGAGCACATTTTTTTATTTGCTACTTCTGATCATCCTTCCAATTCATATCTTGATTCTTTTGTGTTTCCTCATTGTGTTTCTGATGCATCTCATACTATTGATCTTTCTTTTGTTTCATCATCTAATCTTCCTCATATGATTGAATCAAGTTTGATTCCTTCCCAACCTGATCCAATCATTGATTCCACTCCATCCATACCTGATGTGCCAGCAGAACCTGTTTTGGATTCTGCA
Source organism: Notholithocarpus densiflorus (assembly GCA_030021035.2). NCBI lineage: Eukaryota > Viridiplantae > Streptophyta > Magnoliopsida > Fagales > Fagaceae > Notholithocarpus > Notholithocarpus densiflorus. The sequence goes on from JARYZH020000005.1 coordinate 11,749,675, forward strand.
GAACCTATCCCTAGCATAGTTGATTCAATTCCATCTCTTTCTCCCACTATTGAACCTATGCCTGTTTCTTCCACTCCTGACTTACCTGTGTTGAGAAGGTCCACTAGACCTCATCATCCACCTGCTTACCTTTTTTATTACTCTTGTAAAGCAGTTAGTACCAAGCCTGCTTCTGGATTACCCTATGACATTTCAAATGTTATCAATTACTCCTCAATATTCTTCCTTTGTCATGGCTGTCAGTTCCACTCCATCAGAACCTGTTTCATTTTCTCAGGCAGTCAAATTTCCTGAATGGAGGGCAGCCATGGACAAGGAAATTGAAGCCTTGGAGCTCAATAACACTTGGACATTAACCCCTTTACTTGCAAGCAAGTCTCCTATTGGCTGTAAGTGGGTTTATAGGGTTAAGTACCACTCAGATGGTTTTATAGAAAGGTATAAAGCCCGTTTGGTTGCCAAGGGTGTGTAAAACTTGGTTTGGATTAGTCAAAGACATTTTCTCCTGTTGCCAAGTTTGTTTCAGTCAGAATTGTGTTGTCTTTGGCTGCTGTGAAAGGGTGGTTTCTTCATCAAATGGATGTCAATAATGCTTTTCTCCATGGTGATTTGGTTGAAGATGTTTATATGTGTTTACCACCTAGATTTCACAGCAAGGAGGAGCATCTGGTATGCAAATTGAATAAGAGTATCTATGGCCTCAAACAGGCTTCTAGGAAATGGTTTGAGAAGTTTTCAACCACTATTTTGCAAATGGGCTTCATTCAGTTTAAGTCTAATTACTCATTATTCACACACACACAGGGATCTTCATTTACAGTACTTTTGGTTTATGTAGATGATATATTGTTGACTAGTAATAATCCTACTTGTGATCAAAGTCTAAAGAAAGTACTTGATGGCAGATTTAGGTTGAAAGACCTTGGGTCTTTGAGGTATTTCTTAGGTCTTGAAGTAGCCAGAACTGATGCAGGTATCAGTTTAAACCAACAAAAGTATGCTTTGGAAATTTTGAAGGATACAGGCTTTTTAGGTTCTAAACCAGTCAAATTCCCTATGGAGCAGAATTTGAGGTTATCTAAATATGAGGGAAAACCAATTGCAAACCTTGCTCAGTTTAGAAGAATCATTGGAAGACTCTTGTACCTTACCTTAACAAGGCCAGACATTACCTATGTTGTGCATAGGTTAAGTCAGTTTGTGTCACAACCAAGAGAGCCTCATTTGCTTGCTGCCAACAGGGTGCTTCAGTACATCAAAGGTTCACCTAGAAGAGGCATTTTCTTTCCAAGTAATTCTGATCTGCATATCAAGTCTTTTTGTGATGCAGACTGGGCTGGATGCCCTGACACTAGGAGGTCATTAACTAGTTATGCTGTTTTCTTGGGGGAATCATTGATTTCTTGGAGATCTAAGAAACAAGGAGTTGTTTGAAGGTTCTCAGCTGAAGCTGAGTACAAATCAATGGCAAGTGTGGCTTGTGAGATTACTTGGGTGTTACAATTATTTAAGGATTTAAAGATAGATCATGCAAGGCCAGCTATGTTGTTTTGTGACAATTAGGCAACCCTGCATATAGCTGCAAATCCAGTTTTTCATGAAAGAACAAAGCATATCGAGGTAGACTATCACTTGGTGAGAGATAAGATCATGGAAGGTATGATTAAAACATTCCATGTAGCTACTAATTCTCAAGTAGCAAACATATTTACTAAGGCTTTGGGCTTTTCAGCTTTTGCAAGACTTTTTGGAAAATTGGGTTTGAAGGATATTTTTACTCCAAGGGAATTAAAGACACAAACTTCAGTTCAAGTCTCAGAACTTAAAGTTCAGGACTTGAGGGGGAATGTTGAAACTGATGCAGTTACACAAGAACTTAAGGAAAATGGCTGAGAAGAGCAACAAATAAAACGGAAAACGACAGCAGGTGGACTGAAGGAAAAGAATAAAATTAAGTAGAAAATGGCAGCGTATTGTTTAATGAAGGCACGTGTAGATCATGTGAGTGGATGCAAGTCAGATTCAGTTACAAGGAGTCTAGGTGTCATGCATCCAACAATGCAGTTGAAAGTCAGTTAGATCATGAAGTTAGTTAGGACTATTTAATCATTTTCCCGCCTTTGTTTGTGTATATATAGAAATAGAGCTTAATTATTTGTACACCTTTTCATTCTTCATTTTGTGAATCAATGAGAATTTTCTTTCTCTTCCAGAAACCTCATTCTTAGTTTCCAAAAACTTCATTCTTTTACACTTGTACAACCGCACTCCATGATTGAGAATTAAGACTATAAGTCTTAATTCACAAGTTCGATAACGCTCAAAATCTTATAATCATCTCAGGACAGGTAACGTCCAAAACATAACTTCTTCATATAGGGGAACCAGAAAGGTATTCCATGGCTTCTTTAGGGAATTTCTTAAATTTTCGTAGTATCAGGTTTCAAATTACAAACTCTTCAGTATTATTACTATAAAGACAAACTAGACCTTCGCAATAGAACAAGTTGGTTGATGGCAGAAGAAAGTCGACATTCATAGCATTTCCAAGAATCTCATCGTTGAAACTAGCAGTATGTAACTTGAGGAAAATATTTAAGTCTTCATCGTAAAGTAGAAGGCTGCAGTCTTTATTGCTTTCCATGGGTAGTCGGAGGTGATTATTGATAAAATATGGCTCTGTGATTAGACTATTCCATTCTTTCGAATCTAAGAGAAACCACACTAAAGATTTGGTGGACAGTTTAAAGAGAATGTTTCTGATTATATCTAGTGGCTAAGAATCCGAGGTGGACTTTGAAGCCTCCATTCTTGGAGAGAGAAAACTCCAAGAATGAGAGAACCGATTTGCTTAAGTTGTATGACTGTGTAGTGTGTACTTGATAGTTTGGAATAACTCACTGTTAGTACCCGTTTGGGTACTGATGAAAAGCTAGCTTATTGCGTCTGCGTTTCCTTTTTTTTTTTTTTTTTTAAGCCGCACATTTCTGTGGTTGTTGTTCTTTCCAGTGGGTCTCATGCACTGTTCACGGAACCCACAAACCTCTTTTTTTACACAAACTTTCATTAAAAATAGGTCACACGGTACTATTCACACATTTAAAAATTATTTTGCTACCGTATTTTCAGTTTTCAACAAAATAAGCGATATCCAAACACACCCTTAGTATATTAGAAAAGAGAATGAATAATACATTGATACTTACCATTTGTCAGTGCTTCTTTATCCTTCTCATCACCCCTTCAATAGCAACATCAAAAGCATTTTTTATGGTCTCCAAACCTTCTTGAGGTGTTGCATATAAAATTTGAGGTATGATATTAATCACTCTCTCCCTCATTTTACTTACCTCTTCTCTACTACACTTCTAAAGCACGTTCCTTATAGACATACTACCATTCTTAACTTCCTTGTTGTCAATCAAAATCGAGTAACTTGCGGGTTCACCCTATAAGAACCACTCATATTGATCATAAGCAGTTCGCTCCCAAAAGAAAACCGGAATTGATCTGGCCACAATGCAATCAAACACACCTCATGAATATATCCTCTCTAGGTTGCAAGCAAAAATCTGAACCCAAAAACGTGTCCAAAATCGCTGAGGCACCATTGTAACACCATGGTCCCACTACAATCCACGACACGGCATGAGGCATGTACGGATGTCCATAAAAATAAATATAAAAAAAAATCTGTTGGACCTTGTATAAATGAGGCAAGTATGTCCATGAGAGCATCCTTATCAAACATCTCAAAAAATATAGCATTTAACATCTCAAAACTCAATTTTATAACATAAAACGCACCACTTTACAATATCACCTATATCAAAACTTCTATTTTTTTTTTTAGAATATCATTTAAATAATGTTTCGTTATTATTTTTCAATAATTTTTTATTTTTCCTCTCTCTCCTCTGTCTCTCTCTTTCTCAACCCAAATTCTCAGCACCGCCAACCACCATATCCACCCACCCATACCACAACCACCACATCCACCCACCATCGCCACCACCAGCCACCAGCCAGATCCACCGCCACCACAAACAACAGCAGAGAAAAAAAAAAAAAAAAAAACCTCCACATCCACCCACCACACCCACCACATCCACATCCACCGTCGGACCAAACCACGGCCAAATCAGACCGCCGGCCACCACATCCACCCACCCATCACCACCAACCACAGTAAGAAAAAAAAGGAAAAAGACCCACAAACCATGGCCAAATCAATTTCGACCAATCAGTTCGATCCACAACCAAACCACGCTCCGACCCACGAACAATCAGTTTGATCCACCCTTCGATCCACGCTCCAAACCAAAAACCCACACTCCGACCCACGACTACTTCGATCGGCTTGGCTTGATGCTCCGGTCTGGGTTTCGTCAGAGAGGGAGGCAAAGACATCGAGCAAAGGGAGACAGAGAGCAGAGAAATGGTTGGCTCAAAGCAACGTAAATGAAACAGAAATGAGAAAGATATAAGTAGAAAAGAAAGCGAGCCCCACGGAATAAAAAAATATATATAACTTATACAATGGGTGAACAGTGTGGTCTCAAATTTGAGACCGCACTGTTCATCAATGCCAAAAATTATGGCATTTATAATGCTTGATGGAAGTGACTTTTTAGAGTTTGGGATGTCAAATGCCAAATATTTGGCATTTGACACCCTTAATGAGGATGCTCTAAATAAATAATAAATAAAAAAATTAAATGAGGCTTGCATGGATGGTACAGCCTACGGTGCATCCCAAGCACGACCATTCCCATGTATAAAAATTAGAAGGACTAAGCCCACAAACAGCCCAAGATAGCCTGTTGTGCGGTTCAATATTGCGCATATATAATTAAGCCCACTTCACGGTCCAAACTCTTTCTCAACAAGAAGTAAGTTAAGTAACATAGCATAATGCTAAACCAGTAATGCGCATTAACAAAGCGCTGAAGCTCACAACAAGATATGGTGTCAAGAAGCGAGAGCTATACAATATATGAAGAAAGAGATCAATGAATCAATTAGTGCTTACTTTCAAAGGATTAGGTAAGTCTGAGATAAATTGGTAGCTGTGTCAGTCAACATAGACAATGAAGAATTGCTATCTATCATGTTGAAGGGGCTGCTTTGTGAATATCACTCATTTTGTTCTGTTATTCGAACCAGAAATGACCCAATTGCTTACCTCTATGCTTTTTTACCATTAGAGGAACAATCTCTGAAACAATATTGTCTAGAAGTAGACCAAAATGGACTTTATCTAAGTGCACAAAAATATATCAAAGTGGATCGAATTGTACCAAATGGAACAAAGTGGACCGAATTGACAGAATAGGACTGAATGGACAGAATATGAATAAGGTGAACCAAATAAGAATTGACAGATTAGTACCAAAGTAGACCGAATGAATCGAACGGGACCAAATTAGACCGAATAGGACCAATGTGAATTGAATAGGACCGAAATGGACTAAATGGACCTAATAGAACCAATGTGGACCGAATGGAGCCAAAGTAGACAAAATGGACCAATTAAGACCAAATAAAACCAAAGTAAATAGAATGGACCGAATAGGACCAAAGTGGACAGAAATGACCGAATAGGACCTAAGTGGACTGAATAGGACCAATATGAACAGAATAAGAGAAAATGGACCGAAGTAGACTAAATAGAACTTTAGTGGATAGAATGAACTAAATATGACCAAAAGGACTGATTACGACCATATGGACCGAATAGGACCAAATTAGACCAAAGATGACAGAATGGACTGAATAAAACTTTTTAATATTTATTATTTTTATTACATTTTTATGACTCATATTTCTAATTTCTAATTTCTTTGTATTTTTTAACTCAAAACTAAAGAGTTTAACCAAAATATAATAAAATTTTATACTTTTCAACCCAAAAATAAAAAAAAAAAAATTTTGAGCTAAACTTGAAAAGAAAACCTACAAAAAGAATAAAACTTAAGGCCCAATTAGTTTAAAATAGACTGAAGGGGACCAAAATTGATTGAGTGGACTGAAGTAGACTTAATTGGACCGAATAGAAATTGTTTAATCTTTAGGGAGAACAAATTATCTTTTACAAATCTTAGAGAAAAAATTATATATTATATAACAATACAAAATAATTATTTATTTCCACGCATCCCATGAGTTTGCAACTAGTTTTATTAAACCAAATTGCTAAAATTTATTGAACTAAATTGCTACAAAAAATAATAATAATAATTGGGGGTGGGGCCATTGCCCCCAAATGTCAATGAATACCTCCATCCCAGGCTACAAAGGTTGAGGTCATGGTTTTAATAACAATTCCAACAACAATTTTCATGACAGCAATCAATATCAACAACATCCAACATGTGAGATATGTGGTAAAGCTGGCCTGGCCACATCACTCTAAATTGGATGGACTATTCTTTACAAGGCAGATTGCCACCTGAAAAACTTGTTGCACTTGCATCCTTTACAACATTACAACAATCTTGGCTCAGCTAAACTACATGTTCTTCAAGTTCTCTATAGTCTATACTCGCCGCCATAGACAGGAGAAATTTTATGGCCAAAACTTTTGTCACAACCCTGAAATGTGCAATTATGAATAATGGAGAAAAAGTAATTGTTCTATGTGAAAAGTGATGGTTTACCAATCACAATCACATATATCATCAAGTTTTGGTAAACTGTGTAATCAAACAATTGAAGATAAAAACCAAGCCAGCGATCAAGTCTCTACATCGACTGATCGACATACAAATCCAGAAGAGCCACTATCATTAATGTGAATACTTAATAGTGTGTGTTTGTGTGTCGGTGTGCGGCACCTAAAGACTAAGATGTCAACTTCATTGAGAGACAATTTCACATGTAAATTACATGATGTAATCAAAGTGAGACCAACCTTGATTGTCGCCGACATTTCATGTACTTAAATTATTTCACTTTGAAAAGGCATAACTGAGCGACAAAATTAGGACTAAGTTCTGGTTAGTCAATTTTAATACCAAGCCAAGAATAGACCTTTACCCAAGAGGGGAATGACCCATATGTCATAATTGGAAATATGTAAAAAATAGAGCCGTTGACAACAAATATAATCATTTCTTACTAGCAAATTGTGAATTCAAGCTCTTTTAGCTTTCTGGCTCTATAACATTGTACCCAATTGTTACAGTATTAATTTTGGAAAAAGAAGAAAAAGAAGTTGATTTCAAGCAAACTACCTTATTAGCCTAAAATTTTGGGCAATCTAGCATGCCATATATGCTCTTAGTGAAGAGAGAAATCGCGTCAAAATTGTCTTTATTTTGAAAATACCTTCTATGCTAATGACTCTAAAGTTAAATGACACTTCTCGATGTTTCTAACATAAATGTCTATATTCGAATCTTCCATTCTCCTTTTGAAATGTGTCAAAAAATAGAAAACAATTTATGCCAAAATTTTTGATTCACGACAGTGGATATTGGAAACTATAAAAAGTAGTATATTATATATATATATATATAAATATATATATATGTGGTTTTGTAGAAATTGACAAATTCAATATATGTGAATGTTAAGTGCTTCCTCAATATTGCATATGATCGCTGTCAATAAGGACATCAAGTCTCAAAACTCAAAAGACATATCATCTATGTTAAAACTAAAAATAGTGCAAGGAATGAAAAAATAGTGCAGGAAAATTCTTTTTTGAATGCCCAACTATCTCCTCTCTTTTTTTACCCCCTAGATAATGCCATTTTATTGATTCTCTCGTAATTTTTAACTACTATTTATGTTTTTGTCTTTTTTTTTTCCCTCTTTTCTGGCCTAAACTTGCAGTTGCATCTAAATTATTGCTGCCAACAACAACAATGCTCTGACTCCTCAATGGAAGACAAAAGTTTGATCTATGTAGTTTTTCCTTGCTTTTGAGGGATTGGCTAACTATATGAGTAGAGTAGCCTTTTATTTATAATAAAGTATTCATATGAGAAAAAGTATACAAACGGATAAAAAAGATTCCATCCACTTTTATGGTTTTTCTGATAAGTAAACATGGCACCATTTGAAGTATTATTTATAATTTAACTTATTTTATAATTGAACGTAATTAGTCGTAGGATATGGAGAGTATTTGTTACATGTATGATGTATCAAAACCTTAAGTATGGAGTTTTGCTCATCAAAATATAAAGATTTCTTACATTTTCTTAAAGGTTGAGGAGGTCAGTAATTTACGAGAAATTATTCAATCTACCTGAAAGAACCATATTAGTAGTAAGGAGTAACTAGTGTTCCACCCATCCAATAAATAAATAGTAATTAAAAAAAAAAACATAACTAAGATTCAACCACCAATAAGAAGATGAGATGTGCCTGTTATGTGCAATGTACATGACTCAGTTGATTAGCTAGGTTAAGTAAGTCATGTGTATTGCACATGACTAGTACAAATATCATATTCCATTTGTGGTTGGAGCCAAACTTTGGCCTAAAAAATTTCATATGTTATAAATGAGCATAACCACACAACTTCCAAAAATCATAAAGACCAAAATACCCCGCCAATCTAAGTTTTGAACCAATCAAGAACCACCTCCACAACACCGCGTGTTGGGATTTATGCCCTAAAATCCAATTTATTGGCATGTCATAAATAATTAAATAGTTTAATTATATAAGACTATCTATAAATGAACTAATGGGATATTATCTTAGTCCATGAGATGCATAGTATGTGATTTATATGATTTAGTCACAGAAGATATAAATCACAAGTTCTTTGTAAACTTAGAATTTTAGTTCGTAGTCGGTGATGAAATTGGGCGTTTCATCTGCGAAGACTATAACATATCAACTACGATGATTTGTCTTGATCATGGAAGTGGAGACTTCTAGTTGATATGTTGATATGTTTTAAGAGTTAAGACATATTGAACTGGATCGCTGTGAGATTTATTATTCTCCTAACGACTGTCAAATGAATGATAAATCTCACGACTTCTATTTACATCAACTCTAAATCCTGAGAGAATAATGGACATGATCATGAGATGTAGGTTACTTTAATATATCATGAGTAAGATCTATAAGTTATGGTCAAAACCTCAATATGTTGGGCAGCCGCATTTAGTGTTGATGGAACATATATTCTCAAGATGGAATTCATAATCTCTTAACGGAGACATAAAATATTCTCTTCAGATAAGTTTAATGGGTTTGGTTATTCAAGAGAGTTGGGTCCAACCACTTTAGTAAGTTGTTACTAAAGTATATATTTATGAAATTGGATTTCATAAATATATGATGAATAACGTAAAGGATTAAACCGGGTACTCAAGGATTAAGATGTAGTAATCTTCAAAGTGGCAGTCTACATTCATGACTTTGTATTACTACGAATATTTTAATGAAGGGGTTGCATGTATAATAAAGTCTTGAGATATAATTTATAGATAAGGCCTAGAGTGCAACTATATTTATATAGTGGTATTAAATATAGTTAATGATAACTTTGAACTTGTTAAGAGTTGACAGAAAAGCCCAAGGCCCATTGGAGCTAGTGTCTTATTGGTTCTTTTTGGTCCCATTCCAAGCCACATACTAGAGCCCAATTGGAATGACCCAAAAGGCTAGCCCAATTAGATAATCAATTGTATATAAGGAGAGAAACATACAGAATTTCATTAAAGGGGTTTTTCCATAAGAGTCTTTCATAAGAATTCTCATAAGGAATGAAATGGTTTGTATGTGAGTGTTGGACACTCATTATTCTCTCATTGGAAACTGATTGAGAGACCACACATCTTGGGCATTAAGTTGAATTGGAGTGAAGATTAAAAGTCTTCCCAAGAACTTCTGATCTTCGGTTTTGAATTTCACCACACCAAGGTACGCTTTCTTGTTCTCAAATTCTGAAACTTACATAGTACATGTTATCAATTGCGAATGAAGTAGATCCGTTAATTTTTCCGCTGCGTATGTTTTGTATGCGTTACAAACATGTATTTTTCCAACACTGCGCACCCTTAATGCGGTGGTCACTCCACAAATATAAGTGCTTGTGAGGTGTGGGTGCAAGGGCCAAGATTCAAGTCTCCAGAAGGGACTTTCACACACATATACAATTAGATTAAGATAGAGTAGAAATTCTATCTTGTAAAAAAAAAAAAAAAAAAAAAACCACCTCCACAAGAAAACAACAGAGCTCCGACAGCTTTCAACCTCTCTGCATAGCAATATTCGATAACGAACGACTATACCCGTCTCTATCCGCATTCACTCCCTCTCATAAATCCCCCAATTATGAACCTCATTTGGGAGGACCCTTAGACACCACCAACATGGTCCTCCGAGTAAACTAAATAATTCCTTATGGTTTACATTAATTTTAATATCACATTATTTTAGTGAAAAGAAAAGGCATTAAACACATCAAATAAACAGATCCAATACAACTTTGCTAGAACTGTCCGAACGAGGAAAAAAATGGAACTTACATAGTTTAGGGGAGAATCAAAGGCCATAAGCTGTGTATGTTGTGTGCAACACATATTAGTAAGTGTATTTGCACTGGGGACAAAGGGAGACTTGGACCTTGGGGGCAATGGCACTCCTAATTTTTTTTCTTTTTAAATAGTGTATATATATATATATAGGTATCAATTTTAGTAATTTTGTTCTATAAAATTATTATTTGTCCCCTTAACAATATTATTGATTTTTTTAAGAGTAATGTTATAATCACAAATTTTTCTATAACATTTTTACAAACTGTTAAGGTAGTAATTTTTTTTTGGTTTGCATTAGGACCCACTATTTACATTATTTTTTTTACTTACTATAACCATTCATCACATTAGCAATTTGTTAAAAAGTTTGTAACTCTAACATTTTCCTTATTTTAAAGGCCATAAAAAAAAATTAAAGACCTAAAATCTAAAACAAAAATACAAGCCCAAAAAAATTACCAATAGTAAAGTTAAAAACAATGAAGCTTACTAGAGTCCGGAGTTACTGCACGCCACAATTAACCAATTTTACCCAAAACAAATAATTTAACCCTTTAAAAAAAATTGTCTTTACCAAGCTATAAATGCACACATCAAACACACAAATAAATAATAAATAGATATATTTAAAAAAAAAAACCCTTGGTAATTAAGTAGTAGAACTGGAGGCCGGAGCTACTACATGCAACCAGCAACAAAGCCGTCCTTAACTTAACTTAACTTCAAGTCCCGACTCCGTTCCTATTTGTACAGCAGTTGGGCTCTCTATTAAAGTGTTGTACCCTATTATGCTCCTTATTAAAGTGTTGTACCTTGCTCCGTTAATAAGGAACATAGTAATGCTGCCAATTTACCCGGTGTTAGCTCCCTGATTAGCGGTTGACTTCTCTCTCTCTCTCTCTCTCTCTCTCTCTCTCTCTCTCTCTCTCTATTGGCTAATTGATCTCCTAAGGCCTAATCTTCATTGAAACCACCAACATGAAGTATAATTGGTATTCATAGGTAACAACCAAAAAATAAAACCCAAAGTTTGGATTAGGATGAAAATAATTGAGAAAACAACAACTTTAAAAAAGAAAAAAAAAATGGCTTCAGGCTGCACCACAAGTTAATAATTATTTCCGACAAGGTGGGAAAATTTTCTTTGAAATTGAAACCTGATTGTATTGTAAATGACAAAATCTTAAACAAATTACAAAATGACATACAAAAAATTGGAAGGATTTACAGATTTATATGACATTTTAACAAGCTCAAAAAAAGATATTTATTAATGCACATGATTTATTGATCAACTGTTCATTATTCTCTTCTATCCATCCATATACATCGACAATCACATCATTGCCCATCCAACACTAGCATGGACCACCAACTTGTCATGTGATGGTCCTCACTCCTCCATCCCCTTCCATTCCATGAATTGGCACTCTCACTTGCACTTCCAAAAACAGTAACCCAAAATGACAAAACCCAGAAATTATGAGACTCAAGAAAACTGAATCCCAAAGAATACAAATTGTAATAAGCAATATAAATAACTAACAATATCTATAACCGTATACAACATCTTGGGATTTAGTAAAAGAATACATATATCAAATCCCAAAAAAAAAAAAAAAAAAAAAAAAACCGTAATAACTGGTCACTAATCACTATTACTAATTCTCCAGATTCTCTCTCTCTCTCTATTCTATTACCACTTGAATCCCCACTCCTCTTGCTCCTTGAACCGTTGTAGCACACCATCAATGGCCACATCAAACGCGTCCTTTACACTCTCCAACCCTTCTAGGGGTTTCGCATACACTAACTTCGGTATATAATCGATCACTTTCTCTCTCATCTTCCTCACCTCCTCTTTACTGTACCGCTTCAGCACGTGCTCCACTAGCGTACCGTTTTTAACCGCGTTACGGTCTATAAAAACCGAGTAACTCTCCGGTTCGCCCGGCAAGAACCACTCGTACTGGTAATAAGCGGTTCGCTTCCAGAAAAAAACCGGGATCGAACCGGCCACCATGCAATCAAAAATCGACCTGCGGGTGAAGCTATCGCCTCTGGGCTGCAGGCAAAAATCGGACCTCAAAAACGTTTCGAGGATGGCCGAGGTGCCGTTGGAGCATTTGGAGCCGCCGCAATCGACGACCGTACACGTGTCGTTGGCGTTCCGGCATTGGGTCAGCAACAAGCCTCTGAAGTCGTTCCTGATTGCGCCGCGAGTGGCGCCGGCGAAGCAGAAGAGGCTGGTGCGGCGGCGGTTTCGGACGAAGCTTTGCCATTCGGCGACGTCGGAGTCGGACCTGGGGTGGAATCCGGTGGGGTAGGGCACGCCGATGTCGAAGTAGTCCCACGGGTTCCGCTCGATCAGGAGGCGCGTGATGTTGCGCATCCCGGGCATGTAGATGCAGCTGGAGCCCCAGTCTTTGTTTTTGGACCGCCGGAAGTCCCACGTGATGCGACCCATCGTGATGAAGTGATCCCAGCCGTTGGATCTTTTGAAATACGGCTGGTCCTGGACCCACTTCAGCATCATCCCGCAGTGACGATCGCGCTCCTCCTCACTCGAATTCGACCACAGATACTTCCCCACCGCGAGTCCAGCGTAGAACGGAATGTAAAACGCCGTAGCCGATTCCGGCTCCATAACCCGGCATTTGTGCTTCAAGAGCCGGTTGTGGAAAACGATTTCCGAAACAAACTGGTCCGTCCAGTACCACGCCGGAGCTAGGTTCTCCGGCACGATCCCGGCCAGCCCGGTTGCCACCGGGCCCAACCCGCCGTTTTCCAGAGCGTCGCAGCGTGAGGTCCACGGGTTTAACCGGTCGCAATTTGCGAGAATCTTTGCGTTAAACGCTGCGGGGAGGTCGTACACATAGACCCGACCCAACCCGCATTGGTCTTCCGGGTCGGGTGAGGTGGAATTGGAAGGCTGCGGCGGTTGGAAGTGGCGGAGGTCGTCGTGGGTGGTGTGGGTGTGGGGGTGTGGGAGAGAGAGCGAGAGAGGGACAGAGCGGAGAGTGAGGAGGAGGAGGACCTGAACGGAGAGGATTGAGAGGAGGAGCCATATGCGAGGGTGGTGGTGGAGAATGGGTTGCAGAATCGCTGAGTTGAACGAGTTCTTGCAGTCCAGTAACTCGGACGGAGTTTTGGGTTTTTTGTGAGGTAATGCTTCCGATAACGCGTTGTTCGAAATGGGAAGCATTAGCGGCAGCTTTTTCCGCTAAAAGAAGGAAAAAAAACGGTGGCTGTGTTGTTGTGTTTTGTATTGTGCGTTAGTGATAATTTTTCAGAGAGAGAGAGTTGGGTTTGAGAAATTGGGGGGTTTGTTTTAAGCTAAATTTAGAACTGGTTTTTAGAGAAAGAAGGTGAGAGGGAAGGACACGTGTACCGTGACATTACCGAACGATTTGGGTGACCGACAGAAAATGGACTGCTTTTGAACTGACACGTGGCTTTTTCTGCTTTTGTTTCCTGTGTTTTTCACTTTTTTTAATTTTTCTCCGTGTTGTGTGATTTTAATCGTTTTGATCGATTTATAGGGTTTCTTTAATTGAAAAATAATAATTAATTATTATTGGTCTGTATTGGGGTGGTAGCAAATATAAAATATGGAGCTAATATGGATTAAAAAAAAATGGAATATTTAAATCTTTATGGTTTCTAACTTATGGAGAAGAGTCATAAACGTTATAAAAATCTGATAACTTAATGCATAAATAAAAACATAATCACAAGGATTTGGATTGTATTATTGCTTTTTTTTTAATGAGCCTTTCATTTTTCATAATTATTAAAATATTTTCCGCTGATATTTCAATCAATGTGACATATATGTAAGTGAAATTCTTAAGAATAAATAAGGTTTAAAAAAAATTAAGAGCCACTTAAATATAAGATCTCCAATAAAAAAATATATAAATTTTCAAATCCACCGTTTAAATTGTTTTTTTTTATTGTATTCTCTATGCTTACAAATTTTCAAAAAAATTAATTGATATGTCATTAATCAAATATTTAAATTTTAATATTTTGTAATATTAAATTATGCATAAAAAATACGTTTATGGATTGAATAGTAACTAGCATCTGATTTGAATGAAATTTGACATGCATGTTAAGAACATAAATAACATGCAATTTAATAATTAAATTTTAAAAATATATAATCATGTTAATTTTTTAGTGAGAATTTAAAGATTTTTCTCAAAACTAGGGCCCGTTTGGTTTGTGTTTTCAAACAACATTTTTCAGTTTTTAAACAACATTTCACGCATTTTCATACACTTTTTCACTCACACGTATTTTCACAAATGTTTTCAAACAACAATTTTCAGTTTTTAAACACATGTACCAAACGAGCCTAATTTGCAGAAAAATCTAATTCCAAAACTAGTTTGTAGAGAAATCTAATTAAGGGAGAGAGAGGCTCTGAGTTGTGGTTTACAACATTAGTAACGATGTCATGACTATAGAATATAGACGTTTGTTAACTTAGCCGAGAGAAAGAGATTATTTTGAATAAATTAAAAAAAAAATAGATGAAGACATAATATTCAAATAAAATAAAGTACATAATTATTAAATATTGAGTGTTTTTAGAAATTGTTAGTTTAAAAAAAAGTAAATTCTTATCATAAAATAGAGTTTTTTTTTTTTTTTTGCATAACCTAATATGAATGGTCTTATATAAGTTATACATAAATTGTAGTGTAATTACTTAATTAGCTACCTTAATTTTCAAAATAAAAGTAGTTGTGTTGATTATTGTGAAAATAATTCTAGAGTTACAAATTACAAAATTTTTTTTTTTTTGAGAAGGAAATTACAATTATTAGTTGCAGGAAGTTTTTGTTTTCAGTGTGGTTAACAGAGCTGCAGTGTTATATGATTCTAGAAGTCAGCAATGAGTGGTGAACACAAGTGTTCGCAACTGATCATTTGCTGGGATCTTGATTATCACCGCAAAAAAAGGACCTCACAGTAGAAGGGTCCACCACAGAAAAAGCTGTCCAATGACGCAAACTCCTACCACGTGGACACTAAGTTGTGGGCCAAAGGTAAAAAACCTTGACACCTGTTCCTTTCTTTTTTGTCGTAAACTAGTAATGGCCAATGAAAATAAACTAAAACGACATCGTTTACTTTTCAATGAACGTCATGCTTCCTCTATAAAATGCTGTCAAATTAGATGGCTGTAGCCTGTAGCTGACGGGCGCAGCTGTATTGACGGTGGAAGGTAGCTAGCGTACGAACCGCTGATAATTGAAACAGTAATTATTTATAGAGAAATTATATGTCCACAATATTTTTATAACAAATTTTAAGTGGTAAGTTGTTATTAGTTGTTATTGTTGAGGTAAAAAAATAATTTTAGTATTAGGTTCAAATTTGAACCAATAACAACTAACCACCTATGATTTGTTATAAAAATATTGTAGACGTAAGTCATAATTCTTTGCGCAAATATGAACAAATTGTGAGTAATAAATATATAAATCAAAATAAACTTATCATTTCTTTTAACCACAGATTATCACACACGATGAATTATGACAAAAATTGTGAACTTCTTCATAATATTAGTATTTTTCTTGAGAATTTTGGGGGCCATATCTATAATCTATCAGAGTCCAAAGTCTCCAAGAGGAGCACCAATATATAAGAATAGCATATGGGTTTTAATTTAATTACCGACAAAATGGCTTTTAAAGGTCTATCTGAGATCTGCTTATTTTGTTGAAACTGAAAATTTTTTACTGAAAGTACTATAGATAAAAGTAAAAGTTAATTGAAATAGTATAATATGACCCATGAATAGTACCAAAAAATATAGTGGAACTCATGAATAGTAACAAAAATAAACTGAATAGTAAAATAAATTAGCAAAAATAATTTTTGCCAAAACACACACTAATTCTATTGTGAAAGTTTGGGGTTTGTGCCAATAATTCTTTAGATATTGGTATATGGCAATGACTATGAGACACGTTGAATTAACAATGGTTGAGGAAGTGAATCCCAATATTAGAAGGTTGAACATAATGTGGAGAATCAGTCTCTTGTAACTCTCTGTTGTTGGTTTGGTTAAAGGGGGGAATTGGAGGTTTCTGCTCTACTTTGTGATAGATTGCAGTTTAAGGTTGTTTGTTGCTGGTTAGTATGTGTTAATGTTATGCAGTTTTTGCTTCTTGGATAAGAATAATTCATTAAAAGAATTTCTTTTTGGGTTCAAGTAACGGGTGCTACTAGAGTATTTATTACTAAACCATTTTAGAAAAAATTCAATACCACTTTATGAGAAATATAAAAAACTATTAAAAAAAAATGATCTGTCTACAATATTTTTACAACACTTTCGCGACAAATCCTAAGTGGCAAGTTGCTATTTACTGTTATTGATGAGCAAAAAAAATAATTTTAGTGGTGAATTCAAATTAGAATTATTAACAAATTTTCCTTTTAAAAAAAAAAAAATCAGGCTTTTGATTCCTTGCTTCTATATTAATCATGATTCACAACAATCATTGGAATTCGTAAATGATTTAGTAAATTTAAAGTAATGCTAAAATCACAACTTTTGCCATGTAGCAAGTCGTGAATGGAGGAGTTGTGGACTCATCACTTTATGATCTTAGCATTGTCCATACATTTATATCTATGTGCTTTTAAAGTTGGACTCTTACCATTTATGGGGATGCCGGTGAAGGTTTATGAGAAAATGATACCTACAAGTTGTTTAATGTTGCAATAAATTTGAGATCTAAAAGGGTGACATCTAATTATGAGCACCACCTTCGAAAGTTAAACACATGCAGTTCACAAAATTTCCGGAATTTCTCCAATGGCTCTTATACCCGTGTTTGTTTGAGAGTGGTTTTCTTGTTCTTGCTGCATCTTAGGGCAATTGTCTTCCATGCCCAATGCTAGATCTGGTTCATTGGACCCATGATGGTTCCATTAGAATATTAAACTAGGACTCTTAAGTCTAACTAATGCTTTTAAAAATTATAAACCTTGTTATCTGATGTTGATAGTTTATTTGATAGGAACGCGCGGCACCACAATTGGCTTACATGTTTGCTTTGACATGTGTTTTGTAAGCTTATTCATGGTTACCAGTTAATGCAAGATCTAGGACTTTACATTTATTATGAAATTAATTCTTTTTTACCACTTATTAAGGTAAACAATATGCTATTCTGTTCTATATTAATATATTCTTTCAATGGTACGCACGAATACTCATATTTGTTGGGTTTGATAGGAATATAAAATTTCAAACCGATTTGGTTCCCCAAAAATAAAAACTTTAAACCAGGACTGCATTGGTTTTAAAATTTAAACAAATTTTAGGTATAGCTCCCATATACTATTATATTTATATCTACAAGGAGTGAGCCAAGGAAGGATTGGGAGGACTCCTTATTAGTTTTTTGCTAAAACTGTGCTAAATTATAATTATACTTTAAAAAAATAAGGATTTACAAAAATGGTACATGAAAGCAAAAAATCTAGATTATAAGCCAGTCTCAAACACATACAAAATGTTCGATCAAGGGATCACCACGACTCAAAACGACGGTCCACCAAGCGCGCCTCAAAGTCATGTCTTAGGAGCAAGTCAATCCACATTCCACACCTGAGAAGATGCTTTAAATAGCTTGTCCCACACCCTACTTGGATCACATAGGCATCCCTAGGATGCCGTTGTCTCCTCCACATTAATTACATCTGCATTTTGACAATCCCATTATATTAAATGTGGAATTTCAGTAATAAATAGGATTTTTTTAAAAAATAATCAAATTCCTCAAACAATTTCATTAGTTAGCCATTGTTAGATACCAAAATAGTTTCAAACATTGGCTAACTAATGAAATTGTTTGGCTTTTATAGTTATTTTCAAAAAAAATCCTAATAAATATACTACACATAATCTCATATAAAGTTACAATTGTGCCACATAATTAGAGCATCTCCAGTAGAATCATCAAATTTTTGTCCTGTTTGGAAAATGAACAGTAACTTTTACGTTTATCTACCCACTTTTTCAAATACACTTTCCAACAGACTCTCTATCTCATTCTCTATTTCATTTAAATATTATTTATTTATTCATTATTTATTCCTTTTTTAACAACTACACATCTTCCAACATTTTTTTATTCAACACCTAATTATTATAATAGAAAAAAAGATTTGAAGAATGAAAAGTAGTCCATCAAGTCTGATGGGCTACTGTTCATGAGCCAAAAAAAAATCCATGTATACCGAACCTGCTGGAGCATGAACAGTGCCCAAATTCTCCAAATTTTAGCTAGCCAACTTGGATACAGCATCTGTCGGAGATGCTCTTATAAGTATAAATTATAATGATCACTTATAATGTGTCATCAAACTTAGGGTTTGTTTGGAAACAACTTATTTAGCTAAAATTAAAAACTTTTTACTGAAAGTACAGTGGAACTCATGAATAGTACTAAAAAGTGCAATGAGACTCATAAACAATAGGAGTGACAAAACTAAACAAAATAGTAAAAAAAGGTGGCTTTTTAAGCCGACACCCAACACACACTTAGTTATAAAGAAAATAATACGTTATTATCAAATTACACACTAGTTAATTATAAATAAAAAAAACAACTTATATCCCGTTAAAAAATAGAGAATATTCACTCGTTTTAATATCGAAGGCTACGTGACTGACACTATATTAATGTTCTTTTAATTACATTTTTGAATGCATCTGTTGCCAACGACGTCACCCATAGAATTAACTGATTCATCACTAACAATATGTCAATAACCTACTGAGAAGTTGGTACTCATTCATTACACAATGATAAAACTTAACCTATTTTAATACATTTCAAAGGCTTAAAAAAAAAACCCTGGTACATCCCTTTTTAACCTCCATTTAAACGTTAGAGAATAATCACTATTCTTTTTTTTCTTAGACAGTGGCCAACTGTGAAATCAGTGGCTAAAAGGCCTTAACGTGCATATGGGGACCATGGGTATTTTGCTTTTGTGAAATCAATGAGGCAAGTTATGATGATCATACCTAATTATCTACTAAAGAGTTAAGATGCATAATGAGTGCCATTGTGAAACATTTAAACAACCCAAGTATTTGCTTCAACCCTTCCATAATGGAGCCTTCACTATCTATTGTACCCTCCTTATTTATATAGTGTGAACCAAAGTCATAGGGAAAAGGAAAACCAAACACATCCCCTTTCACAAAGTTTTTCTAACTTGCCCAAAGTTCAGTTTTGAATTCATTTTAACCAAAGTCAATTGTCACGGTTTTCAATCAAATAAATCCTTTGAGTCCGTGACCAAGAAATATTCCAAGTCCACTTATCTGGCTTTGGAATGATGAGTGCGTATAATAATAAGCAAATTTTGTAGGATGATAATAAAACGCGTTTCATCACCTTTCTTTCCTAGCTTTTGAGTTGTTTAGCAATTAGTCACTGCTCACTTAGCTTAATCATAATGGGTTCTTAATATTCTCCTCTGGCATCCAATGATCAATAAAGCTTTTTACTTTACCAATTAGCATCCAATGATATGATTAAAGTGTCTTGTTTTAAACACCGCTTTCTTTTTTCTTTTTTATTCTGCTTCAAAGAATAGCTTATTGTCGTCAACAACGAATTGTGACATTGATTTACACGTTCGTTCGGCCTTTCATAAAGCAAGTAAAGACAAAATGCTCATGGACCCATAGAGCTCTTTTGAGGAAGCTAGCGGGACCCTTCACCTCAGTAGTTTTTGGGTTTTCATGGTTACTCGGAGAGGGGAAAAAAGAAGAGAAGTAGAATTTATGTACATTACTTTATGCTCTCTCTTAATTAGTACTAAGGTTCTTAATATTTGCTTATATACTGTGGTCTCATTGACACACAAATCATTCTCAAACTTCAACACACTCTTAGAAATTCTACACATTTTAACCTTCATTCCATAAGTAAGACATTTTATATAACTCGCATGAATTATCGTTCAGACTTACAATTATAAGTTATAACAAGAAAGGCCCATGTTTAGCTCCCTCATCAGCTGGATGATCAATGAAAACTATTTCGCAGAAAATCAGTTGCACAGTGAAGGAGAGTGGTGACAGGAAGAAATAACTCGAACGGAGTATAGTTATTCTCGTAGAATTAAACTGTTAACTTCAAAGTATGAATTATGGGCTGGCCTTTGGTTGAATGTTTGACAAGCAAACTCATGGTCATAGCAGCAGGAATGTACTGTTTTGGGCTAACAACAATGAGGTTGTAATTTGTCCAACAACAAACTTATACGCGGGTTTGGCAAGCCCAAAAAAAAAACCCAACTTTCCGGTTTATTTTGGCAAATCCCACACCAAAAAGAGAGAGCCTTTTCCCCTCTTTTTCTACAATGCTTTTATTAGTGAAGCTCATCCAAAGTCCCAAGGCACTCCTAGTTTATGACTATGGGCATGCTTTCCAAGCGGATACCAGGGACAATCAAGGCTAATCTAGCACGGTCACAGGTCATCCAACAAGGTTTTAGCAATTATTCATAAATAATCTATCCGACCTCTATGATGTTTATGTGACAATGTTTTTTGTTAATCAATAACACGCAAAAGAGCTCAATACAGTATGATAAAAACCATTTATCAGACGCCTGTTTATAATTTTCAGCTTTCAAGTTCAACATGACAGATAATCTACAAAGATAAAAGGCATCATGATTACTTTTACTGCTTCTTCAAGAGCAGTGGTCCAACATTGTCCCCAGTAGCTTTGTTGTGCTTGACATGGCTTCCATCACACAAAGGGAAAGTCCCTGACCTCCAACACCTGCAAGAAACAAGACAACAAATACTTGAAAGTTTGGATACTTTGGCTAATATGCGGACATAACATTGAACAAGTTCTCAAGGAATGCTGCTACATGTTATGATGTTAATATAATTTGTTGCATTCTTTACCCTAAGAATGCTGCTCTACAAGTTAATAAAAATTTATTGCACTATTTGCCTATCAAGCTATCTAAGTTGTTTGTGGTCTGATAACATGATCAGATTTTGAATTTCCTAAGAAGAATGTTATAAAATTAGTGTTGCTGCATCATAAACCAAGTTATATAAAGAGAATGATGTGCGATTGTGATATCTTTTTGAACATGATATTATTCTTTATTAGGTTATTTGATAGAAGAACAGATGCTTCTAACGGCTATATTCCAGGTCAGCTACAAAACGGCAGCATATATTTTAATACAAACAGTGACGTTTTGGAAAAATTAGAGTTTATTCCCTTAAGCTGAGTGGCGTCGTTTTGAAGGGCATTTACTCACTAAATCTGATGACACCATTTTGATAACACACGTGTACAAGTCAGCTCATTTTCTTCCCTGTTCATCGTTCTGCACATCTTGGATATCTGAAGCTTTCTCAATGAGATATTTTCTGCTAAAAGCACCTTGAATCACAGGCATAATTAAGTGTAACTGATTCCAAGCTTTAGGGATTCGTTAGAACAGTTTTGGTGTCAAAAGCCTAAGCTTATTGTACAGCTCTATATTAATGAGCCACTACTCTTTGTAATTCATTCAGTGTTGCTAATATACTTACACAGGCTTATATTTTCTCTGCCCTCCTTTTCATTCCGCCATTGTTAGCTCAATATAATTGCGGAAGTTAAGAACAGCAAAATGACAATCCATACCAACCCCCCCAACCCCCACCCAAAACATTTTTTTTTTGGGAAAAGACAAAATAAAAAATAAAATTACTAGAGTACAAGTGGAGTAAACAAAAATCTTAAAATTAAAGTTCAAAAGATCTATAGAAATAAGAAAAGAAGGCTAGAATGTGCTGCCTATTACAGTCAGTCAATCCTGTGGCGGGTTTTCCATCAAATAAAGTACGGCCTGTTTATAAAACCAGTATCTCACCCAAATCTGGCATTCCAATAATTAAGCTAGTGTTATTCATCACCAGTGAAATCCAAAAAACAAAAAGCACTAATGACCCTAAATCTGCCACAACTAAGAAGTGCAACAAAAGATTATCTTTATTTTTTTAATTTTAATATTTCACCACCCCCAACCCCCCCCCCCCCCCAAACAAAAAATAAAAAGACTCATCTTTGAAAGCAGCTTAAAGCATCAGCGTGAGATCTTAATGTTGCTGTTTCTGAATAGTTCCAAACTTCTCAAATTTATTATTAAACATATTTCAAATCTAAACAGACTGCAATCAATGAAGAAGTAAAAATAAATAAATAAAACTTTGTCTGATGTCAGAACCTTCTGACATCAGGCTCAGCAAAGTTTTGGCTACATTCTAACTAAAACCCCTACTTCTTCCATTTACTAAAGTGTGCCCTAAGGGCATATGTTGGTAAACCATTTTAAGAAACTTTTATGAAAAAATAAAAAAGTAACTAACTGATTTGACAGTTTTTTTAAATTCCTATAAAAAGTTTCCTAAAATTGATTATTAATATATGCCCTAAGTGCATACATTAAACAGACCCATTGAATTATTTATCCATCCACAATTTTCCCGATTTCAGCATCTTCTCTATCATATTCCTCTTTCAAATACAAACAAATCACAATTTTTTCACACAAAAATCTGTTAGCATCCTCTCATCTGTCATTCACTCTCACATACAAACAAACCACAATTCTTTCACACAAAAATCATAGATTTTTTTCTGCATAAAATCAAAATTTTCACAAACATTTCTCACAAATCTAATTAAAAATCTATGTTTAAGAGAGAAAAGCCGCTAATCCCCAGACTCAAAAAATGTTTGCTACTGAGCCCCAAACTTGAAATTCTCAGCTATGAATCAACAAGCCATTTTGTGGCCATTCAAATCCCATCTCTTCAATATCAATTAATCCCACATCAATAAGGCAATTTCACATTCACCTACTTCTCAGACTTCATATCTACCGGAAAAAAACTCCCTTACCACCGCATTCAACACCTTGCCTCTCTACACCAATAAGCATCACACAAAACTCCCACCCCAAAAAAATAAATAAATCACACAGTTGCTTTCAGGTACAGCTCTGTAAGACTGTAAATTATGTTCCCAATTGAATTAAACCACATGGTTGTATTGAATTTAATCAATTTATGACAAACCAGCAAATTGGACCAGCTACCCTAACTAACAATTCATGAATTTCTGTAAGTTAACTTTGCTCTACCAAATTTGACCCTTTATCAAGTACTATCTACTACTTGTAATCCCATTGTTTCAGAACTAGCTAAGACTATAAATAAGATGGACATCAACTTTACAATGGGAAAATTTGTGAGGGTCAGACAAATGAATTCTGGTCAACATGTACCAAAACATTTGCTAAAAATTAAAATCAGTACACTTTTCCTAAACTCAAAAGGTGATGATGCGGATTCAAAGAAATCAAGAATCTAATAGAATACAAAAAAAAAAAAAAAAAATGGGGTTTACCTGCAATAAGCAGTGAGTGGCTTAGAGAGCTCAGTGACCACAACAGAGTCCACCACTTTGTCTTCGCTCTTCCTTATCTCTGGGTTTATACCCTGACTCTCCGCTCTCACCACCACCGCCACGCGCCTAGGCCTCACGCTGACACCGCCGAAAGACAAGGATTTGAAGTGGGTCCCTCCTATTGTGCTTTGCTTGAGGCCCTCCATGGGTGGTTTGTTGTAAGACAACGTGGCACCTACCGTGCTTAGAATCGAAGCCATTGAAATGGAAATGGAAGTGGGTCTGTCTTGTCTATATCTTTTTCTTTTGGTCTCTGGGACCTTCCTCCTGCTCTGACTCTGAATGAAGTTCTGTTTGTGAAGGAGGGTCGGTGAAATGTATTTTTGGGGATTGAAAAGTTGGTGGTTGTGAGGTCAACTTGTGGAGGGCACGCTCTCTGCCATGGATATGAGGGGATTTTTTTTTTTGGAGCTTCTTCTTTTTCTTGACTTTTTTTCTTCTTCTTTTTTTTTGAATAATTTATAAGAAACTCATATATAATTATATATATATATATATGTAATAAAAAAAAATGTGTAAAATTTACACAATTTTACTTAAAAATAACCTAAATAATTAATGTATAATTACGTAAATTTACAAGATTAGTACAGTAACCACCATTTACATTGATACAATGATACTATTCATTTTATATTTAGTTTTTGGGCAAATTACAACTTACCCAACTATGGTTTGACCGAAATTTAAGTTGTTTACTTATGATTTGAAATCCTATGATGCAAGTGTTCCACTGGATTCTTTTTGATATTATTTGATCTTGTACTTTTATGTTTTTTTGTGTTTTTTCAAGAGAGAAATATACAAGTGAAGCAAAATCATATATTTAGCCATGTTTTTAACAGATGTGAGATAAAAAAATCTAACTGAACTAACCTCGGGTGAGTAAAGTCTCAAATTTCAAATCACAGGTAAACAACTTAAATTTCGGTCAAATCATAAGTGGACAAGTTGTAATCTGCCCTTAGTTTTTTATTTATCTCGATAATGAATAAATAGTGTGAATGGTAGTTGTTAAAAAAAATTAGAAAAATCAATAAAATTAAATATTTTAATGAAACTTAGTGTAAATTAGATAATTCGATGTGGGGTGTTTTGAAAATTGAGTGTGTAAAATAAAAAAAAGTAGGTTCTTATACTAAAATAGATAAAAGATTGTGCATTAGCTAATTCGAATGGTCTAAGGTTTCACTTGGTTCAGAGATGGAAAAGTGTGGGATATAAAATATTTACTTTTCTTTCATGTGTGTTTAGTTGGGATAGAAAAGTGAAATGATGAAAAACTCTTTTATTGGATTGAAAATAAAAAATGAGATGATATAAAATAATATTTGTATAAATGTAAAACAAAACACCTAGAAATGGGGTCCTGAGTAGAAAAAACCTAAGCTCCACAATAATTACCTCCCAACCAAACAAAGGCACCATTCAAGATCCCTCTATTCCCCCCTAAATCACCCTTACCCGTAAGAAAATAACATGCGTTCATGTCATGTGCAATGACAATGATACATGTCATCTTTTTATTGTGGGTTAAAACTTAACTCTCCAACTAAGTTTTAAGCCAAACTTTGTTTAATGAACAATATGAAAAAATTTCATATATATAAACAAAAAAAGTGATATTATTTTATCTAAATCTACTATTAATGTCATTTTTTATGCACTAATCACAACAAATAAATATATTTACAATTGTTAAAAAAAAGGGTAGAGTGATGTCAGTGATGACATGGTACTACAAAATTTACTAAATAAACTCTACAAACTCATGTCTTAGTTTTTAAACTTAACACGTAGATGTAATTAATGAATTTAATTATTTTATTGGAAAAATGATAGAGTTATTATAAATTTTATTATATTACCTTACCAAATGCTGTTACAATGAATGCAATTGATTCCATGTATGTGTTTAAGAATTGACTTATTAACATGCAAAATCTTTGCATGATTTTACTTTTAGAAAAGAGAGGAAGGGCCCGAGGATAACAAACCTAAATGCCATGGACAGAGGGACACAATGAAAAGAGAAAAAAACAAAACAAAAAAACAAACAAACAAAAGTTATGGAATAGGTGTAAACAAGGCGAACAAATGGTAAAGAGCCTTAAAATTCAATAATATTACCTAATCATACATGTTATATTAAAGTCAAATACAATCAAATTCAAATTATTTTCTAATTGTTATCTAATTTTATGCCATGTGTTTAATTTAATTTTCTTAATTTTGATATCAAGTGGTCCATTTATAATACTCAGCATTAAAGCTGAGATGAACACTCCACTCACCTACGTAAAACCATCTTATCATCATTATTGTCGAATGTTTTCATGCGTAAGAGCATTTGTAGCAGTGGAGCTAAATAGCTATAATACCATTTTAGCTCCACCAAAATACCAAAAAGGGCCAAGCAGCAATGGAGGCATAGCAATAATTTTTAGCTGAACTGCTACAGTGCACATCTATTTATAGATGAGCACTGTAGCAGACATCTAAAAATAAATAAAAAAATTTATTCAGCCCTCGGATTAAAATAATACTGGTTTGTTTATTTTTTTCATTCTTTTATTCTCATCTCACCGTCCTCTCTCTCACTCTCAAGCTCCCATCTGAGAAATTTCTCTCAAGCTCTCACCTCTCTGAAACTCTCAAGCTCACTTTCACCATCTCACTTGAAACTCACCATCTCTCAAGCTCAAGCTCTCAGACCGACGCCGTCCCAGCCGAAGCTCGACCCACCGCTGTCCCAGCTGCCGATCGCCTCAGACCGCCGATCGCCTCAATGCTTGCTCACCGATCAGTGCTGCTTCACTAGACCCATGCCGGCATCAGTGTTGCTTCACCAGACCCACGTCAGTATCAGAGCTGCTTCACCAGACCCATGCCGGCATCAGTGATGCTTCACTAGACCCACGCCGCCAATCGAAGTGCTTGCTCGCCAATCGGGTGGGTTTTTAGTGATTTTTTATTTTGTTTGGTCTGGGTTGAGGGAAAAAATTGGAGATTTGGGTTTTTTTTTTTTTTTTTTTTTTTTGCCTGCTGTGTACTAGTGGTGGTGGTGGTGTTGGTGGTGGTTGTGGTTGTGGGTGTGGGTGTGGCTAATGGGAGAGGTGGTTGTGGCTGGTTCTGTGTATGTTTTTTTAGTGAGATATATTATTTTATTGTAGTGGTTATATTATTTTATTGTGATGTTTATATTATTTTATTGTGTTGAAAGTTAAAATAGATCCATTGCTGCAGCATGTGTGTAGGTAAAATAGATAAAGTAACTTTTAGTGCAGCTAAAAAGCTAAATTTTTAGCTCCACTGCTGTGGATGCTCTAAGCACAATTTAGAAACTAGTTCTCTTAATGAGAGAATTTAAGGTTCAAGTTTCCCACTCACTTATTATAAAGTTTTGTTGAATACCAACTAATTCAGCATTTTGGTGATTGTTTTTTGCTAAATTATGGTTAAAGTATGGTTGCAACAAATTGGAAAAATATCTTATGCTCTTAAAATTGATCCATTTAATAGTTCATATTAAATATTATATATATAAAAGGGTATTTAGACTATCATGTCATTTAAAATTTATACACCTTTAGATGTAAAAAATAAAATCTTAATTGTGAAATGAATTCTCTCAATTTGAAGTGAAATTACAAGGATTCTATTATTAAAAAAAAGGTAAGGTTTTATAAAAAAAATATATAAATAATTAAGTTAAAAGCTCTAATTAGTTGGAGTGAAAATAGGAAGAATAAAAAAATGGGGAAAAAATGGTGGGATTCGGTAGTTTTCTCCCTGGACCCACTAAATTTAAACCCTCCAATTTGGAGAGAAAACGTGGGAGAAGAGAGGGGGCTAATTGCAATTATTATTCTGCTCTTCAATATTTCCCCCAACATTTAACGTCAACTTCTTTTTTATTATTTATTTTTATTTTATTTCACTTGAAGTTAATGTTTGGCATGCTAGGCTGGTTTCTCAAAAAAAAAAAAAAAAAAAAAAAAAAAAAAGAGGTTTGGAATGATTTTTTTATATTTTATTTTATAAACTTTTACAAAAAATATTTTCTATCATAATCAAAAGAGTTGTACATCTTTCTACTTTTCCACTCCCAAACCAATCACCATGAGAGAACATTAAATATAGTGGGTTCTAGTTAGCTCAACTGGTAAAATCTCTAATGATTGAATAAGAGATATAGGGTTTAATCCCTGTGGTGGGCCTTTTGGGTTAAATCGGGCTGGGCTATCTCCTGCGGTATTGGGCCCAAATATTCTGAGTAAAGGAGTTGAGATTGGTCCAACTGTAACTCAATTTGATCCGGCTTGTGCGCAAACTATGCCTCGTTTGCCAGGAGAACGCTTACGGCGGGCATAACTGTTTCAGATGAGTCGTGGCAGGCAGATACGATAATAATAAGATAAAAGAAAGTACTTTGACTTCTTTATTAAAGTAAGTAGATAATCCCTACTTAAGAAAATATAACCATAGTTTAACAACAATTATCTTTATAAGGAAAGTAAGGGAAACAAGTGAATAGTATATGGGCTAATTGAAAGAGGATAGTAATCAGATTAAATCTGATCCACAGGACCAAAACCAGAGAGGGAAGAACGTCTCTTCTCAAAGTGAATAATCTCCTAGGGAAATTCTGTTGTGGAAATTAATTACTTTGAGGGAAATGGACCTTAATGGTTGGTGCACAAGAGAACTTTGTTTCTGGCAGGGAGCAGGACTTTGAGAGGGAAAGAGGGAATCAACCTATTGGTGCATGCCTGCTGCTCTAACTCTCTAATCTTTTTCTTTTCTTCCTTTCTAATATTCCCCTTTTGTTATCCTTTTTCTTTCTTCCTCTTTTTCTTAATACTTGTTTTCTATTTCTTGGTTTTCAAATTCCTATATCGTGGTGCTTGTCCCCCCTTCCTGTACACGGCAAGGGCCTCTTTATAGTGCCTGCCGTGATCGAATTTTACTATTTTAACCCTTCCTTACCTTTGTCTGGTCTGGGTGTACTTGCCGACCACCACTGGTCTGTCTACGTGCCACTCCCTATCGCCAGACAAAAGAAAAACTATTTTGTTTATTTGTCTGCCGTGGCACCCTTTCCTGCTATGGTGTGGGTGCCTTCTCTCTTCCTATCCCTCATGGCATGCACCTAGTGGTTCCAACTCGGCTTTACTTCTTTTGGGTGATATGTCATCCCAGCAGGACACTTCCCCCAAAAGAGCCCGAGCAGGAACTTCAAAATAGGTTTTTTCCCTCTCCCTACCGCCAAACCATGCCCTCTTACCTCTAACCCATGACCTCACTGTGTCCTGTATTGGCTGGGTACAGGCTAGTGAGGTCTGGGCCTTGCGCGTGCCTCTCTTCCATGTATGTCCAAAATCTGCTTGCTGCTCACTTAGGGGCTGGGCCTTGCTTGACGGTGGGCTTTGCCTTTCTTCAGCCCACCCTTTTTTTCCTACTACCATCTCTTGCCATGCTATTCTATCATCCCTGCTGCGAAATTGTTTGCCTCAATCCTGCTGAGCCTCTTTGGGCCTGCCGTTTATTCTCCTCTCAATGGCCTAATACGGCTATCGGTTCCTTTATTACATCACTGGCAGGCTCCTGTGTCCCATTTGTTTTCTCTTGGGCGTCCCTGGCCCATTTGCTTTCCTTGGGCTTCCTCGGCCCTTTTCTTAACTTTGCATTCTCATGGGTTTTTACTGAATTCTTTGGGCTTCCCTGGCCCAATTATATTATCTCTCATCCTTGGGGTTCATGGGCTTGCCATCAACCCCTTACTTTCTTTGCTTTCATTACTTTGGGCCTACCGCGGCCCATTCTCACTTTTCCACATCATATACCGCCTATGGTTTACTTTTTCTCTCTTTCCAGACTCCTTTAAGCCCATTTACTCCTTCAAGGCCCATTTGTTCATCTCATGGGCCTGTAATCTATTATTCCTGCCGCTTGGGCTTAATGGGTTTTCTATCCATTTGCCAACTCCCTTCTATTCGTGTTGCTAGGCTTCTCCTTTTCACTTGGGCTTCCAAGATGGCCATCAACAATCCCCACCTACACCAAAAAACCAATTGGTGTTTTGGTTTGATAATAAAGAGTTATGATCAGAAGTGGACGTTATAGGTTCAAACTCTCTTAAAAAAAATTAGAGAACAATAAATCTCTTATATCCCTCCATTTTTCTATCCCCATTTTATTTCCTTTCACATTTCCATTCCTTCAATCAAACTTACCTTAAATTAAATAAGCTCATTGCCAAAGAGAATAAAAAGGAAAAAAATAGAAGATATATAATATATATATATATATATATAGAGAGAGAGAGAGAGAGAGAGAGAGAGAGAGAGAGAGAGGATATCATAAAATGGGAGGGAGTAAAGGTGATCTTGGCTTTCATCAGTAATTCTTAGATACTCCTGGAGTATGGATAATGGTAGGGATGGCCCAACAAACTTAGAGGCTTAGGGCAATATATTTTAAATTGGGTATTTTTGTTATTACTTAAATAATATTTAACTAGTGTTTAATGTCATATTTTTTTATAACAAAATCTGTTCTTTGTATTTTGTAATATGTTTTTTTTTTAAATGCTAAAGTTATAACAAATTTTACTACAAAAATTTACAAACAATGTAGCAATAAATATAATTAGTGACATTTCAAGAAGATAATAAACAAGTATTTGAATGAATGATGTTGTCACATCAATTTGTAAAGGTTTTAAGTAAAATTTATGGTATTTCTAGCATTTTCCTATCTAAATTATTTCTTGATTAGTAACACATATTTGTAAGACCCATGTATTTAAAGTTGTATTATCTCTAGTATTACTAAATTCTGGTACTTCTTAAAAGTAGAGAAAAAATTCAAAACTAATTTTTTGTCCTATATCTTCCAAAAAAATTAAAAAAATAAATAATTTTTGCACCAAAATTTGGGGGCTTTTCTCTAGTAAGGGGCCCTAGGCTTAGGCTTAAGTGGCTTAGGCCTAAGGCTGGCTCTAGATAATGGTGCTTCATTCCCTCACATTTATAGTAAGATCTACTCATTAAATTTATAGTCGGATCCACCAAGAATGTGAAAGGAAAGAGTGTCATCTCTCTATTTATCAAAGTACCTAAATTTTTTCCCCAATTGACATCTTTACAATGCTAGTACTACAATCAATTTACACAACTTTCTACATGGTGAGTTATGAGTTATAAAGATATAGACCCATATAAACTCACTTTTTTTTTTTTTTCTTTCAGTTCACTACTTGCCACATTATTAGTTGCGGTAAAAGTTATATAAAATGTTTTGGTAATATAGCATTGCTCTGTCACAAAGTCGCAATTCACGGGATGCTTCTTGCGTGTTCTACAGCTTACAGCGGATGAAAGAGAAAGAATCACAGGTCGCTGGCTAGCCATACCCAACGATGAGACAACATAACAACAACCCACACCCAAAGGGAATACCTTGTGGAATAGTTAAGGGAATCATTAGTGTAAGGACACCTTTGCGTGCTACTTAATGGACATCCACACGTGTGTGTTTAATTTAATTTTTTTGGGTTTTAATTTTTTTCCCTAATAAATTTATATGATAAATGGTTAATGTTTTTCGACTAAGTTAACCTTATACATAACGGTGGTATGGTCGAAATGTATATCCTTTCATGATTTCTTCTTCTTCTTCTTGTCATTTTTATTTTTGTTTTTTGTTTTTGTAAACTCATGATTTCATCTTTTCTGAAAAGGAGTAAACAAAGGTTTGATAGATACTGAATCCGTATTAAAATTTCCAAAATTGAGTTGCCTTTAGTAGCAGTGAAAAATGGTCTATTTGATAAGAAGATGCATGGGTTGTTGTCTTTTTTAATAAAGGTTTTTTTTCCCTATTGATTGGCATGATTGACCCCAAAATATATATATATTCAAAGTTAACAATAAATAATCTAAAAGATGTAAAAACGTTGTTTTTATTTTTAAAAAAAAATTTCCGTTAGGTTTTAAAAGTTTAGAACAATTGGCAAATCATGAGTACAAATTTGTTTAGATATAGATCTTAGAGGATCTATAGGCTACAAGTCATAATACAAAAACAAAGGAAGCTGCAGGTTCAGGAATTTGAAACATGCCAGACTCGACCAATCGAGAAGATAGTTCGACCGATTGAACTGCATTTCTGTAGAATTTTAATTAAAGCCCAGCAACCCATTGGCCCATCAAGTGATTAGGGTTCTAGATCTAATTGACATAGTATATAAAAAAAAACCCTAAGAAACGTTTTGTTATGACTTTGAAACTTCTCTTTTGAGATCTAAAATATTTTGTGCCTTCTCATTTCAAAGTCACTATTGGAAAACAGTCTACATACTATTAGAATCGATAAGTCTGAAGTTGCTGCATACTAGTCATCAAAGGTGCTGGATTTAAACCTTTAAGGGTGGTCTTGAAGTCATAGACTGGAGATCTATATGGGAGATCTAAAGCGTGAACTGGAGGTTCATGTGAGAGCAGGTCCACATCAAAAAAGTCTGAGGGGTTCAAAGCTCAGTTGAGTATCTGTAGTTAGATTTACTACAAATTGGTATTATTAACTGTAAATCTCAATTTGATACAATGAATTGGTTACTTGAGATAGTTTCCCGCAGGTTTTAGGAGTCTAAAAACTTTACATTTTCCACCATTCCTGTATACTTCCATCCCATCGTTTATTTGTACCTCAAACACCATTATCATTATTATTATTTTCACCTCAAACACCATTATCGTTATTGTTACTTTCGCTATCACAACTACAATCATCTCCATTACTACCACACCACCTCTGCTATCGTCATTACCACAACCATGTTACTGTCACCATGCCCAGTGGCCAATGCCTAATACCACTATACCACAATTGCCACCACTACTTCAACACTATTTTAACACCATCATCACCATTGACCCCCCCTCTCTACCATTGCCATCAATGACACACTATTTACATAATTTTAAAAAACTTTAACAAATCAAAGTCAAAGTAATAATTTAATTTTATCAACAAAATTATGATAAGGTCTAACTACAATGAGATAAAGGGTCTGTTTGAATACAGCTTATTTTGCTGAAAACTGAAAATTGTAAACATTGTAGCAAAATAAATTTTAAATGTGTGAATAGTGCCATGAGACCAATTTTTAATATTTTTTTCCTGAATAAAGTGTTTGTGGGTCCCATAAATAGTGCGTGAACAGTAACTTTGTGTCCTACCCAGAAACGCATGCATCAAAAAAAAAAAAAAAAAAAAGAAGGAAAATGCCAGAAACAAACGCGGTGGCTTTTTCAACCGGATTTGCAGTCACAAAATCAATAGTGTCTAATGTCAAAATTAGTAGTGTCTTTGTAGTAAGTGACATTGCATAGTATCTTATAAATAACTTATTCCCACTTGTAAAATTTATCGAAAAACAAAAAAGAAAATAAATTATAATTGAAAATAAAAAATAATTATGTCTAATAAGTTTCAATTAATATTGCTGAAAACTGAAAATTGTAAACACTGTAGCAAAATAAATTTTAAATGTGTGAATAGTACCATGAAATCAATTTTTAATATTTTTTTTCTGAATAAAGTGTTTGTGGGTCCCATAAATAGTGCGTGAACAGTAACTTTGTGTGTGAACAATAACTTTGTCTCCTACCCAGAAACGCGTGCATACAAAAAAAAAAAAAAAAGCGAAAAATGCCAGAAACAAACGCGGTGGCTTTTTCAACCGGATTTGCAATCACAAAATCAACAGTGTCTAATGTCAAAATCAGTAGTGTCTTTGTAGTAAGTGACATTGCATAGTATCTTATAAATAACTTATCCCCACTTGTAAAATTTATCAAAAAACAAAAAAGAAAATAAATTATAATTGAAAATAAAAAAATAATTATGTCTAATAAGTTTCAATTAGTTTAACAAGTAAAATTTCATGATAATAAATAGCAAAAATGACATAAACTATGTCCATTTTCTTTAATAAAATTACTAAATTATCCTCAACGCAGACGTGTAAACGCAGAAACACTCTACGCATGCCCTCAGAATAATAATGATAATTTTGACACGTGCGATCCCGCCCCTGGACAATTAAATCCCAATTCAGCTGCCAAAAAAGCACTTTGCATTTGAATTGAAAATTTTTATACATTTTCTCAGAGCTATTCATTTTTTTTTTTTTGTGTGGAGTCTCAAAAATGGCGATTTTCGAAGCTAAGAAGAAACGTGGAACGCTTGGATTCTGGTACTGCCTCTTCGTGATTTTGATTTCCACCGGGAATTGGAATTGCGGTTGCGCCGCGAGATCTGAGAAGGAAATCAGGGAGAGGTTCTACGGGAGCTTGTTGAACTCGTCCGCACCGGATTCCAGCGATGGTAGCATAGCCAAAATGTTCGATCGGGTCCTCGAGAAGGAGTTCTCCGAGAATGATCAGCCTGAAGGTCAGTTTCGTTTTTTTGTTTTTTTTTTTCTTTGTGATTTTAGATTTCTGAAGTTTTTTAATTTAAGCTCTGTTTGGTTTCCGAGAAAATTTTTAAATGGATGTATTAGGCGCAACTTAGTAGAGGATAAGGAAATGCTTGAAGAAAAAAGAATTTTCTCTTTTTTTTTTTTTCTCAGCAACCAAACACATTACTTAAGGTTTGGAATAGAAAATATTGAAACAGTTTATTGCGACTGCAGTGCTTAAGATAAATCGGCACTTTTAAATTTGAGTAGCTTCCATGAAGTAACCATGTATAATGCGGGCCCGCTAGTGGTCACTGTCTTGTGCGCAATGGTGTATTGCTTGCTGAAATTGATACCGTGTCTGTGTGTACAAAAACGCCATGTCAAACTTCTTGTAGAGTTGCAAAATACCCAACTAGGGTACTATATGAGTAAGGATCTATAAACCTCCAAATACTATGTAGAACTTGAATACATAATATTTTTATGTGGTTCAAGTTGAAATTAACTGAAATATGGAATTGGGTTCAGATCAGTTTGGTAGGGTTATAGATTTATAGCTTTCTGCAAAGGTGCTTAAAAACGTCCAAGCCATCCAGTAAGGCCATTGCAAGATTGGAATCTGGTGTTGATGCAATTTTTTTTATCCGATGTTTTAGAGAGGGAAAAACGAGAATGGGGGAGGACTTTTATGGTATGGCATCACTAGTAGGAAGAGGTTTAATGTGAAGTCACATCTGAAAGGTCGCGATGGGGGAGGATGTAGTTCCAATGGAAGTTGGAAGGAAATATGGCAATAACCATGGTTTTAAAAATTGGACCAAATGAAAAGATGAAAAGGGTGGTGGTCCTTGCGGTTGGATCAAATGGTGGAATCTTTTTTTTTTTTTTATAAGTAAATGATCTCATTAAAAAAGCGCACATATGGGCAAAGTCCTAATACACAGGAAGAATATAGAGGAAGTGCCAAGAAGAAAAAAACACTACAAAGTATTAACTAAAATTTGTACAAGCTAGGAAGTCGATAAGATGCGAGGCAGTGAAAGATGTAGAAATTGATGTCCACTCATAGAGACCTGAGGAATAAAAACTTTAGTTGCACTATCAAATGCTCTTTCCCCACAAATTAACGTCTATTTCTTTCTCTCCAAATGTTCTATATTTTTTTTTTTGGATAAGTAATAAGGATATATATTCAAGAACACTACCTTATGCAAAAAAACATAAGCAAAAAACATAAGGCAGAGAGAAAAATACAGATAAAGAAAATTCAGAAGAGAGAAAAAAGAAAGGAGAAGATACTAAATATAAAGGAGAGAGCTAAAGAACATAGGGAGAGAGTCACTAGAGGTGATTCTCCAAGCCCTAGACCAGTCAAACAGGGAGCCACTGAAAGAAGCCAATAATTGGTCATCCGAGCTTTCCAAGTCCTCAAACGTCCTCCAATTTCGCTCCCTCCAAAGACACCACATTAAGCACAAAGGAGCTAAATTCCAAATGCTAGACGAATGTTTTCCAGGCCAATTCCACCAACCAAAGAGAGTATCTGCAACCGTTCTTGGCAAGACCCATGAAAACCCAAAAGATCTAAACACCAAACTCCACAACCTATGGGCCTTACCACAATGAAGAAGAAAATGATCCACCGTCTCCCCATTACAACGGCACATAATGCACCAGTCAACAAAATCCATCCCTCTACCCCTCAAATTATCACCTATAAGGATCTTATCCCACACAGCAGTCCACACAAAGAAGGAGACACGCTGAGGAGCCTTAACCTTCCATACACCTTTCTAAGGAGAAATAACGGGCAAAGGTCTTCTTAACTTATTGTAAAACGATTGGACATCAAAATCCCCATTCTTTGTCAACTTCCATCGCATACAATCTCCATTCTCAGTGGGAGGTAGATTTGAATCCAAGGTGCGTAGAAAATCATCCACACCACCCATTTCCTAATCATTTGGTCTCCGAATAAAATGAACATCCCAGCTTCTCCGTGCCTCTATCCCCAACCAATCAAGAGAAGAGGCCACCGATGCCTCTTTATTGGAAGCCATCCCATACACATTCGGAAAAGTCAATTGAAGTGGAGCCTCCCCACACCATAGATCTGTCCAAAGCTTAACTCTATCTCCCACCCCTACCTCAAACCGAATATTTTTGCTAAATTCCTCCCCACCCATACGGATACTTCTCCACAAGCCACACCCGTGTACCCCTCTACCTAGCTTGGATGTCCATCCCCCCCATTCTTCCCCAAACTTTAGAGCTACAACCCTTCTCCAAAGCCTTGTCTCCTCGATCCCAAACCGCCATAACCACTTCCCTAGTAAGGCTTTATTAAAAGTAGTTAATTTTCTTACCCCTAACCCACCATATTCCAAAGGTGCACACACTTTGTCCCATCCCACCAAATGTGTATTGGCATCCCCCACAAGAAATCCCTTTGCAACCTCTCAATTTTATTGGC
Source organism: Notholithocarpus densiflorus (assembly GCA_030021035.2). Classification (NCBI taxonomy): domain Eukaryota; kingdom Viridiplantae; phylum Streptophyta; class Magnoliopsida; order Fagales; family Fagaceae; genus Notholithocarpus; species Notholithocarpus densiflorus. The sequence goes on from JARYZH020000005.1 coordinate 11,786,671, forward strand.
TACATGCGTAGGGATGGTAAAAAGGGATAAATAATATGTAGGAAGACTAGATAGAGTGCTCTTAAGCAACGTTAGTCTTCCACCTTTTGACAAATATATCTTCTTCCATCCAGCCAACTTACACTCAACTTTCTCCAAGATAGGATTCCAAACAGTAGGGGACTTGTAGGATGCCCCCAATGGCATACCAAGATGTCATAGGCAAAGACCCAATCCGGCAGCCCAAAATCTCAGCCAAAACATGGACATTAGGCACCTCCCCAATGGGAACCATCTCACTCTTCAGCGCATTAACCTTTAAACCTGTCACTGCCTGGAAACGAAAAAGAAGCATCCGAACATGTAGAATCTGCTCCTCATCTGCATCGCAAAACAGAATTGTATCATCCGCAAACAAAAGATGCGAGACACAAACCCCTCCACCCCGACTACCATCAGCTCTAAAACCTCGAAGCAAACCAGCCCCTTCAGCTCTTTTCATCATCTTACTGAAGACCTTCATCATAACTAGAAACAACAAGGGAGATAGCAGGTCTCCTTGTCTCAATCCCCTCGAACTCCCAAAGAAATCGGGAGGAGACCCATTAAACAAGACAGAGAAATGGACTGTAGATATGCAAGTGCGGATCTACCTACACCACCTCATCCTAAATCCTATTATCTTCAACAAATCTAGAAGAGCCTCCCAGTTCACATGATCATAAGCTTTCTCCATATCTAATTTGCAAATAACCGCCGGAGTCTTACTCTTCACACTGCTATCAACGCACTCATTAGCAATAAGAACTGAGTCAAGTATTTGTCTACCACCCACAAAACTGTTCTGAGACTCAGATATCAGCTGATCCAAAACCTCTTTCAGGCGGTTTGCCAAAACCTTAGCCAAAATCTTGTAAACACTCCCCACCAAACTAATAGGTCTAAAATTTCGAATATTGGAGGCACCATTCTTTTTAGGGATTAAGGCTATGAACGTTGCATTGAGAGATTTTTCAAACTTACTGTGTTGATAAAACTCTTCAAACACAGCTAAAACATCTCTTTCCACAACTCCCCAACAATGGTGATAGAAAGCCATAGAGAAACCATCAAGACCGGGAACTTTATCTCTTTCCAACTCTTTGAAAACTCGAAGAACCTCCTCCTTTTCAAACCTCCGTTCAAGCCAGTCCCTCTCCAACCCCTCTAACTGATCAAACTCTAGGCCTTCCACAAAAGGCCTCCACTTCTCAGTCTCCTTGTACAAGTTTTTATAAAACTGTACAGCTTGGTCTGCCATCTTAGAATCGTCTTCATAAATAACTCCATTCACCTCCAACATACTAATATGATTATACCTTTTTCGAGAATTGGACACCTTGTGAAAGAATTTGGTATTGTTATCTCCTTCCTTGATGCAAAGCATCCGCGACTTTTGTCTCCACAAGACTTCTTCCAAAGAGAGAAGGTTTTGTGTTTGAGATCTCAACATAGCCCTCTCACCAATTTCCACTTCAGAAAGGCCATACTCCCCTTCCTTAGCATCCAATAATTTCAAAGCCTCCAACAAATCTTTTTTCCGACGCTCTACATTTCCAAAATCCCTATGGTTCCACTGAATAATATCTTCCTTCAATGCCTTCAGATTCTTGGCAAGTACAAAACTTGGAGTACCTGAGAAGGAATATCGATTCCACCAAGAGTGGACCCTATCTTTGAACCCATCCGTCTTTAGCCACATGTTCTCAAACGTAAAAGGACTTTTCCCCCTTAATATCCCTCCTGCCTCCACTAAAATGGGGAAGTGGTTTGAAATAGGCCGAGGTAAAACCTGCTGGATCACATCCGGAAAGTGATCCTCCCAGTCATGAGAAACCAGGGCCCTATCTATCCTAGACATCGAAGGCTGATCCGAACCACTAGACCATGTATAACTCCCTCCTTCCAATGGAAAATCTATCAAACTAAGCTCCTCAATGAACTTAGAAAACATCTCCATAGCCAGGGTAAGGCGAGATCCCCCCCAACCGTTCACTAGGAAAACGAACAATGTTAAAATCCCCTATGTAACACCAAGGAACTTCCCATAGTTGTTGAATTCCAATCAGCTCATCCCACATCTGCCCCCTCAAGTTATTATCATTCGGGCCATAAACCCCAGAACAAGCCCAAATAAAACCATCCCCCATACCCTGTCACCGAACTGATACAGAAAATTTACCCACTATAACCTCCACCTTTTCTAAAGTCCTTCTATCCCACATCATCAAAACCCCACCCGCTGTCCGATCCGCATCCAAAGCTACTTAATCTACATAGGGGCAACTCCATAAGCTACAAATCAACTGTCTATCCAAGCCCGCAAGCTTAGTTTCTTGAAGGCAAACTATATCACAATTCCATTCCCGTAATAAATTTCTAACTACCAAACGTTTCCATGAATCATTCAATCCTCGAACATTTCATGACACCATTTTCAACTTCATTGAAATTGTAAACTCCCTACCACAAACTCAGTAACACAGTCAAAGAAGACTATCTCCCATCATAATTAACCGAGGAAATCAAATTCCTCAGCTCCCTCTTCCCTTTATCCTTGGAGACAGCTTTTTGGTAGGCAGCATCTTTCTTGTGCATTAGATTGGCTGCCTCAATCTCCGTCTCAAGCCTTTGTAATAGCATAATACACATCTTCTCATGTCGACCCAAAGAAAGCCCCATCATCTTACTGAAACCAGGAATTCTATGTTTCACCCAATTAGAAACATTCAAAGTATTATCAGAACTTAACACCTCCGTATTACCATTCACTTCTGCCGACACAACCAACCCCAGAGGATTAATAGTCATCAGGAGGGAAAAACTATCCACATCACCCAAGCCCACATCTGCACAAACTGTTTCTACCTTAGTCAATGCCCACACTGACTGGATTGCCTGGTGGGAGGTGTCTAACCCCTGATTATCTCTTGCACAAACAACCCGACCACCTTCATCTCCACCCTGAATACCCAACTCCTCAGACCCAATTCTCGATGGATTCAGAACATAATTGGATAGCACAAGACCTTTTGATGCCCTGTCACCCTCAATTTCTGCCTTACCCAGAGAGATCAGAGGCTCACCGGCGCGAAACCCCTCAAAAAAAAGACACTCAACCTCCGCCAAGGTCTCCGGTAGGCAGCCCACCTTCTCCAGAGTCGCCAGTGAGCCCTCGACATGAAACCCAAAGAAGGAAGACTCAGTGCCGGCCTTCTCCAGAGGCGCCGGTGACACCGGTGACTCCACAGCGTGAGATCCAGCAGCACCCTCTATTTCAGCCTTACCCAGTGAGATCAGAGGCTCACCGGCGCGAAACCCCTCAGAAAAGAGACAGTCATCCTCTGCTGAGGTCTTCGGCAAGCAGCCCACCGTCACCAGAGTCGTCGGTGAGCCCTCGGCGTGAAACCCATTGAAGGAGGACTTGGTGCCGGCCTCCTCCAGTGGCGCCAGTGACTCACCTGTGTGACCTGATATCCCATTCTAAGCAACCAGAAATTTGTGGGGTGCGATGGACATCGCTAATGCTTGGGCATCGTGAATCAAAGGTTCCTGAGCACTCAAGAAAGGGCTCTCACCCACTACCAACGTAGTTGGGCCAGTGGGCTTAGGAAAAAGGTCCACTTGAGTATTACACTCTTGGTCTGAGCCCACTACAAAAAGTCTTTGAACTCGTGAGTGCTCCTTCTGACTCCTAGAGACCCATTTAGACGTCCTAAAACCACCTTTATTCACCACAGAATATTGATCAACCCGTGATCCACTTGAAGGACCCACCACATGCTCCCTCTGACTACTATTGACCCAAATAGAATTCCTCAGACCACCTTTATTAGAGTACCATGCTACACGCCTAATTCCTTCCCTGTTCACCTCTACGGTCAAGCCTCCTCCTGTCCAGTTAGGATGCCTCAATTCACGCTCTTTTCCATAAGCATGATTATTCCAATTTGAATGGATTTTCAACGGAGATCTCCTTTTTTTTTTTTTACCGTGTATGTCTCTCCAAATTCAAACTCCTCATTAATGCATCGGGAACCCACTTCCCTTCCTCCAAGAGTCGTTGGACCTGATATGCTCACTGGCCTCTATTCAAAAACTGGGTTCTGCTTCTCCCTTTTGTTATCCTCTAATAGCAATTTCCCTTTAACATGGGCGTTGACCAGGTTTGGCTGATTCCTACCCCTGACCTGTACCTGAGGCCCACGCATCATATTAGCAAAGGTTTTAAATGGTTGAACCCCTGAGTTATCCTTGTGATGCTGAGCAACAAATTTCGAAAGACCAGACCCACCATTCACGTAGTTTTCAGGTTCTAACAGCTTCCTTAGTTCTAACCCAAAAACCCTCCATCCGTTCTTAGCTCTGCCTTCTGGAATAAAAATGGACCTCCTAGACCCGCCAATTTTAAACTCAATCAAGAGTAGGAACATGCCAAAAGAGTTGGAGCTCCGTTGGAGGGTGTAAGCTAAATGACCTTCCCTGAATGAATAAAAATTCTTCGGACTGATCCCAACGACAATCTGTTCTATACTCTTCATCAGCCATTGTGCCACATTCTTACCCATGAAGACCGACTTCATGAAGTACCTACTCTGCTCAAAAATCCTTAACGAAAAATACCGTCCCCCTTCCTCTACCACCAGTTGAAAAAATTTGGATTCAAGAAAAAAACTGCGAAAACCACCCATAATCACCCTACTATTGCCTATATCTCCTATTTTGCTATATCACCATGGATAACAGCAGAAGACAATGAGAGAGAAGGGAAGTGTGTTGTTCCATAATCTTTAAAGTAGAATTGGCTTTTAAATCTCTCAACCATTAAGAAAGAGAAGAAGAAAAGAAATAAGTAATACTCAAAACATAATTAAAACTTTTTTGAGTACAATAAGACACTTATATAGATCCTACATGTACCTTCTCCTAGTAGAACTAAGATTTCTACTTTGACCAGTAAACAAAACCCTAATTGAATAAAATCAAAGCCCATACATAAAGACCCACAAACTAAATAAGACTTACTTTTTAATAGAAGAAAACCCATTACCCATATCTAACAATTGTAGAATTTCTAAAATACCCTTGACTCTAGAATAACCAAATAAAATATAAAAACCTAATTAAATACCATGGACACCATGGACTCTATGTTCTTGGAATTTATTATTGCTTGTCTTCCATGTCAAAATGTGATATTACATGTCAGGAAAATTGTTTCTTTGCCTTCTATAGTTTGGCAGTGAAACGAAGCTAATTCTTGATTACTTTCCTTTTGATATATGTAAAATTTCATTTGTTTTGGAGAATGTCATGTATTCCATTCAATCCTGATCTTCAATATTGATGATGCATGTTTGCCTATTTGCTTCAAATTTGGAATCCAGATATTGATTGAATCATGACCACAATTCTTGTAGTATTGCATTTTATTCCTTGGTGTTTGATATTTCGTTGAACCCTAATTATTTAATATTTCATTCTGCTTCTGCTTTACTAGTATCTGATCGAAGCAGCTTCAACAACAGTGTAGCTGATCAACAGGTAGGTTGATTTTTCCTGTAAATCTGTTGGACATGGTGCAATATTCACATAATTTTCTCACTTATGTAATGGGTTTGTGAAATCTATCTGTATTTCTCAAATTTGAACTTGGAAATTCAAACCCTGACCATTTCCTTGTTTTGGAAAAATTTTCAACTTTTCTGATTGGTTTTGGCTTGAATTGGCATATAAAGGCTGATTCATATGCTCCATTGTGATGCAATATGCTAGTATTCATAAATAAGTAAATAAATGGACAAATAAAAGAAGTTTTTCTTGGGATCTGGCCTTTGTGTATACCTCCAAGTCATGCTTCCCAAATGGCTAGTCCACAGTGTTGCTGAACACTGCTTTGTCTACAAATCACATGATAGTATGAAAACTGGGTGATGTTTGTTGTTGTAAATTTCTTTCCCAGTTGAACTGTTTGGCTCTAACATTCTTTAATTGTGTTATCCACGTTAAATATGAGTCTCGATTATGTTTCACAGGCTGTACTGGAGACTGTAGCTAAAATCACTCATGAGAAGACCAAGAAAAATGATACACAGGAGGCAAAGTATGGGAATGTATATAATACATTGTGAAAATATGTTGAATATACATGTATATTTTTTTAATTTATAACATTACCCAAACAACATGTGTATCAGTGGCACAAGAGCATTCCAGCTCCAAGATGTTTTTTCCCTAGAGAATGAGGATTCTGATGATGTGGAAACCTTGATTGACAAAAAGGTGCGCTAAAACTTTGGGAGAGTCATAGCTGTTCATGCTCTGAATTTCATCATGCTCTGAATTTCATCCCCACTAACTTGCTTCTCTTACATGATGGCAGGACAATGTGTTTGTGATGTCTAACAAGAAATCCAAGTATCCGGTACTACAAGTTGATTTGAGGTCAATATCCTTTATTTCTTTTCTTCTTATTGTAAATCACGATAAATTCAGGGTCGGTCTGGCTCAAAATTCAAAATGGATTTTTGAATACCATTTTTTTAATTGAGGGTCCGTTTGGGATCCGCTTATTTTGCTGAAACTGAAAACTTTTTGTTGAAAGTATTGTAGATAAATGTAAAAGTTAGTTGAAATAGTACAATAGGACCCATAAATAGTATCAAAAAATGCAATGGGGCCCATGAATAGTAGCAAAAATAAGTTGAATAGTAAAATAAGCTGACAAAAAATAAGCTATCCAAATAGACACTGAATTTGAAGTTGGCTAAAAGTTGCCTTTTGGTTTGTTTGTTTGTTAATTGGCAGTTATTTTATTTTATATTTTTTAAAAGGGAATATGTTGTCTCATCTCATAAGAAAACATTGCCATTTTCAAGTATGGGAAGTTTATTTATTTATTTATTTATAATTTATTTTTAAAGATTTTAAAACCAAGGCTCTCTTTTATTTCTGTGTTTTCAGAAATTGAAAATGTCTTTTAAATGCTGGAGTTGGCCATCACAGATAGTGTTTATTTTTAAAATTTCTCCAACAAGGCTTTTCACCAAACTTACCCTATAGTTTGGAATTACAATCTGTTTTTTATTTAGGGTTAGCCAGTTCTTGAAAACAATGGTTGAAGTTGTTTAGTTTAGATTTTATATGCCGCCTGAGATTTATGCCTTATTAGTTCTGTTTTACATTCTGGCAGATTGATCTCAGACTTGGTGGTTGTCATAGTTACTGCTGCTATTGGTGGAATTATCTTTTCCTGTTTGGGGCAACCAGTTTGTATTCATATTTTTTAGCTTTATTTATTTTTTGACTAATTGCATTGCATTTATGTCCAAGTATATAAAGTGATTTATGTGGTACAATGTTTGAAATGTTCTTTTGTTCGTTTTTGGTAAATATGGTAGGTTATTGTGGGATATCTACTTGCTGGTTCGGTTATTGGACCAGGAGGCCTGAAATTCATTAGTGAAATGGTACAGGTATGTTGATGTTAACAGCCCAAGAACATTATTTCTTGAAGTTAGAACGCTTTGTTCTATCATCATTTCTCAAGTTCTTACTTTTATTTTATTAAAATGTTTCCTCACTGATATTGTTTTCAGAAATTCACTCCAAAAGGTTATTCACCCTTCTAAATGCCCTTGACATAGATACAAAAAAGTATTAAACTAGGGACAAAGTTTGTCTCCAAATTGGTTTGGAGTTATCTCTTCCAACTCGTGGCGATTTATAAGACTATCCATGTGTATTATTTAACAAGTCACATGACTCATTAAAAAAGTCACATAACTAACACTACACATGGATGGTTTCTTTAATCATCACATAGTAGGTTGGAGCCAAACTTTTTCCTTAAACTAGAGGTCAAAATAGTAACTTTGATAGAATATGAAAAGTTCTGACTAACCACACTTCCTGAAGATTTTCTCCATTTACACACCAAATTTACCAATTTTTCCAGCATTATTCTATATTAAACTCAGTTAAAGACGAGAATTAAATAATATAGAGAAGCAAAAGCATGAAAGAGAGAAGAACACAAGGGATTTTGTGGTTCGGCCAATGGCCTACATTCACAGAATAAAGCCCTAGTTGCTACATTATTACTGTATACTCAAGTCAATAATTACGGTGAACCCTTAACAAGGTATTTATAGAAACTAGAAGCTAGGGTTAGCCCAACATGGGTTTTCAACATAACTAGGCCTCTTGGGCCATTACATCAACATAAACCCAATACTTTAACATGCTCCATTACCTATAACTAGGGTGACTGCCTAGATAACAGTAGTCATTAGATAGAGGAAGTCACCAAGATGAGGAGCATGCACACATTGCACATGCTTTAGTACAATAGCCTATATTCATGTGCAACATCTTAGAAAGTGTTAGAATATTAGTTAAATGATTTAAATTCATCATTTCCTGACAATTGAAACTTTTAGGACAATCGTTAATTTATCATGGTATCAGAGCAAAGTGGTTTTGAAAAGTTTGAATTGTGTCTTTGCTCTACCTCCCATTTAAAAATTTAAAAATCTCATGCGTTGAGTCCCACTTATTAAGGGGTAGTCTTGGTCTGCAATTGAAGGGGTGTTTAGAATATTGGCTAAATAATTAAATTCACAATTTCCTAACAACTTGAGTTTTTGGGCAATTGGTAATTTATCATAAAGAAATCAAGTGCAACAGTCTATATCCATGTGCTATGTAGCATGGAGTGACTATGATAGACTCAATTGAGTTAAAGCAAGTCATATTATGGGAATTTCATGTGCAATGATTTGGTCTACCATTTACCTGGAACCAATGATCTACAATGACAAGTTCTCCTCTCTCTCTCTCTTTTTAATTACAGGTTGAAACTGTTGCACAGTTTGGTGTTGTCTTTCTTCTTTTTGCTTTAGGGCTGGAATTCTCTTTGACAAAGGTATATTGTTCTCACTTCCCGGATTGGGAAGTCTTTTCTACCCTGTATTTCACGGTAGCTTATTTTGACAGTTATGTAATAACTAATAATACGCTTCCCTTTTTGTGGTTTAACTTGTGTGTGTTGCAGTTAAAAGTTGTGGGACCTGTTGCTGTTCTTGGGGGGATGCTTCAGATCTTCATATTTATGTTTTTGTGTGGCATACTTGCCATGGTATACTTTGAGAGTATCTAATCTGAATTTTGTTCATTTTGATTAGTAACAATTTTGTTCAAAACAGATGCTAAGCTTGAATATCTGCTAATATTGCAGTTATTTGGAGCAAATTTGTCTGAAGGTGTATTTGTTGGTGCATTCTTGTCAATGTCGTCAACAGCAGTGGTATCTCTCTAGAGACCTTTTCATGACACAACTTTTTCTTTTTTACCTGGTTGCTGCTTGCTTAAATTTTTAGTGCTTTCCATGCTTTTCTTATTGTCTGTACCAGGTGGTAAAGTTTCTGGTGGAACGGAATAGTAGTAATTCTCTTCATGGTCAAGTTACAATCGGGACACTTATTTTTCAGGTATCTTATAAATCATTTCTAATCAGATGGTAGATCTCAGAGTTTAAATACACTGAGGTAGGAAGCCTGATTTTTTGGTTTTCATATATTCCTTGTTCACCTTGGATTATTTCAGGACTGTGCTGTTGGTCTACTGTTTGCCTTGCTCCCAGTTTTGGGTGGTAACGGTGGCCTTTTGCAGGGAATGATTTCAATGGGAAAAGTGTAAGTCTGTTCATGAGCAGTTTTTGTTTTTGTTTTTGTTTTTGTTTTTGTTTTTGGTTTTTCTCCCCATTTAATTTACTGAGGACTCATGATTTAAAATTTTCTTTCAGTGTTCAAGCTTTTAGTTATTTTGAAATGTAGTTGTGTTTTTGCATGACCAAGAAAAGGGTGTCAACACCAGCATGTAAATTAGTCAATTATCTCGCGGCAACCGGTTTGTTTTGTTGGCATCAACACCATCGTCTTTATTGAATATGGCCTGTTTCTTTTGTTGACATCAGGCTGCTAGTGCTGTCTATATATATCTCTGCTGCATCTGTATTGTCTTGGTCGTTTGTTCCCCGCTTTCTAAAACTGATGATGCAACTATCATCCCAAGTAAGTTATAAACAACATTAGCTACATTCTTGGATTGACTAGTATTTCTGTAATTTCATTTTGTTTCCCTTTCATGATCCAGACAAATGAACTTTATCAGCTTGCTGCTGTGGCTTTCTGCCTATTATCTGCATGGGTGAGTTCCAGATGGTTATCTTTCATATTAAGACTAATGACTGTTCATCATTTTGCATTTTGATAATGCATCCTGCCTGCTTTTGGCCTGTTATTTCTGTGACAATAGTTATTCTATTTGTGGTGATCTCCTTTGTACAATGTGCTCTATATTTTCAATTGCCTGATTTATTGTACAGTTATGTGACTAAGTAGATGAAGTTGAATTCTACCAAAAGTTTTGGGAGATGGGAAAATGTTTTGTTTAAATTTGTAGAAAAGGGCATGAATCTTCTATATTGAGGTAGAAGAGAAGGTAAAGTTGATGAACTGTAAGATGAGATTGACAGGGAGGAGCATAGACCCAGGGAGCAAAATGACCTCTAGAGACAAGATGTTTTCCCTGTTCTAGAGAAGCACTGGTGGCCCCATTGAATCAAAATTGTTTGAAAATACTTTGGTGGAGTTTGTTAGAAGTACGTGATTAAATGATTAAATTTACCATATTCCAATGGCTTAAACTTTTGGGAGAATTGGTAATTTAACATGGTACCAGAGCATGAGATCTTGAGTTTGATCATTGTTTCCTCCACTTTACCTCCCATTTAAATTCCCATGTGTTGGGCCTCACCTATTAAAATGTAGTTTCAGCTCACATGTGAGGGGGAGTATTAGAAGTATGTGGTTAAATTTGCCATATTTCAATAGTTTAAGCTTTCGGGAGAATCAGTAATTTAACAGAGTTGAATATTCATGTTTAGGTTTTTAAGAGAGGACATTATTTTTTATATTCTATCTTCTTGGGTCGAGAAAACAATAGGTGGCTTTTAGAAACTTTGGCGGACCTTGCAACAGTTGATTAGACCAAGGGCTTCATTAGGAAAGCCAGATAGGGAAATAGAGCTTTAGCATAGCGCAAAAGCAATGTGCATAGACGATATTTGGCATTAGATGAGGCAGTGGAAATAGGGAAGACTTAGGTGAAAATGATGCTAAAAAGGTAAGAAAGCGATGCAGCCATAGAGGATTACTTTGCTAATACTTTGCAAATCGCCTATTTAAGAATTATCTTATGGGGTCAGTGTGTGAAGTCTAGTTGAAGTAAAAGTCGAGCGGTTTTAAAGTTCTAGGTAAGAGTCTTTTAGGGTTAAAACTTAAAACAGTCCTTTTATTTTAGGGTAAAATATTATTTTCGTTCTTAAACTTTCATAAAAGTTTGTTTTTTTTCCTTAAACTTTCAGAAATTTGTTTTTCTACCCTAAACTTTGCGAAAAGTTCTACTTTATGTCCTTCCGTTTATGCATGTTATTTTATGTCCTATGTGGCCTAAAGGAGTGTTGACGTGGCATTTGACTTGGACCAAACTATTTTATTGAAAAAGTTTTGGATACGTGGCACAAAGTTATTGACACACATGGAAAAAGAATCTGATGAAATTGCCCCCAACCTAACCTTATTCCACAGCCAGGAAACCCAACGCCCAAACCCCAAGAGCGGCAGCCTCAACCGGTGAGCCCAATCGGCAACCCAACCATGAAATCCAACCCTAAATCGGCGACCAGTGACCCCAAACCGTTAGGTGGTTGAACTCTCCATGGTGCGAAGCATGTTCAATGGAAGTGGAAGATGGTCTTCATGTTGTTTGGGGCTGTCAATCTATCAAAGAAGACTAGGAAAAAACTGAAATCATCTCAAATCTAAGTAGTCATAGCCTTGCAGGTTCTCCAATTCTTTTGACTTACTACAATAGGTCCTTGAAGTGTGCAAATAGGACAAAAAAGACTTTATAATGCTTTGTTGGTGCCTGTGGACTAGCGGAAACAAGATTCAACAAAATCAACCCCATACCAACCAACAAGGAACTAGAGTGATGGCATCTCAGTTATTGATGAGCAACTCAATTAAAAAAAAGAAATCACACAAAGTCATGAATTTCCTAAAGCTTCACGCAAACCTTTCACAATGGCAAAAAGATTCAGATCAGCCAGCCAAAAATTAGTGTCGCTGGTCTGGGGTTGGGATTCCACTGTCGGGGTTGCTTCCTTGGAGACATTGATTGGGCTAGCTAGTTGAGGTTGCCGCTATAGGGGTTTGGGCGTTGGGTTTCCTGGTTGTGGAATAAGGTTAGGTTGGGGGTAATTTCATCAGATTTCTTTTTCCATGTGTACCAATAACTTTGTGCCACATCCAAAACTTTTTAATTAAAATAGTTTGGTCCAAGTCAAACGCCACGTCAACACTCTGTTAAGCCACTTAGGACATAAACTGACGGACATAAACGGAAGGACGTAAAGTAGAACTTTTCGCAAAGTTTAGGGATGAAAAATGAACTTTTGTGAATGTTTTGGGACGAAAGTGATATTTTACCCTTTATTTTTTTAGTTATGGTCGATTTGATATTCAGGGGCAAATTCTAAACCATCTTTTAATCCCTATCAAATAATAACTCATCAAGCCACCTTTTAATCCCTATCACAATAATTCTAAACCTTAGATCCACAGATTCCCCTAACCCTAAACCCACCACAATCACATGTAGAGAAATTCCTTAATTTGTTCTACGTCAGATAGACGATTGAAGAGAGTCAACTGACCTCATGCCTACCACCAACCTTTCTCCTTGTCAAGAGATCCCTAAAAAAAATAATGCTTAGTTACAAATACCACAATACAATGAAGGGCTTTGATAAACTTACTATCAAACATGAGATTAAAGGGTAATTTAGGAACATATAAGACTCAAGATAGAGACAGCGTGGAACTAAGATTAGCAATGCTTAAGAAATAGTAGTAGTGGATCCATTTGCCAATGTAACACAAGGAAGATTATTAGAATACTTGAGGTCAAAAAGCAAACCAGAGGTAGCAGTCATGTGATCTGTGACTCTTTAGATTCGTAGGTGGCGAGACAAGTAATGGGAATAACTATCTAAACTAGAGTAGAAATGGAAGTTGATGCTGCAGAATTAGGTTGTTGTGCGGACACTTAGAGACTATAATATTCCTTCGAAAGACACTAGGTGGCGGTGCTCTTCCTTAGAAATAGATACTACTCTAGTAGTTGATGTTGGTGTAAGTGACTGAAGTATTCTCCTCCTCTTGAAGACTAACTTGATGAGCAGGGGGTTTACCATGCTGATTCCAACAAAAGCCTACAGTATGATTCACAGAGACTTCATCCTCAATAATGTCATTATCCCCCTTGCTCATGATCTCCATGACCACCTCTAGAAAATATACCACCGCATGTAATGATGGAAAAAGTGGATTTCTCACTAGATGATGGAATAATTAAATTGGTGTAAGGAGGTATGTCTTAGTTGATCGATGACTTCACCTAGAAAGGGACGTTGAAGTTCCTTACTTCCCAAAACCTATGACTTTACTGGATCAAAGGTTGGAGGCAGGCCAAAAAGAAACTGGGCTACATGCATAACTCTCTCTGTTTTTGCATGGTCTTAATATCAGCAAAGATAGGTTGATAAAGATTAAGTCCTTCACATATATTAAATTTTGTATTATAATCTTACAAAGAAAGATTGAGTAAGGGAGAAGTAAGTCATCATAAATGCGTTCAAAATTATTGACACTAGAATATAACTCCGGAACCTGTTCCAACCCAAGTTGTGCAGTGGGTAAAAATACTAGACTGCTCCTTTTCTTAGACTCCATACTATTCCACAAACCACTCCTAATCTGCACATCTTTAACTCTCCTATAAGCATACTTAGGATTCGTAGTACCATCAGTCAAATAATTGAACTTCTTTCTCCCAAGTAGAAAGACATCAATTACTTGGGCCTGTAGTGTATACTTCTATGATACGAATTGAAGTAATAGAAAGTATATCATAAGGCAATAAAAAAATGTGCTGTATACTAGCATTCAATTCCACGCTGACTCTCAAATCAAAACAAATAAAATAAACCAGGCAGAAAAATTGTGGGCCCGTAGGTACACTAGAAACTAAAAATACTGACCCAAATGGGAAAATGTAACACTATCAAGTGAAACCCAACCAACAAATGCTAAAAACTGAACCGCTGATTTATCACAACTTCACCACCTTCTTTTTCACATAATCTTCTAGCACTATTCACCAAAATAACTCATCGAACCAACAAGTGTCAATTGGGAAATTGGGAATTAACCAAGGAAAATTCTAAAACTACTACAAATTTTACTACATAAAACTTACAAACTGATGTGGAAATGAATGTGATTGGTGGGCTTCAACCACCTAATAAAATAAATTTTTTTTTGGTGATTGATGACATACCAGTTTGTAAGCTCTATGTGGTATCCCAAGCATCACTTGTTAACCAATTATGGGCAGAACACCTTAGAATAATCAATCACATACTGTGATGAAGGGGGTCAAGACATGCTGAAGCCTCGTAACAACCAATTGCATGCTTGTGATGAGAAAAACCGTACACACAGGAATGAAGGAGGCTAATTAAGCCATAGCAGACCAAATAGGCACCCTCAGATGGAGATCATGTGAGTTCTAGGTGGTCGGTGAAAATTCTAGATGCAATCATGGTCATGGTAAGGACTGGGACTGCATGCTTACAACTGGGAACATTGCCTGTGTTGGGCAATGCTATCTGGTGTTACCGGCATTAGGCGAATCAACCCATGACTTGGTCTTCGAAGTCAAGCTGTTGGCTAAATCGTTCTTTGCTTGGGTATGGTCGCCAATTTCAAGTGGTTTAATTGGTGTTGGCAGTGGAAGAAAATTTTAACATTGAGAAGTGTGTTTCTAGTGTATAAAATTAGTTATTCTAACGCAAATATTATTTATATATGGGTAAGTAATACATGCTCATAACATGTGCTAATTCATTCATATTATGTATAAAAAAAAAACTTTATTTGGTGATTGATCCCTTGATGGGAAAGTGTTTTGTGGCTATAGGATGCTGTGGAGGTGACGGCATTTGGGGTTGAGGGTTTCGATGGTGACTGGGGAAAAGAAGCTTAGGGGAAGGATTTTTATTTTTTTAAAGCAAAAAAAAATACAAAAACAAAAGGACTAGGGGAGACAGGAGAGGGTTTTGTGGTCACCAAACAAGCTTTTGGTTTTCTTTTTTCTGAAATTAGTGTTTTTAGTTATGTCTTGCCAATATTATTATTCACATTCTTATTCTTGAAAACTAGAGATTCTATTCTTAATTCTGATTCTTGAAAAAAGTTTATAAAAAACCATTCCAATCGGTCCAGATTCTCCTTTTTAGATTATCTTAATTTGAAGTTAAGGTGGTGCGTTGTTGAGTTATTTGACTCCAGTGTGGGAAATTGTTTAGTATCTTCAAAGTTATCTACACCTTTTTAATATTTTAAAATATTCTGTAACATTTTCAGTGCAGCGATAAACTAGGCCTTAGTCTTGAGCTGGGTTCATTTGTGGCTGGTGTTATGATATCTACTACTGACTTTGCACAACATACTTTGGACCAGGTACTCCTTTTTTGTCATTAATAATTTCCAAACGTTTCATGTATATAAATTTAACTATTGTCTAAAACTAATTTCTAGTTCTACTTCATGTTGTGATGTTTTCTTATGTTATTTTAGCTTTTGAAAAGTTAAACTGAATAGTGTTTGAATCGGGGTAAATGAGTGTAGACTGCAGACTAATTTGAAATTATGATAATTGGTGTGGAACCTTCTTAAAATTAAGTATCTGTAGTTGTGTACAATTCAATTGCTGCATGTAGATGGATTTAGATTGAAGGTGCAGCTTCACTGTGGATGTCATATGCAAAAGTCACTCATTTCCTGTATCTATTGTGATAAGAATAATGGGAACAGTATTCTGATTTGATTTTCTCTACACTGTAGGTGGAACCAATTCGTAACTTCTTTGCAGCACTTTTCCTTTCAAGTATTGGAATGCTCATACATGGGCATTTCCTATGGAACCATGTGGATATATTGCTAGCATCTGTTATTTTGGTCATAGTTGTTAAGACGGCTGTTGTTGCTATTGTTACTAAGGCCTTTGGTTATAGCATTAGGACATCATTCATTGTAAGTTGACTAGCTCAGCTTGTTGAATTAGCTTTAGATCTGGATTAAAAACAGAAATTGCTTATTTATGAAAAATTGATTTTTTTTTTTTTTTTATAGGTTGGGGTCTCACTTGCTCAAATTGGAGAATTTGCTTTTGTTCTCCTAAGTCGTGCCTCAAATCTTCATCTTATTGAGGTGAATTCTCTCTCTCTCTGCTGTTGTTTGTGTGGGTTGAATATTTGTCTTGCCTAATGCTTGATCCCTGCTTTCATTATGGCTAGTCTCTTATGTTTGCTCTGTGTTGTAAAATATCACCACTCTAATTGTTACTAGAAGGTGATGGGAGAGCTCAATTCTGGCACACAACGCTTTTATTCAGGGAATGCAGATATTAGACTTGATACTTATTGCTAATGAGTGTTGAGACAGTTGTCTAGGGGAAGGAATTCTGGTAGTGCTCTGTAAACTTGACTTAGAAAAGCCTATAACCATGTCAATTGGAATTTTCTTTTGTACATGCTGAGTAGGCTTTGTTTGGGGGAATAATGGAGGCAGTGAATTCATTTTTGCTTCAATATTGTTCTGTTTTTAGTATTGGTGAATGGTAGTCCAAGTGGATTTTTGCCAAGTGATAAGGGTTTGTGTCAGGAGATCTTTTTATTCCTTTATCCCCACTCCTCTATATCTACGTAAATGAAGCTCTAGGTAGAACGATCTCATAGACTGTGGATGGGAGTTTCTTGCCAAGTTTTTCAGTAAAGGCCAATAGTGATATTTTTAAGATCTCACATTTGCTCTTTGTAGCAAGACGCATATAAGATGTGATGCGATTTTGGAACAGTTACAATATTTAAGATGCACCTTGCTACTTTTTGAAGTGGTTTCTGGTATGAGGATAAACTTGGGTAAGTCAAAGATGGCACCCATAGGAGATTGTAATCATATGGACGAGTTAGCTGACATCGTTGGGTGTGAAATTCCTGCCTTACCTTCAAAATATATGGGCTTTACCACTAGGAGCTTGCTTTAAAGTGAAAGCTACTTGGGACAGATTCCTAGAAAGAATGGAAAAAAAGGCTCATAAGCTGGAAGAAGATAGACTTGTTAAAGGATGGTAAGCTCACTCTAATTAAGAGTATCAAATAGAATGAAAAAAATTCAACGGGGTTTCCTCTGGGGTGGTTTGGGGGATGAATTTAAGTTTCATTTGTTTAATTGAGATTCTGCTTGTTGTCCCATTTAATTGGGCAATTTGGGGACTAGAAGACTATTGGATGTCAATCGACTACAGAAGGTTGGTGCACGGAAAATATTGGGGGAACATATGGTGTGAGTTTATGGAAATACAAAAATAAGGGGTGGTCAAAGTTTTAGAGCTTTGTTGAATATGAGGTGGGAACAGGAAATAAGGTTCACTTTTGGTATGACCATGTGATTGTTGGCAGGGAGCTGAGACCTTCAAGACTGATACCCATAACTTTTTCTAATTGCAAGAAATAAAGAGGCAAAGGTGGCTGATTATATGGGTAAGACTAAATGGGAGCATTCACTAGAACCCTTCTTTCATTTGAGCAGTACATAATTGGGAGTTCAAATCTATGGACTCGTTCCTTAAGGATTTGTATACTTCTAAGGTGTTGGAAATCAAAAGAAGGCAACTGACATGCTTATGTGGTAAAAGGACAATCACAAATCTAATGGGCTATTCCTTGTTTGATTTGGATCGTTTGGAATTTGGAGAGAGGAACTTGAGAAAATTTGAAAGCAAAGAACATTTGGTAATTCAAATTAAGTCACAGCTTGTGGGAGGATGCTATTCAAAGGGCAACAAGCTCAGTTGCCTTCTTTTGATTTCAATTCAGATCTTTTAGCAATTTTGGACAGCATGTATCTTGGTTAATTTTTTATTTCTTTTTGTTTATTTTTTTTCCCCTCTTTAGTGTCTGTAGTTTACTCCCTGTGTACTTGAGCCTTGCCCAATTTTCTCTTTTCAATGAATTTTATATTTAACTGATCGATATATATATATAAAAGAAAAATGAAGGATTTTACTTTTAGCCCCTCCCCACCCCCACCCAAAAAACAAGAAAAAAGAAGGAAGAGAAGCAATGCTACTTACAAGTTAAAAGGAATAAGTAATGCCTTGGTACTATCTTATAGCTGTGTGCTAAGCAGGAAGAATATTTATATCCTTTTTGAGATAATGCAACATTTTTTTTTATTCCTATCGTGACCTTCTAACTGAACCTTAAAATGGGTGGCTCATCAGCCTTGTGATGCAGTGGATTTATTTTAAACAATTTTGAAACTGGGAAGATGTTAAGCGTGGGAATGATTTTAAGAAAAAAATGTGTAATAGAAAACATATCACATGTTTTTATTGACTTTAGAAACTGCAACTATTTGAGTGGCCTATACATTTAATATCTTATAAGCATTTTGAATTGGTTTTGAAACTTGAGGTCTCCATGTATGCAAAATTACTAATCATCTGATGGAGATTGTTCAATTGTCAATGTTGTTTGCAAATGACTTGAAGTTGAGTGACCACTGCTTTCCATTGCCTTTTTCTACTTGAAAAATGGTCACAAACAGATAGAATTTATCGCATACCTTTACAGTAATTGGAATATCGCATCACATGCCTTCAAGCTAAATTCATGCTTGTATGTTTGTTAAAAATGAAGCAAAGCCACCTGGATAGCTTTCATAATTCCATTACAATTGTTTTTGCAGCACAAAAGATTATGTTTTGATAATTGTTTGCCATATAATATTCAAGTAATTAGCTTTATTTTTTCGTTTGCAGTATGCCAGTTTCTTTTAAGTATATTATGTTTTTATCATACCGTAGGATTCTCCAGTAATGTAGCTTACCAGTTTTGCCTCTGCAGTATCATCAGCGGCTTGGAGAACTTACAAAATTGTTTTTGCAGCACAAAAGATTATGTTTAAGTTGATAATTGTTTGCCCTAAAATATTCAAGAAATTAGCTTATTTTTTCATTTCCGGCAGGCCAGTTTCTTTGAAGTAGAGTAGTGTGTCTTTATACCTTAATATTTTCCAGTAATGTAGGGTGCCAGTTTTGCCTCTGCAGTATCACCAAATACCTCGTGACTTATATTGTTTTCTTTTTTATGTTTGTTGTTGTTGACAAAATGCTGTAATATAGGGGAAGATGTATCTTCTTCTTCTTGGAACAACAGCTCTTAGTCTGGTAAGTTTCTTTTAGTTGAAAGTTATACCATTTTTTTAATAAAAAAAATATTTATGATGCAAAACATTGAACTCTGATATCAAAACCGATGTAGAACAAAATCAACAGGGGTTGGCTGGAGGCAACACCATGCCATTGGAAAAACTCCAACCAAAAACTTATTCATTATAAACTTGTCACCATAGGGTTACAATAGTCTACTTATATAGACTACTAGGACTAAACCTTAATCCTAATTGACTTGGGTCAAAGCTCAGTTATTGAATTATGAAGAAAAAAAATTTATTAATAACCTAATTAACTAATAAGACCTAAATAAAATATAATGGAACAATAGTAAAAAATACAATTGACTTCAAGAATTGAAAATTGTTTTACCCTTCTTCCATCAGTTTACCCTAGTAAATGTTTGTGTACAGGTAACAACTCCTCTCCTGTTTAAACTGATACCTGCTGTGATTAACCTGGGCGTTCTCATGCACTGGTTCCCCTCTGAGAGCGGCACACCGATTGAGGTCTCTCTCTCTCTCTCTCTCTCTCTCTCTCTCTATATATATATATATATATATATCTTTTCAAAATGGATTTTGGAAGGCAAAGCTATTTATCTTAAAATCTTTTTTTAACAAAATTCTTAAACTTTGGTCTAGTGAATTATCCATGAATACCAATGGATACCAATTTTAAAGCTTTTTCCTCTAACCTTTCTGCGGACCATGTATGTCGGAAGCATGACGAAAAAATTTTGTTGTAACAGGAGAAAGCTACCATTATTGATGTGCATAACAGATCATTGTGACCTTCACGTTATTATAGCCCTGGCCATATCAGGGTCTGCTACTTAACTCCCAATGATTTGTTCGCATTAGGATTTGCTTTCATTGCCATTGCAATGATTTGTGCGCTTCAGGATTTACTCCCACCGCCAATTCCATTTTTGACGTTTCAGATGACACATGAGGATATTCATTCCAATGCAACCCAGCTCAGAATTCTCATGTACATAGGTATACATTTTTCATATGATTAGAGTAATTGTATATAGGAATTCTTTTAGGGCTCACACATGTTCTTGCTATTCTATGACCTGACTGATATGTATACTATGATACTACAAAGTTAGATCAGATATATTTCTGATGAGTTACACCAGAAATTATTATTTGAATTGTATAAGATAGTGTAGGAAACAGAAAAAGAAACAGAGCTTCAGTAATATTTTTGTGCTTCTTAATGAAATATAAATTTGTCTTTAAGTGTCGAGCATGCTGTTTGTAACTTTGTTTTACTACCAGCAGAGCTAGAGCTGTAATATCTGAGTCGTGACTGGGCTTATTGTCTAAAATCTCAGTCCAGCAGACAATTTTTTAATTGACAAACAATATCTAATTATACAATACGAGATGTTTGGAACAAATAGAAGGTAAGAAGAAATTAGACGAACTGCAATTTGTTTTGGGGTTGGATATGGTGTCCCTCTTCCCCACCCCTGAAAAAAGGAAAAAAGATATGCAAATGGATGAGGACGTTATTTCGGTAAGGTGTAATAATCTCCTTGTGGATCTTGGAAACAAAATTGTGAACTTTATATGGTTGTGAGCAAGCAATTTATGCTGTATCATCCAAATGACAGTATAAAACCAAGCCACTTGAGCCCTTTAAAGGGATTAAGGGTTCACCCCTCCCCTAACTAATGAATTATAAAAAAAAATTGGCCTTTAGTGGACCAAAAGAGAGGAAAAAATGATCATCTTATTTATATATTTTAAACTTGAATTATTACGTAAATTTCAATTAACATTAACTCAATTAGTAAAAGCCATTTTACTCGAATAACTAAAGTACTTACCAAGTCAAAACTACATATATTTTCAATTATTGGCTTGAAAGTAGGTAGGTCAATGAAAATATAGAAATTGCTCATCTTTTCAATTGATCCGTTAGTATTGGATTTTAAAAATAAATAAATAAATTGTTTTTCACTATCTAGCAAGTTGAAATTGATCGTATTTTCATTCTTAAGTTTGAGTGTATTATACCAAGAAAAAAAATTGTATTTGACTTTTACAAAATTGCATTTTCATTTATTTACATTGAAAATCTAGGACAGACTATTAATCTAGCAAAATGTTCAAACACCATATGTATCAAGCTAGCAAAATGATCTTAGTTTTGACTAATATTGAGCAAATAAATACAAGTATTGCATTTTTTTTTATAAATTTTATTGGGCGAGTACAATTATTTAAGAATTGACTATAACATGTTATCAGACATTTCGCCTTATTATAATTTATTTATTATAAACTTTATTCGTCATTTATTTATCTCTCTCTTAGTCTTGTGGGTATAATTCGAATGTTCTATTGGATTATTAATATTATTATGTTATTTAAATATTATGAATGGTGATAGTAATTGATAAACATAATCACATAATGTTTAACACATATTTATAAATTAATATTACTTGTAGGGAGATGGATTGTAAAAGCCCAAATAATGAATTTGGGAAGCCCAAATAATATTGGGTCATAGGCAAGAACAGGTCCAAGATGCAATCCCTAGATGAAAGCTCCTACAAAGGTATATACCTCGGACCACGGATTAAAGAGGTGCCTCATTATGAGGCTGACAATAAGTCACCTGTGGTAAAATACCTCTGTTGAGCTAACACTGTCAGCTTAAGTTTCGAGCATCTGAAGAATAATCTTGGAACAAATGGGATTATCTGAGGACACTTTCTAAAAACTTCTAGATAAATTTATAATAATCTGTCTAACAAACTTGCATTTAATGCTAGATAACTGATCAAGATAAGACAAACATGTTGAGGAAAGAAGAGCCCAATAGGATAGAGAAATGTCCAATTGAACAAGGACAACTCATGCTGGAGCCCATGTTGGGGAAGAAAAAGGTGCAAATACAATGAAGGATAAGGAAGAAAAGAGAGAGGAAGGTGAAGTATAAAAGGAAAGAATCTTACAGAGAGAGGGAGATTTTTTTTAGGATTTAGAGAGAGAAAAAAGAAAGAGAGATACACTATGAGGAATGTAATGAGAAAGAAACTTGAGGAATAAAGCTTTGATCCTATATTATTCAAGAGATTGTTTAGTTCTTACTTAAATCTCCAATTGTGGATTATTATAAACCCATGATATAAATTAATTGTGATCATAAGCCTAGATTAATCGACGCTTATTTTCGCACAACCACATTACTAAATATATGTCATGCCTCAAGACTAAATATAGTGGCTCTAAAGATTGAATGTGTTCTAATAGTGTTTTAGAACTTAACAACAAATAATGTTAAGTTGTCTCTTTTTAAGCAAAATAAAATAAATAAATAGATGGATTTGAAATTAGTTTGGATTCATTAAATACATATGGAACAAATTTAAGATTAAATTGCTAAAATTTAATAGAATTGGGAATGAGTTTGAGATCTACATTATTAAAGAAATTTGGATTTAGAATAGGTACAGTCAACCCAAATTTGTCTTTCCCTATTTGTAGGTAAATGCACTAAAATGTACTGACTTATACTAAAGTGAACCGAATTAGATGAACGAAATAAAAACGAATGAACTGAAGTGGAGGAGGACATTATTTCGAGGACAAAACTTAGGTACAGTACTTTAGATGTTGTTCCTTAGATTCTTCTCTTAAGATTCAGCTATATGACTACTTAACTAAAAAAATATACTTCCATCCCATGAGGGAAAATCCACATGACAGAATCTTAAAAGTGGAACTTAAAAAACAACAATTAAGTATTGTACCTAAGTCTTACCCCTTATTTCCGCAAGGTGTAATAATCTCTCCTGTGGATCTTGGAAACAAAATTGTTCTGTTTTCTGCTTATTAATTGGATTGGAAAGTGTTAGAGAAGTAGAAAGATGAAATTATTATATTTATATAGCACGTTTTTACTCAATCCCTTATTTTAATTTAATGGCATTGGATTTGGGCCCTCCATTGTAGCGGCCAATCTACCTTTTGTGATGGACACGAAACTAACTATGTAATAATAAAAACCCAATAAATCGAAGCCGTTGATATATAATTATATCAGTGGCAGTGATTGGAACACGTAATCAAATCAAAACATATTAATCCCTATGA
This sequence comes from Notholithocarpus densiflorus, assembly GCA_030021035.2. Taxonomy (NCBI): domain Eukaryota; kingdom Viridiplantae; phylum Streptophyta; class Magnoliopsida; order Fagales; family Fagaceae; genus Notholithocarpus; species Notholithocarpus densiflorus. Next base: position 11,810,238 of record JARYZH020000005.1, read on the forward strand.
TTAAATTTTTACCATAATCAACTTTTCATTATAAATAAATAATCAAAGAACCGAAGAAAAGAATCTAAAGTAGAGAGAGAGAGAGAGAAACACAGGAAACCGAGTTGGTTTAGTTCTAGGAAAGTGCACACGGTGGGATCAAAACAAAAGCTGTCTGTTCTGTTCAGTTCAGTCTTCTTCCAAAGTCTTCTTCAGCCAAAAAAAAGAAAGAAAAGAAAACGCCTCAAAGACAGAGAGAGAGAGAGAGAGAATGGAGCAGCAAGGTTTTACTAAGGTTCGATGCCAACGAATTGGGTGCGATGCCATGTTCTCCGAGGACGACAACCCCGAAGGTTCTTGTCAATACCATGCTTCGGTATGCCCTATTATTTTTCTTTTCTTTTTTTCCACTTTTAATTATCTGATTTTTTTTGTGTGTGAAAGTATACCTTAAAATCTGGAAGACAATTTGAGTCTAATACCTATGTTTAATTATTAGTATCCAGATATTAAATATATTCTCAAAGATCAAATTGGAAGCTGAATTATGTTACATTTTTTTTTTCTCCTAGAAAGTTTAATTATTGATTTACTAATTAGATTTTCATCTTGCATATGCTTGGGCTTGGTTTTCCTTCATGGCGGTATTCCTTTTAAGTAGGGAGTAAGTATTTCTCTTTTCTTTTTTCTTTTCTTTTTTTTTAATTATCTATTTCACTCTGTATCCTTTTATATTTATTATTCAAACTTATAATATATATATATATATATAAATATTTAAAATTTTTTTTAAATCCAGCCAATATTTCATGATGGGTCAAAAGAGTGGAGTTGTTGCAAGAAGAGAAGTCATGACTTCAGCGAATTTTTGGCGATTCCAGGGTAAGTGCACTGTTTTTTGAAGTAAAGATTTTTATTTTACAAACATCTTGTTTGATGTGAATTTGGATTTGGATTTGGATTTATATTTTTGTTGATACCCAAATGCTTAGTACTTTAATTCCATCATTTTTTTTTTTTTTGATAAATAACGTAAGAATATTATTAATAATAGAAAAATTGCCAAGCTGAGTACATTGGGGATGTACTTTGGGGGCACAAATCAAGAAACAAAAGAACAATGGTCAAGAAAAATAGAAAAGGAAGAACAAGAAAAATGAGAAAAAACCACACTACATTCAAAGAGAGTGTGTAAGAAGAAAGACTTAAATCTCCAGCAAAGAACGTTCACAACCCTCAAAGCTTCTAGCATTCTTTTCATGCCAAATGCACCAAATCAAGTAGTGAGGCACTAATTTCCAAACATCAATGTAACGATGTCGCGCAAACTTTCCTTGCCAAGCCTCAAACAACTCAAGAACAGTATGAGGCATAACCCATTGAATACCAAACAAGCAGAAAACCAAAGACCACAACTCCCAAGCTATGGAGCAATGAAGTAAAAGATGATCCACCGACTCCCCACACCTCTTACACATATAGCACCAATCAAGCACTATCACTCGTCTTTTACGAAGGTTGTCTATTGTTAAAATCTTACCTAAGGAAGCAGACCAAGAAAAGAAAGCTACCCTTGGAGGAACCTTCGATTGCTATATCATTTTCCATGGAAAGGAAACAAGATTAGGAGGGTAGAAGGAGCTATAATAACCTATAACCTCAAAACCTCTATTCCTTGCAGGCTTCCAACAAACCTTATCTGGGTCAAACCCCCGTACTGACGAAGAATAGACCAACCCCATAAACCGGTCAAAGGCTTCTTCTTCCCAATCTTGTGATGAACGACGAAATTGCACATTCCAGTGAAACCTCCCAGCAGACCAACCCATAACTTCAGCCACCGAGGAATCCTTTAACCTACTAAGACAGTAAAGCTTCGGAAAGGCCTCTCGGAGAGTACAATCCCCACACCACATATGCTTCCAAAATTTCACTCTAGTACCATCCCCCACATCATAAATAAGGAGTTTAGAGAAGTTCAACCGGCCACTTCTAATGCATCTCCACAAGCTGACCCCATAAGGACTTGTCACATTTTTCGTACACCAACCACCCCAAATGTTCCCATATTTTGCCTCTATAACCCTCCTCCATAAAGCACCAGTCTCCGTGCCATACCTCTACAACCATTTACCTAGCAAGGCAGAATTAAAATTTCCCAACCGTCTTATACCCAATCCCCCAACCTGCAAAGGCTTACAAACCTTGGCCCAATTAACTAAATGAATTTTAGGTTCACCACCAATCCCATTCCACAAAAAATCTTTCTGTAATTTCTCCATACGCTTTGCCACCTTACCCGGTAAAGGAAGAAGGGAAAGAAAGTATGTAGGTAAAGACGAGAGTGAGCTTTTAATGAGTGTCACCTTACCCCCTTTAGATAAATACATTCTCTTCCAACCTGCTAATCTCCTCTCCATTCTCTCTAGGATAGGATTCCAAATAGATAAATCCTTAAATTTTGCACCTAATGGAAGGCCCAAATATTTCAAGGGTAGAGAAGATTGCCCACACCCCAACAGACCCACCAAAGCCTCCAAATTGTGTACCCCACCAACAGGTACCAACTCAGATTTCCCCAAATTAATACGAAGCCTTGACACCTCCTCAAATCTAGCAAGAATTGCCCTCAAATTAGCAATCTGAGAAGGTTTAGCATCACAAAAAATCAGAGTGTCATCTTCAAATAAAAGGTGAGACACCATCACTGATGAACCAGCCGTACTACCCATAGAAAAGCCTGAGAATTGCCCAGCGGAGGCAGCCACATCCAACATACGACTTAATGCCTCCATCACAATATCAAACAACAAAGGAGATAAAGGATCCCCTTGCCGAAGCCCCCTAGAACTTCCAAAGAAATCAGTGGGGCTACCATCAATCAGAATGGAAAACTTTACGGTTGAAATGCAAAACCTTATCCATTTTCTCCATTTCTCTGAGAAATCACAGCGCTGTAGCATATACATTAAAAAATCCCAACTCACATGATTATACGCCTTCTCCACATCCAATTTACACAGCACACCTGGAACTCCTGACTTCAATCTACTATCAATACATTCAAAAATAAGCCCATGCGCCACCCTACAAAGCCGATTAGCCAACACCTTAGAAATAATCTTATAAATCCCACCAACTAAGCTGATAGGCTGAAAATCCTTGACCACCACCACATCCACTTTCTTGGGAATAAGGGCAAGGAACGAAGCATTAAGACTCTTCTCAAACACCGCCTAAGTATGGAAATTGTGGAATACAGCCATAATTTCTGTTTTCAAAACACCCCAACAAGACTGGAAGAATGCCATGAAAAAGCCATCCGGGCCAGGTGCCTTATCACCATTAAAATCATTGATCACCTCAAACACTTCTTCTTCCTCAAAAGGCCTATCTAGCCAACTTGCATCTTCCACCGAGATACTAGAAAAATCCACATCATCTAAGACAAGTCTATGAGTCACCTCCTCAAAATAAAGCTGCCTATAAAAATGAGAGATACAGTCTGCTATAGCAGCCGAGTCCGAAAACAACACCCCATCCACCATAAGCCTATCAATAGAATTAACCTTCCTATGAGAGTTAGCTATACGGTGGAAAAATTTAGTATTCCTGTCTCCTTCCCTAACACAGAGAACTCTAGATTTTTGCCTCCAACATATTTCTTCCAACAGAGTAGCTTTTTCTAACTCATCACGAATTCTTCCCATTTCCACCCTTTCCTCCGCTGATAATCCCCGACTCTCCTCCATATTCTTTAGAACACTAAGGTCCTTCCACGATTTTTTAATCCGAACTTCAACATGACCAAACACCTCCACATTCCATCTTTTCAAATCATTTTAAAGAGCTTTAATTTATTGGCCAGAATAAAACTCGGTGCACCGTGAACCTAATAGGAATCCCACCAAGACCGGACCCTATCCACAAAACCTTCATCCTTAAGCCACATATTCTCAAATCTAAACGGCATACTCCCTCTCTGGAAAGAGCCACCCTCAAGGACAATTGGGAAATGATCCGAGCACAACCTAGACATCCGTCTTTGTGAAATTGTTGGAAACTTATCCTCCCAATCTGCATAGAACAAGAATATGTCCAGCCTAGCCTTCGAAGCAACTTCTCTATCATTTGACCAAGTATAAGTACCCCCTTGCAATGGCAGATTAATTAGACCCTGTTCCGAAATAAAATTGGAAAACTCCCACATAGCAATAGTGAAAGAATTAGACCCCAATCGTTCGGAAGGGAACCTAACCACATTAAAGTCACCACCCACACACCATGGGACACTCTACCAGCTATTCAAGCCACAGAGTTCCTCCCATAAAAACCTCCTGTCTCAGAGTAAATTAGGACCATAAACACCAGTAAATGCCCAAACAAACTGATCTGACACACTTGTAAACTTACAAGAAACCGAAAATCTCCCCACTGCTTCCTCCATTTTATTCACTACCCGAGTGTCCCACATCACTAACACCCCACCAGAAGCTCCACTAGAACCTAAGTAAGACCAGTCAACATGTTGGCCACCCCACAAGCTATGAATCACCGCTCTATTAATCAGCCCCATTTTAGTTTCTTGAAGACAAACCACATCTGGCCCCCATTTCGTAATCAAAATTTCTCACCCCGAGCCTTTTATCCTGCTCATTCAACCCTCTAACGTTCCAAGAAATAATCTTCACATTCATTGACAAGACACAACAGCCCGCTCAGCACTTGCTCTCCTTGCTTTCCTTGCTTTATTTGGATCATACTCACCATTCAAAGATGACAACAAATTCTTCAACTCCCGCTGACCTTTCTGGCCTGACTTGACCAACTTCATCTGATCACCCACCACAAGTTTCTGTTTCTCTTTCTTTCTGGCCTCTATGACTAGTAACAATCCTGTAATCTGCTCCTCAAAATCTTCCAGTGAAGTGCCCACAGATTTCTTGAAAGCCTTGATCCTATTGGTTATCCATTGTGATAATTGACAATTATCCACACTCTCCTTACACCCAATCTCCTTCACATGACTAGACGCCAACTCCAACGAACCTTCCGTGGCCAAAGGCCACAACTAATGGCTCATCACCTCTCTCACAAGACCTCAACCTTTCATCAAATTCCCACATCTCACTTTCTGACCCAGGAACCACCGATGAAGACTCTGCTAGCCCCTCACCCTCATCCGTCCAACTAACCCTCTGCCCTTCATTAGTACCGAAGCATTACCTGGTACACACTCTCCCTCCAAACTTGAGTTGACTGACATACAGTCTGGAGAACGATACAGTGACAATGGGAGCACTAATTGCCTGCCATCACGCAATTGTAATATCCAATCTTTGGAATTACCCCAAGACTTATCCAAGTCTCCGACCAACTCCCTAATAGTGGGGCCAGGTAGATGAACTCCCTCAAAATCAGAATCATAATTTGTAGTGACCGAACCTTCCGAACCCACAAAATCCTCTTCCCATCTTCTGTTGCCCCCTCAGAAATCAATGACACTAGCGCCGACACCATCGGATCACTATAGGTTGTTACCGATTCACTGGCTGCCTGGACCACCCCCACAGGCTTGACTGACATGGTGGAGGACTGAGTCTGATTACTCAGACCACCAAACCCATCGGCACCCATCACTTCCGGTGCAATAGTAGAGAGCAACGTGGCCAAGGACACCACCGGTATCAACATCGACCCACTCGAGTCACCGATCGCCAATATCAAGTCGTGGGATGTGTGGGCCACCACCTCTGGTACTATCGGCACGGTGGGTGTTGGAGCGAATCAGGTCGGGCTGTGTTGACCACCCTCTCCTGCATTGATTTCACTCCTACCTGAGCTCGGATTAGCTAAACAGTTCTGAGAAGAAGTCTCCAGAACATTTGGGCTACTAATAGAACACTCTCCAGCCTCAAAGTTACATGGGCTTGACAAACCCAGGCCCAAAGTAGATTTTTCACTTCCCTGAAGACCCACTGTTTTACTCAAAACTCCGTGGGCTTTCTAATTGCATAGGTCCAGCCCGCCTGTTTGATTCTGAACATTCTTATTCTCCCTTGCTACCCAATTGCCAGCCTGTTTACCACCCTTAACTCTATCCCAAGAGACCCACCTCTTTCCAAACTCATTCACATCCACAATCAACCCTCTCCCTAACCAACGTGACTTCCTATTATCACGCAACTTTCCAAATTCAACAATTTTTGAATTCGAATTAAACTTCAAAGGAATACTAAATTTATTTCCTTCCGAGATTTTCTCCTCTATGATATTCTTACCATTAATACCACCCTTTCCACCCTCACCACCTCCCACGGCTGCCTGGGGAAAACTTCCCGCCTGAGTTTCAGAAACTACTACCTGTGTGCGAGAATTGTCCCTCGGAGGCTCCAAATTATTCTTCACTACACCATCTTTTACCTTTTCTTTGATAAAAGGCTGCTGAACAGGCTTCAACCTTGCCTGCATTGGAGCTTTGACAGCTTCCACATAGGACCTAGCAGCACGGTATTTTGGCACCTGCTTATACTTGTACGGTACAAAATTCAATCCACCCAACGCATATTGGGAAGGTTCCAATATTCTTCTTAATTCAATCTCAAAAGTTCTCCATCCTTGTTGTGACTTACCGGCAGGAATAATGATGGTTCTCCGCAGCCCCCCTACCTTAAGCTCTGTCACAGATAAGTACTGTCCAAACGAGTTGGACCCCCATTGCAAAGTGTAAGCAGTATCACCATCCATGAACGCGAAAAATTGCTTAGGATTAACCCCTATCACAGTGTGTTCCAGACTCTGCATTACCCAAACTACTGCACTCTTACCCAAAAAAACCGATTGCATGTAGTATTTTCCCCGTTCAAAAATCTTGAGGGAGTAAAAATTCCCTCCTTCCTCCACCACCAACTGAAACAACTTAGATTCAATAAAAAAAACTTCTAAATCCACCCATACTGAACCAAGGAAACAAACTAAAACAGGATTTCTGACTAATTCGAGGTAGCTTTAATTCCATCATTATTTCCACAAGATAGGTCTCATGTACACTGCTTATTGTTACATTTAGTGGAAGCATTTTATTTTATTTTTTTTAATTTTGTTATTAACGCGAGTGCAATTGTTTTCAAGTGAGCTTCTTTTTTGTGATCTTGGAGAAAACTCCACATTGTAGTATGATAATTGTGATGTATATTGTGCAGAATATGGTGGTTCAGTTAAATGTTTGTGGAGAATCATAATGACTTTTGTAAAAATCATCTTCCATTGTTGTTAGGTTGTCGGAAAAAGAACCCCTGATATTTTCTTAGAAAGGAGAAGAAGAATGTAAAGAAAATTTTGCTAGACCTTATAAAATCTATAAGGCCCTTTAACTCATGGTTTAGTGTTAAAATATGTATTCACTCAAGATGCCTCTTTCTCGTTCTCCATAAACTTCTGGACTCTGGTGTCCCGTATAAGGCTAGCAATGTGTCAACTAGTGAAATAGAGTAACTGCGATAAATGGTTATACATAAGTACTTCAGTTTATCCAAGGTATTCATCACAACATTACTGTGGGTGTTGAATTCACGTCCAGTGAGTTTGCTGCTGAACACATCCATTCTATTAACTTCTCTGGCATTTTATTTATGAGATAAATATACATCTCTTATTCCCATCTTTCAGGCACTTGATAGTGTATTGATATCCCCATTACAATTTGGTGATTGGATGTGCATGTTGATCAAGACACCTCACTAACTCATATCACCATCCGATTGAGTGGTTCATGTAAAATTCTATCTTGTTTTTATTTTGTCTATTTCGTTTGTAGCACAACTCATAAGATAATAGTTTAGTGCAGCAATTGCCTAAGGGGTATTCCCAAGTTTAATCCTGTTTCTTACCCAGTTGACCTCTTTTTAAAGGGGATATTTTATCATCGTTGTGATAAGTAGGTTTGTCCTTTACTAATTTAATTTCGTGGAATGAAAACTAGGGGCATATAGAATTAACTTTTGAATGAGACTAGCCTGTAATGATGATTCATCTAAAATGTTACCAAATGGGAAATTGCTTCCTCATCTCATTGTCAACAACCAAAGTTGAGCATGTGACTTCAGAGTGAGAAAGGAGATTAGTTTGAGTTCCCTTTGAAATTTCACTTTTGGAATAATCCTTTACTTAAACTTTTATTAATGAGATGGATGGGGATGGTGGAAGCTTTGACATGACGTAAGGTGCATCGACGTTATCACATTGGACTCAAATTGAAAATCTTTACTACTAATTCATCTAAATAAGGTGTCATGTCTGTTGAAGTAGCGCATAACCACGAGGAATAACCCGGTTTTATCACACATTTAAAATTGTCCTAATCAATGCAAATTATGCTTTTGGTAAATATAAGATACTGGTACTAAAGCTCTCATTCTGGCTGCATTAATTAAACATAGGGTCCGTTTGGATACAACTTATTTTTTCTGAAACTGAAAATTGAAAACTGAAAACACTGTAGCAAAATAATGAAGATGTAAGACAGGTTTCTTTAATTATAATTATCTATTTATATTTATGTCAGTATATGATGTTAAAGCTTTCTTTTATTAATGAAGATGTAAGACAGGCAAGCACACAACTGAGAAGCCAGTGTTGACAAAGCCAACTCCTAGTCCAAAGAATCCAGTTCCTGTTCTCTCTCCAAGTTCTACAACAGATGCATCTCCAAAAGAGACTTGCCCTAGGTGCCGGCAAGGTTTCTTTTGCTCTGATCATGGTAACCTTTTATATCCTTTTAGTTTAGTTTGTTAATAGTTGTTTGTGTTTCTCATATAAATGAAGTACTGCAAACCAGTTTGCGTTTCACAAATCTGCAACATTTTTTAAGGAATTTTTCCTCCCATAAATTATGGGCGGATGGTGAAGTAACCTCATTTATATCCTTTTATTTTATCAAGCAAAATAATATCCTTTTAGTTTAGCATATTAATAGATGTTGAATTCTTGTTTCAAAGACAAATTGTTGGTACTTTATTGCTTAGCTTCCCCACTAATATAGGAATAATTTATCTCACGTGGTCTTCGTCAAGGAGATCCTTTGTCTCCTCTTTTGTTCTTGTTGGTGATAGAGGTGTTGAGTAGGTTATTGAGGAGGACAGAAGAGGGTGACTTTCTTAGGGGGTTCCAGGCAAGTCCCAATGCAAGAGGAGGTTTGCATATTTCTCATCTTCTGTTTGCTGATGATACTATTCTTTTTTGTGATGCTTCTAGGGAACAATTATTATATATAAGGATGGTGTTGATCTTTTTTGAAGCTATTACAGGCTTAAAAGTAAATGTTGGCAAGAGTGAAATTGTGCCAGTTGGTGAGGTTGGGAATTTGGGTGCTTTAGCTCGCATTCTATGTTGTAAGGTTGGGCGTTTGCCTATGTCTTATTTGGGAATGCCTCTTGGGGCTCATTTTAAGGATGCTTCGATCTAGAATCCTATTTTAGAGAGGGTGGAGAAGAAGCTCGCTGGTTGGAAGCGGTTGTATTTGTCAAAAGGAGGTAGGCTTACTTTATTGAAGAGTACTTTGTCGAGTCTCCCAACTTATTATCTATCGCTGTTTACAATTCCGCAACACATAGCAGACAGACTAGAGAGGATTCAGAGGAATTTCCTGTGGGGGAGTTCTAATGATGTTTTCAGATATCCGCTTGTTGCTTGGGATAAGGTTGTTTGGCCGGTGGAGATAGGGGGTTTGGGGATTCGGAAGATTGGGCTTTTTAACCAAGCTCTACTTGGGAAGTGGCTTTGGCGATTTGGGAAGGAAGCTACTCATTTATGGCGTCAGGTAATAGCCACCAAATATGGAGAGGATAGTGGAGGTTGATGCACTAGAGTTGTGAGAGGGACTCATGGTTGTGGGTTATGGAAGAATATTAGGAAAGGTGCAAATAATTTTTTCAGTCATGTGGTGTATGCAGCGGGAGAGGGCAATTGTATACGGTTTTGGCACGACCCTTGGAGTGGTCCTACTCCTTTGAAGGAATTATACCCGGAATTGTTTGCATGTGTTGTGGTTCAGGAAGTTCTGATTTCTGACATGATTATTTTTGCACCAGACGGGGGAGGTAGGAGTTGGAACTTCCATTTTCGACGCAATTTTAATGAATGGGAGTTGAGGAGATTTTATTCTTTCTATGAGCATGTCTCTGCCAGGATTCCTAGTGGGGAGGGTGAGGATATCTTGATTTGGTAGTTGAATCGCAGTGGTGTCTTTGATGTGCAATCCTTGTATATTGCTTTATTGAAAGCCCCTTCTGTTTCTTTCCCTTGGCAGAGCATTTGGTGTGTAAAGGTACCTAAAAGGGTATCTTTCTTTTTATGGACTGCTGCTAGGGGTGGGATTCTCACAATCGATAACCTTGTTAAGAAGAACTTGCCCCTCGTTAATTGGTGCTGTTTATGTAGGTGTGATGAGGAGATTGTGGATCACCTTTTGATCCATTGTAGGTTTGCATCTGCTTTGTGGAGTGAGGTCCTTATTATGTTTGGGGTTCAGTGGGTGATGCCGGACACTATTGTTTCTCTTCTTTTTGCATGGAGGAATTGGTTAGGAACTTACTCTTCAAAGGTTTGGAATTTGGTACTAGCATGCCTTATGTGGTTGGTATGGAAGGAACGCAATGCCCGAACTTTTGAGGACGTTGAGAGTTCTATAGATATGTTGAAGACCTTGCTTGCTAGGACTTTATTTGAGTGGTCTCGTATTTGGGGGCTTACGCATTGTAGTTCCTTGTCTGATTTCCTTATCTCTATTAGTCTTTCCTTATGATTTGATTGTATTTGTTTCAGGGGCAGTGAGTTTACAATCGTAAACACAATGTTCTTTTTCATCAATGAAACTCTTATTATCTATCAAAAAAAAAAACTAATATAGGAATAATTTATTCTCTCTAAGCTGAAGCAAGTCTGTCTTTTCTAGGTTCACAGGCTAAAGTTACAAATTCAAAAATAGATAACACTATGGACACATCTGCACCTACCAACATAAATGTTCAGAGCTCTCCTGCTCCAGCAAAGAAGGTTGTTGATATTAATGAACCCCAAACATGCAAAAATTCCGGTTGTGGTGAGACTTTCAAGGAAAAGGATAATCATGACACTGCATGTAGTTACCATCCTGGGCCTGCTGTTTTCCACGATCGTATGAGAGGGGTGAGATATATAATTCTTTTCAAGTCTGTTTATGATTGTGTTGCCTTATTGATAACTAAATTTTAAAATAATGCTTTTATTGTATGTTTGATACTGCAGTGGAAGTGCTGTGACATCCATGTAAAGGAATTTGACGAGTTCATGGGCATTCCGCCTTGCACCAAAGGATGGCATAATGCTAATCCATCATCTTAACAAAGCAGAGACCTCCAGCTGCAAGGATGAGTTGTTTCTGTTGTCACTGCTTTCTGTTTTTTCGGTTGATTTGGTTCTTTTACCTTGTCATTCTATTAGAATGATTTTTTCTTTTTCTTTTTTGTATAAGAGACAGGGTCAGTTCTATTAAAATGAACCTAATTACTTTTTTTTTTCCTCTCCGAACGGTGATGAACTTCCATAATTTAAAACACTTCTAATATTTTCGGATGTGAAATGTGAATTTGGCATTTTGAGATTATTTGCTAAACCAGTCTTATGCATGTGACACTATTTCTAAAAAATGTTTTCAAACTACCATGCATGAAATTCTTTTTCTTTATTCAACTCATCTTTTATTTTTAGTGATTTTTTTTTCTTTCAATAATTAACCCCACCTCTGCAATAGTAAAAACTGTAAAATGAAACCACTGTAAGTATGGCTGTGAGTGGCTGACTGGGTTTGGACTTTGAGGGACAGATGTTGACTGTAAGTTAAGGAGTTCGGTGCCTACATTTTCCTTTATAGACCTGGCAGGACCACGACTTTTCGATGTATTACTAATTTACTGTTGCTCTTCAGAATAAAAATGGTGACCATAATCTTGTACTAAAATATTTCCTACGAAGTTGACAAACAATTAGCATAGATGGCTAGATACATCAACTCTTTCAAAAAAAAAAAATTCTTAATGCTAAAAGTGACAAGTTGTACTTGATAGTTAGTAAAATCGTATTAGTGGTGGGTTTACTTGGAAATCAATAATAGGTTACAAAGGCAAGGTACACAATACATGTTCCTTTTAAAAGATGTTAGGGCCTCTCAAGTCTACCCAGCCGTAACTGGCCTTCACCTAATGGGCCTACGTGAACACGAGCATGCAACCAAATCCTAGGGTTTGTCTATGGGTCGTGTGTTAAGAGAATTCAGAAAGTATAATAAGGGACATGTGAGAGTCAAGCAAGCATATGAGCACACAAACATCTAAGCATGCGGGCATGTGAGTATTTAGGCATGTATGCGTATGAACATCCAAGCATGTAAACACGCAAGCATGTGAACATGTAAGGATATGAATATGTGAGCATACAAACATCAAAACATATTAACATCTAAGTATGTGAATATGTAAATATATACACATGTAAGCATCAAGTCGGACATGTGATCATCAAAGCATGTAAGCTTGTCTTATGCTTGATGCAACCATTAATTAAACATGTTCTAGTGGATCAAGGATGTAGCAATTAATTGAGCACACGGCTATTAATTAAAACAAGTGATAGTTATTCAAACATGTAACAATTAATAAAGCATGTGAGATTTTTTTTTTTGAGAAACAAATACACACACAAGGGAGAGGAAAAGAGATTCTAACACAAAGGCACACAACAACTCCACTCAAAAGCCATGGTAACGTTTAAGGGAGGGTGAGGCAAGTTATACTACACACAACACACTCAAGCAATGTGAAGTATGTGAGAATTAATTAAACATGTGAATATCAATGCTAGCACGCAACCAATAGTTAGACACATGACAATTAATTAAGCACACCATAGAAAAAAAGAATTGATCATGAAATTTTGAATTTATCTTAAGTATGTGACTAATCCCTATTAGGCATTTAATTCAGAAAATCCAAGTGTTTAAAGTTTAGATTCAAATGCATTTTGAGTGGAGTTGTGATGTGCTTTTATTTTAGAACCGTTTTCCCTCTCTCTTGTGCATGTATGTTTGTTTCTAAATAAAAAAAAAAGGTTCAAATTAGAAATTAAATTCAGTAAGGATGTGGTGTAAAATTTGACTTATGAAATAGTTGACAAATGATTTAATTCTCATTTATGATCACTATCTTTCCAAACCATGGCAACCAATTCCTAGTGTTAGCCGATCTGGACAGTTTTGCGATTGGCCTAGAAAAAGGATTTTAGGCCAAAACTTGGGTTGTGTAGGTCACAAATTGGGGTTTTAGGCCATTGGACTTTACACGCAATGTTAATCATTTTGATAACGATTTGATTCTTCATCATTGGGGGCTAAGAACTTCGGCTAAAAACTGGAACAAAATAAGGTGTCTACACCGACGCTTATGCTACTTTTATTATTAAGCATTAATCACATGTTAACATTTTAACAGTTTGTAAGAACAATTCCTGCCTATAAAATTGAAGAGTCAAGGGATATTCTTTTGTGACAAATGAAACGTGGATATAACATAACAGATTACACAAGCATATCGTACATTATATAAACCGTGAGGTAGACTAATATTTGCCGTGGCCATCAAGTCGTGTTACAGGAGCACAAATCTTTTGGATATCGACAATCTCAATCAATAAGTTCTTTACCCATCCTTCCATAGCTGTATTTATAAAAGTTAGCACAAATCTTTTGGATATCCACAATCTCAATCAGTAAGTTCTTTATCCATCCTTCCATAGCTGTATTTATGAAAGTTAGGTTGAAGTTTGAACATCATTCCTCAACCCTAAGTCAAGGGTTCATTAGAAGAGTACAAGGCCCAGAAAAGTTTGATGTGAGGATTATATTATTTCCACTCAAATAACGTGTGCAAGCACATCTGGTCCAGAGTAACTGGTTTCAAAGAGAGACCAAATCTTGTCAAGAAAGATAATGAATTGAGTTATTTCTAGTTGTAAATAGTCCAGTACTCTAGAAACGTTGACATGAATATAGTTCAACAGATTATTGATTAAACATAGCAAGTGATCCTTGTCACATAATTTGTTTCCTAATTTAAAGCAAGACCAAGGTAAAATAGTAAACAAAATTTGAAGAGGACAACAAGACATAGCATGTGAATATGTGATCTCTTTGTATATCTTGTCCTCTTCAAATTTTGTTGTCTCTCTTCAGCATTATACAATGAGATTCTTCTCTTATTACAGAAAAAAGGGAAGAGAGAAGAAAAATCAAGCTGATATTGGTGCTATTAGTTCACACAAGGTCTAAAGACATGTGAAACGTTTTTCATACCAAGCAAAACATCTTGTTAACAATATTTATATTTCAACTAAACAGATTGATCTAATTGAGTCAACCCAAACTAAGGTCTTGCCTTGGACATTTGACAGGTAGAAGCAACCAATATTATCAATTGGGGAAAAATAGGGGGAAGGGAAGAAAAGTAGATAGGAGGACAAGTACAAGGAGAGAGATTGACAAATATTTGGAATTGTGTTTTTCCTAAACATACAGGTGAATGTCTTCTATTTCAGAATAAACCCCTAGCATTTGGAATTTTCAAATAACTTCACAGAATCTAAATTTTCTACAATATTTGCCCTTAGTACAATGTTAAAATGGCACTTCACTTTCCAACCCTAGGGTATTTGCACCGTCCCTCTAAACTATAAATTTGAGCAATCATACCCCTAAATTATGTGATTAGTTGAAACATCCCACATTCTCAATTACCAAATTTTCCATCCTATCAAACCTTAATTTTCACATGCTTATCAAGTGATCTCATATTGAAGATGCAAATTACCCAAAGCTTCATTTGTTTCAATAAAAAACCATATGTGAAGATTATTTTCTACATTTTCTTGTATTTGGTAGTATTAGGGGGGAAAAATGGGTCAAAGGAAAATAATCTTTTAACTTCCATAGTTCCCTTATTTAGCTTAGCATAAAATAGAGTTGTTTTCCACTGAAATTTGTTAGAAAACTACTTTATATCACACGAAACTAAATAAGAGAAGTCAAGAGCTAATTTTCCAACTCATTTTAAGGTCACTACCAAACCTTAAAAAATGAAATAGTTTTCTAGAAAATACTTTTTGAAAAATAATTCATTTTCCAGAAAATGCTAATGTTGAAAGTTGAAACAAACAAATTAAAGAATATTATTTACCCTATATTTATGAAATACAGACACTTCATTTAAGATGTTGTACCCATGTCAAACACTTGACACGCCTGAGACACTTTTGCATGTGTGTCCCAATTGTGTCATTTTATAATATAAAAAATTTGTGGAACACAGCCGAAACATGAGAACAAGATGAATTGAATACCTTTTCACCAAAAAAAAAAAAAAAAAGCATTCATGTTTTAATAGCAACAGTGCATATACCACTACACTCTATTGGCGTAATGGTCACTCTACAAATAAAAGACAACATATATCACTCTTCATGGCAGAATCCTCATGGCTAGAAAAGACAAAGTAAGACTTGAAAAACCCACCTAATATTTGTAGTCAATATAAAAAACTAGTAGACAAAGAAAAAGAAAAAGAAAGACTTGTGAGCAGTAACCGAAAATTGCAAAGAATGGCAGACAAAGAAAAAGATAGACTGGCAAACAATAGGTGTCTCACCGAAAATTTGATGAATAGCAGCAGCTTCGCTTTGCAGAGAATGGGCAATAACAACGTGAGCAGTAGGGTGCAAAAATGATAGTTTTTTTTTTTTTTTTTTTAAACGGCTGATATTAAAGGGTTTTTTAAGCGTTTTAACAAAAATTTCATTAAACCTAAATCAATTCCCTCCCAATTTTAGAAACAAAAATTTGAGGTTTTGAGGGAAAATTGAGGAATGAGTGTTCCCTCTTAACTATTTTATTTTCTCCCACTTAAACTCTCAAACAAGGGAATGGACCTTCTATTCCCTCCATTAAAACTTTCAAACAAGGCGAGGGAAGAATATTCTAAAAATATTCATTTCATTCCATTCCATTTCATTCCCTCCTCCCAAACGAAGCCTTAGATTAAGTTAGAGTAGAATTTTATTTTAGAGCCAAAAAAAAAAAAAGCAACTGTGCATATGAAAAATAATAAATATTCTTATTTTTGGTTTGTATTTGATTTCTAAACATCATTTAATAGTTTGGATACACTTTATTATCCATTATTACTCTTAAATTAATATATACTTAACATTTATAAAAAAATATAAATGTTTAACAATATATAGAAAATATAACTAAAAATATATTTAATAATTATTCAATAGACATGTCCCGCCAAATCTGTGTCCTATTTTTTTAGAAAATGTTGTGTCGTACCCATACCCGTACTCGTATCTGTATTCGTGTTTGTTTCCTAACCGTATATACTTTGAATTTAAAATGGGTTAACAAGTAATCTCATGCAAGCTCCAGAGGTAACAATGATGCATTTGAATAAATTCACATTATGAGAGGATCTATTTACAGATACAGAAAATCTTGGGGTAAATTTTCAAATAGCCCAAAATGATATTATTTTCTTCATATAAAATCCATATGAATGTGGCACCGCTTAATTTGTATCTGATTCTTCCTTTCATATCAATCCAATTTCTTTTTGCCCACCTGCTTATAGACACAGCAGCAGTTGCATAGTATTCTGCAGGAAGAATGCTGAACACAACATATCTAAACCAACCTTTATGGCCTTCTACTCAACAAACATTTGCTCTCTATGCCTCTGGCACATCTTCATGTAGCAGCTTTTCAGGCCACCAAAGAGGTCCATGTCCTAAGTTTAAAAACAGCATCTTCTTTCTCACTCGGTGCTCCACAAAACCAGGCGTTGACAGCAACAATGCAACAAATAAGAATCCTGCCATTGAACGGGATTCAAGTTCAAAATCTCAACATTTGGCAATTACTACACCAAATCAAGCACTAGCATCTACTTATTCTAGAGGTCTGGTGCATGACTTGGGTCCCAAAAACTGCTGGGATAGTGCAGAGATTGGCTCACCAGTTGTGAAAAGATACCTTGGAGACAATGAGGAAAGGTGGTACATGTGGTACCATGGAAGGTCTGATATTAACAACACTTCCGAATCCATAGGATTAGCAGTTTCAAGCGACGGAATCCATTGGGATAGAGAAGAAGAGCATGTTAGATCATCCGAGGATGCAGGTTTGGTGATGAATTGCAGCAAGAATTGGTGGGCTTTTGACACAGATAGTATCAGGCCTTCTGAGATGGTTATTTTGTGCAGCCAAATGTACAGCGCTGTTTACTGGCTTTATTACACAGGATATAGTTCTGAAGAAGTTAACTTACCAGGAGCTCCAAACATTTTACAGAACCCAGAAAGAGTCCATGGTGGAGACAAGAAAGACAAAAGTCATAAAATTGGTAAAATATTCAAGTCACTGCCAGGGCTGGCATGTAGTCAAGATGGCAGGCACTGGGCCAGAATTGAAGGGGACCATCACAGTGGAGCTTTGTTAGATGTGGGATCAGACAAGGAGTGGGATTCTTTGTTTATTGCTGCACCTCACGTTGTAGTGCACAGCAACAATGACTTCAGGATGTATTATCATTCATATGATGTGGAAAATGGACAATATGCTCTTGGAATTGCAAGATCCAGAGATGGAATCAGATGGGTAAAACTGGGGAAGATCATTGGAGGGGGAGCAAAAGGTTCTTTTGATGAGCTTGGGGTCAAGAATGCTTGTGTGGTGAGAAACTGCAAAGAAGGAAACTATTTGATGGCATATGAGGGAGTTTCTGCAGATGGAATAAGGTGTATTGGGCTTGCAGTATCCCCAGATGGGCTGAAGAATTGGAAGAGGCTTCAAGAAGACCCTGTTCTTAAGCCTTCGGAAGAAGATGGATGGGATAACAAAGGAGTGAGATCCCCATGTCTGATTCAGATGAAGGGTAATGTAGATAAATGGAGATTGTATTATGTAGGCGTTGGGTGTGGAGGAAGGAATGGGATTGGATTGGCAGTGTCAGAAGGCAGTAACATAAGAAAGTTTAGGAGATGGGCAGATAAATGTAAGATAAATGTATAGAGCATTATTACCATGTCAGTGTATAACTATATATCAAAAGATTTTCAATGCTTCAATCAAACTATTGTTCACTATAAGATCATAACAAAAAAGTTCAGCGTTTGAAATTCCATTACTTACTACACTATCCCATCAGCATCACTCCATTTCCATGTGTTCTGAAAATTTTAAAAACACCACTCCATAATTGGAACATAGCACCAGTATACTTTCAACAGACAACCAGAGTGACACCCAAAATTCTTTTGAAGCTTGATTTTTGCTAGAATTAAAGTTCAAGTATCATAAAATGATTCCAGTCATCAGTCGGGATGACTTTCCTACCACGAAGGCTCCAAAAACACGCAAAATTTGTCTGAAGCTTAGAGTTTTGCCAGAATGAAAGTCCAAGTGTCATAAAATGATTCTAGTTTTCAGTTATGATGACTTTCCAACTATGAAGGCTCCAAAACGACCAACGAGCCTTTATAGAGCACTATGGTTTTAAGTTTTAACAATGCCACAGGCACCACATCACTCATAAACTCAACAAAGTCTTCTGTCATAACTATTTGAAGTCGACCAATTAATCCGCAATTGGCTGACAACTCCATCTAGGGCCATTTCCACCTTACCTCTAGGCCATCATGTTTATCTCATTTCATTCCATCTTTTTTGCCTTCCCTTGCCCATATGCCGCCCTAAAGTCGAATCAAACTGCTCCTCTTTAATGCAGCAGTCATAAGACTTGACCAGCCATTTCAAACTTCATAAAACTAAGAAAACTTTAATAAGATTTTGAATGAAATGGCTAGTTGTATTAAAAGAGCGGTTAAGAAGTATATGAAGAATCTAAACGATGTGTGAGCTACCAACTAAAGAGACTTGGTGGTGGAATGAGGAAATCCAAGTGGCAATTTGATAAAAGGAATAGCAAAATATTGATTTCTTGAAGCTTGAAGAGGAATTGCAAAATATATCATAAACATGAATGTTAAGGTTGTCAATTGCTATACCCTAGTCCTCATTTAACATAACCTTTTGAAGATAACCATTGATTTCTTTTCTTTTGATAAGTTTCTTCACACCCACAAACACTTACTGTCTTCCCTAGCTTTCTTGCTTGTATTGACAAAATACATTATGCAAGGTTACTGGTGATTGAGGTCCATTCATGTCACACTAGATTCTTAAAGAGAAATTCACACTTTGAGTAGAGAATGTGGTGGCCTCGAGAGTGAAACATAGAAGTACATATATCACAGGACATAGCAGCCAATTAATAGTTCTCCCCTTCCTTCAGATGAAGGTTTATTTGTCAAAAAAGGGAATTAGTGATGCAAACTTTATAGATGGGAACTATACTCTTGCCAACCTTATAGCGATTTGATGAAATAACTCAAAAGGAGAAGAGGGGAAAAAATGAAGACAAAACCAAAGGAAGACAGTAGGGATCTTTCAATGGTGCATTCTTTGAGGCCTTCCTCACAGTTCAATTGAATTTCTATAAAGGTGATCAGCAACCATAGCCTCCTTGAATATCAAAAGTAATGGGAGATCATAAAAGGAGAAAAAGAGAAAGTGATTGGGTGGGGAAAAAATGAAACCCACATTTATGCATCCTTGATCTCACTAAAAAGTGCTCTGAAACAAGAATATCAGCTTAATTCATTCCAATAGGGAGTCCTAAACCTCAAATCCAGTTAACTTCTTTTTCTTACAATTGTACTTTATTTTGACAAGATTGTCCTAAACCTCAAATCCACTAAAGGAATCTCTAAACTTCACTCACTAACTCATTCCTAGAAGTTCGAATTCTTGTACCCATTACTGATATCTTACATTAGATATTCTATCACCTCTCTTATCCGGGTAACGATATACACTTAGAAGCCAGCCATATGTTGGTCAAAAGAACATACATGGATGTTTTTTGAAAATGGGATTTTCCTCTTCTGGGTAATAAGTGAATGTTCATGAAAAACAAAACTGATTCAGCAATATTGCATACACCACTTAACCACACCCACATAAATTCTGGGTCACGTATAACATAATTGATGACATCCTAAAATCCCACAAAAGTATTATAGAATTCTCTCAATATAACAAGTGTGTTAGTGTTACCCTTCCCCAGAATTTTTACATTCTGTTCTTGTTGCTGAGTAGTGAGTTGCACACACTGACACACATTAAACAAGCACATAATTTCTCCCTCCCTGCATAAACTAGTATAGAATTTTTACTTGTGACTATAATTTGACAACTGGGATACGTGTAATTTGCTCAAACACAAAATATGGTTTTAGTATTCTTTCATACTCTATTTCATATCCAGTTAAAAAGAATAAACAAAAACAAAGTCAATAATTAAAACAATGATAAATCAGAGTAGAAACTACCATTGTGCAATAAGATTTTGTTGCAGAATCAGCAGCTCTGAACTTTGAGTGATTGCAGTTTACAGAAGCAGAATCACGAGCTATCTACCCAAAATGGAAACCAGGCCAAGTTAAAGTTTTTGGTTCTTTTGTGTTGGGTAGTCGTCCTTCCTGTTTTGATGATGTTGTCAGGAAGGAAGCTCGTTGTATTGTTTAGTTGTTGTTTAATGAAGTCTTGATTCATTCCCCCAAAAAAAAAAAAAAAGCTGTGTTAGCAAAGCTGGTTGTTCATTATTCAATTTTTGTCTTTTTGTTCATTAGTAACAACAAAATAAATATATAGATATCTCAATTATCAAAATAAATAAATAAATATATACTATATCTCAAGATTATGATTGATGCATATTATGATTGATGCATATTAGTAGTGGATGTAAAGATAATATTACTCCAATTACAAAGAAAACCACACATTTGTTTTTAAATTATACTACCTTTTATGGGTTTGTGATCAACTTTCTAATAAAAAAATGTGGGAGAGTGGACCTGAGTCTTCCCCGAAGACCCTAACCGAGAGAGAGAGGACCCTAAGGAATAGAAACCTCATCCGCAAAGTAGGCTTGGCCGAAAACTGAGAAGGGATGAATGAACCTCCCGTAAGAAGGGGATCAATTGGGCTCATTACCGAGGTAATTCGTGGAGCCCTCTTCCCGAGAAGCACGTGGCTTGAACCGAGGATCCGCCACTTGTTTAACCAAGAGCTCCTTTATTATCCGCTTTACTGAGGAGCAAGTTAAGAAAAACGCAAAGCCCAATGTAATAATCACCTCCACATTTAAGGTCATTCTCATCTAATGCCAACCACATTAAATGCTAATTGACTGGCTTGAATATTAAGAACACCCCTAAAAGTCTACTTTCATGATCAAGAAATTGCAGAAGGAGGTGTTGATGGGACAAGTATCCCCAAAAATTCGACTAAGAGCAGAACAGATGAACAGGGAGAGGACTGGATATAAAAGGAAGAGGAGGGCAACAGAAGGGGGGTTTAGAAAAATTGAGAGAGTAACTAGAGAGAGAAAGTGAGAAGAGTTATTCTTAAGTGTTCATCCCTCTAAATCCTTATACCCACCTCGGAAAAGCCCTTTCCATATATATAAAGTTGTATTCAGTTGTCTCTATCTTTGATTACTTGTAGGGGTGTCAATGTTCGACCCAACCCGCGAACACGACACGAACCCGACACGGGTTTTTTCGGGTTAGGGTTGGGCCTTAATGGGTTTGGGTCATAAATGGGTCGACCCGAAAGCGACACGATAAGAAACGTGTCATAAGCGGGTCAACCCGCGTAACCCGCAATAGACACGTTTGACACGCCAATTTATTTGTGTCAACCCGAAATGACCCACTTAACACAACCCGTTTAACTCGTATAACAAATAAATATTTATTTTATTTTAAATTTGTCAAATACCTTTTATATCCAACATATATTTTAAATTTTAAAAGAAAAGTGAGTAATTACAAAAATTTACTAAGGATATAATTGGAAATTGAAACTTTACAAGCCCTAGAACTACTAATACTTTTTTCTTTTTTCTTTTTTGGCATAGAACTTGCACAAATGAAATTGGATGAGCTTGTGGAAGATGTTATGAATTTGGACATCAACAAAAAATATATGGATGATAATAGTGGTCATAATCAGGATTAGTTTACTGTTTGTTCAAATTTTTTCAATATTGATACTTAGCATTTGGCAAGTTTCAAGGATATTATATTTTTGTTGAACTATGTTATTTTATTTTTGTTAAACTTTGTTATTTTGAATTTGGGTTGAAGTGTATGCACTTCTTTTGGAGTGTAAAGAACTTATTTCTAGATAAATGTTATATTTTTGTTAAACTATATTATTTTGAATGTGGGCTAAAGATTGGAAGTGTATGCACTGCTTTTTGAGATGTAAAAAAAATTATTTCTAGATGGATGTTATATATAATATTATGCAGGTTGAAATGGGTTGTGTTACATTCGTGTCAACCCAACACGACTCGTTTATTAAGCGTGTCAAATGAGTTGGGTCAGGTTAACCCGCCTTATTAACAGGTCGGGTTAGGGTTGAAGGATCATGACACGATTATTAAATGGGTCGAGTTAGGGTTGAGCCATTTAGTCGAATAACCCTACCTCGACACGACACGAACCCGACACGCTAACCCGAATTGACACCCCTAATTACTTGTTTAGTTATCCTATTGTGGATTTCCGCCTCTACATTTAATTAATTGTCTTGATCAAAAACATTCAAAAAGCTTTCTAAATATTATGTTTTTGTCCCCACAAAAAATAATAATAATTTAAGTGCAAGCTTAATACAGTATATATTTTCATATCTTTTTTTTTTTCATAACTAACATTAAACTATATATAAATATAATAAAAAGGCATATAAATTAATAAATTATTGACTATATATATATATATATTTATATATATTGGTTTCAAAAGGTGTGCTTTGCACTTGCAGTTAATGTTTGAATCATATACGGGTTGGGCTTCAGAGAAGCCCAGCCTGAATACTTGAAGGTTAGGCTTGTTCAGCCCAATTAACGGCTTTCGTACAAAGATAGTTATCACACCTCTTTTTTTTTCTTTTTCTTTTTCCTTTCTTTTTTTGGGAATGAGTTATCACACCTTTATTTTCTTTTTCTTTTTTGAGAAAATCACACATTTATTAAGGTATGTTGGAAATTGGAAAGTAATATAAGATTATATGGGGAACACTATAATTTAAAAGTTTAATCTCATATTATAAGTTTTGGTCCAATTATATTATATTAACCACTTATCTTTATTATTAATATTTAATGTGGGACTTTATCAATGCGTGTATATCCAACAAGGTAATTTTTAAATTAAAAATCAATTTTTGATACAATTTATGGATTAATAATATGAAAAATTAAAATTATAAACTTAAATGTCAAGTTCAATTGATTTTTTTTTTTGGTATTTTCAACTTAAATGTCTATAAAACTATTTCGACAGGTCTGTGTCTATAAATCAAATTTCTCCCCAACTTTTGAATTACTGAAAAATGAAAATAAATTGAAATAACATGGTTTTATTATACTAATACAAACATTCCCGGAGTGCTCAGTACTCACACTTTTTTTTTATAGGGATGTGTTCCCAAATCATCTTCCATTTTTTATTTTTTTTTGCTGAAATCATCTTCCATTTAAACTGGGTGTCTGGGTCTGAGAGTATAGTCCAAAGTCTGACCTTATACTAACTGAAAAGTATATAATAATAATAATAATGAAATATAAAACGTGGGCATCATTGGAATACAGCACCATAATAAATAATTATTATTAATATTATTAAGAATTTCACATCACATTGCGTATCAATAAATAAAGTTATGATGGTATATAATTGAAGAACAGTGAAGTAATATTTATAGAGCAGAGCAGAGAAATATATAATAGCATAGCCGTCACGGGTCCTATGATGGGTGCAATCAATCCCCATTTTCAATTTCTCAACTATATTTTGTGGGCCCCATTAAATCCATTTCGTCGCATTGCAACTGGACCAAAGCAAACTCTTCCTCGTTTGACTACCTTCAACGTTGGTTTGACCGCTACTCTATTTTTGATGAATAGGTTTGACCACTATTCTTATCTCGAAAAATACAAAAGTTTTATAACTCAACTAATTAGTTATTAGCTTTAGGCAAATATTAACGGATGCTTTTAGGGTTAACAATCTATTTAAATAAAGTTTTATGGGAAATGATAAAAAAATAATTAATATTTTGACAATTTTTTCTATTTTCTATAAAAGTAGTGTCAAAACTTTCCTAAAATGTCTTGTTAACTATTGTCCTAAGGGCATTCATTAGCACGATCCATAGTTTTACAACTCAACTAATTAATCATTTTTATAACTTAACTAATCTTGCAAATCTACTATTCTTTTAGTCATTTTTGTGTTTTCAAGGAGAGAGTTTCTTTCCAAACTCACACTGTATTTGGTTGCAAATGGAGGAAGAGAAAATGAAAGAAATGATCGAGGGGAAAAGAAATGATAAAGAAAATGTTTCCTTTGTATGTGTTTGGAAGTAGAGAGGGGAAGGGAAAAGAAGATGTTAAATATCTTTTATTTATGGTAAAAGTTAACGAATGCTCTAATGGCATTTGTTAATGAACCATTTTAAAAACGTTTTTATGGGAAATAAATAAAAAAATAATAATTATGTTTTAACAGCTTTTTCAATTTCTCATAAAAGTAATATAAAAACTTTCCCTAAATGGTTTATTAACCATTGCTCTAAGGACATCCATTAACATGACCCATCTTTTATTTGTTTGGTTTGCGAAAGAAGAAAAATGTGTTTTTTATCTTTATACCCTCGTGAAGTGGACAAGTGTATAAAAGGCTAATAGGTAAAATTGTAATTTCCAAAACTTCTCTCCATTTTTGCCTGGTTTGGGCAGATTGAAAATGGTGAGCCCGGTGGATTTAATTTATTTTCCCTTCCCTCCATTTCTTTCAACCAAACAGTAGAAAAACAATTCCTTCCTCCGTTTCTTTTCCCTTCCCTCCTCTTCTTTCCATTCCAAACACAGTGTAAACTTGTCTTATATATTTTTATTGAATGTAAATTTTGAAAATTTAACTGTTAGATTACATTTTTTTTTTTTTTTTTATGTTTTTGACATGGATGACAAATTTTGTTCAAAACCGATATTATTTACTATTCAGTCAATAAACTTATTTTCTATGCAAAATTTTATACTACAAAAATTTGAAATTTAAACATGTTATTATGACATAGCTATTGATCTTCGATCTTTTTGAAAATTTGTAAGCATAAATAATATAATAAGAATATACAATTTAACGGATAGATTTTCAAATTTCACATCCAATAAATAAATATAGGAGGAGTTTGAAGGGTTTCTCTCCAAATCAAACTAGTTTGGAGAGAAAAAATTTTCTCAATCAAAACATCTAGATAATTTATAGATTCTACATACATGAATCTACAAAGGTTAGGTTGGACCATATGTGCAAAAACTTTATATTATATCTCTTTACGGGGATTCGGTCTAATTATCTTGAGTTAGTCTAACAAAATCTATTCACAATAATTATGGTTTTTTTTGGGGGGGGGGGGGGACTCTCTAGGAACTCTTATTGAAGGCCCTATCAGGCCTCAAGATAAGGAGCTGGTTGTTAAAGATCTTTTGCTTGGCAATGGAGTGGTTGATGAAAGAGTAGTGCCTTTTTGTTTTGCCTCTTGATATTCTTGCAAAACTCAAAGTTATTCCCATCAACCATCTTAGTGCAAGAGCGAATGAAAGAATCTGGGTGAATTCCCTGGATGGTGAGTTTAATAGTAGGGATGCTTACCTTGTTGCTGAGGAGGAGAATGGCCCGACAGAGAGGGAGGCTTGGGCACATTACTGGGTGTGGAAGACTAATGCCTCCCTAGAATTAAATCCTTTCTTTGGCTTTGTGCCCATAACAGCCTAAAGTTCAATGAGAAATCCTTGCTCATAGAGGAATTGAGATCTCTCTCATTTGTCCGAGATGTGGTATTGAATTGGAGTCCATTAGTCACCTTCTAAAAGATTGCCAAATTTTAGTTACTTTTTGAAACAGACTTGGCATTCCAAGTGAGTGTATTTCATCCTTCTCCTGTCCCCTAATGGATTGGATCCACCATAATACCAAGTCTAAAGCCTTGGCACATCGGTTTAAAATTCCTTAGAACACTCTTTTTTTGTTTGGAATCTAGGCTATCTAGCTTCACAAATATAAGCGAGTTTTTGAACCTAATCCTGGTAATGCCTGCATGGACATTGATATTAGCGCATGTGTCTTCAAAGCTCAAAATTTTTTGCTATCTCAAATTCTGGCCTTGACCATCGACCTTCCCATTCTATGATAGTCTCTTGGAAAAAGCCAGATGCTGGTTGGGTCAAGTTAAACACGATTGGGTCCTCTCTTGGCAACCCAAGTGCATCGGGTTTTGGTGGCCTAATCTGTGATCAAAATGGAACTTGGATTTGTGGATATGCTCATAAAGTGGGTACTGCCACGAGTGTCATAGCTGAGCTATGGGGTCTTAAGGCTGGTCTATCTATTGTTGTCTCCATGGGATTCCCCAAATGTTGTCATGGAGTTAGATGTGTAGTTGGTTGTCTCCTTTTTTGCTAATGACTCTAGAATCAAACCTCGTCTGATGTCCATTATGGATGATTGCAAGTCTCTACTGCTCTCAGATCCATCACTACAAGATTGTGCACACCTTCAGAGAAGTGAACAAGTGTGTTGATGCCATGGCCAAACGGGGAATCACTATGGACTTTGATTTTGTGCTTTTGTCCTCTGTCCTTGAAGACATGAGGAATTTAGTTGCTTTTGATGCCTCTGAGGAGGCTTTGCTGCGGTCTATTCCTCGGCCTCCTTAGGGTTTTTCTTTTCTTGTCTTGATGTACCAAAAAAAAAATTATGGTTTTTTATTGACAAATTAAAATATCGATTTGTTTCTTTTACTTGTAGGTGAGATTCGATCCCAAGTTGCATTAAAGGATAAAAAATGTGTAGTTGTAACATTTTGTGGAATGGAATATATACCTTCTTCTTCTTTATTGATAAAATCATATTTCTCATTATTTTATATTCACAAACGTTATATATTTTTATGAAAAAAATTTATATGCTTATTCATATATAACTTTTTTTTTTATGTTGGCTAAATTATATAACTTTCTTTTTAACTCTTGGGGTAATTGTATCATGCATCGTGTCTTATATTTCTTTAGTTTAAACTTTAAACCATCTCCCCCTTCGGCCCCTCCTTTATTATCTCTCAATATAGGAGAAACTTGCATTGCAGTACATAAATTGACTAGACGAATGTGCTATCCTTCAAATAACAATAAGAGTGCAAGTACCCGGAATCTCTCAATAATTTTCGTCCAATTAGTCTGTGCAATTCTGTTTACAAAGTGGTGACTAAAGTGATTGTGGCTCGCATTAGACCCCTTTTGGATGGGATTATCTCTCCCCTCCAATCAGCTTTCGTGCCCGGGAGAAAAGGAACAGACAATGCTATTATAGTTCAAGAATTGATCCACTCTATGGCTAGGAAGAGAGGGAATTCAGGTATGATGGCCATTAAGATTGACTTAGAGAAAGCCTATGATCGGCTCGAATGGAGTTTTATTAGAGATACCTTGGCCTTGTTCAAATTCCCTAATCATCTAATCTCTCTTATCATGAGCTGCATGTCCTCCTCTTCCATTTCGATGCTTTTTAATGGTGGGGCTCTCGAGCCTTTCCACCCCTCTAGGGGTATAAGGCAAGGGGACCCCCTCTCTCCCTACTTATTCATTATGTGTATGGAAATTTTGGGGGCTCTCATTACTGAGAAGTGTGAATCCAAGTTGTGGGACCCGGTGATGGCTTCTCGAGGAGGGATTGCCTTTTCCCACCTTTTTTTCACGGACGATTTAGTTCTGTTTGCGAAGGCTGACCATAAAAACTGTGTTGCTATAAAAGATGTTATAGACACTTTCTGTGCTTTATCGGGTCAAAAGATCAGCGTGTCTAAATCTCGAGTATTTTTCTCTCCCAATGTCTCTCCTAGTGCCAGGGAAGCTCTTAGCGATATTTTGGATTTCCGCTCCACCCCCTCTCTCGAGAAGTATTTGGGGTTCCCCATCAAGCATGTTTCTATTCCCCAAGATTTTTGGGACATCATTGAGCGAATGCAAAGTCGTCTTGCTGGTTGGAAAGCTCACCTTCTTTCCTTTGCAGGCAGATTGGCTCTCTACCATCCCTAGCTACAATATGCAGTGCTCCCTTTTCCCTCCTAAGATTATCAATTGTGTGGATAAGCTGTGTAGGGACTTCCTGTGGGGGTCTACAGATAGGAAGAAAAAAATGCATATGGTCAATTGGAGAAAAATTACGAAGCCTAAGGATGAAGGTGGTTTGGATCTTCAGGTAGCCAAGGAGAGAAATTTAGCACTCCTCACTAAGCTGAATTGGCACTTCCACACTGAGAAGCAGTCAACATGGGCTTGCGTTCTCGCACATAAATATGGTAACGAGCCTAGAGTCAGACTGGCATCCAGATTTTCTCACCATAAAGGAGCTTGCTCGACGACTTGGGTTGCTTTAAAGAAAGGGGAAGGTATTTTTAACAGGGGTACCAAGTGGGTTGCAGGAAAAGAGAGCCTCCTCTCTGTTTGGCATGACAAATGGATGAGCACGGGCACTCTAAGGAGCTTACTTACGGGTCCTTTAAATAAGGATGAAGATCGCCTGCTGATTAGGGATATGGCTAATTCCCACGGGTGGTGCTGGGAAAAATTTTCTTCTGTCATTCCAAAAAAATTAGTAATGGAGATAAAGGCCACCTCGACCCCCTTGTATGCCAATAATATGGACATAATAGCATGGGTTTCCTCGCCAAGTGGTGAATTCAATCTTAAGGAGGCCTATAGGCTAGCAAGTGAGCCAAAGGATCTTAACCTGTGTGAAAACTCTTCTGCTGGTTGGGTTTGGAAAATAGCTACTCTTCCTAAAATAAAGTGCTTCCTATGGCAGTGTTGCCATCTAAGCATACCTATCATATCGATCCTCACCCATAGAGGGGTTGATACCCCTGCCACCTGCCCCATCTGCCTTGAGGAACCTGAAACTATAGCCCATTCACTTCGGGATTGTATCACAGCTCAATCTTTTTGGAACTCCTTTCCTCCCCTGCTTTGAGAAAGTGTTTTCTATGGCACAAACGTTAAGGATTGGCTTTGCTTGAACTGTCTTAATCAGCGCCCTTCCTATATGGGCATTCTTTGGGGCATTATTTTTTCCTTTGGGGTGTGGAGCCTTTGGCTTCATCGCAATAAAGTTGTCTTCGAAGGAGGGAATCATCGGCGAAACCTCACCTCTGAAACCTGTGCTCGAGCTGCGGAGTACACTTTCATTGGTTTGGACTGCAAACAAAGAACCCCAAAGCACATCATCCAAGTTAAATGGAGCCAGCCTGCTGCAGGTTGGTTCAAGTTAAATTATGATGGCTCCTCTTTGGGCAACCCGAGCCGTGCGGGGGGAGGTGGTATTATTAGGAATACGGATGGTGAATGGGTGACTGGTTATGCCAGAGCTATAGGTACCACAACCAGTGTAGCAGCTGAACTGTGGGCGCTGCGAGATGGAATTAATTTATGTCTTTCTCTGCGCTTAGCTACAATTGAGATAGAGCTGGATGCTAAGGTGGTCATCGATCTTTTGGAGAAGGATGGGGACAACCCCAACGGGAATGATATCATTGTTGCTGATTGTAGGGAAGGCCTTAAGAAGTTTTCTTTTGTTAAAATTTAGCACTGCTTTAGAGAGGCTAACAAGTGTGCTATTGCACTTGCTAGGAGGGGGGCTCTTCTCTCTCAAGATTTTATTGTTTTTTCTCAACCCCCTGTGGATGTTGCTCTATTAATTAGCTTGGACTCTACTGGGACGTATTATAGTTGTTCCATGTCTTTTTTTTTTTTTGAAGGGTCGTTCCATGTATTATAGTCGTTCCACGACTTGTATCTCTTCTGTTTAGTTTCTTTTAATGAAGCTTCCTTTTTGCCCCCAAAAAAAAAAAAAAAAAAAAAAAAACAATAAGAGTGAAACCTTATGCAACAGCCAAAAATGTAAAAAGCATATGATATAAATATTAACTAATGATATTTTTTTAGTTTACCCGAACCAGTGCCATTGGAAACTGAAACCAATTCAGATCAATCCACGAGGTAGCAACAAAATGTTAGTATATGGGAAACTAGAATCTCACTCAACCCTTCAAAAATAATATAAAATAAAACTCACACAATCATTACGAAAGCCAGCTTTTTCCCAAAAAAAAAATATAATAATAAACTAGTAAAGACACCTAACTTTATTCAAGAATTAAAAAAAAAAAAAAATCAGATTTGAAAAAGTACATAAAATGATAGTAAATCTCAAATCCCCCAAAAAAGGACAATATCTATACCTTACTACCATCATCAATCATGATCAATTCAACCTTTTGTGAAGAGTGAAGACTCGAATATTAAATGCCTTGTTTTGAGATGGTCCCCCTGTCAATGGGGATGCGCTGTCCCGAATGATAATATAACACACAAAAATTTACTTTTATTACTTTAATAGAGCATTTTTATGATGCACCTTATATTAAAAACAAAAAAAATTCCCTTCAAAAAAAAAAAAAAAATTATAACATTACAACACAATAAAATAATAAATTCATTTCAATCATCTAATTTTACTTTCATTCAATTGAGATCTCTATGTTTCAAATTTATTCAATTAAGTTATTGTGTCAAATTTTATTTAAAAAATTACCATTAAAAAATATTTATCAAATAAAAGAATCTATAAAATTAATAAAAATATTTTATAGATTTTTTGTGTGAGATTTTTTAAAAAAATTTAATTTAATTAGTTAATTGCATGCTTAATAAAATTTTTTTGACGAAATTGAACAAAAAGCTTGAATTGAATAAATTTTAAGCTTAAAGGACTAAATTGAACAAAGTAAAGTTAGAGGTTTGAAATAAATTTAAATCAAATTTGAAGAGTCCAATTTACATTTTAACATTTTAATAATATAAACAACCAATAAAAAATCATTTAATTTATCTAAACCAAAAAATATCTTTCTCTTTTTTCTCTCTCTAGTATAAAAAAATAAAAAATATTTGTTTACAACATGGTACCCTTCTCCCATAGCATGTTTTAAAAAAGAAATTGAGATTTGCCACATCTCATAAAATATGATTTTTGGTGTTTGGTCTGTTAAATGTTAAAAATATAGAATTTAGCGATTGATACATTTGATGCTAATGCTCTATAAGTATGAATTTGGGAGGGGTTAAAAATTAAAATTTTAAAAAAGTTAAAAATCATATATTTAAAATAAGAGACAAGTTAACTAATGTTATAAGGACATTGCTTTAGAAATTTTTTTTTTTTAAATTTTACAAAAAAAATATAATTAATTTTTTTATTAGTTTTTCCATGAAAATAGTATAAAAAATTTAAGACAAGTTAACTAATAAGACAAAAAGTCAAAAATTAACTTAAAAAAAAAACTAAAAATCATATATTTAAAATAAGGGATAAGTTAACTAAAGTTATATATGGACATTAGTTTAGAAAATATTTTTAAAAATCTTTTATGAAAAAAAATATATAATTAATTTTTTATTAATTTATATATTTTATATAAAAATAGTGTCAAATTTTTTTTAAAATAATTTATTAACAATTTTTACCGCAGACGTTATTAAGATGGGCCTTAAAAAAATAGTACGAGTGAGAAAAAATATATAAAAATAAAAAGGTTAAAAACGTAGTACATAAAAATTAAAAATTAAAGGCGTACTAAAAGCTGGACACGGATTCAGCATTGGGGCCACATCAGCAAAACAGGAGCTGACGGCGGCTACCGGCGTTGAAGTCGCCGGTTGTGCTTTATGAAATGAGAGTACAGGCCTATTCGCTGTGCCTACCTAGGCCTTCTCGGTCTCTCTCACACCACCTAGCTACCTCTTTTTTTTATTTTTTTATTTATTTATGGGAACCACCTAGCAACCTCTGCTCTACATAAAGCTCCATGCATAAACTCACGACTCATATGTCACTTTTTTTTAAGCTATGTTTATTGGGCTAAGTGCCCCCACACACTGCCATTTTTGCCACCTGGATTTTGGCTTTTAATAATGGGGACTTTTTTAATTAAGATTGTTGCTGATCTGATGCGACTTGTTGCGATTGTCTCGGTTGCCCAA
Source organism: Notholithocarpus densiflorus (assembly GCA_030021035.2). Classification (NCBI taxonomy): domain Eukaryota; kingdom Viridiplantae; phylum Streptophyta; class Magnoliopsida; order Fagales; family Fagaceae; genus Notholithocarpus; species Notholithocarpus densiflorus. The sequence continues at coordinate 11,842,598 of JARYZH020000005.1, forward strand.
ACCAAACTTATTGAAAATCGACTTTTTAGTACTGCGTTTTTGGATTGAGAGGAAGAGAGGATAGATGAGAAAAGAAAGGTGAGTCTTTTCACATTATTGACGTGTTATGATTACTGATTTGCTGTCTCTGCTCTTATTGCGCATTAATACCTGCAAATACATTCAAAAAATTTAAATTTACAACCGAAAAATTTTATTTTTAAAAAGAAAAATGTTACTGGAACAATTATTGCACAGTTTTTTCTACAATCTGATAAGTTGTAAATGGTAAATAAATATAGGTGAATTCACATTTTTATTAACTAAAGCTCATCATTTAGCTAATTGTGAGAAAAATTGTGTAATAAGTTGTGATCTTAACGTTGCTTTTTTTTAATGGTCAACTTGCATTTTTAAGATTTTTTTTTTTGGGTTATGAGTAAGTTTAGGGTGTGTTTGAATATTGCTTATTTGCTGAAAATTGAAAACTTATTGTTGAAAATATTGTAGCAAAATAATTTTTAAAGGTGTGAACAGTGCTGTGGGACCCAAATTTATCTATGAATCTGTATTTTGTTGAGTTTAGTGGTATATAAACAATACCCATAGGACCCACTAAAAAAGATGAACGCACAAATTGGACAAATCGCCCCCATCCAAACTCACGCTTATTATCATAACAATTTTTACACTCACAAGTCACATTACGGTAAAATTGTGAAAATTGTTGTGTTATCATGCTTACTCTTTTTTTTTTATGGGGTGAATTTCTACCAATGCAATTGAACTTTGATTCCTAATATTGGAAAATGTGATTGTACATGTGCATACCAACTTGACTTAATTCTCATATTATTGATTTGTATCAAGCCACATAAAAATCATGGGTAAAGCCCTTGACATTCTATTTGTAAATTTAATAATATTTTGGGAAGATTAGATTATTTATATAAGGTTTGTGTGAATAAACCAAATATAATCATCTTTTTTTTTAAGCCATATATAAGAATCTTATCAAAGTATTAATCAGACTAAATTTGATGTATACTTATATGCTCGAGCATACAAGTTTCCAGGCATCATATTCTCGATTATTTTTATGTTAATGATTCAATATGCATGTGGTTAAATCGTATATTTTGTCATCGAATTTTTATATTTGTTTCAAAATCATCAATATATTTTAAAATTATTAACTTTAGACCCCATGCTTTCAAAATTGTTTCAAAAATGTTTTTATTGTCATGACAAATAAAACTTATCAAAAATAAATAAATAAATAAAATTTATGTCACATTATGGGCTCCACCTCATTAAAATGATATTAGTTTTATGAATTGTGTTTGTTACTCTAGTATTTTCAATCACTACCATCTCAATCCACCTATTTGCAACAAAGGCTACTTGTGCCATATCCACCATTTTATGTAGTAGTTCTTGTTTTACCAATAATGTGACTAAAACATGTATAACATTCACATTCCACACGTTGGTCTAGTCTTTTTCCTTTTATATTTCGAGTAAAATACAAAACTTATCAATGAGGTTGGGGCTAATATCAGGCAGTACTACCAATATTTTTAGATAATATTTATTTTGGTTCATAAGCACAAACGACACTTAATATTGTTTAAAAGATTCCCCAGTACTCCAAGTTTTTTACTTCATTCTCCATCTATGGTTGTTATCCATTTACCATTTGATACCTTAAGCACTTTATTGTGCATATATAATAGTCACAATGCAATTACTGTGAGCATGCAGTCAAGACCGTTGTTGTACACATACAAAGGGATCTAAGTTTATCGCGACGAGATTCAATTCGAGCCCACTCTTGAGACAAACTTTAAATACATTTAATGTCAAATATCCCATACATCCTACTGGCTGCGTATGGTGGGATCATGATACAAGGAGTAACATAACCCCTAAAGGAAAGTTTGGTTCAGCTTTTTGATTTGTGATTTTTGAAAAAGTGTCAGTTTCAAAAAGTGTAGTATGAAACTAGGTTTTTTTAAAAAGTAGTAAAAACTGTTAAACCATAATTGAATATAAATTATTATTATTATTATTATTAAAATTAGGCTCTTGGCTAAAGGCTAAGACTTAAATACAATATCTCAAGTACAGTATCTTAGGTTCATTTCTTAAAATTCTACAATGTAATTTTTTTTTTCATGAGATAGAAATGTATTTTTTAATTAAATAAAAAAAAAACAGAATCATAAAAGACATAGCCTCAATTTTTTCCTTTAATCTTAAATAAATTTTTTTATGGGTCTTTTAATATAAATTAAACTACACCCTTTACTATTCTCGGCAAATAATAAAGGCACACATCGCTTTGGAAAGGAAAGCAGCCCATTAACCCGTTTGAGAATCTTGTAAGCGATAGCACCATTGCAGTTTCGGCAAATGTAAAAAAAGACACTGCATTTTTACTGACTCAACGGACAAAAAAATATTACTCTAAAGTAAAAGTAAAATAGCGTTATCTCTTAGCTAAAAATTGAAGTAGTATGAGCAGCTTTATACGAGGCAAACCTGCTTGTTACTTAAGTGCTGAAAATGCTGCAAGTTTCAGACAATGATCCTGGTCTTTTTCCGACCGGACCGACCCTTTTGTGTTTGTGTTTTTATTCATTTCCTTCCTTCCAAAAATCTCTACCTTGTTACGTAAAGTATGGTAAAAAAAACAAAACAAAACAAAACCCTACAAGACAAAGTACTGTAAGAAACTACTGGTAAATTTTTGCAGGAACCAATAGGCAATAGAAGGACTGGTATAAAAGAACGAGTTATAAAAACATGCGCGTGTTCACGCGAATCACATTTTGCACTAGGGGACCATCTATACTGGACTAAGATGGATGATGAATATGAGTGAGAGCTCAATTATAATGGAGCTGACATAACAGGTCCAGTTTTGTTTTGTGCATAATTATAAATAATTGCTTCTATTATTTTTGGATGATTGGATCTACCCTAACAACACTTTTTTTTTTCAAGCTAAAGCTAGGGTGTATTATGATCAATTAGGTCGGCCTATATATATGTGATGAAATATTGGTTTTATTTGATTGTTAAAACTACCCACATCCTAAAATCTAGACAGGTCCATTGGTTTTAAATTACTGTTGAATTAGCAATCCATATTTATTTGATTCCTACAGAGAGCTGCTTCTTTTTGTTTACTAATTTAATGCGCTACCATTTCTATGTAAGACTGTGTGTGTCAATTTTTTCGTCAAACTTGTTGCTCTCTGTTGACCAGATTTATGTCACTTTAGGGTCTTTTTCTTTTGGGGCTAATATGAATCACTCAGTTTACTTACCCATTTTTATAGTCCATATTTTCAGTCATTATTTTATAAGGTGGGGTTGGTTTGGCACAATGGATAATGCCTAGCAAAAAGGGCATCTACAATGTTTGTTTCCAATTCTCAAAACAGGTGAATGGTGTTTTGCTAGCTGCTACTATAACCACAGTCCACCACCTATCGTTGTCTAGCTCATTGAACTTCAATTAGAGTGAGTTATAATGAGTTGAATCCCAACTATCTTGACCTAAAGGTATCAAAATTAACTACAATTTTGAACATCCACAGAGAGCTTCAGAAATATCATAAACTTCTCTCACGAATAAATATGTGTGGATGTAAAGAGGAGTTAGGGCAATGTGGTCCTTGAATTGTGAAAAAAAGAGCAATGTGAGTAGTGAGCAGCAAGTGAAGGGGACCAACATTTCCTGAAATGAGGTTTTCTTGTAATAGAAGTTCTTTGTCCTAGTTTTATGGTCTGTTGCACAAAAACAGAAACAGAAGCACACAAAAAGGATTCTTGTGGTCATTTTAGGAACTCGGGAAAACCCTTTTTTATGTGATCCATTATGTTTTATCACTTCCCCATCAAGATACAGTATAATAATAATAATAATAAAAGATAAAAAAAAAATATTTGTGTGTGAAAGCAGCAAAAGAAACAAAGGAAATATTTGGTTTGAGAGAATGGGAGAGAAAGAAAGAAAGAAAATGATTTGTTGTTTTTTGTTTGTTTAAAAAAGAACAAGAGAAGAAAAATAAAGGCATTTTGGTAACGTTGTTCTAGTATGTTATTTGTATTTTTTAGAACTACATGTAGGTGAAAAAGTATGTAAAATTACGTATAATGTTATTTAAAAATTGAAAAGTATTACTTAAACTATTATATCAAACAATCTCAAAATGTGGTGAGAAAATATTTCCATAAATCCTACTAATTTTTTATTTTCAATTTTCTATCAAAATCCATAAAATTATTCTCATTCTTTTAAAAAGTTTTTACTTGTGTAAAATTACATTTCTATCTTTTAATTTTTTTATAAATTAAAGGGATTAAAGTGTAAAATACATTTTATTTATTTCAAAACACATATTTTCCTTTTCTTTTCATCAACGGAGTGGAAATAGCCTTTTTCCAGTTTCGTTAATTCGTTCCAACAATTTTACAATTACAGCCCTACGCCACCCTTTTGTCATAGCCACGCTAGTCTACAACACATATCTCCTCGTACGACACTATTCACGCCCCATACAATAAAGCGCGTGCCAATTCATATGCAATAACTAAAGCCATAGGCAGCTTTCTTATATTTAAAAAATAATAATAAAGAGAAAGAAGATAATTTTGATTATTTCTCCTAAGATTTTAAATATTGGATTTGTGGATTTAAGTTATTCCATTAATTTCTTATAAAAAGAAATGTTATTCCATTAATGCATTGTAACGACTAACGAGGTATCCATTAAGAGCTAACTAAGCTCAAAATAGTGACATTTTTTTCATTCAAAACTATATCATTTTAAACCCTAAATTTTGGGGCAAATTGCAATTTATAGATATTATTTTTCGATTTAAACCCTTAAACTTTGTGGCATTTTGATTTTACCATATAAAGTTTTAATGTTTGAATTCATAAATTTATGTTATTTTAAGTTGAGTAGGTTCTTAAGAGACACCTCTGCACGGTACATAAACTAAATGGCTTAAATAAAAAAGATATGTAACATTAAAAGTATATATCAAAATTTGAAAACTTTAAAGGGATGTTTTGTCCAGGTAAAGTTTTAGGATTTTTAAAAATGTTGGAAAATTCTTCTCATGTTTGATTGCAAATGATAAAAACAAAAGTTTTAGGATTTTTACTTTTTGTTGATGAATGGGTTTTGTTGATGGTTGCTGGGTTTATGGTGGTAAATCGGTTTGTAATGGTTGTAGTGGTTGATGGCGTCGTGAGTAGTTATGGGTTGAAGGGAGGGAGAAGGTAGAGAGATAGAGATGAAGAGAGAGAAAAAATAATAAATAAATAAATAGTGTTTAACTTTGATGTGAAAATAAGATTATTGATGTGGAGTGAATTCAGAGCATTAGTATTGGTGGTGTTAAAAAACTATATTGCTATTTTTAACACCACCAAATACAAATTTATGGCTACATTGGTGGAGCCAAAGCCAAATAATTTGGTTCCATAGCTACAGTGCATAGCCAAAAGTGGCAGTGCACTATAGCTTAGTAAAAAAAAAAAATTTGCGTGTTCACACTACTTTATTTTAAATATATTATTTCGTTATAGTAGATATGTTATTTTATTATATTGTTTATATTATTTTATTGTGTTGAAAGTTAAAATAAAACCACTTATATGAGGTATTTTGTAAAGTGAGAAGGTAAGATAGATAAAATAGCATTTTGTAGAGCCATATTGCTAAATTTATGGTTTCATCAATGTGGATGTTTTGAAATAGTAAATTAAAATAGATAAAGTGATTTTTTGTAGTACCAAAAAGCTAAAAACTTGCCACCACCAATATGTATGCTCTTACATTCCACGCCCAGTAAGAATTACATTTTTTAAATTAAAAATTGACAATTTTAATTAAACAAAGTTTTTTCAAAACTAGTTTGGAGATAAATTTTTCAAATTTCTTATATATATATATTTTTTTTGTGAATTTTGAAAATCTAACTATTGAATTTTATGTTCCTTATGTTAACATGCATATCAAATTTCATTCAAATTGGATATTATTTATTATTCGATCAATAAATTTTTTTTTTATACACAATTTTAGATCATAAAAATTTGAAATTTTAACATTTGTTCAATGAGATAGTAATTAATTTTTGATTTTCTTGAAATTTTACATATATGAAAAATATAATAACAACATGCAATCTAATAGTTAGATTTTCAAAATTCATTATCAATATAGAAATATACGAAGAGTTTGTAGAGTAGAAACTTTGTTCATTTTAAATTTTTAACTCACCAACAGTTTTTTATTAATTAAGAACAAAATCAGAATGCAACAGTAGAGGCCAGAGGGCTCTGAATAATGCACGCGGTTACTTTCCTAAACATGTTGCGCGTGGGAGTAGCAGTGAACAATACTAGGCATTACTAGCCTGTCGAAAAATGCAACAACATTGGGAAACGGAGAGTACGAATGACGGCCGCTGTGTGTGTCTCGTTCTCTCTTTCTTTTCTCAATTTAACGTCGCTTCACCGCCGTTTACATCTCTCCAATCTCTCTCTCTCTCTCTACAGTACACACACTCTCCCCAGCCAGACTCATTAACTGTGTTCCTTACAGTTCACGCTAAACGCCTGCTCTATCTCTCTCTCTCTCTCTCTCTCTCTCTCATACAAACAAAACTAGAACTCTATATCATCTGCAATTTATTCTACTTCTCAAAAAAAAAAAAATCTTCAATTTATTCTCTCATAACACCTTCTTCTTGTTCATTCTCTTTCACTCATTGCTTTCGACACAATATGGAGAAATGGGTGTTGTTGGAGTGGAGAAGCAAGAAGGAGCTGTCTTTGTGTTTGTGTTTGATAATGGTACTTCTGTTTTTTCAGTGTCCTACTGTTTCACCACTTGATGACCAAGGTAGCTCTTTTTTTTTTTTTGTGTTTGAACTTCGAGCATTGTTTTGTTTTGTTTTCTCTTTTTGCCAAAAGTTTTCTATGGTTGAAGCTTGTTTTGTAGCCCAAAGAAGCTATAATAAGAAGTTTCCAACTATGAAGTCCAAGTTGTTGTTTTTGGCCTTAAAAAACCATTAATGGCTTATGCTTTGTGATTCTCTGATTCCTTGCTTCCAAACAAGGAACAAAACAAAAAAAACCAATGAGTTTTTTGAAACCTCACTGTGTGTCTGTGCTTCTCTTGGGGCATTTTCAACTCATATTGACCAAGTCCATGAGTCCCATCACTTGCCTTGTTGTTCTTGGTCCTTGCTTTTCCACATTTTCCCACCATCCAAACAGGGTCCAAAAACGGAATTACGAAAAGAGACTTCCTTTCTTTATAGTTTATACGCAAAGTTTTATTCCTTTGCTTGTCCCAGAACCATATTATCAGATAATATCACTTTATGCGTATTTATTTTGGTAAGTGAACACGCACACGTACGCTCATTCTAATATATAAATGGTGTGGATGTTATTTATGTAGGCAAAGCCTTAATGTCGATAAAGGCCTCGCTGAGCAACGTAGCAAATGTTTTGCTTGACTGGGATGACTTGCACAACCAAGATTTCTGTTCCTGGCGAGGTGTCTTTTGCGACAATTCCAGCTTCTCTGTGCTTTCTCTGTATGCTTCTCATCCTAATACCCACGCTCTATTTTTGGCACTAAAACTCCGATGAGTTTTACTGTTGCATTTTTTTTGTCCTTTATTCTTATTGTTAAAATGTTAGTGTCAAATGGGTTTGTTTAATTCTAAGGTTTCTGTTGCATTGATGAAGGAATTTGTCTAATTTGAACCTGGGTGGAGAGATTTCACCAGCCATTGGAGATTTGAGAAATCTTCTATCCGTGTATGTTTTTGACTTTTATGGCACTTCTGTTTTTTAATATTTTTTTTGAAGTTTGTGATGCTTCTGTACAGTCTTCATATAAATGACTATTACTTGTGTTATGTACTTGGAAAAATTGCAGAGACTTTCAAGGGAATAAGCTAACTGGTCAAATCCCAGATGAAATTGGAAACTGTGGTTCTCTTGTGCATCTGTATAATTTCTGTCTCTTTTTTTTCATCGATTTTTTTTATCCCTTTTCAGGGATATGACTACACAACTTTGAAAGCATTGTACTTTTGATAGATTTAAAAATAAATAAATTTACTCTGAATGTAGGGAGCTGTCTGATAATTTGCTGTATGGGGACATACCTTTTTCGATATCTAAGCTTAAGCAGCTTGAGTTTCTGTAAGTTTTCACTAATACAATGCCTTTCCGCACGTTATATTTCACAGACATGTTTTTTGTGTAAAAACTAAGCCAATTCCCTGCATGTAGGAATTTGAAGAACAATCAGCTCACTGGTCCTATTCCTTCAACATTATCTCAGATACCGAACCTCAAGACCCTGTAAGCTTCTCTTGATTATCATGTGTTCAAGTTTATATGCTCCCAGTGGTTGTTAGAATGCAGTAATTTTCTATGATGTTAATCTCCTAATTGGTCATGTATTAAGATCATCATTGCATATTTATTTCTGCTGATAGAGCTAGCTTTTCTTTTGGTATTTTTATGTTTAGTGATCTTGCCCGGAATCAGCTTATAGGGAACATCCCAAGACTTCTATATTGGAATGAAGTACTGCAATATCTGTAAGTACTGGAGTCCTCACTAAGGGATTCAATTAGACCATCCTACCATTTGCATTATGTTTTGGTGAAAGGGGGACGGTATTCTTTGATGTTTTGGTTCTGTTATGTTTGAAGAGTATATTATCAGACAGTAGAAGCCTATAACTTTTCAATCATTTGGTTCAAATTGTGTTTGCAGTGGGTTACGTGGCAATGCATTGACTGGAACACTCTCGCCTGATATGTGTCAATTAACTGGCCTGTGGTATTTGTGAGTGCTCAAATTCTGTCTTGTGTTCACTTCGCATTGTTTTCCTTCTGTTTGAAATTTGAACTTTCTTATTTTATTTCCAGTGATGTTAGAGGCAATAATCTAACTGGCACAATCCCAGACAGCATTGGGAACTGTACAAGCTTTGAAATCCTGTAAGTCTCATTACTTATGTAATTTTTCATTTCCCTTTATATGCAGTGTAGGTTTTCATAAATTTTTAATTTGCGTTGGTAATTTCAGGGACATTTCCTACAATCAAATCACTGGTGAGATTCCGTTCAATATTGGATTCCTACAAGTGGCTACGTTGTAAGTTTACTGCCAGACTAGAATTTTATCAATTTCAATCACACAAGGAACTGTACAATTTTTTAGATGAAAGTTAGTTTATTTTTTATTACATTCTGTTGCTCATTCTGGACTCAACCATTGGGGCACTTTTCAGTAATCTTGTCTTTGTGTTTTAGGTCCCTGCAGGGAAATATGCTAACGGGGAGGATTCCAGAGGTGATTGGTTTAATGCAGGCCCTGGCTGTCCTGTACGTACGCATGTTATTGCTTACAATTTAAAGAATTTTTTTTCTTCCTGTTTTGTTTTTGCCATGATATTTTAATTGAAGTGCTTTTCATGTGGCTGTTACGAGTATCTTCTTCCTAAATTTTAAAGAGTTGTGTATTTTATATCCACTCTTTGTAGGGATTTGAGTGAGAATCAACTTGTTGGGCCCATACCACCAATACTTGGCAACTTGTCATACACTGGAAAACTGTGAGTTCCTGTTGCCTGAAATGGAAACTAATTTACCAAGGGATTTTATGCATTTGACACCTGTTTCACCAGATATCTCCATGGCAACAAGCTTACTGGGCCAATTCCTCCAGACCTTGGCAACATGTCAAAGCTCAGCTACTTGTGAGATATATCCCACCACGCTAATCTTTAAGATCATTTTGTTATATTTTTTCTTGTGTACTGAACCAGGAGTATTTGCAGGCAATTGAATGATAACAAACTAGTTGGGCAGATTCCGGCTGAACTAGGAAAGCTGGAACAGTTATTTGAGTTGTGTGTATTTGTTACTATCGTCTGTTCTTTTGTCATTTACAACAGTTTTCTGTTGTTAATTTCCTCGTTTTACAATGCCTCAGGAATCTTGCCAACAATGAGCTAGAAGGACCCATTCCATCCAACATCAGCTCTTGCACAGCATTGAATCAATTGTAAGACATCTAATTTGTTGTAATGACTTGTCATCAATTTCTTGTTTTTATCTATTTTTCCCCTACTCTATGCACATTAACTTGTAACGTGTTTGGTTTTGTATCCTCTCTCTGAAGCAATGTACATGGTAATCGCTTAAATGGATCGATCCCATTGGGTTTCCGCAATCTAGAGAGTTTGACCTATCTGTAAGTGATGACTCGTTGAAATCAGAATGATAAGTTATGATTGAGTTGAACATGTTTCCTGTAGACTGATCTAAGAAAAATATTCTGGACCTGCAGAAATATATCAGCAAACAATTTCAAAGGCTGGGTTCCTGTTGAGCTGGGGCATATTATTAATCTTGATACACTGTAAGTGTCATAATGAAGTTTGTTATGTCAGTTGGAGTGCATCTAAGCTGAGACTTCTCAAATTTCCATGTTGGCAGGGATCTCTCAGGAAATAATTTCTCTGGTCCAATTCCAGCTTCTGTTGGTGATCTTGAGCATCTTCTCACCCTGTAAGTCTGTAATTTAGCTCGCCCCCCCCCCCCCCCCCCACCCCCTGTATATCTGTTTTTGTTTATTCTTTCTGGAGTCATTGGTTTACTATGATATCATGGCACATAATGTTGTTGATGAAAATTTATGGTCAGGAATTTAAGTGGCAATTTTCTTGATGGGCCTATACCAGCAGAATTTGTGAACCTCAGAAGCATACAAATTATGTGAGTTAATCAGACATATGGGTGTATTTGTCCGAGTATTCTTAAGCCATCACATTTCATACTCTATCCTTTGGTATTTATATTTTTACCTTTGATTTTGTAGTGATATGTCATTCAATAACCTTTCTGGTAGCATTCCTCCAGAGTTTGGGCAGTTGCAAAATATTGTCACTCTGTAAGTGTCATACCGTCTGCTGCCCCTTCCTAATTTGATGAGGTTTTGTACCTAGCATATATCTGGATTTCATGTTGATGTCATTTCCCTTTTGATAATATCTTATGGTAGGATTCTGAACAACAACAACTTGTTTGGAGAAATTCCTGATCAACTAACAAATTGTTTCAGTCTAGCCACTTTGTAAGTTGAATCTCCTGTTGCTAAACATGTTTTTTCATGTAACTTATGAGGATTGCTCTAACGCTCAATTCCCAAATATTTTAGGAATGTCTCTTACAACAACTTATCAGGCATTGTACCTCCTATGCGGAACTTCTCACGGTTTTCAGCAGACAGGTATGGGAAATAATCGTTGTCTACATTCATGTAGGCTCTTGTATTGACTTGTGTACGTTTATATCAGCTTCATCGGAAATCCTTTATTGTGTGGCAACTGGTTGGGATCAATATGTGGACCTTACATGCCAAAATCTAGAGGTACTTGCTCATTTCTATTGGTGTGATTTTGTTACGTATCTATCAGATTCTGCTACCATTATATACATAATGATCACAGGCTTTTGTTCATGTCATGGGATTGGCTGTTGGAATTTTATCCTAATATTGCAATATATTTTTCTCTACCCCAGCACTTTTCTCTAGAGCTGCTGTTATTTGTCTGACTCTGGGCCTCATCGCATTATTGTCTATGGTAATAGTTGCTATTTACAAATCCAACCAACCAAAGCATTTGACAAAGGGATCTACTGGAACAGGGCAAGGTAATATATTCTTTGTAATGCTAAATTGACTTGTAAAAGAGTGGGTTATATTGCATGTCTTTAACTCTGTATCCTAATGTGCTTCTTTCCATGCCAGGTCCCCCTAAAATGGTAATTCTTCGCATGGATATGGCTATTCACACCTTTGATGATATAATGAGAATCACTGAGAATTTAAGTGAGAAGTATATCATAGGCTGTGGTGCTTCTAGCACAGTATACAAGTGTGTTTTGAAGAATTCCCGACCCATTGCAATTAAGCGACTTTACAACCAGTATCCTAACAACTTACGAGAATTTGAGACTGAGCTTGAAACCATTGGTAGCATCAGACACAGGAACGTGGTCAGCTTGCATGGTTATGCACTGTCTCCCTATGGGAACCTCCTCTTCTATGACTACATGGTGAACGGTTCTCTGTGGGATATGCTGCATGGTTAGTTGCTTGCCTGAACTGTTGTTTGTTTTTGTTATGCTAATATCAAAAGTTTTGGTGCAAAGGAATGCTGTCAAGTTCTTTTAATTTGTGGAACACAGGAAGTTATAGTTGATGCTTTGATTGGGTGTATTATTACGTTTATAAAATAAAACTTAAGGTGGTAACTATTTTAATAAACAACCAAATGGCCAGATTTTGTTTGGGTGATAAACTGTGAGATTGAATACTGTTAACTGTTTTGAGATTTTGGTCTTCTACAGCATTTTTGGGGAAGTAACTCTTGACACAATTGAAATTCACCTATTTACTAGTTTTTTTTTTTTTTTTTTTTTAAATTTCAATTTTTAATTAATTAAATGGAACTGGCACTGCCTGATTGTTTTGAGCTGACATACATGACAGGATCATCAAAGAAGGTAAAACTTGATTGGGAGACACGGTTGAGAATAGCAGTTGGGGCTGCTCAGGGTCTTTCCTATCTTCATCATGACTGCAACCCCCGTATTATACACAGGGATGTTAAGTCCTCAAATATCCTGCTGGATGAGAATTTTGAGCCTCGTCTCTCTGATTTTGGGATTGCCAAATGCATCTCTACTGCCAAAACTCATGCATCCACTTTTGTTCTTGGAACTATAGGCTACATTGACCCAGAGTATGCCCGAACTTCCCGGCTCAATGAGAAATCGGATGTTTATAGCTTTGGTGTTGTTCTTCTGGAGCTACTGACTGGGAAGAAGGCAGTGGACAACGAGTCAAACTTGCATCAACTGGTCTGTTTCCTGTTCTCAAAGTTTATGCTTGAGTTGTTTTACTTTGGTCAATGAAGTACATTTTTCCAACTTGTGTTAGAGGCTCTGAATCTTGACGGGTCTTATACATTAATTTAGATTGACGTAGTTGATTTTGGTCTTAAATTTTTTCATCTTTCTTTTTAACTTGATTGAGTTATATTCTCAGATATTGTCAAAGGCAGATGATAACACAGTAATGGAGGCTGTTGACCCTGAGGTTTCTGTAACATGCATGGATTTATCCCATGTCAGGAAGACCTTCCAACTTGCTCTCCTGTGCACGAAGCGTAACCCATCTGAGAGGCCAACCATGCATGAGGTTGCAAGGGTCTTGGTCTCCCTGCTTCCGGCGCCTCCCAGAAAAGCCTGTCTTGATCCACCGAAGACCATTGACTATGCTCAATTTGTGATTGATAAAGGACAGCAACAATCAAAAATGCAGCAGCAGCAAGTTCAGCATAACAATTCATCTGATGCTCAGTGGCTTGTTCAGTTTGGTGAAGTTATATCCAAGAACACCCTTTGAAGGAAGTTTACATTTCAGTCTTTTTGGCATCCATTATAACAGAAACAGAAAGAACAAAAAAGAAGAAGGATGGAACATGGGGAAATCCCAAGTTTTGATTTTGATGGGCTTAGTTCTCTTCCAACTAGATTATTATGCCCATCTGACTAGGTTCCACAACATTTTACTAACTATTTTAATGTATTAAGTTCTATATACATCAGATCAGACTAAGTTTTGAACAGCTAAATCTGCAGCCTTTTTGTACAATCAAAGCCATGACTATCTGTAGGTACACTTATTTTGTTCAAGTACCAGGTGCCAGCTAGTCTATGTTCTAGTGTAATTAATGTAAGCGGCTCTGGTCCAACCAAGTAGTATGCAGTTATAAACCTCTAAATGCTCGTTATTCAATTATTTCACATGATTTAGCTGAAGCTGTAAGATTCTGCATCTCTGAGACAGGTTCACGAGTATTTTTACCACTCTTCTATTATTGATGCTTAACTGGCTGGTGAGCATTGTTAAAAAAATATTGAATAAAAAAAGGTCAGGACTTGTATATATATTACATGTGGAACCATAGCAGTACGAAGCCTATGGGTTGAAACTATAAGGCCCATTTGTAGGAGCGCTGATAATTGGTGGTCTATCACCTGTGAAAGGTTTGGTTCCATGGCACAACACATCCTAATGTAAAATCATATATTTTCCAAAATAGAAAATTGATAGTAAAATGTGTACATATTTGACACTCAAACCTATTAAATGACAAGAAAATTTGGAGATATTTCCGGGAGGAAAAACATGAATCTCTCACTATATTTCTCAGGCTTTTCTGCGTTGCAATCCGCCACAAAAAGCATTTGTTAAGACCAAGGAAAGCTACAACTGGAAAAAATGGATTTATTATTTCATTCGCTACAACTGATAACGCACAAAAAATTTGTTATCAACCATAGTACAACTGAGAAAGCACAAAAAGCTGCTATCAACTATAGACCCTGAAACTTTTGGCTGGTAAGGGCATCTTCCCTGGAATTTGATGGAGTACAAGGTCCACATTGTTATGCAATGCATGGGTAAAGCATTGACATAAAAAATGGAAGGGCATCTTCAAGCTCTTGCTCTCAGCATATGTCTGTGCTCCTGTGATATGAAGGTCATAACTCATAAGTAATACCAACAAGTTCTTTAACGGGCACAATAAAATTTCATAACAATTTGAGTCGTCAGCCCAACATATGTAAAAAATATATATGAAACAAGATCACCACAACTCAAAATAAGGGTGTTGTGAAAATCTTGTGAAATTTTGTTATAACCCTAGACTTTCTGCATAAGAATTCAGTTGGACATAAATCACAAGAGATTAACATGATTCATAGCAGTACAAAAGTAGGAAACATATTAAAACAAATGCATTTAAAAAAATGTCTAAATAATTTCTAATAACCAATCTTATTTTTCACAACATCTATAGCATGACTGAAAGCCTGTTTTTCCTTTTCCAAATTTCTTTACCCCCACCCAAAAAAAAAAAAAAAAATCTATAAAGACCAAAAAAAACTCCTCATTTGATAAGGACAAAGAAGGGAAGGGAACATACAATGTCACTTGCAGTGTTAAGGTGGACATCATATTTCTGTTGCTTAAATTCAGGTTCCTAAAAGAAAGTTATCGCCAAGAGCTTTGTAGGTCCGTGGCATAGCTTGTTATTTTTTATTAAAAGAACCATGGTTCAAACCCTCCCCTCCCCCATTGTTGTAATTAATGAATTATTATTATTATTATTTTTAAAAGAAAAAAGAAAGAGGATAGTTATTAACTTTGTAAAAATAATATAACCCCTATTCTTACCATGAACGTAATCTGATTTCCCTGGTTTCATGTATAAAATAAATTATTACTTATATACATTAATCAAACTCAAAAACGAACATAAGCTGCATGATTTTTGAAAAGTATCTAATGTTCCATACAATAAGACTGAACAAATAACAAGGTATACTTCAATTCAAACTAATTTAGAACCAAGTGCTACCTGTTAATGTACAATTGTGGTCCAACTTCAGGAATCATCCTGTAACTCCCACATTGATACTGCTTCCCACCCAAACTCTGCAATTTTTCTTCGAACAAATTTATCACCTACAACTTGGATGTAATGAAACCATGAGCATTAAAACAGACAATGAAACTTTAATATAATTATTTCTAGTCATAAATACTAGGTTTCCCTATAATTTTGGATTAATAGAAACTACAAAATGCTAGCTAATGTCGTAAGTAGCCACACAAACGTACCTTGCGTGCTTTAAAAGGTTTTGGTGAGTTCTCTTTTGAATCCTTAATTAGAGCAATGAAAACACTCATGTATTAGTAAGAACACAAAATAAACTTCGCAATTTCTGTCTTCCAACAAGCTAAGGATGAAGAAAATAACCTTAGTTGGCAGAGGACTTCTTGACGGAGATTTCCCATTGAGCTGGGCATCAGATGCTAGGGAGAGCTGGCAATTATGACAGCATATTAGTAGGCATATTAAAATGACACAAGGAATTTATAAATTGCATAATTGAAAACAAGATACAGATCTATGCAAAAATTACTTGACAATACAATAGGCATAAATCCACTCTAAAAGGAGACTAAGAATAAATCACAAAATACCCCAATTTATTCATACCTTACTTAATAATTCTATCGGTGGCTCGACTGGAAACCTCTTATCGGTTGAAAAACTGAGTTCCTAATAGGAAGCATAAGCCAAATGTTAAAAGAAGGAATAACTTCAGAATTAGTAAACCGTTAATATAAAGAGCTGTGCATAAAGGATTTTGTATTAAGTTACCCTTGGGACTCTGGTTTCTTGTTTGGAATTTTGAAAGACACCAAATTTCTCTTTTCTTGAAAGTATCTGTATTGGGTGCAACATGGCTCACAAACGGTTATCACTAACAATAAAAATCTCAATAAAGGGCTTCCAAATGTTATTAATGAAATTACCTTATTAGTAATAGGGTGAGGTTTAGATTTGTTGATTGTTTTGCATTTCTCCTGGTTTAAAGCATTTAGCCTATGATTGAAAATTAAGCATAAAAGCATAAGCATCTGATAGGAAGATATTGTATAAATGAGTATGAAATGCTTGCATGTATGAAGAACATCATAAAGGAAGAGGAAAAATAATTGAGCTCAAAAATCAGATATTCTATGTGATTGTTCATTGCATAAGAAAAATGAACTTCAGATTCTTGGAGAAAATATTAGGACTAAAAAGAAATTTAAAAGCTCAGAAATGTGGATCAAGTCACAAGGAACAGCAATAAACTATGACTCTTAAGTATTATTACAAACACTTCACACTAGAGAGGATATGAATGCAAAATCTTCAACTTTGAACAAAAAGATGCTAAAATTTTAGACATTTTTACCTTTTACCGTCCATGGCTTCATATTGTGAAATAAATTTAAAATTATCTATGCTCCCCACCTGCAATGAAGAGATTATTAGCTTCTGATATTGGAGAATATAAGAACATATTGTGGAAATGATCATCTTTATGACCTACATTACTGGATGTGTGTTGCATAGTCCTCTCTGTGGTCTTCAGGTGAAACACCTACAAAGCAATTGAATGTTGTCAAGATATTTCAAAAAAGCACCCATTATAAAAAGACAACAGCAAATAAACTTTGTTTGCTAATTACTTGAAACTCTTGCAGCTGTGATATTTTCTTTTTAGGAGGAAGCAATGAAGGAGCCTCGAGAATCTGCAAAGCCCAAGAGTCATGCGTTAACAAGATCATGTGTTGTGCCTTACATATATCATATTAGATTTCTTCAGAAATGTAAAATTCCCCCAAAACTCAACAAGAATCGACTTTATAAACTGAAAAGTATTAACTTTTCTGTTCAAGGGGTGTGCTTTGAAGCTATGGGTATTTGATTCTGCATGTTCACCCAACCCTGTGTTGATCTTAGACCTGCAGTTCAGAATATTCAACAGGGCATCAACTCATTATGCATATTTTGGTATTTCAACCTCAAGATGTATATATTCACAATCACAATCTTAAAAGAAATGACTATACCTATGTATTTGGGCCCTACGTGCTGTTGCCAGATCAGGTTCTCTAGGAATAGTAACTTTAAGTCTAGTATGCACATAGTTAACATCAATGGTTGCAACCTGCAATAACAACTCAAAACAATTTAGCCAAGCTACAGATGATACAGAAAGCATTGACAAAAATAGTGTTTACTAAAGAAACATGTGTTAAACAAGACATGTTTAGTGAAAAGGGTAATAATAATTTAAGCATGGGCATATACTCCCTGACATATGTAGCATACCTTTTTAGGTACCTTGTGAAGCAAAAGAGCTTGATGCTTCAGGTGAGCAACCTGCTTTGCAAAATTAAGGAATGCTCTTAAGATTATCATATGAGAGATTAGTGTTAACTATTGAATACTTTATTCTACCAGGAAAAAAAAAATACTGAATATTGTATATAACCAAATTCTAAAGACATCTTACTAGTTTAGCAAGCTTAAACTTCGAAAATCCAAAAACTAAGAGATACAATCAGAACCGTGCATTTCCAGATAAATATCAAAAGAATCAACACAAGATGCTACGCATCACATGTTGTATAACTAATAAATGGATGTGAGAAAAGGGGGAAAATAAAGAGTTAACAGAAGCATTGTGTCATCTACAATATAGTCTCACCAGTCCCTACATATTCATGTTGCAGGCAGTGTTTCGGAGATCCAGAACTATTCTTACAAATCTTAGTATTTCCTTCGCTACAACTTACCATGGAAAATTATCTAGAGAGTCAACATACATTTGAAACAGATCATTACATTTTTGCAAATGAAAATGACCTTCAGTGAAGTGAATGATGTACAAATCTCTTAAGTTCAATCCAGATTGAAGCATCTCTGTATTACTAAGACAATGTTTTACTTATGTCAATCTTTAAAATAATTAAAATTGAATTCTGTTTCTGGCCTGAAAAGGAGTCTAACATAATTGTAAAACCTTCAGTTTGAAGAAGTAGTTTACACACACAAATGCTCCTGAACTCATGACTATAATGACAGTTATAAACAGATCAAAGGCATCAAAATACCGAACTAACAAATTCTAGTGTACCTTCTGTAAGTAACCAGCCTCCAACTTCTGCCTTTTTGTAGCTTGGTTGTCAATCACAGGAAAGCTCCCTGAACCCTTTTCATCAATGTTCTCTAACTTCTGAAACCTAGGTTTGTTCTGCTTGGCCAAATGACTTGCTGTTGGTTTCATTAAAGTTGAATTCCTTGATAAAGTTGACTTGACAGGGGACTTTGTTTTAGATTTTGGACTAGCTTGGGCCATCTGAGCACCGCTAAATGAATCTGTGGAGGACATGCAATCATATTGGTGAATAAGTGCTTCTGTAATAATTTGTCAACAAAAACTTAGAGAGTGAATTCTATAGCAACAGAATTAAATTCATGCACAAGCTAAATAATATGAAAGCACCTTTGCCATTGCTTGTGGTGCAAGTTCAACTTCCTATTGGTAAGATGCTGATGACTTTCCCATTAGACCTCTTGCAACCATGCACCACTATATTGGTAAATATAAGTGTTTGGGACTCAAGTTTGGATTAAGGGAATAAAGGAATCCTTATAATACAATTCAAACCTAGCATAATATATGGTTGAGTATTTGTCATCAGTTACCAACAGGGCATCATACATATTAGCACTTGATTTTCACTGCCCAAATGCAAGTTTAACCATATATATATATATACACACCAGTATTACAAAGCTCTCACTAAAATAAGTCCCCTTCCACGGAAGGGTGGGGGAAAAAAATACGTTCCATGTACATGAACCTCTATTGTGAAAAGCAAAAGAACTTTCTGATCAAACCAAGGTTCTTTTGATAATTCAATAGTTACAATGGAGGTGAGGGGATTTGAACCCTAGATGTCTTAAAACACTAAGATGTGCCAACCAGTTGAGCTACAAAACTCTTGGCCTAATCAAAGCAAGATTCTTGAAAGGGAGGGAATTACTTCTCTCAAAGGCTGCAAGTAATTAAATAATTTGGACTTTGAGAATACAATGAAGATGATAACAAAACTGCATGTGTTATAGACCGATAAAAATGGGTATGATAAAAAGGTTAAAAGAACCTAAAATGCAGTGCAAAATTGGCATTCTAGATACACAACTGACATATACCAGATATCCACACATATATGGGCCAAAAATACTGAAACAAGCATCTTTTGATGCAGTAAACAGAAATTGCATTTGATGTGCAAGCACATAAAATTATTTATTATATAGAGTCGCATTAGATTTTTATTTTTTATTTTGTATATATATAAGTGCTACTTAAGAGTCACATTAGATTTAGATGGCATTCGATTTATATTTTATAGCTTCCTGTAGTGACTTATTAAATTAAATTTTGTTCACCACCACCCAAAAAAAAAAAAAAAACAATTGGACCATGCAGTACTGCAATATGAGCTGTTGGTCATTACCATGTATAGCCAAAAATCCATTCTACTTTTAGAAGGCAACTCAAGTTAAAAATGAAAAAAAAAAAAAAAAAAACAACAATTACTCAAACCAGGGGCTCTTTTATATATATAAAGGTAAAAAATAGAACACTAGAATAATATGAGTCACTAAAGAGATTGGCTCATAGAATAAAACAATCCTCTTCCTCTATTGTTTTCATGTGATTACATGAGTGCAGAAATAATATGGATCCACTTGTACTTAAATTAAAACTGAAAGCTACAACACACATTTTCTGGACCACTTGATTCTTCATTTATCCCTTTAGAAGCCAAAGAAAAAAAACAAGACGAAAAGTGGGGAAACCCCTCGTATGGCCTACTACCTTGCTATTAATGTGGGCAGAACCTTTAGCGGATTTTCGGTTTTCCTACCTCCCACCAACGAGCAAAACAAAGAGACTTGCATGGACCATATGAGGGATAAAAAATTCTGAATGCTGAAAAAAATAAAAAAATAAAAAAATAAAAAAATTTATCTACAAAATTGGTTGTAATTTTACTCAATATCTTTTTATTGGAGGCGAATTTTGACAAATCCACTATTGGATTAAATCTTCTTCTTATATACTTCGTGCTTGCAAAATTTCTAGAAAATTGAAGATCAATAGTTATGTCATCAATAAATTGTTTAAATTACAAGTTTTTATAGTTTAAAATTATGTATAAAATATAATCTTATAGATCATATAGTAAATAATATCTGATTGACACAAAATTTGATATGTGTAGTAAGAGCGTAAAAAACATACAATTCATGGGTTAAATTTTAAAAATATGTAGTAATATTTATTTTATTGAGTAAGGTTGTAGCCTTAGGCTACAATCAATTTTGTAACTAAACTTTGTCCAAAAAAAAAAAAAAATTGTCTATATGGTAACTATCATTTCATAACTTGTTCAGAAATGGGGAAAAATTCTTTTCTAACTTCCTATGATGAGGATAACAAAAAGATTTATAGACCAAATCAAATGCTAAGAGGTTAACATCCTAGAATCACCAATCTCCATTAATCACTTTATCACCATTGTCATTAGAATATTTGTTTTAAATTTAACCCAGGGCTAACTAACCATTATCTCAAAAACTCATAACTATTGATGCCAAAACATGGTAATTTTATTGCTAAACTTATCATATGATTGTAGCCCAGAATTTCATAACCAAGTTCAACATGAAAATGCTCAAAAGTTTCTCAAACATAGAAAATGATTAAAAATTGAGACTAATAACCACATTGATTTTATTCATAATGATAATCACAGGAAAAGATGAAGTTAAAGAATTGAGTAAAATGATACCTTTGTTATTATCATCTGTTGCAGAAACTTTGGGAGTTGTGCAACTATCAGAATCATTCCCAATATAATTCATGCGTTCATCATTTCTCAATTTATCAGAGGAAGTTATAATTTCCACAAGACCTCCTTTTTCCCAGTTCAACTTTATCATGAAAGCTAGAAATTAATCAAAAAAAAATTAAAAAAGTTAAAAACTTTGAAGCAGACTAAACCACATGACATGACATGATACCATGATTGATCATAACTATGTAACCACCCAAACAAAAAAAGTGACAAATGTGAAATAAAATTGATGATGCCCATTGAGGTAGACGATGAATTGTCACTGTCATCAGTACGGTACTAAAAACTCCCTTTCTTTTTTTCACAACTTCCCCACTTCAAAGTAAAAATTATTAAATTTACGTTTACAAATTTACATACAATAAGTCTACTATATACCCAACCCGACTTTATGATTAATTATAATTACTGCATAATAAAAGTAGTATTAGTGACGAAAGTAAAATATTAAATTAACGTTATTTCAATCACAATAGGTCATATTATCGATCATATATATATATATATGAAAATATACAATTTACGGACTGAAATGCTTACGCGAAGGGGGGTAAGTTTTCGTGGAATCGAACCAGCGGCCGGCTTCGAAGGCCTCCAAATCCGTCTCAGGCAGAGTGAAGTCGTGGAACCGAGGCGCATCGAACTCGTAATTGAGATCCATTTCTTCACCACCAACAAAAGGTTCCATAACAAACTCCTCCAAGTATTCTTCTTCCTCCATTTTTTTTTTCGATTCACAGAAACCAGCCAATTGATATCGTAAAAATATTTTTTTTTTCCCTTAAATTATTAAATTTTTTTTTTCTTTTACAGAGATTCGAAGAAAGAAAAAGCTCTGGTTTTTCACTGTTCCAGGAGAAACAGCGAAACAAACACCATTGGTTTAACGATTTTCCCTCACTTTCTCTCTCTTTCTGAGCTAGCGAGAGAGAAAGTTTCGATCATTCCCTTCAAACCTCCATAAAATTGAAAAAAAAAAAAAAAAAAAAAACTTTCTTCCTCTCTCTCTCTCTCTCAAACTTTCCCGGCAATTCTCGGTTTTTATATAATTTTCCGGGAAAGTGAGTGAGTTAGGGGGAAAATAGAGTTGTGATTGGATGGAAAATCGAAATCCCTGATTTTTTTTTTTTTTTTTTGGTTGGAGTTAACGGAGCGAGAGCCGAGAATTTCGGTTGGTGTTTTTTTAAACATACATGCATGAGATGATGAGAGGAAGAGGATGAGTGAAGTGTGCGATGAACTGTTGTTGTTTCTGTGGGCACTTTATATTTATAGCGCCCAAATTTTTGATGGGTCCCACTTTTTAAACCGGTGGAGGTGGGGTCACCCCCTGTCTGTTTTCCAAAACCCTAATTTAGAGAGAATGTGCAGGGAGTGAAGGAATATTGTGTTCCCTCTCTCACCTAATATTATGTTCCGGTTATCGTTCGAGTACGAGATCGGGGAGTATAACATTATTGTATTCTAGAAATTGTCTATAATTTTCTTCCAAAATTATGGGTTATTATCTATGTATTTTAGGAACGATTTATAATCTTCCTCCAAAATTATGGGTGGATAATGCTTCTCATTTTTATGACTATTGTGCCTTTGGTATTTAGAGGAATGTCATGTTTTAATGAACAAA
The DNA here is from genome assembly GCA_030021035.2 of Notholithocarpus densiflorus. Classification (NCBI taxonomy): domain Eukaryota; kingdom Viridiplantae; phylum Streptophyta; class Magnoliopsida; order Fagales; family Fagaceae; genus Notholithocarpus; species Notholithocarpus densiflorus. Next base: position 11,865,688 of record JARYZH020000005.1, read on the forward strand.
AGGCTAATAATTTAGTGGTGGTGGTGCATAAATTATATTAAATTTTTGAAATTTTATTCCAAATTTTGCTTATTTATATTTTAAAAACTTAAAGGCTGTTTGGTTCCACTGTATTCAGGGTGTTTTTTGTTTTTTGTTTCTAAAAACTATGGGCCCCACCAGTAAGGCATTGTTTTTAGTTTTCTAAAAACTGAATCCATATTCTACAATACTGAACAAAAAACTGAATACACATTTTGCCATTTTGGGTATTTTTAGTATGCAAAAAAAGAATAAGAAAAAGAAAGAGTTCAATGCCATTTTGTAAAAAAATGAAATCAAGTGGGGCCATGCATGTTGGCAACTAAAGTAGGGTGGTTGTGATTTTTTTTTATTATTAAAGAAATTGAGGGGGAAAAAAGTGAAATAGTGCAAAGGGAAAAAAAAAAAAAAAAAAAAAAAACAGCTATATGAGAAAACAAGTGCCAAACAAAAAATGGGTAAAATTGTCCTTGATAATTAGTTTCAAATACAACTTTTAGAAAACAATTTTCTACGTTTGAAAACAAAAAACAAAAACTTGGTGACCCAAACAAGCTTTAATCCATCATAAACTCGTAATTTTTATGATAACTTTTCTTCCAAACTAGTTTGGAGTAATTTTCCCTAACCCATTACATGCTAATTTATAAAACTATCTATATATATCATTTAAACAAGTTACATAATTTATTAAAAAAGTTATATGACAAAAAAGTTGAAAATTTTCAAACCCCTATTATTGTCATTAGGGTCGGATTGGTATTAGGTTGAAAAATCTACTAAACGTAAACGAGGAGGTGGTATTATATGCACATCGAGTGCATGTATCTCCCTTCACATGGGGTGGACCCCACGTAAGAGAGGAGATACATGCACTGAATGCATGGTAAATTTTTTCTTAAACTAGACCTACGACCTATATCTGACACTCCTATAATGAATTCCACTCCAAATGTGAAAATCTTTGAAGATAAAAAAGGTAGTCCGGCTGTGGACTACACAATTATCAATGTCAATTAACTTGACTTTGAAGAGATTATGATGTGAAAGCTATTTTTTTTTTTAAGGCCACATTAGTTTTCGGAGTTACAAATCTATTTTATTCAAGTACGTTTGTTTTAGTTTTAGTTTTTATTAAGTTTATTTAGTTATTTGTCTAAACATAGTTTTTTAAAGCCTAACTTTACTTTACTTTTCTATTTTTTTTAAAGCTACTATAATTAACTATCGAAATATATTTTGTTTGCTATCAGATTTTTCATTAACCTTTTTACCTTTTTAGCTTATTTGATTGTGTATGGTTTTTTAAAGTTAATTTTTTTTCCCTAAGTATAAGTGTATAACCATATCTTAATTAACCAAATTTCAACACCTAATACTCAAAACTAAACGTCAAATAAACTAAATCTGCTTGTAAAATATACTGTCCAAACAGAAAGAGAATGTGAACAGATAAATTTCATATACATTGTCCAAATTACCATCATCATATCAATTTTGGTTAGCATGATTTGATTGTAGAGAAATCAAACAAACAGCTACAGCTCTTAAATATTGCAAGCTTTTTGAAATTTAAACTGAACATAAAAAAGGTTTTTAGATAAAGACGATTGTCATTTTTGGCTATACTTATTTGTCTGTTTCGGAAAAAAAAAAAACATGGCCCTATACGCGTAATTATGTACGGTGAGTTGTGCTCCTTCGGCGTTTTTTCCTAGTCCTATGTTCTCTGTTTCTTGAAAGTGCCCACTCCTCCATTAATGTCTAATCCTTACAAGGTTTTGTAAGAAGAAGTGCTTGTTTTTTAGCAAGTGATATGAAAGGTCCACGCTCCATTCAAATTCAAAATCTAAAGGTAATTGATCACAACTTTAAAAGCGCCAAATCAAGTTTTTTCAATCAATTGGGGTGTGTTTATCAATTCCTTAAAATTGAATAGATATATTAGGAAATGTTGTTCAATAAGTCATACTACTCGTTCCGTCCTAAATTGTTAATCCTTATCTATTTTATTATGTCCCAAATTATCATCTTGTTTCTAAAATTAGAAGCCACTAATTTACTAATTTTTCTGTGTAAATTGCAAATTACACTCCTAAAATTTGGGCTATTTGGATTTTATACCCTGAAATTTTAGAATTTAGAATTTATCCCTTGAAGTTTGGGAGTGTTTGGATTTTACACTCTGACGTTTTAGAATTTGAATTTTACTCTCTAAAGTTTGGGGGTGTTTGGATTTAACACCCTCAAATTCTGAAACTTTAAGATGTAAAATATAAACACTCCAAACTTTAGGGATTTAAAATTCAAACACCCCTAAAACGTAGGGGGTAAAATTTAAATTCTAAAATTTATGGTGTAAAATCCAAACATCCCTAAACTTCATGGATGAAATCCAAATTCTAAAATTTCAGGGTGCAAAATTCAAACACTCCAAACTTTAGGGGTGTAATTTATAATTTATCATTTTTCAATTACACCCCTGCTTTATCTTTAGGATCATTTAAAAAAAAAAAAAAAAATCCCAACAAACGCACGGCAGTAGTTAGGAGTATTTTTTTAGATTTCATTTAAATGATTTTTCAAACAATTTGGGACGGAAGAAATATTTCTTAATCAGTTTTTTGCTTAGCAAAAAAAGAAAAAAGAGGTAGAGACAGATTGCTTTGTTTTTGTTCCTTAATTAGTTTCAAATTACACATGCACAACTGGAGAAAGCATTCATGTACCATAAAAGGGAAGACAACCTAAGACTTTGAGTAATATTGTAATATGTACCATAAAAGATAATTCATCAACTTTGAATCGTCTTTTGTCATCATTATTTTGAAAGTTTGTAATAATTAGAATATGTTCTTCAATCTACAGCCATTGCTTTTCCTTTTTATGTTAAAAAATCATGAAATCATTATTAAACAGTACTACTCCACGTTGCATTTCCTACCTTTATATGTAGTTTTTACCTACACGAAGGAATATACGTTTAGAAAGGCATCGAGTTGAAAAGAATGCCCTGCCCGGAAATCCTGGAAGGAATCTGGAAATTTAGCCAGCAATGAGGGATCAAATAAAAAATAATAATAATAATCAAACAGTGATTTTCTCAAAATTTACATTTAATAATACCCTAAATATTATTTAAAGTTAAGTCAAGTGTAACAATAAATATATATATATATATATATATTATTGATATCCTCAACTATAAGTACTCTTAGGGTCTGTCTGGATATCGTTTATTGCTAAAAACTGAAAGCTGAAAATACTGTAGTAAAATAATTTTTAAATGTGTAAATAGTGTCATGAGACCCAGTTTTAATAAAAATTTTGTTAAAAAAAGAGGTTTGTGGGTCCTGTAAATAGTGCACGGGACCCACTGATAGACGCCCATTGCAGAAAAACGCCAAACGCTGAAGTTTTCATCGTAATCCAAACATACACTTAGCTTCTGTTTGGATACCAATGAAAAATGAAAATTATTTCACTATTCAGCTTATTTTTGCTATTATTCATGAGTTCCAATGCACTTTTTGGTACTATTCATGGACTCCACTGCACTATTTTAGCTAACTTTTACCTTTATTTACAGTACTTTTAGTAATAAATTTTTAATTTTAACAAAATAAACTGTATCTAAAAAGACCCTTAATGTCGGCTCTCCTCGTTTATTATATTTCGCTTATTTTCATAAGTGTCAAATGTCTCCACCATGCATGTCCCATCCCTACTTACTTCACTTTGTCTCTATGCAATTTTTCCAACCAAACAAGAGAGTATCCATGATTTGATCTTGCCATATCTGGTTGCCATCCCCAAAAATGGATGTTGTATTTTTGCTTCTCTTGTTTTTTTTTTTTTTTTCATTGGAGACTGCTCTAGTCTCATTTCAATCTTATTTATGAAATATGAGTTGGTGGCTAGTACAAAACTACAAATGTTAATTTGACTATAAATAATAACATGATTAATCAATTTATTAATATTGTTGAGCAAGCTGGCTATCAGCATCACCATGATATATCTAGTGAGAATTATTCTCAGACAAAAAAAATTAGTTGTTACCATATCCAAAGCAAGAGACCTACAAAACAAAAATACCCTATCACATTCTTAGTATTTCATTCTATGTTTTACCAATT